>CM062206.1:25867500-26530000 GCA_031216445.1 Lateolabrax maculatus | reverse complement strand
CAATTGTTCAGTTGGTTCCTCTGGTGTAGGTGTGTGTGATACCAGTGAAGTCAGCAGGTCATTGGAAGAAACTAGCAGCTGAAAAAGTAGCTCTACTGAGAAATGGTTCTGTTGGCAAACCCCTGACAGAGGTAGGGCTGAGAGGGAGTGTAAGGTACTTGAAGGAGATGAAATGGTCTGCAACGGTTCAGAGTTTTCTAAACTGGTCTGCCTTTCTAGTTTTGGTTGGACTGAGTCCAAAGCTTCCACACTGGTCTGGGCTGAACCAGTCTGGGATATGTATGTTTGGCATTGGCTGGTTTGGTCTTTGTTAGAGCCTTCTGTTCTATGTTGGACAAAGGTGGGTTTGGCTAATATAGGATGGTGGTTTTCCAAGAGAGTTCTGCCCAGATGAAGGTCAGGGATGTAAACAGGAGGAGATTTATGGTAGGTGTGACAAGAAGATGCCAGCAAATGGGGGTGATTATTAATAGAGAAGAGAGGAGAGGAAATAGGGTAGGTGTGCTGCAGCTGTTTCCAGGTCCACTCAGACCTCAGTGTGGAGATCCCACAGCTGACCCTGGCCACTGGAACAACAGAGTTATCAGAACATGCGCAGGCGTCTTGGTTGGTGTGGACCTGACAGATGTGATAGCTTTGCCCAGAGGCCCAACAGTGCAGCTGCTTGGCTGCCATGTCCGCATGATGCACTGCTAAAATCATCATCAGCTCTTTAATTGAGAAGGCAACAGGGTGATGTCCTTTGCTGTTTGGAAGACTAGAATCCAGTGTAGAATAATGTGCTCTCTGTAATACTGCAGTCCTCAGTTGAGTGGCGCTGTGCTGCACTCTTTGCTCCCGCACTGCCTGGTTATACAGTTCTGTACCAGCTAAAATATCCTCCAGGACTTCTCTTGGCACAGAATTTAATTCATTCTGTGCTAATGCAGACAGATTGACATATACATACTGTTCCATCAAAACCAGCGCCTGCAGACCGAGTAAGTCCAGAGTCTGTTTGATTTCCACCAGCAGCCTGGTCTGCTGGACCAGTGCAGTTCTCAGATAGTGGTCAGACTGGACTTTGGAGATCAGACAAGACCAGTGGTTGAGATGTACCCGGAGCTCCTGGTTCAGTGAGCCAAGACCAATCATGAATGGAGACCAGCTGGGTGGTGTCTGGAAAGGAGAGGAAAAGGCTTGTGAATAATTATTTTTTCAGTACCGTACTTTGAAAAATACAAACATGTTTCTTTATAAAAGAAACTGAAGGTCAAAAGGTCAGCTAGCAAAAACTGATCGATAACTGATAAAAGCAAATCGTCAAATAGATAATAATGCTGGGCATACAGTTGATGTCAGCTTTCAGTAATTGACAATTTGTAACCATGCTATGAGGCTGCACTCTCAGGGCCCTATTTTAATTGCACACTAAAAGCGGTCTTAGAGCACAGAGTGTGTGGGTGTCTCCAAGCACCCATGCATGTAGGTGCAGGTGAATGTAGATCAGAAGGCGTGGTGATTAATAAATACACTATCAGCCAGTCACATCACTGGTCTCATTGCTCTGAAACAGTTGAGCCAAACACAGTGAAGCATGACAACAACAGCTCAACAAATAGTTTGTTCTGGAAATCATATTGTTGTCTGAAAGGTGAAGAGCGGCACAACGTAAACACAACCACCACAAATCTGCGTACCACTGTATGGTCTGACAGCGAAATAAGCTTTAAGCTGCCTCATTTGAATGAACCTCCCACCTATCCCAATTTCCATGATCTTCTTGATTTTATGTGCATCTTGTAGAAATACTCTGACCATCGTGGCATCTTGAATTAGAATAAGATGGTGATTTTTAATCTAACCCCCACAGGGGTTGGTAGGCATCTTCAGTTATTGACTGTCGTTCAACTTGCTGTGAGATTGAACAGGCTAGAGACTTGAATTTTTGCCCATAACTGGAAATGATGTGCAAATGCAAAACAGAAATATAATCCCAATCGGCTTAAGGGTGGTGTAATAGCTAATGTCCCAAAACGCATATTTTAAAATGCTGGTCCACGCACACAGTCAGATTGACTTAAAATTTTAAACACATATACCCCTCAATTTGCTCTAAAACAAAACCTTTAAATTAAATGTGGACTCTTAAACATTTGATCTCTGTCTAATCAACCCTAAACCTAAACTTAGTTTTAACTCATTTGAAAGTCTTGTTCTTAGTCTTTCACGCACAATGTGGAAAACTGTACAGCCAATTCTATTTGTCATAGTGTACCGCGCTCCTGGTCCGTATTCTGAATTTTTAGCAGAATTCTCAGAGTTTTTAACAAGTTTAGTCCTCAAAACAGATAAAGTCATTATTGTAGGTGATTTCAATATTCACGTGGACGTAGATAATGATAGCCTTAGTTCTGCGTTTATCTCACTATTAGTTCGATTGGTTTCTGTCAGAGTGTAAACAACCCCACTCATTGTTTTAACCATACCCTCGATCTTGTTCTGTCATATGGAATCAAAATTGAAGGTTTAATAGTCTTCCCACAAAATCCTGTCTTATCAGACCATTATTTAATCATTTTTGAATTTATATTACTGGACTATAGGTCATTAGGCAGACATTCCTTTAGTAGATGCCTGTCTGATAGTGCTGTAGCTAAATTTAAAGAATTGATTCCATCGTCATTTAATTCAATGCCATGTCTGTAACTTTAGTCCCTCCCAAATTGATCATCTGGTTGACAGTGCTACAGGCTTGCTGTTAACGACTCTTGATTCTATTGCCCTATCAAAAAGAAGATAATAAAACAAAAGAGGTTAGCTCCATGGTATAACTCCTTAACCTGCAAATTAAAAGAAACATCGCGAAAATTAGAAAGGAAATGGCGTTCCACCAAACTGGAGGAAACTCATTTTGGCAGTTTGGCAAGATAGTCTTAGAACATACAGGAAGGCCCTCCGTAATGCCAGAGGAGCCTATTACTCCTCACTAATAGAGGAACATAAGAACAACCCCAGGTTTCTTTTCAGCACTGTAGCCAGGCTGACACAGAGTCAGAGCTCTGTTGAGCCATGTATTCCCAGAGCGCTCAGTAGTAATAACTTCATGAGCTTCTCTGATGATAAAATTCTAACTATTAGAGAAAAAATTCATCATCTTGTGCTCTCAGCCAGTTCAGATACATCTTCGAGTATAGGAACCTCAGGAACCTCAGCAGCTGTAGAACCAGATTCATGTTTTTCTCCAATTGACCTTTACCAACTAACTTCAATGATTTTTTCGTCTAAACCAACAACCTGCCTCTTAGACCCCATCCCAATTAGGCTGCTTAAAGAAGTTTTACCCTTTGTTAGCACTTCTTTACTAGACATGATCAATCTGTCTTTATTAACAGGCTATGTACCACAGTCCTTCAAAGTAGCTGTAATTAAACCTCTTCTTAAAAAGCCTACGCTTGATCCAGGGGTTTTAGCCAATTATAGACCTATATCTAACCTTCCCTTTCTCTCCAAAATCCTTGAGAAAGTGGTCGTTCAGTTATGTGACTTTCTAAACAGCAATAGTGTATTTGAGGATTTTCAGTCAGGATTTAGGGAATTTCATAGCACAGAGACAGCACTGGTGAGAGTGACAAACGACCTTTTGATTGCGTCAGATAAAGGATTTGTCTCTGTACTTGTTCTGTTAGATCTTAGTGCCGCTTTCGATACCATTGACCATTGTATCCTATTACAGAGACTGGAGCATTTGATTGCCGTCAAAGGACCCGCACTATGCTGGTTTCAGTCGTATTTCTCAGATAGATTTCAGTTTGTCCATGTAAATGATGAATCTTCCGTGCACAGGGAAGTTAGTCACGGAGTTCCACAAGGTTCAGTGCTCGGACTACTTTTATTTACCTTGTATATGCTTCCTTTAGGCAATATTATTAGGAAATACTCCATAAACTTTCACTGCTATGCAGATGATACTCAGTTATACCTATCGATAAAGCCAGGTGAAACTGGTAAGTTAGCCAAGCTTCAGGCATGTATTAAAGACATAAAAGACTGGATGACCTGCAGTTTTCCTGCTGTTAAACTCAGACAAAACTGAAGTTATTGTTCTGGATCCTAATCACTTGCAAGACGCACTATGTATAGATATAGTTACTCTAGATGGCATTGCCCTGGCCTCTAGCACCGCTGTAAGGAGTCTAGAAGTAATCTTTGATCAGGACATGTCCTTTAATACCCATATAAAACAGACTTCAAGGACTGCCTTCTTCCACTTACGTAACATTTTAAAAATCAGGCATATCCTGTCTCAAAAAGATGCAGAAAAACTAGTTCATGCATTTGTTACTTCTAGGTTGGATTATTGTAATTCCTTATTATCGGGCTGCCCCGATAAGTCTCTAAAGACTCTCCAGCTGATCCAGAATGCGGCTGCACGTGTACTGACAGGAACTAGCAAAAGGGAACATATTTCTCCAATATTAGCTTCTCTGCACTGGCTCCCTGTGAAATCTAGAATAGAATTTAAAGTCGTCCTCCTCACTTACAAAGCTCTTATTGGTCAGGCACCATCATATCTTAAAGAGCTGATAATACCGTATTACCCCACTAGAGCACTACGCTCACAGAATGCAGGGTTACTTGTGGTACCTAAAGTCTCTAAAAGTAGAATAGGAGCCAGAGCCTTCAGTAATGAAGCTCCTCTTCTGTGGAACCAGCTCCCAATTTGGGTTCGGGAGGCAGACACCCTCTCTTCGTTTAAGAGTATGCTAAAAACGTTCCTTTTTGATAAAGCTTATAGTTAGGGCTGGCTCAGGTGAGTCCTGAACCATCCCTTAGTTATGCTGTTATAGGCTTAGACAGCCGGGGGACTTCCTATGACACACTGAGCTTCTCTCTCCTCCTCTCCCTCTCTATCTGTATGCATTCCTATCCCACTAATACAGGTTACCAACTCCACTTCTTCCTGGTAGTCCTTGTGCTTTCTGTGCTTTTTTGCCTTCTCACTTTCTGCAAGTATTTCCGCCCCTGAAGCTGTAGATTCTGGATCTGTGATTGCCGGCCGTCTACTGCCCCCATGTTCCTGCTCCACACTCACTGCTGCAGTTGTTATTATTATTAGCCTGATTTGTTGTCTCTCCTCCTGTTCTCTCTCCCCTCTCCCCCTCTCTCCTCCCCTTTCAACCCAACTCGGTCGATGCAGATGGCCGCCCACCCAGAGCCTGGTTCTGCTCGAGGTTTCTACCTGTTAAAAGGGAGTTTTTCCTCGCCACTGTCGCCAAGTGCTTGCTCATGGTGGGAACTGTTGGGTCTCTGTAAATAATATTTTAAAGAGTATGGTCTAGACCTACTGTATGTGAAAGCGTCTTGAGATAACTTTTGTTATGATTTGGTGCTATACAAATAAAATTGACTGGACTTGACTTGATTCTTGGATCGTAAAAATCTGCCATGATGGATTTTTGCTAATTTGCATAATCTGAAAAACAGTCGCACAACAACTCCTTTCAACTGCATCAACACCTTGCAAGACTGAGATACACAAACTCATTATAATTTGGGCAAGATTGGTCTAAAAACATGCCACCATCAATCAAAAAACTTTGCATAGGATCAGGTTTAGCAGGAAATTGACCATAACTCACTGACCATTTGTCCAGTCATAATAAATCTTGGTAGATATCTTTGGACAAATGGTCAGTGAGTTATGGTCATAATAAATCATAGATTAATAATTATTATTATGAATAATAATAATAATTATTATTCATAATAATAATAGATAATAATAAATCTTGGTAGATATCTTAACCCATTGTTTGTGAACAGCTAGTGGCTATTCTCGCACCTGGAGAAGCAGGGAAGCACTGATACGGCATCCTGGATCATGGACTACCTCACTTGCCGTCACAGTGTATATATCAGAGTGGAGGGCTGCTCCTCTGAGGTTGTGATAAGCAACATTGCAAGGAACTGTACTGCCACCATTCCTCTTTACTATTCCATCCACCAGTTTTCCGACAACTCTTACATTGTTGGATGCATCAACTAAGAGAACTAGAACTGATAGAGAGCTTTGTCACATGGTGCAACAACAATCACCTGAATCCCAATATTAGCAAGACCAAAAAGCTGGTGGTGGACTACCAGAGGAACAGGAGGTCCCCTGTCCCGGTTATCATCCAGGGAGAGGAAGTGGAGAGGGTGGACTACAAGCTTAAGGTCCAACCCAATCAATAAAAAAAAAAGCTGGACTCAACACACAACACCAATTCCCTCTGCAGGCAGGGACAGAGCAGACTGTTCTCCCAGAGGAGACTCAGATCCTTCAGTGTGTGCAACAGGCTCCTGAATATCTTCTACTAGTCTGTAGTAGCCAGTGCACTGTTCTTTGGTGTGGTGTGTTGTAAGCTGGTTAGGAGAGCAGACTGAACAAGCTGGTAAGAAAGGCCAGCTCTGTGGTTGGTTTGGAACTGAAAAATCTGGAGAAACAGTTTAGCCTAACCTGGTTGAGTGTCAGTTGGGGTTTCTTCAGCTGATCCTCCAGCAGATGGCGCACTCTGGATATGTATGCTGCTGTTAGATGAGCCCTCCTGGTGTACTCGTGTATGAAGAGCAGCAGGGATCGCTGCTCCAGGAGCCTCCACAGAGCTCTGTAGTTGCCGTGCAAGAAGGAGGAGGAGGGCAGGAGGAGAACAGCACCCTCTGCTGAGAGGCCTTTAACACAGACCTGACGGGGGAGGAAGGGACTATTTTGCAGTGGTCAGGACAGCTCATATTATGACACTGCTTTTTCTCCCTAATTGTTTTTTCAAAGGTTCAAAGAGCTCTTATTTGAAAAGCAATTACTTACAGAACTATACTTTTTCTTTATCATCATTATATTTTCTTGTTTTTATCTTCTAATTTTTCTCAATTATGCATACAATTTGTTCTTCTAACAACTCACCTTACTGACAAATCTACACACACCCACCCACACGTTATCACACAGGATAGTCTAGGGCTTCTCTCTATTTTATCTAGTTTATTCATTTGGGTTTTTACTTTTTTACATTTCTCCCCCTAATGTCGTTTTCCTTACACTTGTTGAAATTCAGCTTCCCTGCAATACCCGGGACTCACCTGGAGAGTCTGTGCCACACCGACCGACTGCCACTGGGGTGCCACAGTCAGAAGAGCTTGTTGCAGACGCAGCAGACGTGCAGACGACCGAGACACCAGGTTGTGAGCGACAACAAAATTTCCCTCTTCTTCTTCCTCTTCCTCATCTGGACTATGGCCATGGAAAAGCCATTTCAGACTGGGATTGAAGGTGCTTCTGAGTAAAGTCTCAGCTCGGTGCAGGGAACGGGAGATGGACCTTTGTGACCAGGAACCTGGAAAAAAAAACATGACATGAGCTTATCAAAGGGCATTTTTAAGCATTTAAAAATAAAGCAACTAATTAATAAAGTAAAGTCTGGTACAGACGTATGTTAAATATTGTTTCTCTGAATAAAAGATCTGAGTATGTTAAATGCACTTTAAATTGGCTTTTAAAATTCACATGACAACACCAGGAGCAGGATGAGAGGTGTGTCCCAATTCCTTACTACATACTAATTTTAAGCAAGTTTTCAGTATATAGTGTTTTCACAGTTGACAGAATGAAGTATACTCAAACAAACCTATATGCGTATGAGTGTTCTGTTGATGGATACTATTTTCAGCTCAAAGCTGAGAAAACAGCTGAATTGTGCATGGCATGGCATGAAACAGTTCCAGAAAGACAAAACTAAGTACAAAAATAAGTAATTGCTTTGTGAACTTTACTTTACTTGTGAATTTTAGTTTGCAGACATGTCTGACAATAACTGTACTGTATTATTTCCCGTTAGTATTTCGTGATTCAGTATGTTCATTTTTTTTGCATACTAACCGCTACAACAGTATACTATGAAATTAGTATGTAGTATGGATTTGGACAGAGCGTGTTTGGTCAGTCCTGATGGCTGATAACAGAATGAGTTTTTTTCCAGCAGCATGCTGTAGCGTCGAACAGGATGACTGCTTTATCTGCTTCTGTGTCATATGTCTACACGGTACCATCAGTGGTCAGATCTTCTGTCACCATGCAGGAACTGCATCTCCTCTGAAAAACCAAAAGGGAACATTTAAAAATTTAGTTCATTTGGTCTGTTTCCTCATTCCAAAAACACAAAACACATTAAAATTCTGCAAAATCTGCTCTTAAATATTTAAATGCATTCCAAAAAGCAAATATCACAACCATGCATCTCAATAATCATCTTGATTAAACCTCAAAATTAAGCTTTTATTTTGTCCCGTCTCAACTATTGTAACTTCCTCTTCACCTGCCTTAGACACAAATTCTTGGGTCATTTACAAGTGGTGCAAATGTACCACCACTACTGGTGGTGTAGCCTATGTCATCTGATCTGTTGGAGACTGCTTTTCAAGGTTGTGGCTCCTAAACTTTGGAACTCTTTCCCTTTGGATTTACAAAGTAACTTAGCATCCCCTTGAAAATCTTGTCATGGCTGATCTCCAGTGGTTTAACTTTTCACCATGATTCAGTGAAGTACAGGTGTTCTCCATGACTCTGATGCACAAAATAGTCAGGTCATTGCCCTTTCCATAAAAGAAAATATATAATGAAAATGCCATGCCACTAATATTCCCGTTTACATGCAACTGTGCATACTCCGACTAACCATAAAATGCCCCCATGACGTAGTCTTAAAGCTAAGCCGGCAAAACCTGTTGCTATCAAAGTCTTTAAAATGTTTAACAGTAGGTGTTTCTCCTTCCAACCAGGAATGTGGGCTTTTCTTTTGGGGGATGCATCTCCCAAAGCCTGGAAAACTGCTGGCTAGTTGGTTTGTTTACAATGCACAGAGCTGACCGTAAACAGGCAACAGGCTGTGTGTGTATGCTGAATGTGCTCTAACATGTCCAAAGAATACTCCTAAAACCAGAATAATATCGGCATACCCCCACGCCTTAATTGGAAAAAGGTCTAATGGGGAATATCCAAACGGAATATGCTGTTTACATGACCCGTATCAAATGTGGAATACTCTCATATTCTGAATAATTTTGGAATATTAAGTGCATGTAAATGTAGTCACTGTTGGGTTACAGGTTCAACAGAGAACTTTTGAAACAGGCTTGAAACAAAGATGGCAGCAAAACACTGCTTTTCTGCTGACTGTTATTTTTTTTATTTATATCTATATTTATTTACTAATTTCTTATGGTGTTCTACTCTTTGTCTGTATTTTATGTTTATGCTATACTATGTGATGTTTGTGTGAAATGGGGCCTAGCACTGTAGTGCTTGGCCACATAGGGACAATTCAAATTCTCCACACCAGCTAGTTTCTAACTAACTTAGTGTGTCTGCTGTTTGGTGCTGGGCAGGTGATCTGCATGCAACCGTGCAACTAAATCTGTGACCTTAGAGTTAAACGCTCTGCAGAGATCAGGGTTCTCAATACAAGCTACGCCTTTTACATTACACAAACTCCAGTAATGACAATTATTAGACAGACACTGCAACCTATTGACGGGTTAGGGTAATGGACAAAAAAAAAAATTGCTAACCCGCTCCTTTTCTGGACAGAATAACTCAGAATTCTCCCAGTCTGAAAGAGAGAGACAAACAAAACCCACAATCATCAGACAACATCAAAACGAAACAAAGAAAATATCAACATCACATTAACACCACTGGAAGAAGAAAACTCTCCACTTATATCTTAAGATGTTTAATTTGAAGATAACTTATAATGAAGCAAATAACTCAGTAATAATAAATGGTAGTTATTAAGTAGTCAGTATATCATACAGTTTATACAAGGTGAACGGTATGAGCATGACATACATATGTAAAGTTGATTTCTCTGTTTTTATACTGGATCATGTGTATTAACAACAATATAGTAGTATAGTAACAATATATACATAGTTATCTTTTAATGTAATTTAAACAGACATGTTTTTCACGTTGGTATGAGTTTTTAGTAATGCTGACTTATGGCATTAGGTCACCACCCACTAAAGATATTCACTGTGTCCCAGTATATACTAGACTACCAGGGTTTGAAGTGTGTGGTGTAATAAATGTGTTGTGTTTTCTGTAATGTGTTGTGTTTTATGTAATGTAATGTGTTGTGTTGTGTTGTCCAATTGATGAAGATGTTTTCTTGATTTGCTTGTGTTTTTTCTACTTGCATGTGTTGTTGCAGTGCGTTGAGCTTTAGAGCCACCGTAGAATCATCTCTAATATAACACCTACAACTTGGATTTATGCTGCTTTCTAACAGGCTACACAGCAGCGTGTTTGTATGTTTAAAATGTTTACAGAATGATCCTCTAAAGTCGGAGCACCAGAGATACTCTTCCTTCACTGTTCATATGATGTAGAGGTTGACACAATTAAAGATGAGAGGAAGCCCTTTAACCACATTCTCATTCAGTTCAAATCCAACACAATGAAACAATGTGCAACTTTCTGACTGAAATATACAGTGTTTGCCTGTGTGTGTGTGTGTGTATCTTCATCACCTGCTGTCAGACCAGGCTCTCCACCAGGATCTTTCAGTACATCTGGGTTGCTGTAATCCATCCCAGACAATGGAGCCAAGCTATGAACAGACAACATTATACATTAGAGTTCAATGCTTTTTAAAGGAAAACATCCAGATGCATTAGAGAGGGAGGTGTTGTCTGTGATAGTGCTGTCTCATTTCTAACTGTAACTCAACATGTCACAGCTGGACATTCTGCCTAAAGTATTATTTGTATATATTAAGCCTTGATAATGATCAATGATTAAAAAATATTTTTCCTCATCAGAACAATCATTTAGACACCAGCCAGACCACCAAAATATGTTCTTCTGTAATTAATTTCATGTGTGACATTCAAACAAATAGTTACGGGCAACGGTGTTCCTTGTTTGGCTAATTTCCACCTAATATCCAGAGGCATACTTAAGCACAATTTTGAGGTACTTGTACCTTACTTAAGAATTTCCATTTTATGGTACTGTAATGTCATACTTGTATTCCACCATATTAGAGAGGGAACTATTGTACTTTTTACTCCACTACATTTATCTGACAGCTATTTCAGATACACATTTCATATTCAAAACTTAGAGTCTGATGCTTTGTTATAGATTAAAGCAGTTAAAAGCAACTTCCCCTAAACTAACAGTAAAATACTACTTGTTATAGTTAAGTGATGGTATTATGTAAAGTACCTATATTTAGGTCATATTTGAATGTGAGACTTTTACTTGTTATGGTGTATTTTGACATTTTTGCAATGCTACTTTTATTGTAAAGTAAAGGCTCTGACTACTTCTTCCATTACTGCACCTGTCAGGAGCTGTCATGTCAGACAGGCTGACATGTTTCTCTGGGACTGTGATGAAGAGTCAGAGAACCCACCTTCATGTCACCAGGACATAGAGTCCACCTGTCTCACAGCAGGGCTCCTGAAACAGACACAAACAAACTGACCGCTTTAAGATAAACAGGAGGAGACATGGATTGTAGAGCTAATTCAATTCCACTATCAATATTCTTACTCAATATTACAAATGGCGTCCAGACGTTCATCCCCGGCGCATCCTGACGTCCCCACAGAAGAATTCGTTTTTATTCTGGAATAAGAAGCTTCAAGTCCAGTCAGTGTGAACAATAGCGGCAGACTTTCTTTCTCCGTGTCTACTATTCATGTTGAACACATTCCCTCATTGAAACGGCTGCCGAAAGCCAAGTATCTTACGCCGTTTGTAAGATGTACTTGTAAACGTTAATCCATTGCTCAAGAAGGAAGTGTGGTTTAAAATAGCATCTGCTAGCAAAGCCCAGGAAAACACCGGATGTAGCAGCAGCCAATCAGGAGAAAGCGTCCCTGGTTGTTATGGAAAACACAGCGCCATAAAAGGAGAGAGGAGGGGAAATGGCGCCTCCTGCTCAGTCCCAAGTGTCACCAGACACAAAGGGCTCTTCTCATTTCTCTATTTTGGGTCTCCTCGTCTCATCTCTCCTCTGTCCTCCTGCCTGTGACCCGGAAATCGATCTCAGCGCGCCATCTTTAAGGATTTTTCAATTCCTCAAATCATGGATGTATGCATGCATCTGGAGGAGAGAGGAGCTAGGAGAGGATGCGAGGAAAGGAATTGAGGATGTACAAACTGAGAAATGAGAAGAAGGGATAGGCAGGCCCACAGAGCATCTTTTGCGTTCACACACAGATTTCATATAAACTTGTTTGCTGTGGAAAATTGTCTCTTTTTATGTCTTTTAGAAAACAGAGTTTGCGGTGTTTGACCAGTTTTTCTGTCCTTGTTTTTCTATATGTGAATCAAGGGATTTTAATGCCTTTGAGCCATGAGGTATTTTCTTTTTTTCTTTATTATATATATAAATGTGTGTATGTGTGTGTGAGAGACCCAACAGTTCCCACCATGAGCAGGCACTTGGTGACAGTGGCGAGGAAAAACTCCCTTTTAACAGGTAGAAACCTCGAGCAGAACCAGGCTCTGGGTGGGCGGCCATCTGCATTGACCCGAGTTGGGTTGAAAAGCAAAGAGGGATGGGGAGCGGGGAGAGACAACAGGAGGAGAGACAACATAATAATCAAACTAATAATAATTAGTTTCCTGGCATCACCAAACGAATTCGCAAATGTGAACCTCTTAGTTCATTTTCGATTTCCAAGGGGTATTATCAACGACAACCAATCAGACCAACTAAGCGCCATTCTGTCAGGTGGTATGTCAGAAGTATGGCAAATACATATTTCTTATCAACATAAAGTTTAAGTGCAGTTGTTTGTTCTTTTAGAGAAAATGTACCGTCCAGTCCGTTTAATACTACCACTGTAGCCAGCTGTGGAAAGGGAGTCACCATATTGGATATTTACAAAGATCCTAACTGCTCCTGATGCTGCCATCAGTGTGTGAATGAAGGCATGTATTGTAAAAGTGCTTTGAGTGGTCAGTAGACTAGAAAAGTGCTATAAAAATGCAGTTCACTTACCATTTGTATCTTCAAGGGTGATTTGGACTACTGATTAATGTTTTGAATTTTTTCATCTAGTTTGAAAAGGTCCAGCAATCGAACCAAATCACACGGTACCGCTCTGTGATGGCCGCTGGTAACCCCTCCAGCAATCAACATAGCTTCTGTATAGTTTACACCCTTAATAGTTTACTCTCTCCTCATTTAGTTTGTTGACATTTTGATCTTATGCACATGACATGTACATTGTACATACATCAGCAAACATAAATGATTACACGTAGCTTTTGTTTCATACACCATGCTCATAGTTTAATTAGTAATGGCAGTACAGCAGTTTCTTTTGTTCCATGCACATTTAGTGAACCTATGTACACAGTTTAGTTTGTCTTAGTTAAGTTTGCCTTGTAGATGTAATGTGTGTTTCTTGAGTTACCAGTGCGGAGGGTGGTGCTGCTGGTTGTTGCTGCTGGAGGGACATCTGGGGCTCTTCTCTTTCTCTATTTTGTCTCTCCTCTCTCCTCCTGTCTCTCCTCTCTAGGAGTGCCTGTGACCTGTGATCTCAGTGCGGCAGCTTTAAGGATGTCTCAATTCCTTAGAATGCATCTGGAGGAGAGAGGAGCAAGGAGAGAGGAGGCTTGTATAAACAGGCTAGACAGACATGAGTGTGTTTGTGTGTATATAATGTACATCACTCAGCCTACTTTTACTACTACATGTGCAGTGTTTTACATAATAAAAAATATAAAGGCCATATACTGTATATGAGTGTGTGTGTTTGTTAGAAAAAAATAAACAAATGTATGACATCCGTTGCCTACATTATGCTCTTCTGACGGATATCATAAAATACAGTGGTAGGCTTTAACAAAAAACAATGGACCCTCCCATCTCTGGGAGGGACTAAGACACAAGGAGAGGAGGCGAGGAAAGGAATCAAGGATGTACAAACTGAGTAATGAGAAGAGGGGCTGTTCAGCCCGGAACAAAAAGATGCGCCACTGAAGCACAGCTTTAAATACAGGGAGCGGCCAATCAGACTGAACAAGGTACCTACATCATGGGGGATTGGGAGTTGTAGTTTAAGGATTTTGTTTATTTCTTAAGACTGCAATGTTGAATGTTGTTGTTGAAATATTTGTACTGCAGTCTAATTGTCCTGTTTTGTTTTATTTGTAATTTAGTTGGTAGTGTTTGTCTTTTTGTTATCACTTGTGTTTCAAAACGGTCGGATCAGCAGTTATATATGTTCCCCTTTGTGTTCAGTTCATTTTTGGGCCCAGACATTTATTTTATATTTTGGTAAAAAAAAAAAAGTATTCTTTCGGTAACTAAATCCCTCTTTTTTGAAATCCCATTGTGACTCCTCATGCCTGTCTATGGTTTCACATTCAAAGTCTTTCTTTAAATTTGGACACTTAAATCTTCTTCTCAGCTATTTAAAAAGATTAACAGTGAAGTTGTCTACATTCTATCAACAAGTTTTACTTTATTGGAAATTAATTTACAAACAGATCTTTAGCCCTTACACTACACCTCTGTGGAATAGTAAGTGATATGTAACTGTGAAAAACAAATCGCTGTCTTCCCTTTCTATTTTGTCAAATCAGTTTTTCATAAAAAAAGTCTACTAATTATATTAAACTCCCTGTTCCACAAAAGCTAAGGACATTCTCTTTACCGTTTTAATAGGAATAACTTCCTCAGGAGAATTTATTGGCAGCGAGTTGGGCTGTATTGCAACTGCCGCATTTTCTGTGATGAAAACATTGACACAACAGATCATTTTTCAAATCATTTTTGGTATCGTAATGGAAATGGACACACACACATACACACACACACACACAGTGTGACACTGCACGTCATACATCTACTTTGGAGCAGACGGTGAGTTTGAAAACAAATGGTACAGAGAAGGTCAAGATAAAGATAAGCTCAAGCTTGACTAGTTGTACTGGGATGATAACCACTGTGCTGTCTCAGTAGCTCTGACTGACTTACTCTTTCCCAATCTATTTAAAGTGCCAAACTCTGATCCTCACGTTTCATCGGTCAAGCCTAAACAAAAAAAATGGGAATAATTGGGACCTTTACCAACTAACTTCAATGATTTTTTCGTCTAAACCAACAACCTGCCTCTTAGACCCCATCCCAACTAGGCTGCTTAAAGAAGTTTTACCCTTAGTTAGCACTTCTTTACTAGACATGATCAATCTTTCTTTATTAACAGGCTATGTACCACAGTCCTTCAAAGTAGCTGTAATTAAACCTCTTCTTAAAAAGCCTACGCTTGATCCAGGGGTTTTAGCCAATTATAGACCTATATCTAACCTTCCCTTTCTCTCCAAAATCCTTGAGAAAGTGGTCGTTAATCAGTTATGTGACTTTCTAAACAGCAATAGTGTATTTGAGGATTTTCAGTCAGGATTTAGGGAATTTCATAGCACAGAGACAGCACTGGTGAGAGTGACAAACGACCTTTTGATTGCGTCAGATAAAGGATTTGTCTCTGTACTTGTTCTGTTAGATTTTAGTGCCGCTTTCGATACCATTGACCATTGTATCCTATTACAGAGACTGGAGCATTTGATTGGTGTCAAAGGACCCGCACTAAGCTGGTTTCAGTCGTATTTATCAGATAGATTTCAGTTTGTCCATGTAAATGATGAATCCTCCGTGCACACGGAAGTTAGTCACGGAGTTCCACAAGGTTCAGTGCTCGGACCACTTTTATTTACCCTGTATATGCTTCCTTTAGGCAATATTATCAGGAAACACTCCATAAACTTTCACTGCTATGCAGATGATACTCAGTTATACTTATCGATAAAGCCAGATGAAACCAGTAAGTTAGCCAAGCTTCAGGCATGTATTAAGGACATAAAAGACTGGATGACCTGCAATTTCTTGCTGTTAAACTCAGACAAAACTGAAGTTATTGTTCTGGGTCCTAAACACCTGCGAGACGCACTATGTATAGATATAGTTACTCTAGATGGCATTGCCCTGGCCTCTAGCACTGCTGTAAGGAGTCTAGGAGTAATCTTTGATTAGGACATGTCCTTTAATACCCATATAAAACAGACTTCAAGGACTGCCTTCTTCCACTTACGTAACATTATAAAATTCAGGCATAGCCTGTCTCAAAAAGATGCAGAAAAACTAGTTAATTTGTTACTTCTAGGTTAGATTATTGTAATTCCTTATCATCGGGTTGCCCCGATAAGTCTCTAAAGACTCTCCAGCTGATCCAGAATGCGGCTGCACGTGTACTGACAGGAACTAGCAAAAGAGAACATATTTCTCCAATATTAGCTTCTCTTAGCTGTGAAATCTAGAATAGAATTTAAAGTTGTCCTCCTCACTTACAAAGCTCTTATTGGTCAGGCACCATCATATCTTAAAGAGCTGATAATACCGTATTACCCCACTAGAGCACTACGCTCACAGAATGCAGGGTTACTTGTGGTACCTAAAGTCTCTAAAAGTAGAATGGGAGCCAGAGCCTTTAGTTATCAAGCTCCTCTTCTGTGGAATCAGCTCCCAATTTGGGTTCGGGAGGCAGACACCCTCTCTTCGTTTAAGAGTATGCTAAAAACGTTCCTTTTTGATAAAGCTTATAGTTAGGGCTGGCTCAGGTGAGTCCTGAACCATCCCTTAGTTATGCTGTTATAGGCTTAGACTGCCGGGCGACTTCCTATGACGCACTGAGCTTCTCTCTCCTCCTCTCCCTCTCTATCTGTACGCATTCCTATCACACTAGTACAGGTTACCAACTCCATTTCTTCCTGGTAGTCCTTGTGCTTTCTGTGCTTTTTTGCCTTCTCACTTTCTGCAGGTATTTCCGCCCCTGGAGCTGTAGATTCTGGATCTGTGATTGCCGGCCGTCTACTGCCCCCATGTTCCTGCTCCACACTCACTGCTGCAGTTGTTATTATTATTAGTCTGATTTGTTGTCTCTCCTCCTGTTCTGTCTCCCCTCTCCCCCTCTCTCCTTCCCTTTCAACCCAACTCGGTCGATGCAGATGGCCGCCCACCCAGAGCCTGGTTCTGCTCGAGGTTTCTACCTGTTAAAAGGGAGTTTTTCCTCGCCACTGTCGCCAAGTGCTTGCTCATGGTGGGAACTGTTGGGTCTCTGTAAATAATATTTTAAAGAGTATGGTCTAGACCTACTGTATGTGAAAGCGTCTTGAGATAACTTTTGTTATGATTTGGCGCTATACAAATAAAATTGACTTGACTTGACTTGACCTTGGACAAAGAGATGCAACAATGTAACTGGGTGGGGGGATAGATGGATAGATAGATAGGTAGACAGCCACAAAGCTAGCTTATCAAAACTGCAGTTTGTATCTGAAAAGGTAACATTTCTGGGTCATGTGATCACAGCTTCAACTTGTTTGGGTGAGAACCCTCTCACCCAAACAAGTTGAAGCCATTCAGACCATTCCAGATTCCTAATTATGCTGAAATTGAGGAACCATTAGCAAGAAGCAAAAAAAAAAAAAAAAAAAGCATTGGTTGATTTATAGCTGGCTCTACAATCTCCTCCGACTTTAGGCCTACTAGACTGTAACAGACCTTTCACACAGACTGTTGACAAACGAGACGGTTACATGACATCAATACTGATGCAGGACCATGGGGGACAACGAAGACCTGTAGCCCACCACTCTTCAAAACTCGACTCTGGACCTCATTGTCTTCTCTCCCATGACTTTGTCCTGTTGAAACATATAAAAGACAGACACCCCTGGTGCTCTGGACACATTTGCGCATCTCATGTATTTGACTGTGCTGTGAGTCCCTCTGCAGAGGTTGGATTAAACTAGACTAGTCCTAAATCATAATATCATTATTGTACTTGGTAAATTATTTGCACAAGTCAAATTTCAGGAAACTAAACCTCCCTGCTTTATCTTTTATTGCCACTTTCTTTCATCCCTAAATGGAGAAAAATATACTACTGACTTTGGTCTCTCTGAAAACCACTAGTACCTCTGTCAACGAGCTATTATCCTAAAAAACTTTTGCTCGCTTGTCTGTTAATCCAGTAGACATGTAAAAATACAACCACAATACATTAGATTAAAAAGGTACTAAAAAGTATGGTAAAAATAACACTTCCATCACTGGAAATGTAACTGGACACAAGACAATATAAAACAAAAAGTCTTGCTTTTTTCTCTGTTGTTTGTATCATTATTTTACTGAACTTTTATTTAGCTTTGTCGGGTGCCTATAAATCTCAACATTTAATTTTACAATGCCATTATGGCATGGATGTATTATAAGAACATTATAATATTACATCCATGGTCGATGCATTATGGTTATAAATTGTTATCTTCAAATTGTTAATAACGTTTTAAAAATAATCCGACTTCACTGTCGACACTGGAAAAGCAAAGGAAACGGTTCGTCCTGACTGCAGCTTTCTGTCACTGCACTGCCTCCTGCTGCCGTGGCTGCTCCGGTCCCCCTCCAGGCGGGGCGCAGTGGTTCACACAGTCTACGGTTCATATAGATCCCTGATCTCGAGCCAGCCCCGTATAGCCGCTCTTTCCGGCCATGTGACTTGCTGGATTGTTTGGGGCCGCGCGTCTTTCACTGTTGGCGGGTATCTCTGGACTGTGAGCCTGACGGAACGTTAGAGCCTCTCAGTACTTTATTTAATACTTTACCGCTCTACAGTCATTATCAAGAAAATGTCTGACTGGACCAGAGGCAGACGTCGTGATGCTCACAACAGCGAACATGACAATAGGTACGTTTTGAATTTTGTAGTTTCACCCAACTTACTTAAAACACCGTTTTTACAGGCGTCCATTGTGTCTTTGTCCCAATGATGGAAGGTACTGTGTTAGGTTAGCTGAAGTCCTTGCTAGCTACATACCACATTTGCTGGTCAAGTATGAGTGGCTACTTCTGTAACTTTTAGTGAACGCTGGATCGGTCCACGTTCCATTGCCAATAAATGTTCATATTTCCAGTGCTAGCTTTACTTTAGCGTTATCTAAGGACTGTGCTCGTAACACTGGGACACAGCGTTAACGTTAGCACTATGGCGTTCTCTGTTCAATTGTTAGTGGCGCGGGTTAAGGCTGAGAAAGAGGCGGTAAACATGAGCAGTCAGCTCAGTGGGGAATGACAGGCTGACTGTCGGTACTCTGGATACAGCTGAATTAATATGCCTGCCCCGTGACCCCCGACTTTACAGCCGTAAACAGACGGAAGTAGGAAGTACATGGTGGGAGAAACCTTTTTAAAACGAATTATTTATATTCTGTTAAACAAAATAAGGTTCATTAGCATACATTCGGGTCATAGGGGTAACCATCTGTTTCTTGAAAAACGAATTAACCGAGAGGCTAGTTTACCAACACTTAACGTCCCACTGGCGGTATTTTCAGAACCCCCGAAGCCTATTCTAACAGTCTGGATGGAACAAATCCATCCCGACAATTAGGGTTGTCGGCGGGCTGCCATATTTGTTTTGTTTTGGAAACATTAGCATTAGGTACTGTAGCTAGTTATAATTTGCGTTTTAAAACTAGAGGCTGCATGTAGTCCGCAGGCCAGTCCTGCGTTTGGTGCTCTAGCTAACGTTTGTGTTTAGTGGTTTGTTCGACACCGGTAGAAACGTTATCTTGAAACATGCTTGTAATAAAGTTGAACATGTGCCTGTGTGTTTTAATCCTATTCTTTTATTATGTCTGCCCTGTGTAGGAGCTATGGCCCGTCTCGCTGGTCCCACTGCAGGAAGAGAGGGATCGATGGGAGCCTGCGGCCCAGCAGAGAGGCAGCTGGTAACGGTAGTGATAGGGAGAACGGTGGCCACACTGAAGACCGCTGCAGCCACCCTGATAACAGACAGGCCAGGTAAGGTATCCCTGGAAGTGAACTGTCTTTTTAAATCAATTCATTCACAGTGCTCTAATGTACGTGAGTAGGCGAAAAAGGACAAAAACTATGGGAAGATGTGGAGTTAGTAAAATGCATTAATGGGGTAAGAATGTGTAAGGAGGGAGAGGAGGAGAGAGAAGCTCTCTGAAAACGGAGTTAACTAGGTGCAGTTTGCAGGCTGCTGTATGTGACATTGTGAGTCCCTGGGTTATCAAGTTAGTGAACAGAGTTGGCAGTATGTGGCCTCAACTACATCTGCTGGCACTGTAGCAACAAGAACTTCTATGTCCCACAGTGTGTTTATGTTTGTCTGTACCCCTTGTGTTTCCTCCCCCAGTTTCACCACTCCAGAGAGCACAGGCCCAGTGTCTCGCTGTGGTAGAAAGGCTGACTGGGGCAGCCAGGTGGAGGATGACGAGATGAGGAGGGACGTACACAGAGACATGCAGCGGTAACCAAACTCTCCTTCTATTTCAGGGGTTTTATCTGTGATCCATTCAAAGCACACGCTTTATTGAGTGCCCAATCTTCATTGTGTGTTCAGTTACAGGAGGAGGATACTGGGTGCAGAGGTCACCCAGAGAGAGAGAAAGACCTCCTCTGGCTCTTCTGGGAGGTATGTCACCACCTCTCATATCATCTCTGTATGACCATTAAACTCAGAATATTTATTTTCATCCATTTTTTGATAACACATTGGCTTCTGAACACAGCTGTGACTCAAGAGAGGGAGAAAACATGGAGACTGATGAGGCTGTGTTGCTACGGCGACAGAAACAGATTAACTATGGCAAGAACACACTGGCCTACGACCGATACATCAAAGAAGTTCCAAAGTAGGTTTACGCATACATACACACACACCCTCAATCCATACAGCTCTGAAATTATTATGAACATGTGTGCAACATGAAATATCATAGTGGAAAGTGCAGAGAGGGTTACGGGATTAAGGGATGAATGTCTAAGTGCTGGCACCATCTCATACAATAAAACAATGTTCAGGTATTGTCATTCTACAACACAAGGTTGTACAACGAGATGCTGATATAGTCCCATTTGCTACTTCAGATTATTATTAATTACTCTAAAGAGTCATGTTATTACAGTAATAATGATTGTTTTAGAATAAATCAGTGAAATATTAACCTCTCAGTTTCCATTGTTTTTTCTCTTTCCAGACACATGCGTCAGCCAGGTGTTCACCCAAAGACTCCAAACAAGTTTAGGAAGTACAGCCGTCGCTCCTGGGACCAGCAGATCAAACTGTGGAAGGTCAAACTGCATGCCTGGGACCCCCCAACAGAGGATGGCCAAAACAAAGTTCTTGATAACATGTAAGAAGATATTTGGCCTTCAACAAGAAGCAAAATCTGAGGCCCATACAGAACACATCCTGTATGGTCTCAGTTAGCTTTGGGTCATGTTCACATGTGTTGTTTGTCGTGTGTTCCTTCAGTGAGGAGCTGGGTCTCGATGATGTAATGGACATTGAACTGGACTTCCCAACCTTGTCAGACTCCCAGAATGCCACAGCCCCTCTCACCACACACAGTTTGCTGGAGGTGAGTTTGATTAGGTCACTTCTGTTCAGTAGAGTTGTTGCACATCTAAAGCTCAAACAAAAACAAACACACATGGTTGTGCCCACAGGGGAAGCAGTAGACATAGGGTTGGGCTATAATAGCATTAAAAACCCTTAGAAATGTATTTAGTTGCAGAAATTACAATCAATTTGTTGTTATTAAAAATGTAGTTGCACCTTATTTGATGGGTCCATCCTGATGATGATACTAATAATCTCTTAGGAAGTTTCAGAAAAAGAACTATGTTATTTGGCACATTGTTCAGTTGCTACACCTCCAATTAATTAATTAATTAATTAATAAAAAGTGAGAGAGAGTCTTTTCATCAGAGCACAGCAGGTCTAGATGAAAAAATGTGTCCAAATACAAATGTACAATTCAACATATATTTACATTAATGTTTCCAATAATTAATGAGAATGAATGATTTCCTTTAGAAATCAACAAATCAACAGCTTTTAGACTAAACACAGCTTACTAAACTGTCTCAGAACCTTGTTTCCAGTTTCCCTAGAATGAGTACCAAATTACATCGATCTTTCCAAGAAACCTCCTTGGTCATTATAAGACGGTTATTAGGACATACAGACCTGTAAGATAACTGTTTGATATTTTCCTCCATTCAGAAATCCTATTTGTTTAGTTAGATTAGAACATAACATATCATTTACGACAGCCACATTGGGGACATTTATTTATTTATAGAACAAAGTTATAATATTTAAAGAAAAAGAGTGATGTTGATTACCAGCAGCAGCTGGAGTACACCCGGGACCTGGTTTTCTCCAGACAGGGTTTAAGGAAGCCTTTGTGCGCTGCTCTACATCTGAGGTGTAAAACTGAAACTAACTTCTGATCACACATGAATCTGTTCTGATAAAGTGCAGCGCACAGCTGCTTCCCTACATTTTTCAATGGGAAGCATCCTGGAGTAGGGAGACCATCCCAAACAGAGCAAAGGTGGCTATAAGCAAGGGGGAAGCAGAGGACATGGGACACTGCAGTCCAAACACAAGTCTAAATAATTTTTTGGCTGAGTATAACATTACTGGAAGTAACCTATTGTGACTTTTTTTTCTATAAAAATTTGGACTTTTTCTAAAACCTGCAACTTTTTTCACATAATGATTTTATTCTCAAAATCTCAGATTGTTTTTTTCTCTAATTAAAATAAGCGAAACATTACATAAAATGTAAGACCCTCATTTTATATATACATGTGACCAGCATTCACAGGTTTTTTGAGAATAATGAAGACTTCATTATGAAGACTTGTGAAAAGACAGAAGGGGAAACAATAGACATATAAAGTGCAGTCTTTCATCCATTGTATCTTTGTTGTAGTAAAACTGTGGTGGGGACATTAAATGTGGTACTTATAGGTACAAAACCTGAAGTAGAGCTTCTCATTGAAAGCAGAGGAGTAACCATACTTTTAAATGAAACTGGAATGCTTGTGCTCTTGATCAGGGTGAAGACTGTTTGGGTACTCCAGTTAAAGTACAGAAGACTGAAACAACAGCGGAGCCTGACATGGCATAGCTCAACATCAGCCTTCACAAAGAAAATACAACATGTTGACACATCTCAAATGGTTCACCACCCGCAGAATGACTGTTCCAGGAACCAGCTACTTCATCTGCTACAAGCATGGCTGCACCTGCCCAGCTTCACAGCTGGTAGTTATTAGTTCAACACTGTAACATAGTCAGTATTCTTTGTTCATTTACACTAGTGCTTCGTAATCAATGGGTTGGGACATTTTTACAAATGACTAATCTACTCAGGGACTTTTCTTTTATGGCAAGATTTTACAGTTGCATGTTTAATCAAGCTTCAGTCAGTTTAAATGGTTTAGGCTTTGGTGTTCACAAAAACAGGTGTAGCACTCATTCGTGGCCTGGTGGAGCAGACATCCAGTTCTGTAGATGTCCATTATGTTCACATGTTAGGTCACATCCTGTTTATACTCGCTTAATAGAATGCAAGAAGCCATAGAAGTTTAAAGGAGATAGGCAAACCAAAGGCAACATATTTTCCTTTTTAATGATTCAAGTATGTACAATTTTAAGTACTGAAGAGGATTACTTCACTTCTATTGAGCTGTGATTTGTTTTTACATTAGTTGTTTTTTAATACAAATGTTACTGTTTCTTATTGCTGTTTCCTTCATCGTAAACTTTCAAATAAAAAACAAACAAAAAAAACTTGATTCACCTTTTGTCTTTTATGACCAGATCTAGATAGAGCCTCTTCCTTCCATCATCCTGGTGTGAGTTATGAGTTGAAAGCTAATTCGTTTTTGGAAACGGAGCAGCTACTCCCTTAAATTAACTTTGTTTGCTCCATGTATACCCTTGTATTACGTTTATAATAACAATGCCTGTAAATGTAGCTGCCACTTTACCTGAGTACTAGAACTGCAAATTCACTTGTACTGCACCTATAAGATTAAGTTTTATTAAAGCCAGTGAATGGAAAGTGTTATACCCAGATACTCTGACTGAAATGCTCTTTATGCCTCTAGCTTGAAAATTACCTGACATAATTAATTGTGTCATTTTATGCGTATTTGGATGCTGTTTTGACTCCTTGGATCTTTGCAGGTAATCTCGTTTTCCATTAGTGAACTGTACCGTTGTGGTTGGTTTTGCTGATCTGTGCTTTAGCTCCGACGGCTAGCAGTTCACTCATCAGGCATGCAGCTGTTGGGGCTGTCACCACTGATGGATGTGCATATGAAACACGACACTTTAACCAACATAGAACGAAGAGAGGAGATGATGAGAGAGTTAAGTGAGTGTATTTTAATAGGTTTTGTTAATAAGCAATCACATTACCAGATGCGCGCGCCAGGGGTTTGTTAGCCTGAGAGAAGCCTGCCTGCGTTAATTTCTATTTCGGACTACGAGGGGCAGCATTGCGCACACAAGCGTTTAAACTAACGGTACCCAAAGTACGAAGAAGAAGAAGGAAGGACAGAAAGAAAGGGAAAAAAAAAACCCGAAAATAAAGCAGGACAGAAGAAAACAGTTAGTGCAACGGGGAAGGTTAAGTTGATTAGGATTTGGAACAGAAGTGACAGAGGACCATGCTGAGGGCTTGTCTGAGAGGAGCTAATTCCACAGCCCGGGTAAGACTCGTTACCGACCACTCCTTCACTGCCGTTAGCTACCATGTTGCCATTAGCGTGTTGTCATTCAGTGACCCACAGCCTGGCTCAAGGTGCCATAGTGGATTTAATTGTGGTCAAGTTTTGGATCGTAACCCGATGCTACCTAATGTTACATTTACATATAATTAACACGAGCCTTTCATTTAAGTTGTCAGCAGAAAGGGCCAACGAGAACAATGCATATTGTCATTGCTCGCTTCCAGTGACAGAATGCCATGTCAACTATAAGCTAGCTAACGAGTTGAGCTAACGTTAAGGTTTAGTAGGGAGGTCAGGTCAAACGTCCATCACGATAGCGCTATAAATCGTCAACTGTGAATTCGTTTTAATTTTCATTGTAATTTCGTGTCAGTAGAAGAGAAAATGTTTTCTAGATAATATTATTTAATATGGCTAACGCTAGCAAAATTTCAGCTGATTTCAAACTAAAAAAAAGAAATATGTTCTAACATGTAAGGCGATTTAACTATAATTCTAGTTTAACCTAATGCTATTTAAAAGTCCCCTGCAGACCTGCCCTTCACTCCCACAAACGTGTTTCTTTATATCGGCTTCACGTTTGAACCAGATCCAGAGTCAGATTTCTTTAAAGTCAGGAGGGACCCAGTAGTTATTACACAGCACTAGGGCCTCATTTCTAACTGTTGCGTACGCCACTTCCCACGCTTCAGTTGGTAATCTGTCAACACAAACTTGACGGGAGAATGTGTGCACCTGTACGGAAACTCTGACCCATGTGTACGAACATTTTGGATACGGGCGAAATTGGCGACGCAGGTGGTGAATTGAAGCCTGAAGATAAGTAATTATCGTGTTTGCTTTTAAATTAATTGATTAATAGTGTAAACGTAAAGTTTGTGTTTCCAGCGAGGGGATATGAGTGTTTGCGGGAGTACTGGCCAAACATCAAACACATCTGAGACCGTACTTCTGTGCTTCACAATAAGATAACTCCAAATTGTGCTGTAAAGGCTCCTTAATTTCCAGTTTTATTGTATATGTACACCTGCTGGATGTTTTGCCACATCATCTGCAAAGTGCAGAGAGGGATTTCTGAGGTCTCCAAACCAGACTCCCTTGCTGCATCTGGAGATCCTGTCAATCAATATAACAACAAGAATCAGTGAGTCCAACACCCACTGAAAAAATGTTTGACTTTGTGCCGAGAATACAGACGCTCTGACTTTGGTTGTACAAGGAAAAGAAATGGCCCTGGTACCCCATACTCCTGTCATAGTCCCCACAGGATTCCCCAGAGGACACAGTCGTAAGCCTTCTCCAAGTCCACTAAACACATGTAGGATCCCCAACAACTCTGAAAGGGTAAAGAGCTGGTCCACTGTTCCACAGCTGGATGGAATCCACATTGCTCCTCCTTACTCTGCGGTTAAGTCACATTTCCAGTACCATAGAATAAACTTTCCTGGGGAGGTGGAGCAGCTTTATAGCCCTGAATTTGGAGCACACCATCTAGCCCCCCCTTTTTGAAAATGGGGACCACCACCCTGGTCTGCCTATGTCCGTGACATCCATGTGACAATGAAGAAGCGTGTCAGCCAAGACAGCCCAACAATGTCCAGAGCCTTCAGCATCTCAGGGCGAATCTCATCCACACCTGGCGTCTTGCAACTGAGGAGCTTCTTGACTATCTCAGAGACCTTTGCTTAGGATATGGGTGAGGCTTCCCCCAAGATAACCAAGCCTGAACACTTCCCTTTTCAGCTCAACAGCTTCCATCATCGCTTGTGAGAAGCAGAGAAATCTAATAACAAAGCACTACTCAGGTTCAGATCATGCTGGCCGTTCTTCTCAGTCGCCCCCCTCCAGGTTTCTCCATTGTTGCCCATGTGAGCATTGAAGTCTCCCAGTAGAACAAATGAGTCCCTAGACAGAAACCTTTCCATGATGCCACCAGGATTTACCCTCACTGGTGCCTTCTTTTTCTCTGTCGCAGCACCTCCTAGTTAAGAGGTTAGAGAGAAAACTTAAGGAAAATATTTGAGGAAACATATTTTCCTTGCTTGGCTTGATATACAATGAGTCATCCTTCCCTTACTCATTGAATTTTTAACTCTAAAGTAGTAAATACTCTTCCTTATACTATAGTTCAGCTTCCAACAAATTGTGTCAAATGCATGCCATCATGCAATTTAAACATGACAGCATTACAGCGGATCCTTCTCAGTTTTAATGGGGGAATTTCAGCTTTTTTTTTTTCATCTTAAAGAAATTAAAGCGTTCCACAGGTGAGACATAAAAGGTTGTGGAACTCATTCATTCCTCAATCGATCAACTTGATACTCCAGAACCATAATGTGTCATCTACACTACTGCATTAGCTGTCTGTCTAATATTGACTTTCTGTCGTCCTCACTGTCTCTGTCTTTTTCTGCCCCTCTCTCTCTAGAATAACTTCGGGAGAACCCGTCTAAACAATCTTCAACACTGCCGGCACTACACAGCAGGAGAAACCAGGTTATAACACTAACACACACACACACACGTACAAAGAAGAATTGTGCAAAATTTCAAGTGAGTCGATTGGGGAGCTTGCACACTGCATTCAACCCTCTTGATGATAGCAATACATTGTCGCACCACATACTGACATCAGATTGTCCATCCTTTGCTGTCCTCTTCCGCAACAGTGGTGCTGCTAAAGTGATTGCTGCTGGGTTGGTGACAGTTGGCGGTGGCATTGGAGGTACGATACTCTACGCCAAATGGGACCACAAGTTCAGAGCAGCCGTGGAGAACAATGTTCCATACTCAGAGTGGCTGTTGGGTCTGGCTTTGGGACCTGCTTCTCAAGATGGCACCCTCCCCTTTAAGAAACAGGTCAGAGTGGACTCAGAGCATGTTTGGACAAAGTGCTAAGGCTAGCTAGAATGTCTTCTTCATTAGATTGCACTGTTTTGAGAATACAACAGGGTATGAAAGAAAAAAATCCTGAACAGAGCTGGGAAATAATCCAATTACTTTGAATGAGATATGGACAAAATTTAGAAGGCTTCAGCTGTTACTTCAATGTGTCAGACACATATGTAATCACATCCAGGTAAATATAAGTATAGGCTCAGACTTTATCAGACATACTCAATATTAAAGGACTCAAATAGGGATCAGGGCCAAAGAAACTTGATATCTAAAAAATCTAAATCAAAGACTTGTACAGAACTAATTTTGATATGTGGCTCTATACAAAAACCTTTTGAGACTCTCAGGCCTCAGTTAAAATGGCTGCTGTTCCTGCTGTTTAGGTGGACATGGCCCAGCCTGCCTCTATGATGGAAAAACAGGCAAAGGCATCCAAAGCCAAGTCAGAGAAAAAGGTGACGGAGACAGCAGAGAGTCCAGACAAAGAGACGAGTCCTGTCGCAATACAGACTGCAAAGAGCATAGAGGGTAAGTCTCTGATTCAGTTTTGACTCGTACATTATTTACACACAGTTTTTTGAGTTATTGGCAACTGCTGTACAGTAGTCACTAATTTCAGCCTGCAACCTTGCTGCTGTGAGGTTAAAAAAAAACCTTGCTTTGACACAAATTAACTTAAGGTATGTGCCCTTCTGCGGCGGTAATTATTCCATGCGGCGCCTTTGCTGATTTGGGAAAAGTAGGAGAATAAAATGAGAGACTACTGTACCTTCTACTTTGAGGAATAAATGTAGTAAGTTATGTAGGCTCTTGACTGTCGTATTAATAATCTTAAAGTGTGTAATACAGACATTTCTAGAAGAAAAAAGAAGTAATACATTTTATACAGACATAAAGAGTAGTAACTATGTCTGCTTTAGCATCAGAATCAAACAGAATTATCGTCAGGGCTGAAAAGTCTCTTAAACAGCACCACAGGTTCCCAACTGGTCTCAAGTCAAGGTCTACACTTTTGTCTTAAGTTGCGTTGAGACAGCATACATTCTACACTGTGTAGAAAATGCAGGCTACATTTAAACGAGACCACTCCTTGTCTGTGCAGAGGGACCCCAAACAGTCGTCCAGAAGCAAAGTTCCACCTGGTTCAACTTTTGGAGAAATTAGTGTGTCTTTATATCAAATTGTCCTTACAATCTAATAGGTATAAATACACAGCCCACATTATCAGAAAAAAAAGGTGAAGTAGGGCTGCTAAGAAGTTTTACTCACTTCAGGTTGATGCTTCCTGATGTTTAGGATTTTTTTTTATTTTACGAATTTTTGAATTTTTTAGCGTTAGAGTACACAACAGCCTAGGTACAGAACTTCTTAATGACCCAACAGGGAGAAAGACTGAGCCATAATGTTAGATGCTACAATGCATTGTTGTATAAGTGATTAATTTTAGCTTTGCTTTATGTGCACTCTGTTATTTTTATGCACCCACAGAGATCCCTTCGGGTAAGCTTTCTTCTGTCATACTTTATCTTTTCTGTAGAATGCTGCACTCCTGTGCCTTTCCCTAGATTTTAGAGCTGAAACCGTTAAGGGCAACACGCATAGGCAGCGTCAAGGGGCGACATGGTGGCAACTGTAATTCCAGTATTTATTTTAGTGTTTATTAATCTGTGTGTTTCATAGCTGTTTTATGTTGTCTTTTATACATTTTTACTTTTTTTATTTGACAACAGCCAAAATCAACTAAACACATATATATCTTTGTCTCTCTGTCAGTGCCACACAAGCCCCAAATGCCCTGGCCCACCTAAAAAAACAGATTGGACTGCTATCAACCAATCCTTCAAAGACACACTATCACAATGACAAAATACAGAGAAACCGCTTAAAAGTCACTAACTTTGCAGGCTGACAAAGTCTCTTTATAACCTGAACTCACCAGGTTGAACACTCTGTGACAAGTATTTTACTATAGAAATATCTTTAAAAATGCTGTCAGCCATCATCAGCCTGCAGGTTGCTGCAAAGTTAAGTATTTTACAATAACATAACCATCCAAAACACAGCTGCTTACATGGGTATCTCCGCACCTGTCCAGACGTCTGTGGGGGGGAGTGGCAATCCAGGGAGAGAAATTGAGGGAATAATTATCATATATGGGACTGTGGTATATCTCTTATATCTGATATAACACTCAGGACACATGTCATCCACCGCTGATGTGTTTTGCCCTTTTAGTCCTTTTTAATTGGGACTTTTAATTTTGTTCCTTTGAATTTGTTTAAGTGCCCATGAAAGGTCTACACAGGAGTGTTGTCACACATGCTCACATATATGCAACCACACAAACGGTTTGTGCCTCTCTGTATTTGTGTCCCATCCAGAGGCTTCAGCAGAGGCGACTCACATCATCTCAGCCATGAGTGATGTCCCATCAGTCCCTGCTCCATGTGACACAGAGGCTGCAGCTGTCAAAGGTAAAGCACTGACACTGACTTGGTGACAGTCTCTGTGAGCTCAGACAATTTGAGCTTTAGACATTAACTTTAGATGAATGTTGTAGACCTTATAGATGTAAATCTGGAAATGCACCCGTAATCCCTGCTAAATCTAGCCTGGTGCCAGATGTCTGCTGTTATACAGTGTATTCGTGTCACATAACTGGATTGTTTTAAGTTATTTTGTGAAAGTAAGGGTACTGTGTGTGTGTGTGTGTGTGTGTGTGTGTGTGTGTGTGATTTCTCTAGAGGACTGCAAAGAGTGCCATGACCATGAGGATACCCCAGTGACAGCAGTAGTACACCCTGACACAGACTCACCTGCAGCAACAGAACCACTGAAAGAACGTCCAGTAGAAGAAGTGGCAGCTAGACTGGCTCAACAAGACCAGGAGGAACAGGACATCCTAGCATGTAGGCTGGCAACAACACACACACACACACACACACACACATATACACACACACACACACACACACCAGAAAATCTGTTACATGTCAACCCCTTCAGTCATGCTGTCATGTGTATTGGCTGATGTGATTATCCAGTTGGCAACATAACATGGCAAATCATGGAGAACAAACACCTTGTGACGTTGCATACAATTTCACAAGAAAAAAATCAGGAGCTGGTGTATTTAAGTCGATTGTAGTACTTTTAGCAATATATAATTAGCCCTACTAGCTTTCAGAAGAAAATATGAACATTCCACGGCATCAACTTTGAATTCTGCTTTAGCTCCTCTTCTACTCTTCATCCTACTCTACACTCTCTGCCAACCTCTCATCTTTCCTGTCTGTGTTTCGGACTGTTTTGCAGCTGTATCAGCCAGTCTTGAAGACTCACTGGCCAGCTCAGCTAAAGCTACACTGCAGGCCATTGGAGCTCAGGAGGCAGCCCTGCAGGCTATCACACATCACACACAAAAACTGAAGGAGGCTATGGAAGCAGAGGTACAGAACACAGTGCCATTGACCACAAGGATGTGGTGTGATTATAGTAATGGTGGTACAGGTGTGAAAAATGGGATTAGCTTTATATGCATTGGTGTGTTTTTGTGTTAGAGCCAGCAGAAGGGCACTGTACTGTGAGCTGGGACTCCAAATGTTATATTACATGTTAATCAGGGCTGTAACGATTCAGTTTCCTTCATTATCAGCATTGACTCTCAGCCTTGATGGCAGAAATAAGAATCAAACAGCTCGTCATTACACAGGGACTTTAAAGATCTCCACAAATCCAAAATGCAATCTTAAGCCCCTTTCAAACAGGCACTTCTACCCTGACATTGTCCGGACATTTTCCGGACATGGTCTATGTGTGAGTGCAAATGTCCATGTCAGTTGAAGCGGACTTTAAATGGACTTTAACTGGCCATGTCTGGGTGAACACGTGTGAATGCAGCAGGTAATTGTCTGGACAATTCACGGTGAGTGAGTGTGCGTGTTGACTTCCAGCAGTCAGCTCCTCTCATCCAGAGCTGCTGGATTTTATAAATGTGGCTGGCGCTGGAGAAACACAGCCAGCTAAAACCTGCATAGTTGTGATGCTCCGCTGTGAAGCTAGCGCTAAGGGGAAAGAAAACTTCATGTAAAGTAAAAGCCGTTTTGTTTGAATTACAAACTGCAGCCACTTTTTGCGTCACACCCCTCACCTAAACCAAATGCACTATTTCCAGTTAGTGTGAATGCGTCAGACACGAACAGGCACACTGCTGTCTGCTGCATGTGTGAAGGGAAACTCTGCACATAGTCCAGACCTGATTCTCTGCACATTGTCTGGACTTCATGTGTGAAAGGGGCTTTACAATGTGTTTTTCTGACTTTATCATGCATTTAGAAGGAATTGGTTTTGTAATTTTTACTGTTGATAAAATCCTTTGACCGTAAAGATGCTCAAGGTAAAATAGAAAAAATAGATATGATCGTCTTATTTATATTCAATGGCGGAACAAATTTTTAGAATTGTGATTTGTAAAGCCTATTTATAAGTTAAATACAACTGAACAAACAACAGTAGCTTCAGAAAGTTGTCAGTGGGTTTGATTTTTGTCACAATCACAGGTTGTCATTGGTCATTTTGATTGGTTGCCAAACATCAAAAGGGTGGATCTTATATACTATGAACCTGCCTCATGTCAGACGCCTGAGGGATAGTAGAGACACGAACTCTGATGAGACCGTGATGGACGAGGAATGATAACCCTCATCTGTATACTATTTTGGTTTAGTTTCTGACTGCGTTCTGATTTGTTCATCTAAATGAAGTGAAACCAGTGCTGAGCTAAGAGCACGGCTAGGAACACAAGAAGAGGATTGGCCCCCAACCACACAACAAGTGGTGCGGCAGTGGAAAGTTCACTGGGGTTAGGGTAAGGCCTGTGTCCTCTCTTGTTGTTGGCAACCAAAGGCATTCAGCGTCTGTTGTGGCTTACAGCTGGTACAGCCATAATGGTTAGTAGATATTAAGTCCCCTACACCTAAATACAAAACGTTTTACCAGTACTTCTTGTGCCATGACACTTTTAATAAGCAACATAATATATTTTGCAATAGAATAATGACCGTTCTTATAAACCCAGGTTCCACCTCAGGAGAAGTCAGCCCAATGGAAGGACCTAGAAGCTGCTCTTGCTATTAGAACTTGCTCTTTGAATGATGCTGGAACTGCTCTGTTGAAAGCCAAGTAAGACATATGTCTAAAGGCACACACACATGCACAGACACAATGTAAAAAGGTTTTATTTGTTAATTTTTGTTACTTCCTGCTGAGCTGATTCAGACACATCTCATCTTTCATAATAATAATTTCGATGTTAGCAGAGGTACTCTGGAAACCCCTTATGTAATCCATACACACTTTTCTCAATGGGGTTTTTTTTTTTTTTTTTTCAGAAAATCACCATATCTGAACATTTATTTTGCCAAATTGATAGAGGATTTTATATAGCCATATAGCCCATTCTTAGGCCAGACACACACATGCAGCATCAGCTGTGCCGTATGTTCCGTCTTATCTTCCGCCATGTCCTCTGCAACCAGAGTAAAGCATATTGCTTTAGTGTAATGTTGATTTATCAGTCATATTTCATGTGAACATGTACACATCCAGGGAAGGGTTGATAAGCCTGTATTGCTATCATCGACATTACCCTGCCTCACTTTTGTGTTATTCCTCCCCCCCAATTCTCCCATCTCTCTCTCTTTATAGTGAAGCCTTGGACAGTCTCAAGTCAATGATTGACAAATCTAAAGGGTTGAAGGTTACTGCTGTTCGCCCACTGGTTTTAGCAGCAGAGGAGAATCTCCATAACATGGTAGTGGACTTGGATAAAGTAGTCACTAAGGTAAGGGCATTATTTTGTACTAAGGGTGCTCCAATTGATCGGCCACTGATAAGGATTGGCCGATATTTGTTCTAAATAGTTTGATTGGTGGTCTCTATAAAGGCTGATCAGAAGAGCTGATCAGATGATGCAAAACATGCAAGACAAGTGTATAATCACCTGAAACTAAGAGCCAGTGTGTTTTTGTTAGCTTAGAATGAGCCCTTCATATCTACATACAGAGCAGGTCTGCCATGTTGCACCGCCATGTTTCTACAGTAGCCCAGAACGGTCAAACTAAACACTGGCTCTAGGTAGGGCCTTTTTTGCTCGACCACCGTAGCTTTTCCTACACGTTTGGAAAAGGAGGGGTGAGGAGAGGGGTATAGCTGGTTGCAATCTGCCACCTCACGGCTAGATGAACATAAAGTAGTTTATAATGGGGACTGTGTTTAAGTTGTGTCTATGAGAGAGAGAGAAATATGTTGCACATGTTGCCTGCCTATAAAGAATATTTAAATAAATAACTAATGCTACTCGATAAATTGAAGGCTTCAAATAGACCCGGTGAAATCAGTGATCTGTATCAGCTGATACACCTTCCAGACATCAGCCCAAAGAATCCTAATCGAAACACCCTTATTTTGTACAACCAGATGACAAGACTCAGTAAAAGAATCAGTTTTATTGAAGTATGTGTACACGTACAAGGAATTTGACTTTTGTGTTGCTCTAAATGTACTGACACAGAAATAGACATACAGCTAAGAACAAGGACAACAAAGCTGAACAGAGGTAAACATAAACATTTAGCTATTATGTACATACAAGTAGGTGGAAAAAAAGACATAAATATACATATAAAGTATATGGGTCACAGACGAGACTTGTACATTTTCTGTCCCAGGGTATTTATTATCTGTTTAAAAATATAAATATATATAAAAAGAAATATCAAATTAATACATTTTTGCCCTTATGTTGATACAGTAATATATTAACAGTGAACCATTATAAATTATGGGATTTTTGGATCTCTAAGTGTGAAAATGTAATTCAGTATAATTGTCAAGCAAAAGTGTCATAAGAAAACTATTTAAAAATAAAAAATATGTAAATGTGAAAGTGGTATCCCTTCATAACCAAACTAGACCCCAGTGTTTTTTGGCACATCTGACTACAGACGAGCTGTGTAATAGAATATTCATCTTTTCTAATTCCACGCATATAGGAAAATATTTGTGCAAAGTTTTCCTTACGAGCAGACAATAGTTTGATTAATCCTACATTTTGCCCTCAGTGTAGTTGAATTTGAGCTATATTTCTAATAAAAACAGTGGGCCCTTTATGAGCAATAATCTTATTGTACAGTAGGTACGGAAGGTATTCAGACCCCTTTAAATTTTTCACTCTTTGTTTCATTGCAGCCATTTGCTAAAATCAAAAAGGTTCATTTTATTTCTCATTAATGTACACTCAGCACCCCATCTTGACAGAAAAAAAACAAATGTAGAAATTTTTGCAAATTTATTAAAAAAGAAAAACTGAAATATCACATGGTCATAAGTATTCAGACCCTTTGCTCAGTATTGAGTAGAAACACCCTTTTGAGCTAGTACAGCCATGAGTCTTCTTGGGAATGATGCAACAAGTTTTTCACACCTGGATTTGGGGATCCTCTGCCATTCTTCCTTGCAGATCCTCTCCAGTTCCGTCAGGTTGGATGGTGAACGTTGGTGGACAGCCATTTTCAGGTCTCTCCAGAGATGCTCAATTGGGTTTAGGTCAGGGCTCTGGCTGGGCCAGTCAAGAATGGTCACAGAGTTGTTCCGAAGCCACTCCTTTGTTATTTTTGCTGTGTGCTTAGGGTCATTGTCTTGTTGGAAGGTGAACCTTCGGCCCAGTCTGAGGTCCTGAGCACTCTGGAAGAGGTTTTCTTCCAGGATATCTCTGTACTTGGACGCATTCATCTTTCCTTCAATTGCAACTAGTCGTCCTGTCCCTGTAGCTGAAAAACACCCCCATAGCATGATGCTGCCACCACCATGTTTCACTGTTGGGATTGTATTGGGCAGGTGATGAGCAGTGCCTGGTTTTCTCCACACATACCGCTTAGAATTAACACAAAAAAGTTCAATCTTTGTCTCATCAGACCAGAGAATCTTATTTCTCATAGTCTGGGAGTCCTTCATGTGTTTTTTGGCAAACTCTATGCGGGCTTTCATATGTCTTGCACTGAGGAGAGGCTTCCGTCGGGCCACTCTGCCATAAAGCCCCGACTGGTGGAGGGCTGCAGTGATAGTTGACTTTGTGGAACTTTCTCCCATCTCCCTACTGCATCTCTGGAGCTCAGCCACAGTGATCTTTGGGTTCTTCTTTACCTCTCTCACCAAGGCTCTTCTCCCACAATTGCTCAGTTTGGCTGGACGGCCAGGTCTAGGAAGAGTTCTGGTCGTCCCAAACTTCTTCCATTTAAGGATTATGGAGGCCACTGTGCTCTTACGAACCTTGAGTGCTGCAGAAATTCTTTTGTAACCTTGGCCAGATCTGTGCCTTGCCACGATTCTGTCTCTGAGCTCCTTGGGCAGTTCCTTCGACCTCATGATTCTCATTTGCTCTGACATGCACTGTGAGCTGTAAGGTCTTATATAGACAGGTGTGTGCCTTTCCTAATCAAGTCCAATCAGTTTATTTAAACACAGCTGGACTCCAATGAAGGAGTAGAACCATCTCAAGGAGGATCAGAAGAAATGGACAGCATGTGAGTTAAATATGAGTGTCACAGCAAAGGGTCTGAATACTTATGACCATGTGATATTTCAGTTTTTCTTTTTTAATAAATTTGCAAAAATTTCTACATTTCTGTTTTCTTCTGTCAAGATGGGGTGCTGAGTGTACATTAATGAGAAATAAAATGAACTTTTTTGATTTTAGCAAAAGGCTGCAATGAAACAAATAGTGAAAAATTTAAAGGGGTCTGAATACTTTCCGTACCCACTGTATGTCCTATCTGCATGAACACAATAAGGATAGCATTTCTTCTTCAATTACAAATAGAAAATACATTTGAAAACAAGGTTTTAAGATTTAATAGATTTGATAATTCAAAATAAGTATGTCTCCTCATGATATCCTGAGCTGCTAAACTCTGATACTTTATCACTCACGAATGAGAGGAAAAATGATTAATTGAGAGATGTTTTTGTGAGTCACATCCTGCCAGTGTGGACTGTTCCTGAACCTGCCTGTACAAAAGTGTGTTAAACAACCTGTAAAAGCCCTATTTTGTGATGCTTTTGACTTCACGATCGCACCAGGCCACCCACCCTACCGAGGAAACGGATTTCAGGCGCTTGTATATGTGAGCTCATTCTTTTGTTTACTACACAAAGCTCACGATCAATGATGAAGGTCGGAACATAGATCGATTTCACCTTCAGACTCAGCTCCCTCAGCCTTTCATCACTCAACAGAAATGCAGTACATGCTCGTTTATTGTAAGGTGTTTGGCTGTATTGTTTGCCAGTAGATAAAGCTCCTAAACTCTTTTGTTTGTTTGTTTGTTTGTTTGTGTCTGGTGTGTGTGGGTGTGTGCCTATGTAGGTGCAGTCTGCAGAGTCAGAAGGTAGGATTATCTCCCAGTACAGTGAACTGGTTAATGAAGCCAAACAACAGTTCCAGAGGGAAGTAAGCAGTCTTACTCCGGAGATCCAGGCCAACTGGAAGGGACTCAGTAAGACCATACTTACACACACACACACACACACACACACACACACACACACACACACACACACACACACACACACACAGTAGTAGTATGGTGATTCTATATGATAACAGGTTTTTCCTTTTATTAGGTAGCTGACAATGGAGAGTGGTAGGAAAGACATATTTGACAAAATGTTCCCGTCTAAAATGAAACAACTTGCATTCATATTTTAAATGGTAGCAGATATAATTAAAAATTAACTTTTTATTATGTAAAAAAAAAAAAAAAAAAAAAGTCCCTGGCTCCCACCCCCCAAAAACCTCGGTTGACTATTAAAGTCTTTTATATAGTCAAAATGATGTACTGTCAATATTAGTATGTAGCGTTAGTGTATGGGATGGTATGTGGACACAGTGATCTCCCTGATCACAATCAACAGCTGAAAATGAGTTCTTTAGATAAAAGAGACATATTTGCAAAATAATGTTGTGTCTTTGTGTGTGAGCTGGTGAACTGTCAGCAGATGATCTGAATGCCCTGATCGCCCACGCACACCGCCGCATTGACCAGCTGAATCGAGAGCTGGCTGAGCAGAGAGTAAGAGAGCAGATCCACATTGATGCAGCGCTGGAGCAGCAGAAACTAGAGGACCAGAAAGCCCTGGAGAAAGCTGTTCACACCGCCCTGCAGCACATCAAGGAGGAAGCCCGGCTGGATCAGGAGAGGAAGGTACCTTGATTTTCATTGGCTACTGAGGCCAGGGGATGACTAGGGCTGGAACCAGTCACCAAATTATTATTATCAATGTGACTGTACAGTACAGTGTGTGTGTGTGTGTGTGTGTGTGTGTGTGTGTGTGTGTAGCTGTCCGAATTAAGGGAAGTGATGGAGGCAGAGATGAGGACTCAGCTGCGGCGTCAAGCAGCTGCTCACACAGATCATGTCCAAGATGTCCTCAAAGTCCAGGAGCAGGAGCTGAGAGCCGATGCTGAGCAGGTATCCACACAGCCCCATTCTATACACGTTACATTCAAATGTGAGAGCATACAGATGAGTGAATTTTGAGCATTAGCATTTTTTGAGTATTGATCATCTTGTGTAACAACCATCGCAAACTGTGAAGTATTCTGGAAGTTGATAGGAAATGCTTCGTCATATCTTTGACCACACACCTCATTAAATCACTAAAGCAAGAACACTCTCATACACTATAACTGATGAGTCTGTGAGCTGCACAGCCAGGACAGGTGAATAGATTCAGATTTTGTCAGCAGTCATCCAAGTCGAGTCAAGTCAATTTTATTTGTATAGCGCCAATTCATAACAAAAGTTATCTCAAGACGCTTTTCACATAGAGTAGGTCTAGACCATACTCTTTAAAATATTATTTACAAAGACCCAACAGTTCCCACCATGAGCAAGCACTTGGCGATAGTGGGTGGGCGGCCATCTGCATCGACCGAGTTGGGTTGAAAGGGGAGGAGAGGGGGAGAGGGGAGACAGAGCAGGAGGACAGACAACAAATCAGACTAATAATAATAACAACTGCAGCAGTGAGTGTGGAGCAGGAACATGGGGGCAGTAGACGGCCGGCAATCACAGATCCAGAATCTAGAGCTCCAGGGGCGGAAATACCTGCAGAAAGTGAGAAGGCAAAAAAGCACAAAAAACACAGGAACTACCGGGAAGAAGTGGAGTTAGTAACTTGTATTAGTGGGATAGGAATGCGTACAGATAGAGAGGGAAAGAAGGAGAGAGAAGCTCAGTGCATCATGGGAAATCCCCCGGCAGTCTAAGCCTGTAACAGCATAACTAAGGGATGGTTCAGGACTCACCTGAGCCAGCCCTAACTATAAGCTTTATCAAAAAGGAACGTTTTTAGCATACTCTTAAACGAAGAGAGGGTGTCTGCCTCCCAAACCCAAATTGGGAGCTGATTCCACAGAAGAGGAGCTTGATAACTAAAGGCTCTGGCTCCCATTCTACTTTTAGAGACTTTAGGTACCACAAGTAACCCTGCATTCTGTGAGCGTAGTGCTCTAGTGGGGTAATACGGTACTATCAGCTCTTTAAGATATGATGGTGCCTGACCAATAAGAGCTTTGTAAGTGAGGAGGAGGATTTTAAATTCTATTCTAGATTTTACAGGGAGCCAGTGCAGAGAAGCTAATATTGGAGAAATATGTTCTCTTTTGCTAGTTCCTATCAGTACACGTGCAGCCGCATTCTGGATCAGCTGGAGAGTCTTTAGAGACTTATCGGGGCAGCCCGATAATAAGGAATTACAGTAATCTAACCTAGAAGTAACAAATGCATGAACTAGTTTTTCTGTGTCTTTTTGAGACAGGATATGCCTGATTTTTATAATGTTACGTAAGAGGAAGAAGGCAGTCTTTAAAGTCTGTTTTATATGGGTATTAAAGGACATGTCTTGATCAAAGGTTACTCCTAGATTCGTTACAGCATCTAGTCACCTAGCGTGGTAAATGTTTCTGACAGCCTGTCAAGCTGCAAGCATTTCTTCAAAGCTCTGCTGTGGGTTATGTTCAGATCCTGAGCAGTAAGATGCTGGAACAGGAGACACGCTACCGTCAGCTGAGCCAGGAACAGCTGGATAACTTCACTCTGGATATGAACACAGCCTATGCAAGACTGAAAGGGGTGGAGGAAGCCATCGACAGTAAGATATTACCAAACATACACACACCATTTTCTGGAAAAAGGCTTTGCAATATCCAATAGTATATTGTTGAGACCATGTGATATTGTCAGACCCATGCTGTGTGAAAAAGTGTAACTGCAGCCTGTCTGTCATCTGCCAATAACATGCTGTCCCTGTCTCTACACTATTTGTGTGTTTTGTAGTTTCATCTATAACACTGCATCATATTTAAAAGCTCATCATATGTTTTGTATTTAAAATCTTAACCTGTAAAGTAACCAGTAACTGTAGCTGTTAGATCAATGTAGCGCTAAAAGTGCAATATTTTCCTCTGAGATGTAGTTCAGTACAAGCATGAAGTGGTAGGAAATGTAAATACTAAAGTCAAGTACAAGTACCTCAAATATGATATTTAGATCAGTACTTACGTAAATGTACAACCTGGAAATTAGATGAGTCATGTTAATAATAAATGTGAATAAAATTTAGTTGACACTAAATGAGGAGCTTACTGACTTCTGTTACCAATTTATTTTTCCTGTGCTATTTGCTCCTAATACTGAAGGTCCTGATGCAGATCCACTGAAGGGAAACTTTGAACATTTTCAACCTTACCTCTATCCATCCGAGTTAGAGATATTGTGAAAAACACCTACAGTTTTTGCTGATTTGTCTCTGTCTACCGCTTTGTCCAGTCATCAAGTTACACATGAAAGTAACGTTAATAAGCAGCAGTGACATTGTACTGTGCCACAATTATCACAAGTACAATACTCCACACCATCACAGCTGTGATGTTTGATGTGGTCTGAGGTTCAGCAGACTTCATCCTTTCCACCCATAGAGGTCAGAGCAAAACAAAGCTATAGACAGCATGTACACAGTGTTGAGTGGTGTAATGAGTAGTTTTGATCTATTTTTAAGTATGTAAAGGAATAAACTTGGGTAGAAAAGGGACTTTGAAAAGTACATACTGATGTTACACATGTTCCCAAGGATGACATCTTGTGCTCTATCAAATCCTGTCATGTAAACTACCCTCCTGTCTTTTCTGTGCAGGCCATGTGGTAGCAGAGGAAGAGGCCCGTAAAGCTCACCAGCTCTGGCTCTCTGTTGAGGCTCTCAATTACACGTTAAAGACTGCTGATGCTGATTTCCCCACCATGCCTTTGGAGGGTGCCGCTCAGGCTGTGCGAGACAGCTGCCACGACAATGACTTTGCCTTGGCTCTGTCATCGGCCCTTCCAGAAGAATCCCTGCACCGCGGCGTGTACAGTGAGGCGTCCCTTCGTGCGCGCTTCAACTCCATACGATTGCTGGTGCGCCGGGTTGCCCTCATTGACGAATCTCACAACTCCTTGTACCAGTATTTCTTGTCCTACCTTCAAGCTGCACTGCTGTTTGAGGATAAACAGGAAGCTCCACCCACCCAGTTGGGCAGTGAGGATTTAGACCCATTCAAGCTTCTTTCCTATGCTAGCTACTGCTTAGAGCACGGGGATCTGGAGTTAGCAGCTAAACTAGTGAACCAGTTAAGAGGAGAGGCCAGGAGAGTGGTGGAGGACTGGCTGACTGAAGCCAGACTCACACTGGAAACCAGGCAGGTAGTCAGTTTGCTATCTGCTTATGCAAATGCTGTGGGGTTAGGAACCACCCAGGCTCCATAGGCTGCCACTCTAATTTAACCTGGCAACCCTTAAAGGAACAATCCACTGAAAATTTCTTTTGAATATCAAGCATCTCTGCAGACTAGAGAATGTTGCTTACATGTTTGTGGAGCAAGGCAGCTCTAGGGGAGTGTTTGATACTCACAAGAGATTTTCAGTGGTGTATTCCTTTTAAGTTAACAAAATGATGGATGTTAAGATGCAACAAACGTTTATTTGTTTTAAAGCGCTAAGTCACTGAGGACTATTATTTGTAAAATATAATTGATGCACCCTGTCAATCTAGACTTGTCAATTCAAGCCCACAGGTTTGGTTTGAGTATTTATTTCTGGCTAATTACTTATTTCCCCCCTAAGTGTTATAGAAAATTAATCCTATTAAAGAATTTGTCATGCTGTGTTTTATTTTTGTCAATACTGCACATATTAAAATATATCATGAACAAAAATGCTATCTGTTAATTTTTTTCATTCCTACCTTCATTCCTCCTCCAAGGTTTAATTGTTATAAGGACTGAATTTTAAGTGAAAAATATTCACTTCAATGTGTGCTACATCTACAGTATTGTCCATTATCACTATGTGTGGTTAGTTTATGTCACTAGTCAAGTCAAGTCAATTTTATTTGTATAGCGCCAAATCATAACAAAAGTTATCTCAATACACTTTTCACATAGAGTAGGTCTAGACTATACTCTTTAAAATATTTTTTTACAGAAACCCAAAAATTCCCAACAACAAATTACTACTATAAATACAGACACTATGGAATCTATATGAAATATTAATATTGGTTTGAAGATCTGCTTTAATTTAGAAGGGATCACTCACTGCATCACATTTTCTTAGAGTAACTTAACACCCTTTCTTGGAGTAACTTAACACCCTTATCTTTGCTGGCCTCCAGTGGTTTAACTTCTCACCTTGCTGAATTGATGTACAGGTGTACTTCAGGACCCCAAGACATTACTGCTGGTTGTTGACAGAGGTGAAACTTTCAAACATCTTTTTAGGCAGATATTAAGTTTTTCTGTAAGGTTTTGATCACAGGAATTATCATCAACTGAGAAAAGACTACTATATTGTTTATTGTTTATTATAGCTTTGCAGCCAGTCAGATCACCAAAATATCATTAGCATTAAATATCACGTATACTGTCATCTGCAATGCTCAGCAATGACATAATGAATAAATATGATCTCTAAGATCTTACTACTCTTAAAATGTAAGTTACTTAGATGTGGGTATAATTCTATCAATATCTGTAGATTTTAATAGGGACAATGCATTTTCTCACCTTTTATTATGGTAACATTTTGATAACAGAAACTCTGTCACTTAAACCGTTTTACAGCTAAACAGGGTCAACGTCAACAACCAAATGCTTTCACAAAAAAATGAGGAGTACTTCATTGGTAAGCAACATGTGACAATGTTTACTTAATTAAGACAATGTTTCCTGTTTCATCTTCACCCATAGCAGGATATAGTATATAAATATCTAATCATTTAATTCCATATCAATTAAAAAATAAATCATTAACCCTAACCTCCTGAAGCTTTAATACATTTAAAACATGAATAGTGTCAGTGTCTTTTCTGTGTTCTTTGCTGAAGTCGTTCTATCAACTTTTTGAAGTCTACAGTGTGCTGCAGGGGCTGCCCAACACTCCTAGAATGGTCTACATGCTCCTTGTCGTTTTATTTAGATAGCCTACTGTATTGTCCTCAATACACATGGTGTGTATGTGTTGACAGGCAGCTAAACACCTTTCCCTCATCAGGACTCTGAAGACCGTCATGTGGTTGCCAACAGGTTTTATTGACAAGAAGAAAGGGTGAAACTATAAAGAAAAACCACAAATATGTCAGCTCAATTGTTACAAATGAACAAATAAAAGGCAAAATGAATTGCTTCGACTTATATCTACACATTATGCATCTGTACCCTAAATGGCAATAATCATGCATTTTATGTGAGAGCTTCAAATATAAACTTCCCAAATATGCTTGATTAAAAATGAGACCAACTGAAAATAGCCTGATTCACAAACTGGCTTGAAAAAACATCAGTCAACATGGCCCTATAAATATTTTGTTTATATGCCTTAGAAATGCAACAGCGTAAATTAAACAATAAATATAAATGGTGAATAAACATAAAATAACATTACATACCAACGATGCAACCAAAGGCATAAGATGTATGCAGATGTTGCTGATTTACGCAGTTGAACTGAAACACTGAAATACTTCCATGGCATGTGCACCCACTTCCTCATTAAAGCTTAAAAGAGCCACTAGGAGGCCCCAGTCTCTGAAGAGTACTTAGAATTACATAAGCATACCCATAAGGACCACTAGGTGTCACTATTTCAACTGACAATAGTTTTTTAATACAACTATGACAGAACACCTACATCAACATGATCAATACTCAATACTTAATACAGTAATGACTGAATTGTTTTCCCGACACGCAAGTTAAAACTAGTAAGATTTCCTAATTTATTTCAAACATCACATCCTGCCCAACTTTCAGTTCCAGCATGTGTATACTATATGTTAGCTAGATAAACTGTTCATTCTGTTCATTTGCTGACTGGTATATAGCTCAAATGCTATAAAACACAGTGATAATATCCTGTAATATTTATTGCTAATTTAAAAATATAATCGTCATCAAAATCGCTGCTGATTTCTTCACTTTAAAGAATGCTGTCAAAACACTGCAGCCCTACAGCGGCTAGGGGAAGGCAATGATTTTCCATGTGGGGCCAGAAGAAAAATAGCCTGGGAACCAGACGAATCTGTGAGCTCATGTTTTATTTGCTCAGATAAGTCTGGCCACTCTCCCATTCAAACTGATTTCCTTGGTACTGGCAGCACCATTGTGTCGCTCAAACCAATCACAAGTGTTTATCTAATATGAGGCGGTTTTAATACGATGACTGACAGAGAGGAGCGCTGTTAAAGCATCTTTATAAATATCCAATATGGCGGCTCCCTTTCCATGGCCAGCTACAGTGACAGTATTAAATGGACAGGGCGTTACATTTTCTCTAAAAGAAGAACAAACAACTGCACTTAAACTTTATCTTGATAAGAAATATGTGTTTGCCGTACTTCTGACTGGCTTCGTTGCTCTGATTGGTTGTCACGGCCATTGATAACACCCCTTGGAAATCGAAAATTAACTGAGAGGTTCCAAACTAATACGCATTTGCGAATTAGTCTGGTGTTGAGGAAAAATCCAAGTCCAGGTTAGAGGTTTGCTGTAGTGTTGTGAGTTTATTCAAGCATGCCGGCACACTGGTGCACTGACAGACACAGAACGGATCTGAGTCGGTGAATGGACCCAGAGTCAAGACACAGATACAGTTTTATACAGTAAGAACAAAGCAGTGACGTAAGAACAACAGAAGACAAAAGGTAGGAAAGGGGCATTTGCTATCAGACTTGCAGGGGACACCAAGTTGACAAGACCAAAGGGTTAATTAGCAGAGGGGAAGGAACTCCAGACTTAGCATAGGGGAAGGGGGTCCAGACCTGATCAATTCAGCAAGTCTGCAGGGGGGCCCCAATGTGTATTCTATATCAGTCTGAAGGGGGCTCAATGTTTATTCTTCATCTGGCAATGCCAGCCTAGATGAGAAATTGATCAGGCTGCCATGGGCCAGACACAAACGTGATATAATTAGTTGCCAACTTGCTCAGTGGGAGGAATGAAGTCTCTGATGAAAGTGAATGAGGGCATCAAAGTGATGTGAAGTCTTGGATGTTGCGATGTGTAGTAGAGCTGAAAAGTGGTCATCTGTATCTCAAAAAGATGCAGAAAAACTAGTTCATGCATTTGTTACTTCTAGGTTAGATTATTGTAACTCCTTATTATCGGGTTGCCCCGATAAGTCTCTAAAGACTCTCCAGCTGATCCAGAATGCGGCTGCACGTGTACTGACAGGAACTAGCAAAAGAGAACATATTTCTCCGATATTAGCTTCTCTGCACTGGCTCCCTGTGAAATCTAGAATAGAATTTAAGGTCGTCCTCCTCACTTACAAAGCTCTTATTGGTCAAGCACCATCATATCTTAAAGAGCTGATAGTACCGTATTACCCCACTAGAGCACTACGCTCACAGAATGCAGGGTTACTTGTGGTACCTAAAGTCTCTAAAAGTAGAATGGGAGCCAGAGCCTTTAGTTATCAAGCTCCTCTTCTGTGGAATCAGCTCCCAATTTGGGTTTGGGAGGCAGACACCCTCTCTTCGTTTAAGAGTATGCTAAAAACGTTCCTTTTTGATAAAGCTTATAGTTAGGACTGGCTCAGGTGAGTCCTGAACCATCCCTTAGTTATGCTGTTATAGGCTTCCTATAAAAGCTGGGGGACTTCCTAGGACGCACTGAGCTTCTCTCTCCTCCTCTCCCTCTCTATCTGTACGCATTCCTATCCCACTAATACAGGTTACCAACTCCATTTCTTCCTGGTAGTCCTTGTGCTTTCTGTGTTTTTTCGCCTTCTCACTTTCTGCAGGTATTTCCGCCCCTGGAGCTGTAGATTCTGGATCTGTGATTGCCGGCCGTCTACTGCCCCCATGTTCCTGCTCCACACTCACTGCTGCAGTTGTTATTATTATTAGTCTGATTTGTTGTCTCTCCTCCTGTTCTGTCTCCCCTCTCCCCCTCTCTCCTCCCCTTTCAACCCAACTCAGTCGATGCAGATGGCCGCCCACCCAGAGCCTGGTTCTGCTCGAGGTTTCTACCTGTTAAAGGGAGTTTTTCCTCGCCACTGTCGCCAAGTGCTTGCTCATGGTGGGAACTGTTGGGTCTCTGTAAATAATATTTTAAAGAGTATGGTCTAGACCTACTCTATGTGAAAGCGTCTTGAGATAACTTTTGTTATGATTTGGCGCTATACAAATAAAATTGACTTGACTTGGAAAGTTCTCTTTCTTGAAAGGAGTAGAATCTCTACAGTGGCACGGTTCTGAAATGTTCTGCTGGGAGTGATTTTGACTGCTCAATGAGTTCATCTGGACATCAGTGGGAGCACTGTCCACGTCACACGTGAAAAAAGAGGAGGTCAAGAGTATCTCACTTTCCACTGCTTTAAAATCCTCAGATGATCTGGAAAACTCACCATGCAAGTCCTGCAAAAGCAAGTCTGCTACACTGGTCATCAGACAGAGCCCTGCATTTCAGTATGGGGAAGTGGCTGAGCATGTTGTTCTCCACTTGGCATGAAAGGAGCTTGATCTTTGCCATGAAGGCCTTCACTTGGCTAAACATCTTGCAAAAAGGCCCTTGTCTTGTAGCCTGGTATTGAGTTCATGCATGTAGCCAGTGCACATCCACAGTGAATGCCAAGTCAGCCAACCAGTCTGCATTAGTCAGCTCAGGGAAGTCTTTTCATTTCATCTGACAGAACTCCTGGATCTATGTTTTCAGGCACTTTTGCTGAGGCATCTAATGGACGTGTGGTATCCTAGGTCAGAATGCTCGGACTCCAACTTCTGCAACAGTGCAACACATTTTTCACATTCTACCACTCAGTTACTGGACAATACTGTTGCGTTTGTGATGGGGTAACCAGGGTTGCATTCACTAAGTGGTTGGTTCTTGAACACACCCTGGTGTTCAGGCCAACCCCTCCCTATTGCTTCCTGATTAGGCTGAGGGCATTTAAGGCACCTGTGGCCTCATGGTCTCTTTGTCTCTCTCTGGCTGTTGTGTGGGCTTCCTCTGACTCTGAGCTCTCCTCTCCCTCTTTTGCCTGGTTGTATTGGTGTCTGCTAATGAAACAAGGTATGTGTAAACTGCTGATTCATGTGATGCGATGTGAAGTGGTACTAATAGACATGAACTTTTGTCATTTTTATAGTTCTCCAAGGTTATGGACACTGATTAAGCTGGGTTAGCCGGTGCACCTTTTTATTAAGGTCATTGTCAGCTGATGTTTTGCCTTGGTATTAGTTTTACTCCTGATTGATTTGCACATGTTAGCCTGGACCAACTGGTGTTTTTAATTGTTTGTAATGTTGTTTTTGTTCCTTTTCTAGTGGCATTAGTCGGCTTATAGTGGAGGCTAGGCACGGTAGTGTGGTTCCCCTCACTGTTTGTAGTGTTAAAGTTCACCGGCACACAGTTTGCAGTGATGCACAATTTGCAGTGATTGCTGTGAGCACACGTGGTGGGTAAGTTGTTGCACTCCTGGAACACACACTTAGGTAGGCTGCCTCCCTTTAGCTGGCTTTTGTCCACTCCCTTTTGTTGATTTTGGAATAAGTGTTTAAAAATAGACTTTTAGTGTTTTATTTTATATAAAAGAACTTGTTAATAAAACTGTTACTTTTCATAATTTGATTCCTTTTCTTGTGTTAATCCCTTTCTTTACAGATTTTCTTTCATTAATTAACTTTAATTGATATTAATAAATTTGGTCTTACTTTGGAACCACGTCTCTGTCGTGTTGTCTGTTAAGTAATTGAGGTCTCAGTCAGACTGTTATAAGATGCAGTATTTCCTGGGGTGAGACTCCCCAGGTGGCGTTGTCTGGTTCTGATGGCCTCCACCCACACGCTCACTCCGCCACACGTTGATGATATGTGATGTGATTTTAAACACAAGATGTCAGTGGATTGTATTTATAGTATAGACACAGATACCGTAAAATTCCTAATGGCCAAATCGATAAGGGCATAGTCATAGTAAGTGTGCTTTATAGGGCACACTTCTGACTAATGCACTTAGATATCTATGAGCTAATAGTTGGCCAACACAGTCATCCACATCTACTGTTACTGTCACCCTTGTGATGGAAATCTTAGAGCTGGTTCACTCTAACAAGAAGTTTCAGGAGACCTGGATGTCTTACACCGGAATATTTATTGAAGCTCGATCGAGGAGAAAAGGGAGACACCACGTGTGAATCACAGCGTACTGCTACCCAAATCTGAATTCAGTATTTCCCCAGAACTGATAAGTTCCGCTATATCCAAATAGGGTTATTCCTAACTCAGCCTGGCATGTGTGATGACTCTATTGGATATCAGATCCAAACAAGGAAAGACATCAACCATTGCTGTCCTAGCAACAGCATAGCCTCTCAACAGTCTCTCTTATCCAGCGTCAACAACCAGGCGCCAGCCTGTTGTGTCTAAACCTGAAAACCTAGAAGATATCTAGCAGACCTTGGTCTACCAGAGGCCAGAGCCAACTCGGCCTTGTTAGGCACACAGAGTGAGACAGGCGAACAGAGACAGGCAGTTGACCTGACCTGTGAAGCCCTGTCTTAAGTTATGTTTAACCTACAAGTGCTGAAAATTTCATGAATTTTGAAATGAGATGTAAAAAGTATGAATGATATGGAAGAGTTAAATTTACGCCAGAAAGTCCAAAGTGTGAACGTTTTAATGTTGGAATGACATTTCTACGTGAAAGATTTGGAAGATGTAGAGTGGTTTTGAATGTTTTGCTCATTGACTTTCATAACTAAGTTTTAAAGAAAGTTGAATATTTTTAAAAGTATTAATGGGATTTGACTGTTGAATAATACCTCGAATGTACGAAAGATGTCGAACTTTTACAAGTTTGAATGGAGTTTGTAGCTGAAAGTATGAATGAGTAGAGAAAAGTTGAATATGCATGAAAAGTGGGAAAATGTGGTAATTTTAAACATTCTGTCCATTTGAATGGAGCAAAATTCCCGTAAAACGTTGAATATTTCAGAAGGTATGAATGAGAAAAGTAAGAGCAACCTGGTCCTAATTAAGCTGAACGTTTTGATGTTTGAATGAAGTTTCGACTTTGAACGTGGAAGTAGAAGCGTCCTGAAAAACAGCGGAATAATATAGAATAAAAATGCTTTCAGCAGTCAAATCTGACCAAACTCTTGCTTTGACTTTGTTCTGTATCATTAACAGTTTTGATCTTTAAGGCAAGGCAAGTTTATTTATATAACACATTTCATACACAAAGGCAAGGCAAGTTTATTAATAACACATTTCATACACAAAGGCAACTCAAAGTGCTTCACATTAAAAATAAAAGCATAAACATAAATTAAACTGATTTTTTATAAAATTATAAAGGAAAGAATAAATAAGATACAGTAGACTTAAGTGCAAAAGTATAAAAATGTAATATCTTTTAATGAGCTTGGGTAAGGCAATGGCAAACCAAAGTGTTAAGCCTCGATTTAAAAGAACACAGGCTGGGGCATACCAAGTGTTCTGGCAGTTTATTCCAGATCTGTGGTGCATAGAAACTGAAAGCTGCTTCTGCATGTTTGGTTCTGAGCCTGGGACTGCCAGATGATCTAAGATCTGGATGGCTCATAACAGAGCAGCCTATCAGATGTCAAGTCAATATTTTCCAATCAATTCTCTGATGCATAGGAAGCCAGTGCAAAGTTCTGGCAAGTGAGGGGAACAAGCTGCAGTTGTCTGTTTTTACAGAGACCTGTAAAGACACTATTACAATAATCGAGTCTACTAAAAACAGTCTAAAAGTTTGTCCAAGTCTTGTTGAGACATGAGTCCTTGAAATCACGCTACAGTTTTAAAGCAGAGGCTGATTTTGTTCTGTTGTGGGTTTTGAGATTTAGGTCTGAGTCAGGAATTACACCAACATTACTGACAGGGTTTGAGGTCTTAAAAATTAGGTCTTCAGATTAGCACTGACGCTTGATTGTTCTCTTTTGGCATGTAAAAATTTTCAGTTTTATTCTTTTTTAATTGGAGAAACTTCTGGCACCTCCAATTACTGATTTGTTCAGTGCACTTATTCAGTGACTGTACTGGTCCATAATCATCTGGATTTATTTTATGTAAATCTGCATGTCGTGGTAGGATATATTGTTTTTTCAAAATTTAAGCTAGTGGGAGCATATAGATGTTGAATGGAACTGGGCCAACAATGGATTTTAAACTTCATATCCTGGGAAGGAAGTGTGTCATGGTCATTGTGGGTGTGACCCGGTTGCCTCTCTTCGTTTTGCCAGTCTTGCTGAGGCCAATGTACATGCCGGGGTAAGCAGCTGATTCATAGGCATTATAATTGTTGGGCAGGAGGTTCTCCTTGAACTTGCATTCATCATTGTAGTTGCCCTGAGAGGAAGAGGAGAACAAATGACAACAGAACTGTCATTAACGGTTTTAGTTTCTCAAAATGCAATAATTTCCTGTTTTTCTCTATTTGGGTTTTGTGACTATTTGCAAGACAACATGTCACGCTACTTCCACCTTCCATTTGCAAGACAACATGTCACGCTACTTCCACCTTCCACTGATCCTTTAGCACATGAAGAAATGTCAGATGCTGTTTTAGTGAAGATGGTCTTTGTCTCACACTTTCTGCTAATGTAACCAGTTTATTTAGTGATTTCTGATCTGTTGCTGCCCCCGTAATTAAAAAAAAAAATGTATTTACATATGCACTTGCTGTGTGTGTGTGTGTGTGTGTGTATATGTGTATATGTATATATGTATATATATATATGTATATATATATATATATATGTATATATATATATATATATATATATATATATATATTACAATAAATGTAATGCCATAAAGTACAATCCAACCACTCAGCCATGAATTCTGTCTTTACTACAATAATGTTCAGTTTTGATTGTCAGCGTCAAGTATTAAAGTGTTTATTATTGTATAGGTGTACCTAATGAAGGAAGGAATGTTTGTCTTCATTATACTGTATGTAAATATTTTTGTGTATATACATTTTAATTTCCAATATTTGTACATATACACTATATGGCCAAATGTCAGTAGACACTTGACCATCACACCTATATGGGCTTGTTGGACTTCACAATAACAGCACTTAGAGTTGACCAGGGGCAGATCTAGTAGGGAAAAAGTTTCACAAACTGACTTCCTAAGGTGACATCCTATGACAGTACTGCATTTAAAGTCACTGAGCATGACACCTTCTAAATTTTAAAATGTTTCATGGCAATGTGATGATTTTATGCACCTGTTAGCAATAGAAGTGGCTGAAATACCTCAACTTAATTAGTAGGAGTGTCCACTGACTTTTGGCCGTATAGTGTATGTTCTGTGTAAGTGTTTATTTAAATATTTAACCAGATATGAATATCTTGCCTCAATTCTCATAACAGATGATCTCTGTGAGCCAATCACATCGTTGCTGTCAAACAAAAATACTGTCAGCTGTCATTTCGGTGCAAAATCGAACCTCCACCCCATTCACCTTCAGTTCTCATCGCATCCAGCGCCCATGGGACAGGACTGCGGTTAGTTAAGCAACTGGATGACTAACTGTTGGCTGAGTTAGCCTTAGACAGCTGAATCTATTTTAATTAGAGCTTATCAATCCAATATTTGGTGCATTTGCTACCAAATAAAACATACCTATGACCGAGGGCCAAAAGAAAAAGGCCTACAATTAACTGTGACATGGAATTAAATCAGTTAATTTACTTCATCTAGATATTAATAATGTTAAAATCTATTCTCAGTTTTTAATTGAGAGCTGTACAGTACAGTAATACAATGACTGAAATAGACGAGCGCCATTCAGGTATCTTTATAAATATCCGATATGGCGGCTCCCGTTCCCCGGCTGTCTACAGCGGCAGTATTAAACAGACTGGATGGAGAATTTTCTCTAGAAGAAGAACAAGCAACTGCACTTAAACTTTATGTTGATAAGAAATATGTGTTTGCCGAACTTCTGACAGGAAGTACCGTACGACAGGAACAGCGTTTCGACGCTCTGATTGGTTGTCTCGTCCATCGATAACGCTCCTTGGAAATCAAAAATGAACTGAGAGGTTCCAGACTAATATGCATTTGCAAATTAGTCTGGCGATGCCAGGCTACAAGTCGTATATATAAATGTATCAAATGTATGCCAGTAAAAGGAAATTAACAGGTTGAAGAAAATTAACAGATTGGTGCCAGATTATAGCCTGGGAACCAGACAAATCTGCAACCTCATGTTTTATTTGCTCTGGCAGATACGTCTGGCCCCTCTCCCATTCAGACAGATTTTCTTGGTATTGGTATGTGACAGCCAATCATGAGCATTTATCTAGTGTGAGGTGGGTTTAATGGGATGACTGACAGAGAGGAACGCTGCTGAGGCATTTTTGTAAATAACCAAAATGGCCGATGCGGAACATTGCATAGCCGGATTCAATGGACTGGACTGTAAATTTTCTCTAAAAGAAGAACAAACAACTGCACTTAAACTTTATGTTGATGTGAAATATATGTTTGCCGAATTTCTGACAGGACATTTCACACTGACAGGAGGTTTCGTTGCTTTGATTGGTCGTCTGCACCATTGGACTGCTCTTAGAAATCGAAAATGAATACACATTTACAAATTAGTCTACTGTGCCAGACTAGCCAGATAGTTAAATAGTCCATAAAATAAGTTGCACTGTAATAATGTAATGTGTGTTTATCTGTCCATAGAAATGCCAAAAATGCTTGCTCTTGTTCAAGCATCTGGTCAGAGGCCTGTACTACAAAGCAGGTTCAACTTACCCACGTTAGCTTTTGGTTATCTGGCTTCACTTATCCTAACAAACATGATTGCGCTAAGTTGTCACATGAAGGTGATTAAGATCTCGGTAAATCCACCCAGGGTTTCACATAAACAGGGGGGTGTTTACAGCACATGACCAATCACAAACAGGTCTACTGGCAGCAGAGTGACATATTTTTCAAACAAAGAGCAAACTATAATGTTAAAGAAATACAAAAAAGTAAAACACATAATGCATGCTGAAAGCCACGCAGTTGCTGAATGCAGGAAAGACATCTGGCAAAACATCACCAACTGTGTGAATGTGTAAAAGCCAAACTGATAATATCATTGCCATTTCATTATGGCACAAGTAGATCCGACTATAATTAGGTTACGTGTATTCCATTCAATTAATGTGTAGCTTAGATGTATTCTTATGCTGTATGGCAATTTTAACCTTAGCCTGTACTTTCAGTTGCAACCCGGTCTGTGAAACTGAGCAAATAAAAAATAAATATAAAAAACACATTCACAGCAGTAAGATGGCTTACTTTCATATCTTATGATCCCCTGATAATCCCTCGTGCACGTGCACCAAGCTACAGGGGACTATTGATTGGTCATTGGGCGGTGATTTTATTTTTTTCTGTTATCTCGAACATAACCTACTCTGGAGCAGTTTAGCTGTGCAGCATAAGTTACCATGGCGGTGTACCCTGGTAAGAAGTGAACCACCGTTGTAAGACTGAAAACCCAGAGTTAAACCTGAAGTTACCTCGCTCAGCCCAACTCCTGCTTCGTAGTACAGGCCTCTGGTTTGAAGTTTGAAGATATTTCATGTAGCAGACACATAATTTTTTGGCTGCAAGTTTAAGATAAATGAATTCCAAAATAAAAATTGGCCTACTGAAAACAAGCTGCAGGGGACTTGTGTTACAATACCTGTGACATCATCAGATATATGACTCAATTTGCACAAATCCACCTACAAATGTAGATAATTTAGATCAGAAACAAATATTTTGAATGAGATATAAACTTTTTGAACTTTTGGCATACCTAAGAGGCAGATCTAGAGGATCCCTGTAAAAAAATATGCAACACATTTGGTTACATTAGAGTAAACTTGGTTTGTGAAGATTTCTAAACTTGAAGAGATTTAATCAAGATAAACACAGTGAACAGCTGCTCCTTAGCTGCAGATTTATCAACATATGTGTCCTGCTGCCTCCAGATGGCTGCAGGGATTTGAACGACTGAAGGATGTTTTCATACATAGCCACATAAAGCAGCCATGGACAACAGATACTGTCACTCATATTAATTTATAGATCAGTACGGGCTGATTTTCTGATGTGCCTGTAATGCACTGTTTGGATGTAGAATGTTTAATTAAGATGCTTCATTTACATTTGTAGGCATTATTATTTAATTTCTGTGCAGTACCTACAGGTATTAAGTTTTCTCCTGTCAACATAATCCCTTTATCACTCTACTTATAGTACCACCAGTTACATGGAGCCCTCAGGTTCAGCCAGTTGTTGTAGGTTCAGGCTTGGGGAGTTGAGCTATTTTTGCTATTTGTTTGCTGAAAAGGGACTCAAAGCAGACCCTATGACGATTGCAGCAATCAGCAATATAATGCCTCCTGGGGTCAAGCCAGTTTCACAGCATTTCCTAGGTGGGTGAATTTATTTCAGACCTCAGCAAAGTTATAATACCAACAGCAGTTTACAGCATAAAGATATGGAGTGGCTCTATGCAAAGTCCACCTGTGCTCCAGTACTAAAATGTGAAAGAAATCAGTGACCCTCACCTAACACATTCCAGCATGGAGATGATGCAGTTTGATCTTAGATCAGTATCAATATTATAAATAATACATGTTGTTAAATGCAAAAATGCCTGTTTGAAAATTTTAGTTCAGTTCATACATCTTATTATCAAATTAACAAGTCCCAATCAGTTCTTACCGAGCCATAGAGTTTCCCTTTGTCGCTCATGGCAATGAAGAGACCACTTCTCACCCCAAACAGAGTCACCACTCCTCTCTCCACTGGGGAAATCTCTAGAAGGCCTGGGATGAAACATGAAAATGATCAGCAGCAGATAGAATATAACAAAAAAGAAAAGGGGACATTAATAATGCTTCATCATCCAAGTTGAACTGAACACATTTACACTAAAAGTCAATCCACTTTAAAAACGTTTTTAGAAGGTGATTTGGACATCTGTCACTTGCCAGACTCACAGAACTGATAAGTTTCCATTTTCATCAGATGTACCACACTGACTCTTTGCACTCCACATCTATTACTTGGCCGGGGTCGAGCACTCCGCTCTTTTACCCCGCAGCAGGCTCACTGCCGCAGGGCTACGGAGCGGACAATCTACCACTGTTTATTCTGTAGTGGAACATATGCTAACCTGTTAGCATACTAGCTAAATCTTGTCCCATCTGTGGTTTGAAAAACAGTAAATACATCATATTCAGAGCCCCATTTTGCTATTTTCCAAGCTACACATTTCTAGCCTCTGTGCTTGACTCAAACTGCTGACTCGAATTCTTTCAGAATTAACATCACAAACTATACTCAAGATGCCAGAAATGTTGTTTGTTACTCATCCATTGTGTTTGCAAAGCTCCTGAAGCCCTGAGTTCACAGTTTCTCCATTCTCTTCCAGTCACAGAGACGTTTACAGCTTAGAACTTTTCCTTCCACCTTACTCTCCATTCCTCAACCCCATAGAGGAATTCTTTTCCTCATGGAGGTGGACAGTTTCTGACCACCGTCCACATGATCAGATGTCCCTTTTGGACACAGTGAATGTTCGATGTGTAGACATGTATCTGCAGAAGATTGTAGGGATGGATCAGGCATCAGAAAGATCATTTCCCAGGTGTAATGCAAGAGAGAACTGAAGGTGTGATGTGGATGAGAAATGCAGAAGACAGGGTTTGACAAGCACTGGTTTAGTTCTATATGTAGCTCCCCTATACAAGTACATATAGTGAATATGTATAGTTTTGCATTGCATTACTGGAATTACCTTTACTTTACGATTGATTTTGAGTTCTTGGAATTAACCTAAGCAAAAGTGGCCAAAGAAAGGTTGCATTAGTGTACTCAGAGAAATGTGACTTGAATTGTAAAAACCTGTAAATCACAAGTAAGCAAGTATTCTTGCTGGGTTTAAGCTACTCGACACAGCACTTTCATATCCAGACTGTGGCAGTCAGAAGAAGCAGTATGTCCATGTTATTTTCCCCAAACTTTGTGTCATATCCATTTCTGACTAGCGTTTAGGAATAATTTCTACCTTCACACAGACTACATTCATCTGTTGAAAGGGGTGAGTGCCAACTGTGAACAACACAAACATCTCTGCTTTCACTTTCAGTGTAAATGTGTTCACTTCCACTCTACCACTGATTCTTTAAAAAATAGAGGCTGTAAGAGTCTAGGCTTTTACGTTTGTAAGGATTGCAAGCTTCCAGGCCACCTTAAGACATAGGCCATCAAAATGTATTATTAAATATGAGTGTAATATTTTAATATCATAATATTGTAGTGGAAAAGAAAAATAAAGAATCAATATTTCTAATACTGTTAACCTACTAGATATGAGACGGATACATACAAGTATAACAGACAACAGATCCAAAAACAAATGTCATACTGCCAGTTAAGGGGGGTTTATCTCTGATTATCATGGCAGGATCTACATTTGAACCTTTATATTACTAACAAATCTTTAGATAGAAGTTCATGTAGCAATCATAATGGTTTGCCTACAGCAGGCTGACTACCAACCACCCAATCACCCTGTTTGATTCCTAAAAATTGTCATTAAGCAACACAGTAAACCTTCACAATACAAAACAAGAATCAAATCAACAAAACTAATCAAATCAAAATTTTTACAATTAGAAAAACATGATTTTCTATTAAACGTAATGTTTCTGGTCACACATCTGACCTAATGAGCTATCAGATCAGTAGAAAGCCATTTGTTTCCCTTCATGCCCAGGTAGGATCCTGCAGTTAGTGGATAGCCACTGTGATACCTGGGTTCAATAATTACAGCTGCCTTGATCTCACAAAGTTATCAGTATAAACAGCAAGGTGGGATCATACAGAAATTCATACAAAAGTCATACAGAAATCTAACCGACAAGCACTGCGCAGTGATCACTGTTGACTGATTCTCTGTGTTTAAATCATTGCTAAAAGTTATGATGAATAATAATAATAAATAGTCCAAAAAATTATCTTTAGTTATTTAAGTCTTGATATTTGCTTTTTTAATAACATAAAAATGGCAAAGATTAAATGTTCACACTAGTGCCACTGTTACTTGCTATGGATTTCAACAGGGAATGACAAAATACTTACTGTATCTGTTTTCATTATGCACGCCTTTGATCTTCCCATTTGGTAAGACCTGAATGTGGAAGCCGATGCCCACATTACAGTAAAGCCTTCTTAGTCTCTTTATCCCCAGCAGGTATTCTCCATCTCTAGCTGTCACCTCCCTCTTGTCCCAGGAGCTGCCGGTAGCCCAAACCAATGACCCGGCACTACGTATGGTTTGTCTCTTACTGTTGATGACCTGAAGATGAGCAAAGGAGCTGCACAGGAGGATCCCATACAAAAGAAGAGGGAGCTTGGACCTTGACGATGACATCCTTTACTCACCAATCCTGGGAATTATATAGACACACAACTACTGTGTTTTTATAAGCCCAATTAAATGCTCTCTTAGTATGAACAAAAATGGTCATAAAATCTTTATAGCTTCAGTATCTTAGAGAAATACCATGAAGAAAATGCCTCAACTTCTGCACTCTTTAAAGCCCAGAGAAAAGTTTCAGTATGCATATTTAGACATCTCTAAGCCCAATAGGGGTCCTGTTTGCCAGTGATTTGTCTCCTGTTTCCCAGTTTTGCTTCCTCCTCAGGTAGATCCAGCAGACAGCAGACTTATATGTGCCCCATATTACATCACACACCACCCGCTGTCTTGTTTGTCTGTGAGTCACAGATGCTGTAGAAGCACACAAACTGAGAAATACATAAAACACATAGTGACAGAAAACAAAGAAGAACACGCAAGTACACAGAAACATAGAGTAGTTCATAGATTAATAAAGCGATTAGATGGAGAGATGGATGTAAAGTCAATAGTGTTCTCTATATCACCATGTTACCAAGATGTAGGTGCTTCATTATATATACAGTATGTACAGTATGTGTGTGTATACATACACTTTTTTTCTTTTATAAATAGTGTGCAATGACAGATGTAGAAATGAGAAACTAACAATCTATGTGAACTCACAAGCTGCAGCAAAGGGGTTTGTTACTAATCTCTGCAGCTATCAGTAAAGCTGTCCTTCACACAATTCAATGTTTTAATAAAGTTTAAAATTATACCTTTAAGTCTTGGTTGTATGCAATAAATGTACATTAACAATTTAATTGCTTTTGCATAAAACATAATATGAATTGTTGTGAATTGACCCCTAAACGCTCACCGACCAGATACTGTGCGAGGAGTGGACAAATTCCTTAGTTATTGTCCCCAGTGACTTTAACAAAGGAAATGTCACACATGAACTCCCCAAATACAGACAGTTTATTAAGTGCCCCACCAGAGAGGACAATACTTTGGATCACTGTTACACCACAGTCAGCAGGGCCTACCACACAGTCTCCCAAGCTGCAATGGGAAACTCTGACCACGTCATGGTCCACCTGATTCCTGCATACAGGCAGAAATTAAGTAGTGCAGAAAGAGTCAGCTTTTAAGATGCTAAGTACAGGTTTAGCAAGGAGGTGAGAGGAGCTAAACGTTTGTACTCTGAGAAACACCAACACCAGTTCTCAGCCAACAATTCTCTCTCCACCAACTACAAAACAAGAGCCCCCCACTTTGCTAACCACTTGCGCCTGGCCAACAACCTGAACAAGTTCTACTATCGTTTTGAAAGACAATAGGACAGTCCTGACACCATCCCTCGTGACTCCCTCCACCAGCTCCAGCCCACCATCTTCACCCCCCCCCCCACTACAGAAGGGGTCTGTACCTCTCCACAGCTGCGTCCATCAGGACCAAAACCTGCCTAAAGGAAGCATATACAAGGTAAATAAAAGTGGTCCGAGCACCGAACCTTGCGGAACTCCATGACTAACTTCCGTGTGCACGGAGGATTCATCATTTACATGGACAAATTGAAATCTATCTAATAAATACGACTGAAACCAGCTTAGTGCGGGTCCTTTGACGCCAATCAAATGCTCCAGTCTCTGTAATAGGATACAATGGTCAATGGTATCGAAAGCGGCACAAAGATCTAACAGAACAAGTACAGAGACAAATCCTTTGCAATCAAAAGGTCGTTTGTCACTTTCACCTGTGCAGTCTCTGTGGTATGATATTCCCTAAATCCTGACTGAAAATCCTCAAATAAACTATTGCTGTTTAGAAAGTCACATAACTGATTAACGACCACTTTCTCAAGGATTCTGGAGAGAAAGGGAAGGTTAGATATAGGTCTATAATTAGCTAAAACCCCTGGATCAAGCGTAGGCTTTTTAAGAAGAGGTTTAATTACAGCTACTTTGAAGGACTGTGGTACATAGCCTGTTAATAAAGACAGATTGATCATGTCTAGCAAAGAAGTGCTAACTAAGGGTAAAACTTCTCTAAGCAGCCTAGTTGGGATGGGATCTAAGAGGCAGGTTGTTGGTTTAGACGAAAAAATCATTGAAGTTAGTTGGTAAAGGTCAATTGGAGAAAAACAGTCTAAGTATAAATCTGGTTCTACAGCTGCTTCTGAGGTTCCTGAGGTTCCTGTACTTGAAGATGTATCTGAACTGGCTGAGGGCACAAGATGATGAATTTTTTCTTTAATAGTTAGAATTTTATCATCAAAGAAGCTCATGAAGTTATTACTACTGAGCGCTCTGGGAATACATGGCTCAACAGAGCTCTGACTCTGTGTCAGCCTGGCTACAGTGCTGAAAAGAAACCTAGGGTTGTTCCTATGTTCCTCTATTAGTGAGGAATAATAGGCTCCTCTGGCATTACGGAGGGCCTTCCTGTATGTTCTAAGACTATCTTGCCAAACTAAATGAGTTTCCTCCAGTTTGGTGGAACGCCATTTCCTTTCTAATTTTTGCGATGTTTCTTTTAATTTGCGGGTTAAGGAGTTATACCATGGAGCTAACCTCTTTTGTTTTATTATTTTCTTTTTGATAGGGCAATATAATCAACAGTCATTCGCAGCAAGCCTGCCGCACTATCAACCAGATGATCAGTTTGGGAGGGACTAAAGTTAGCATAGGAGTCCTCCGTTACATTGAGACATGGCATTGAATTAAATGCCGATGGAATCGCTTCTTTAAATTTAGCTACAGCACTATCAGACAGGCATCTACTGAAGGAATGTCTGCCTAATGGCCTATAGTCCAGTAATATAAACTCAAAAGTTATTAAATAATGGTCTGATAAGACAGGATTTTGTGGGAAGACTTTTAAATCTTCAATTTTGATTCCATATGACAGAACAAGATCGAGGGTATGGTTAAAAAAATGAGTGGGTTTGTTTACACTCTGACAGAAACCAAGTAAGGCAACAATATGGTGTTATCTTCCTGGTCCGGCTGCTGGAGGTGGGCTCAGTGCTCTTTTGGACAGCGGAGCGGCGGCTGGAGCTCTGCTTGTGCATGTGTTGGACTCTTTCTTATGGTGGTTTCTTATGGTGAATGCCAGTGTAGGTACCATATGTGCTCTGTCTGCCAGATCTACTTGAGGTAGAGAAAGAGATTTAATAAACTTTACATGCACCTATTTAATATCTGGAATCTACACCCGCTGTTTGTTGACCTAAGCAAACTACATTTCTAAACTAACATTAGATAGTGTTGCACACTGTAAGCACAGCAGGGGAGCTGAACAGAGGCAAAGCATTCAGGAACGTGCATAAACATCACATCCTTTGGATTTTCCCGGGATTCATAATTATAGTACCTGTAAGAAAACTTAACAAAGTAAAATTCCTGTCCGCAGTTCTTGTGAACTTTTACGAAGGAGCAATAGAAAGCATTCTGGGTGGAAACATTACAAATTGGCATAGAATGTGCACAGTCCAGGACAGGAAAGCTCTGCAGCAGATGATTAAAACCGACCAGAACATCATTGGTATTGGAGTATCAGTGATATTGGTGAGGTGAGAAGCCTGCTCAGAGCCCAAGGGATATTAAAAGATCAAACCCACCCCAGCAACAGCCTGTTCCCCCTGCTGCCGCCTGGCAAGGGATACAGAAGTATCCACCAGATACATCATATCCATCATACCACCAGACTACAGAGCAGCTTCTTTCCTCAGGCTGAGACTTCTTAACTCATCCTCTGCACTCCAGCGTAAAAAAAATATTTTCATGTGGAGCATGATGGGACAAGAACTTGCATTTTTTGTGCAACCCTTTGTTGAATGACAAATAAATGAATCTTGTACATTGAAAAGATGCCTTCCTAATGCGCGTTCAATGTAGGTAATAGTGGACGAAATCTACAGTATTAGATCACGTTTACCATTAATAACTAAACCAAGACCCATCTTTTCAATAATGATTTTTTATTTTTATTTTTACACTCAGAGTTCCAAAAAGTCAAGTTTAGGAAAGGCACCAGAGCCTGGTACTCTAATGAACGCTTGTTAAACCTCGATCCTGTCCCTCCTGCTCTCTGATCCTGCTCTACTCTCATCTTTACTGTATTTAAGGCAGCAAAATTCACAATATTATTGATCTCATTTACATGTTTTTCTGCTCTATTGTCAAACAACCTAACACAGAAGAAATAGCGTAGTGCTATTTGCTGCTCAAATGTCATCCAAGCTGCTGTGCCATGGTGGTAGTCAAATCAAAATAAATACAGGTTAACGACAATAGCTGAGTGATTGGCTGTGGAGATATTGAAATGAGTGATTGCGCAGAAAGTTAGAGATGACAGAATGTTGTCTTCCTTCAAGGTCGGGCAGACACTGCCTGTAAAACCTCTGTTAACTCCTGTTCTCTGTGATCACATATACTATATTTTAATGCAGCCAAATTCCCCACACAGTTCATCTTATTACATGAACGGAATAGATACAAACAGATTTCGGAATGGCTCATAAATACTATCTGTTAACCGGCAGTCATTGTAGGATGCTGGCTGCTGATTAAATCTATGTTTTATGACCATGACATCGTCTAACAAAGTCAACATAAATATAGGTTAATGACAGCAGCTGTTTGATACATCAACATTTGAAATTAGTTTTCACAGAGACGTTGTTTTCTTTACTTTCCATTATGTTGCATATTTCCATGGCTTATGGATCTGTGTTAACCATGTTCTTATAGATCTTTGACTACTTAGTCAAAGATCTATAAGCCCTGTGTGTAACAATTAATGATTACATATCCAGTGCAGACCATAGTATGATATGAAATACAGTAAAACAATTCAGAAGCTGCTTTGGGACTCCTGACTGCACCCAAATAGAATGGTGATGAGGGACTTCTGGTGGCAGAAAAGAGAACAACATGTTGGATTCTATAAGGTTGAAGGTTGCTGTGTGGTTACCGCGGCAACCAGGGGAGGCTCAACCAAATGGGAATGTTTTAATAATAAACCACATGCCCTGTCGCTTCCATTACAGAATAATATAGATGATATTATATCACATTTATTTAGGAACTCTAATTAGTAAATATATAAGGACTCCTAACCCTACACTAGTGACTCTCCTCCTGGTCTCTCTCCTCTCCTCCCCTTTCAACCTAACTCGGTCGATGCAGATGGCCGCCCACCCAGAGCCTGGTTCTGCTCGAGGTTTCTACCTGTTAAAAGGGAGTTTTTCCTCGCCACTGTTGCCAAGTGGTTGCTCATGGTGGGTCTCTGTAAATAATATTTTAAAGAGTATGGTCTAGACCTACTTTATGTGAAAAGCATCTTGAGATAACTTTTGTTACGTTTTGGAGCTATACAAATAAAATTGACTTGACTTAACTAGTTTTAAGATTAGTTCACCAAAACGCTTTGAGCAAGTAACCCTATAGCTTTCACAACCCAACTTCATAACAGAATATAGTAGAATATAAGAATAGTTTAAATGATAATTACCTGACACAGCACGATTTACTAATACCAATGGTTAAATCCAATAAACCAAAGCCAGTTTACTACACTAGATTATTAAGACAATTAAGACAAAAATGTTATATGTTATAATACAGCAGACAGACTAGTATACTGACTAGCAGTCCTTCAAGTAAGATTCCCCAGAAGTCAAAATGCACACTGTAGTTGTACTTGAGTATTGTAATATAATACTACTAATAATAAAACATATAATCTATGCTAGTTGTTATTTTTTATGCTCATGGAGGTGGAAATGGTTAAATAAGGGTTAGGGTTAGGTCACCAAAGTCACCAAAGGAAACTAAACACAATGTAGGAGACACACTTCTTTATTTTTGAGATTCCACAACAAGCACAGATTAGAGGCTTTCAAGGTTTTACTACTTAGGTCTGGATCAAAGGAATGTCATGATAATCCAGCTGGGTTCTGAAAAGGTCCGAGGTCTTGTTTAGGTAGACAAAATAGCTAAATTGCCAAATGTATGTACTATCTACAAAGCTTTAGCCCCTAAATTCACTGTTGTGGTCAACATAATTTTAAGCTGCTCTTCTAAGTGTCTCTTGTCAGTGGTGAAATTTTGTATTGTGAGTTTAGCTGCCTAAAATAACTCCAACTACTAAGTCTATTATATTAAATCATAAGGGTATATTTTTTGCTTTTCTCATTACTCCATGTAGATACACAAAGTAGGATGAAATTTTTTTCTCATATGGATCAAATTTTTGATTATTGCTTGCATTAAAATCGTTGATGTTTTATTCATGAATCCATTGAAGGAAGAAATGCTCTGCCAATTTATTTGCTATTTTGATAGCACACAATGCAGCAGTGTAAGAAAGGCATAATTAGATGGGAATTGAAAATAGATGCCTCAGGTTTGCTTTTCATGCCTAGGAGAGAATAGGTATTATAGTTATAAAAATCACAGGGTACTGTGGAATAAAGGAAGTGACAGTAGAGGAAGTAAAATATAAGTTTTTTAATTGGGCACAGCATTATCACTCACTCATATTATAGCTATGATACAGTCTTATAGTCTACCTTTACAGTAGAAGGCTCTCACTCTTCTATGCTAGTTTTGCTGCTGCTAGGCAGCATACAAATAGCTCAAGCATAAAGCACACATCGCAAACAACAATGTGATTCATACCAACAAATGTTGGCCTATCTAGTCTGCACATAATACAGCAGCAGTGGAGTGTTGATATCATGTGACATGTGGTGCGTCACAGCTCTGCTCATGTAGTGCTCATTGCAGGGCTCAGAAAGAAAAAGAGAGACTGAGGCAATGATAGATCATGTGTGTACACATGTGAAGGACTAATCCCCCCACTGGGAGGAAACCCCATAGTAGTTGTGACGTGGGTAACCATTTATGAACATTTGCTCTGACATCAAACCTTGCCAATAGAATTTCCCACAAACCATGTGGGAGAAATTGTGACACTGGTAGGCCTAGGAAATCCTGATAATCTGGGTTCACAGATTAATAGATTTTCTTATACTCTCCTTCTGTGTTTTTTTCCTGGAAACAAAGCTGCAACTCTGTAACCCTAATCACATTTGGCAGGTGGGACCCTATGGCTCACGACTACTTAAGCAAAGCAGCCGCCCACATGTATAGGCCAGATGGTAGCACATATATTTATATTTGGTTTCATTAATGTTTACCACAGTTTAGACTGATTTAGACAGATGTTCCTGCTTATTTGTTTTAGCCAGACTACAATTTCATCAAAAATCGTAAAATTGCATAGAAATGGTAGAAATGTTCATATTTAATGTTTTTTATTTTAAAAAATCCTGCCGCAAGTGGGAAAGGTTGCCTCTAGAATGCCTCTAGCCCGCACCCTTCCAAAAGCAGAGAGGGCAGAATATTGGCCTTTGCATTAGAACAAATAAAAAAACAGCTATAAAACTATTCAACTAGCTGTAGTTGGTATTTTCACTTTACGTTGAGTAACGATGTCTCAGAACCATATCTGTTTCTGGCGCAATGTCACTCTGCTGCAACACTCTGGTTCACTCTAACAAAAAGTTTCAGGAGACCTGGATGTCTTACGTAGGAATATTTATTGAAACACGATCGAGGAGAAAAGGGAAACACCACGTGTGAATCATACATCATCACTGCTACCCAAATCTGAAGATGGTGTCCTGAAGCTCAGTATTTAATCCTCCCCAGAACTGATAGGTTCCGCTATATCCAAATAGGGTTATTCCTAACTCAGCCTGGCATGTGTGATGACTCTATTGGATATCAGATCCAGACAAGGAAAGACGTCAACATTGCTGTCCTAGCAACAGCATAGCCTCTCTACAGTCTCTCTTATCCAGCATCAACAACCAGGCGCCAGCCTGTTGTGTTTTTACCTAAATAAAGAATATATCTAGCAGACCTTGGTCTACCAGAGGCAAAAGTCAACTAAGACTTGTCAGGCACACAGAGTGAGAAAGGCGACCAGTGACAAACAGTTGACCTGACCTGTGAAGCACTGTCTTAAGTTACCTTTAACCTACAAGAGGGAAGTTTAACATACAAGAAGGAAAATTCCTTCACAGTTCCCCCCTTTTTGATTGTAAGATTAAAACTATCTACCATTGTTCTTACTATTACCTTAAGATCAAATCAGGAACACCTTCAGAGTTTAATTGCACTCGCTTACAATAACAATATTGAACATTCAATAAAACAAGTAAACATGAATCCAAACTACACATGGACCATAAACCAATAACAATCTTCTTTCTTCAAGATATAAAGAACGAATCAGATTAAAGATTACTAACTCTTACTGTGTATGCAAATACTGTATAAATTCTTACTGTATCCAAAACATTCATACAAATACATAAGGACTATCCTCACTGATTTTCAATGACTTACACATTACACATGTTACAGAGTAAAATATTTGTCATCCTCTACTTTCCCCATACATGATCATTAACTCTCATATGTCTACAGAACATTAGGAATGTAAATCAAACATACTTCAAAACCTTAGTGTAACCTTAAGGTAAAACTACAAACTTGGATCACTTTCAACAAGCCACAAAGATTTATCTAATATTTAGTGCAGTAAATGGCAAATGCATATTTTGCATTTGTAACCCCAAAGTAAATATTATTAAGTCAAATAGAAACCCTCTCTGAAGAACACTCTCAAGTGGTTAAAGATCTCTGAAACACTGTGAAGAGCTTTAAGATCTCTGACAGAGGTGACAGATCACATGCACCTACACACAATAGTTGCCAAAAATATACAAATCAAATCAAAACGAAACACTCAAATCTATATATAGCACAATATATGACTTGATTACAGTAACTCAGAACACTTTGAAGAAATACAAGATATTACTTCAGAGTCCTTACTTTTCCAGTTTACATTTTAAAACTGAGAACTGGTCAAATTTATTGGTATACATTCTTCTTACCATACTGGTCACTATCTATGATTTAAGAAAAATCAATCTCTGGTGACTTCACTCATTAAAGATTATGGATACCTCAAACTCAAAACAATAAAATGTATAGAATAAACAAATGTAATGTGTGGCAAACGCTCTTTAGTCTAAACAATGTATAACCTTTCACTCCTTTGTGCAGACCTTCCGTTGAGGTCTGGCGCTTTTAACCTTCACACCCAGAGGAAAATACTAAACAGAAATGATCTAAATTATAACAATCAATGATACGTGGAAATACAATACATAAAACATTACAGTTGAGATTACTTATTAGAATGATAGATGTTTTTTCTTTTTATTTACTCTTTACCTGCACCCTGGTTGTGCTGTCACAACAGCCCTCTGGTTTTCACTGTCAGTCTGGATTAAATCAGCTACAGTGTATCATGTGAACACTTTCATATATGGAAGAAGAAGTTACTGTCATTTTGGCACTTCTAGACAACTATGAGTTCCTACATTTTCAAATTTCGTCTGTGCGTAAGCTCTTTAGGGTCGGATCAGAGTCAGCATAAAAACATGTTGATTCTACCATTATTCATGAACATTTAACATCGGAAGGTATTGAAAAATCCTTAATTTATCAGTTCTACATTTGCAGAGGTCAGAGACAAGACATCTGCCTTGTCTGCCATGGACTCAACTCAAACATTTACCTTTACCATAGGAGCAACACTTTTATTTCACAATTAGCTGGTCCTGTAATTGATGATCAGTTAGTCTATTCAAAGTTATTTAAATCATATGTCGAAAGGAACTTCTGGATTGTGTGAAAACTCAGTACCTTATACACTAAAGATATTGACACCTGGAGGTCAATCATATTGATTAACCTATGACATCACAAAATAACCAAATTCATACCAGTCAAACATTTCCCAATCTTCTTTAGTTAATGGAATTGGATTAAGCATTGGCAAATGAGATCCAGATAGTGATTGTTAACATACCCAACAATTACTTAAATTACTTCCATGCACATCCATCATTAGGCTAATGTTGTTTATTGCTATTCTAGGTTGCTAAATGCTGTTTGTTGTTTTGCTCCGTATTAATGCTTCCGTTTTAGTTCCTATCGTGTTGATCAGGGGTGGGCAATTATTTTTTCCATGGGGCCACATGAGAAACAGAAAATATTGTGGAGGGCCAGGCCAAAGGGCTGAACTCAATTCAGCATAATATTAATTGTATTTCTTTATAAAAGCAGTAAATAGCATTGTTTTGACAATGTTGGTGGCTTTACAAGCCAGCATTTCTAGTCTAACCACCTCATTTGATTTTTTTCAGTTATTTTTTCTTGTTCAGTGAGAGAAATCTAATCTCTGTTGGGCTTTCACAAGTGCATCAAAGTCAGGTTGAATGTCTGAGGTGGAGATGTGAAGCACAGCTGCCAGATGATCATCAGTGAGAGAGGATCTATACCTGGATTTCGTAAACTTCATCACTGAGAATGTTTGTTCACATATGTAGGTAGAGCCAAAGAGAACCAACATCTTATAAGCATGTCTCCTTATGTTTGGAAAGTTCTCCTCCTTGAGAGAAAAGTAAAAATCCAGCAGTGATCCTGACTTACTGCTCTGCCAGTACCGCATCAGACTGCAGGTCAATGAGTTCCAGCTGAACATCACTGTGTGCATTATCCACACTGCAGGTAAAGGGAGAGGAAATCATGTGCATTTCATCCTCGATCATTCTGAGATCTTCAAATCGCCTTGAAAACTCACCATGCAGTGCTCTTAGCATAGATGAGTACCTGCGGAGGTGATCAGCTGATGGTGTGACTTCTTTCAGGGTTTGCATGTGAGTGAGATTGTTGCTCTCCAGTTGGCTTGAAAAAAACTGCAACTTTCTCATGAAAGGCTGTGCATTTCATGAACAAAAAGGCCCTTGCCTTGCAGTTTGGTGTTCAGTTCATTTATTAGTGCAGTCACATCAATAACAAATGCATAATCTGCCATCCAGTCCTCATCTGAGAGCTCTGGGATGTCCTTGCCTTTCTTCTCACAGAACTCTCAAATCTCTGCTTTCAGGTCCCATACTCTTTTTAGCATTTTGCCCAGGCTGAGCCATCTGACAGCTGTGTGGTAGCCAATGTCACTATGTTCAGTCACATGCTCCTCCAAAAGTGAAACAAACTTTCTATGATTCAATGCTCGTGCCCTGACGAAGTTAACTATTTTAGTTATGTGACGCACACAAAAGATGTGGTCACATTTTTTGTTAATGTTTTATCTACTTAAAGGCATGATCACTATGTGTATTCCAGTCGTTGCTGATAAGTAATATTGTAGGTGTTGAGGGATTTTTAGTCAGTCTTTGTGGACTATTATCTTGGTGCAATACCCAACAACGTCAGTAGGGGGCAGTGGAACGGTGGGCAGCCGACTAAAACCCTGCTTTGCGCTCTTGTTGGCTCTCTCGTCATTCTGCTATGAGGAGTCAATGGAGTAACAGCCAAACGTGTTCCTGTCTGCTCATTTAACCTTTTTTATCAGAATAACTGTTTGTATGGTCGCATGCCTGGGACCTGCAACAGTTACAGCATCAATAACATGGTTCATTTTTAGCACTGACTTGCACAACACATGCTGATGTATAATACAATGCAAAAATACCAATTTTTGATCTGGGTCGATTTCAGTCACTTTATCTTGCATACGTTTCAAAAGTCCGACATTTTTCCCAGTCAGACTTGGACAACGTCTGTTGTGACACCTGCCAGTCTGTCCCATGTCAGTCCCAGCGTGTCCATGCATGCATCTACCTCCGTGAACAGATTGCTCCCTGTTGTTGTCCCTTTCATTGACCGCAGTGCTGCCAGCTCCTCTGTAATCTTGAAGTCCTTTATCCCACGGACGAATACGAGTAACTGGGCTGTGTCACGGACATCGCAGCTCTCGTCCAAAGCCAAGGAGGAAAAGTCAAAACTTGCCACTTCACATTGCAGCTGAAGCTCCAGATTCCCCGCAATGTCCTCGATCCTTCTCATCACGGTTCACCTGGATAGCGGGACTTGCTCAAATGCTTCTTGTTTTTCAGGGCATATTAGTGCTTCAGAGTCCATCAAGCACTCTTTGACAAACTCCCCCTCTGAGAATGGCTTACTGTTTTTAGCGATTTTGTGGGATATCACAAAGCTGGTCTTGGTTGTTGCATCCCTGGATGTGTGAAGCTTGGTAAAAAAGCCTTGCTGCTTTTGTAGCTTAGCTAGCAAAGCTTCCGATGTTCCCGCTTTTTCAGCATCAGTTCGTCTCGTAATGCCGACTCAAATTGTAATCCTTCAACACGGCGATCTGCTCTCTGCAAACTAAACACATGGCTTTACCTCCGACTTCAGTAAATAAATACTTAGCAGTCCATTTTTTGTTGAAAACCCTGCATTCAGCGTCTACCTTTCTTTTTTTAGCATGAGCGGACATTTTTGAGGGCTAAAGTCGTCTTGTGAGTTATGACGGCTCGTACACCTGATTCAATCATGTGCACGTATTTGATTTACATTTTGCATCATTACGTGAATAAAACACTTCAAAATAAAAGGCCTGCAGCTTTAGTCCATGCATGAGGTAAAATTAGAAAATGTGTTTATTTTGTAATTTTTTGTAACCTCACACGGGCCAGTCAGAGTCAACCAAAGGGCCGTATGTGGCCCTCGGGCTGTACAATGCCCAGGTCTGGCCTAAAGGAAGCATATACAAGGTAAAAAAAAGTGGTCCAAGCACCGAACCTTGAGGAATTCCGTGACTAACTTCCGTGTGCACAGAGGATTCATCATTTACATGGACAAACTGAAATCTATCTGATAAATACGACTGAAACCAGCTAAGTGCGGGTCCTTTGACGCCAATCAAATGCTCCAGTCTCTGTAATAGGATACAATGGTCAGTGGTATCGAAAGCGGCACCAAGATCTAACAGAACAAGTACAGATTGTAGGTGATTTCAATATTCACGTGGACGTAGATAATGATAGCCTTAGTTCTGCGTTTATCTCACTATTAGATTCGATTGGTTTCTGTCAGAGTGTAAACAAACCCACTCATTGTTTTAACCATACCCTCGATCTTGTTCTGTCATATGGAATCAAAATTGAAGATTTAAAAGTCTTCCCACAAAATTCTGTCTTATCAGACCATTATTTAATAACTTTTGAATTTATATTACTGGACTATAGGCCATTAGGCAAACATTCCTTTAGTAGATGCCTGTCTGAGAGTGCTGTAGCTAAATTTAAAGAAGTGATTCCATCGGCATTTAATTCAATGCCATGTCTCAATGTAACGGAGGACTCCTATGCTAACTTTAGTCCCTCCCAAATTGATCATCTGGTTGAGAGTGCTGCAGGCTCGCTGCGAACGACTCTTGATTGTATTGCCCCTATCAAAAAGAAAATAATAAAACAAAAGAGGTTAGCTCCATGGTATAACTCCTTAACCTGCAAATTAAAAGAAACATCGCGAAAATTAGAAAGGAAATGGCGTTCCACCAAACTGGAGGAAACTCATTTAGTTTGGCAAGATAGTTTTAGAACATACAGGAAGGCCCTCCGTAATGCCAGAGGAGCCTATTACTCCTCACTAATAGAGGAACATAGGAACAACCCTAGGTTTCTTTTCAGCACTGTAGCCAGGCTGACACAGAATCAGAGCTCTGTTGAGCCATGTATTCCCAGAGCTCTCAGTAGTAATAACTTCATGAGCTTCTTTGATGATAAAATTCTAACTATTAGAGAAAAAATTCATCATCTTGTGCTCTCAGCTAGTTCAGATACATCTTCGAGTACAGGAACCTCAGGAACCTCAGAAGCAGCTGTAGAACCAGATTTATATTTAGACTGTTTTTCTCCAATTGACCTTTACCAACTAACTTCAATGATTTTTTCGTCTAAACCAACAACCTGCCTCTTAGACCCCATCTCAACTAGGCTGCTTAAAGAAGTTTTACCCTTAGCACTTCTTTGCTAGACATGATCAATCTGTCTTTATTAACAGGCTATGTACCACAGTCCTTCAAAGTAGCTGTAATTAAACCTCTTCTTAAAAAGCCTACGCTTGATCCAGGGGTTTTAGCCAATTATAGACCTATATCTAACCTTCCCTTTCTCTCCAAAATCCTTGAGAAAGTGGTCGTTAATCAGTTATGTGACTTTCTAAACAGCAATAGTGTATTTGAGGATTTTCAGTCAGGATTTAGGGAATTTCATAGCACAGAGACAGCACTGGTGAGAGTGACAAATGACCTTTTGATTGCGTCAGATAAAGGATTTGTCTCTGTACTTGTTCTGTTAGATCTTAATGCCGCTTTCGATACCATTGACCATTGTATCCTATTACAGAGACTGGAGCATTTGATTGGCATCAAAGGACCTGCACTAAGCTGGTTTCAGTCGTATTTATCAGATAGATTTCAGTTTGTCCATGTAAATGATGAATCCTCCGTGCACACGGAAGTTAGTCATGGAGTTCCGCAAGGTTCAGTGCTCGGACCACTTTTATTTACCTTGTATATGCTTCCTTTAGGCAATATTATCAGAAAACACTCCATAAACTTTCACTGCTATGCAGATGATACTCTAGATGGCATTGCCCTGGCCTCTAGCACCACTGTAAGGAGTCTAGGAGTAATCTTTGATCAGGACATGTCCTTTAATACCTATATAAAACAGACTTCAAGGACTGCCTTCTTCCACTTACGTAACATTATAAAAATCAGGCATATCCTGTCTCAAAAACATGCAGAAAAACTAGTTCATGCATTTGTTACTTCTAGGTTAGATTAATGTAATTCCTTATTATCGGGTTCCCCCGATAAGTCTCTAAAGACTCTCCAGCTGATCCAGAATGCGGCTGCACGTGTACTGACAGGAACTAGCAAAAGGGTACATATTTCTCCGATATTAGCTTCTCTGCACTGGCTCCCTGTGAAATCTAGAACAGAATTTAAAGTCGTCCTCCTCACTTACAAAGCTCGTATTGGTCAGGCACCATCATATCTTAAAGAGCTGATAATACCGTATTACCTCACTAGAACACTACGCTCACAGAATGCAGGGTTACTTGTGGTACCTAAATTCTCTAAAAGAAGAATGGGAGCCAGAGCCTTTAGTTATCAAACTCCTCTTCTGTGGAACCAGCTCCCAATTTGGGTTTGGGAGGCAGACACCCTCTCTTCATTTAAGAGTATGCTAAAAACGTTCCTCTTTGATAAAGCTTATAGTTAGGGCTGGCTCAGGTGAGTCCTGAACCATCCCTTAGTTATGCTGTTATAGGCTTAGACTGCCGGGGGACTTCCTATGACGCACTGAGCTTCTCTCTCCCCCTTTCCCTCTCTATCTGTACGCATTCCTATCCCACTAATACAGGTTACCAACTCCATTTCTTCCTGGTAGTCCTTGTGCTTTCTGTGCTTTTTCGCCTTCTCACTTTCTGCAGATATTTCCGCCCCTGGAGCTGTAGATTCTGGATCTGTGATTGCCGGCCGTCTACTGCCCCCATGTTCCTGCTCCACACTCACTGCTGCAGTTGTTATTATTATTAGTCTGATTTGTTGTCTGTCCTCCTGTTCTATCTCCCCTCTCCCCCTCTCTCCTCCCCTTTCAACCCAACTCGGTCGATGCAGATGGCCGCCCACCCAGAGCCTGGTTCTGCTCGAGGTTTCTACCTGTTAAAAGGGAGTTTTTCCTCGCCACTGTCGCCAAGTGCTTGCTCATGGTGGGAACTGTTGGGTCTCTGTAAATAATATTTTAAAGAGTATGGTCTAGACCTACTCTATGTGAAAGCGTCTTGAGATAACTTTTGTTATGATTTGGCGCTATACAAATAAAATTGACTTGACTTGACTTGACAGAGACAAATCCTTTGTGTGACGCAATCAAAAGGTCTTTGTCACTTTCACCAGTGCTGTCTCTGTGCTATGATGCTCCCTAAATCCTGACTGAAAATCCTCAAATAAACTATTGCTGTTTAGAAAGTCACATAACTGATTAACGACCACTTTCTCAAGGATTTTGGAGAGAAAGGCAAGGTTAGATATAGGTTCATAATTTGGCTAAAACCCCCGGATCAAGCGTAGGCTTTTTAAGAAAAGGTTTAATTACAGCTACTTTGAAGGACTGTGGTACATAGCCTGTTAATAAAGACAGATTGATCATGTTTAGTAAAGAAGTGCTAACTAAGGGTAAAACTTCTTTAAGCAGCCTAGTTGGGATGGGGTCTAAGAGGCAGGTTGTTGGTTTAGACGAAAAAATCATTGCAGTTAGTTGGTAAAGGTCAATTGGAGAAAAACAGTCTAAATATAAATCTGTTCTACAGCTGCTTCTGAGGTTCCTGTACTCGAAGATATATCTGAACTGGCTGAGTGCACAAGATGATGAATTTTCAATCAATGTGACCAATGTAGCTGGATGAAAAGGCGTGCTATTTGAACAAAGATGTCAGCATTAAACAGAATGGTCACATTGTAACCGGATTTGGAGTCACTGTCATGTGTTGGTGGCAGAAGTGTTCAGAATGTTTAAAACACATAAAATTAAAACTTTAAAAGTACCCATGTCAATGAGGCTGATTTCCCATTTAGAATAGCTTCAGCTATAACAACTCACAAGTATCCTGGCATCTCCTGAATTACAGGAGGCAGCTTAGAAAAATAGAAAGCCATCAGGCGATAATGAGAGCAATATGTGTGAACCAAGATTCCCATGATGAAGATGTCTTTTCATTGTACATGTAAACAACAGGCAGTTCATTGTCTGGCAAGCCCAAAGCTGGTGCTGATGTGAGAGCAGCCTTCAGTCTCTGAATGCTGATGTCAAGTTAACCGTTCATTGAAGAGTTAAGGTGCAGAGTTCAGAGTGGCAGCAAAAGGTGACAAAGTTCATTGCATGGATATGAGTCTAATACTTGCAGTAACTGGTCATGCCTGAGAAGGAACACATCTTCTTTCATGTGTGGAGGAGGCACTGCGGACAGCACCATAACTCTGTCTGTTGAGAGGAGCTGACCATTTTCCAAAATGTACTCCAGTTAGGTGACCAGCTTAGCAAGAAAGTCACCTCTTTCCGTCAAGCATTCCAGAAGGAAAATAGAGTCTGTTTACATGCTTTCTCAAAAGCAACATGCTTGCATCAGGTAAACAAGGCCATCCATGTCTGTCTTTATCTCTGATGCCTATATTGTAGGTGAGTCAGAATTAATACTGACTATCACAAAAAGAATGCTGAACACAAATGCACCATTATGTAAAATTAAATTCATGAGATAATGAGGCCAAATTAAAATTGACATCAGTCAAAATTAATAATTATTATTTTAGTAATTATTAAAATTGGAACAATTGCTTTTCAGATCTTTTCAGATCTTGAACAAAGCGCCATTCTCCTGGTTTGTTAGCTTTAAGGATATAAATGTAGCTTGTTTACTGGCTAGAGGCAGGTGTAAAAACACCTTGCTCTAGAAAAGAGTCATTAAAAGGTTTAATACCTTTAATTTGTTTCTTGAGGTAAGTGATTTTGCTTAATGTGTGGCAAACTACAAGTTCCAAAATCTATTTATGTGAAAGAGCTTTAGATACAAATTCACCATTGTTTCAAACAAAGCCCATAATAATCTCTTAAGAGACGCAACAGTTGCAATTACATGAAAAATGTTCAAATTAAGTTTGAATCTCCTCTGATGCATGCAGAACTAACAATTGCTCTGTGTCTGAAATGGAATGTAAACAGCCCAAAGAAGCAGCAAGGGATGTGTGTTCCTGTGTGTGTGCTATCAGACAGTCTAAGCTCCACATCACAAGGTTAACAGTGTGTGGGACTGACTGAAAAAACAACAAAATGTTACTGCATAGCAAAATGGAGCAGCGCCAGATGCAGCCAGAGATGGTGCTGTTTAACCAAAGTTTGACCTTCACCCAAAGTAAACAAAGACGACAGCAGATCAGCCCAAACTGGTCAAAATATGTTTATAAATTACTTTTAATAATTTCATTAGGAATCTCCCAATACAAACCATCTGAAATTTCCAATCTGAAAAAGCACACAAAGCTATTCTGCTAATAAAACTCACTGAAGAATTCAAGAATTATTTGCTATCAGTCTGGACTCTCTTTTTTTCTAAATATTTAACTGCAACAATGTGGATGTCAAAGTCTTCCGGTTATATGAGAACAATGTAGCTCTGAGATAACAATGCAGACCTAGCTGTTAATACTGGCTTTGGCTACTTTTTTTTTTTTTTTTTAATTATCCCAGCCTCTTTTTCTAAATTAATTTCACAGCAATCTAAAAAGATAAATGAATAATGAGGAACGCTACATTTAGCTTCCTTTTTAAATGACTGGAGTCAGCTTGACTGACTGTGACCAACACTTTACCAACTGTAGGAAGAACAACTATACTGTCAACCACCATTGCAACTCAGGTGAATTCGACACTTTTATTTTTGTAGCTTGTGACACAGAAGTAGTACTGATTCCTGTCTGACATTACTATTTATTTTTATGATTTCTGTACAGATCAAACATGGTATGAGAGGAGCTGGGTACTGCGGCGTAGTCATTTGATTCTGCATGCAATGAATAAGCAATAACGAAACGCATGATTCCATTCTTCTTGTCTACCTTTCACCTCTTACCTACCATTTCTGCAGGCATACCTAAGTAAAACTTAGCTTATAGTGTGATGTGGGATCTTTGTGATTCTGTGATTGCCTCTGCTTGATGACAGATTTACCTCCTTTCTTTACATCTTATTTTTAATTAATCTGTAAATTAGGGGCCAGGCAGCTCACAGCTGCCCTTATATTTCTCATTGTTATTATTATTATTCAGAGGAAATCTGCCATCTTATGCATAAAAATAAAAACATTTTTGAACATTGGTCCAGTCATATGCCAATCTTCCTCCCACATTTTCTCTCAATTGACACCAAACTGGATACACTTCATTTTGAGACTGTCGTCCACAAACGATCCAGTCAGATTTCTGAATTATTAAAAATTGAGCCTCAAATTTGTTACTGCAAATTCCCGCTAAATAAATCTCCAATGTTATTTGGAGTTTAAAATCTGCCTTTTTATGCTTTACATCCTGATCGCAACTCTGGAAGTGCGTAAGTCATTTTTTGACTCCATCTATAGTTTCTCACTTGGTATACCTACCAGACTCAGCAAGTGACTAAGGTTGTGAGACCACCTGGTTTATGCAGCATTTTACATCTTACACCTACACCTACTCAGGCATTGTGCTGTGTGAAATACATGTTTGAGGTTTATATTTCTCATTCATCATCCTCCTTAAAATGTCCGTCCGCGACTCGCTGTGCAGCAACTGTAACTTTTAATTATTTTTTTTATGTTTGGTGAATTAACAACAGATTCTTTTTTTTCTGCTCTGGACTGATTGATCATATTTACAGCATGCACATTATAGCATTAAACACCTAATACATGAATACATTTCCATTAACATGCATATCAATAAAACACTGCTGCAGCATCAATAGTCTCCATACTTCTGTTATTTACTTATTATACTTCAGAGGGGTCATTGAGATAAGTGCAACCCCGAAAGTTAACACCTTGTGTACAGGCGCCTAGGCCTCTGTGCCAGCAGCAAAACAGAGCCTCTCATTTCCCGACGGACACAGATTCACCACCGAAATAAGCCTCTTTCTATAACGGAGGACTCCTATGCTAACTTTAGTCCCTCCCAAATTGATCATCTGGTTGATAGTGCTGCAGGCTCGCTGCGAACGACTCTCGATTCTATTGCCCCTATCAAAAAGAAGATAATAAAACAAAAGAGGTTAGCTCCATGGTATAACTCCTTAACCCGCAAATTAAAAGAAACATCGCAAAATTTAGAAAGGAATGGCGTTCCACCAAACTGGATGAATCTTATTTTGGCAAGATAGTCTTAGAATATATAGGAAGGCCCTCCGTAATGCCGTAATGCCGTAATGCCTATTACTCCTCACTAATAAAGGAACATAAGAACAACCCCAGGTTTCTTCACTTCTACACTCTTGAAACTGGTTCACTCTAACAAGAAGTTTCAGGAGACCGGGATGTCTTATACAGGAATATTTATTGAAGCTCGATCAAGGAGAAAAGGGAAACACCACGTGTGAATCACAGCGTACTGCTACCCAAGTCTGAAGATGGTGTCCTGAAACTCAGTATTTAACCCTCCCCAGAACTGATAAGTTCCGCTATATCCAAATAGGGTTATTCCTAACTCAGCCTGGTCTGTGTGATGACTCTATTGGATATCAGATCCAGACAGGGAAAGACGTCAACCATTGCTGTCCTAGCAACAGCATAGCCTCTCTACAGTCTCTCTTATCCAGCGTCAACAACCAGGCGCCAGCCTGTTGTGTCTGAACCTGAAAACAGAAGATATCTAGCAGACCTTGGTCTACCAGATGCTAGAGCCAACTCGGCCTTGTCTGGCACACAGAATGAGACAGGCAAACAGAGACAGGCAGTTGACCTGAAGCCCTGTCTTAAGTTACCTTTAACCTACAAGAGGGAAGTTTAACATACAAGAAGGAAAATTCCTTCACAAAGAGCGCTCAGTAGTAATCATTTCATGAGCTTCTTTGATGATGAAATTCTAACTATTAGAGAAAAAATTCATCATCTTGTGCTCTCAGCCAGTTCAGATATATCTTTGAGTACAGGAACCTCAGAAGCAGCTGTAGAATCAGATTTATATTTAGACTGCTTTTCTCCAATTGACCTTCACCAACTAACTTCAATGATTTTTTCGTCTAAACCAACAACCTGCCTCTTAGACCCCATCCCAACTAGGCTGCTTAGAGAAGTTTTACCCTTAGTTAGCACTTCTTTGCTAGACATGATCAATCTGTCTTTATTAACAAGCTATGTACCACAGTCCTTCAAAGTAGCTGTAATTAAACCTCTTCTTAAAAAGCCTACACTTGATCCAGGGGTTTTAGCTAATTATAGACCTCTATCTAACCTTCCCTTTCTCTCCAGAATCCTTGAGAAAGTGGTCGTTAATCAGTTATGTGACTTTCTAAACAGCAATAGTTTATTTGAGGATTTTCAGTCAGGATTTAGGGAATATCATACCACAGAGACAGCACAGGTGAAAGTGACAAACGACCTTTTGATTGCAAAGGATTTGTCTCTGTACTTGTTCTGTTAGATCTTAGTAATCCAATGTCCAAAAGCTCAACTCGGATGTAGGACGTAAAACCACTACTGTTTTAAACAAACAAACCCGAAATGAGCAGTAAAAATACTGCAAAATTGCAAAAACTGGGGAGACGCTGGGCCTCGCGATCTGCTGGCGCCGCCATCTTGGTTTATTAAAATCAGGTATATCCTGTCTCAAAAAGATGCAGAAAATCTAGTCCATGCATTTGTTACTTCTAGGTTGGATTATTGTAATTTCTTATTATCGGGCTGCCCCGATGAGTCTCTAAATACTATCCATCTGATCCAGAATGCGGCTGCACGTGTACTGACAGGAACTAGCAAAAGAGAACATAATTCTCCAATATTAGCTTCCCTGTGAAATCTAGAATAGAATTTAAAATCCTCCTCCTCACTTACAAAGCTCTTATTGGTCAGGCACCATCATATCTTAAAGAGCTGAAGGTACCGTATTACCCCACTAGAGCACTACGCTCACAGAATGCAGGGTTACTTGTGGTATCTAAAGTCTCTAAAAGAAGAATGGGAGCCAGAGCCTTTAGTTATCAAGCTCCTCTTCTGTGGAACCAGCTCCCAATTTGGGTTAGGGAGGCAGACACCCTCTCTTCGTTTAAGACTATGCTAAAAACGTTCCTTTTTGATAAAGCTTATAGCTAGGGCTGGCTCAGGTGAGTCCTGAACATCCCTTAGTTATGCTGTTATAAGCTTAGACTGCTGGGGGATTTCCTATGATGCACTCAGCTTCTCTCTCCTCCTCTCCCTCTCTATCCGTACGCATTCCTATCCCACTAATACACGTTACTAACTCCACTTCTTCCTGGTAGTTCCTGTGCTTTCTGTGCTTTTTTGCCTTCTCACTTTCTGCAGGTATTTCCGCCTCTGGAGCTGTAGAATCTGGATCTGTGATTGCCGGCCGTCTACTGCCCCCATGTTCCTGCTCCACACTCACTGCTGCAGTTATTATTATTAGTCTGATTTGTTGTCTGTCCTCCTGCTCTGTCTCCCCTCTCCCCCTGTCTCCTCCCCTTTCAACCCAACGTCAATGCAGATGGCCACCCACCCAGAGCCTGGTTCTGCTTAAGGTTTCTACCTGTTAAAAGGGAGTTTTTCCTCACCACTGTTGCCAAGTGCTTGCTCATGGTGGGAACTGTTGGGTCTCTGTAAATAATATTTTAAAGAATATGGTCTAGACCTACTCTATGTGAAAAGCATGTTGAGATAACTTTTGTTATGATTGGGCACTATACAAATAAAATTGACTTGACTCTTTGTGTTTACCATGGAACGCCTTCCCACTGAGAGAGGGACCAGCAAGGACTATTTGTCCTCAGACCCTGAACTCTCTTTTTAGGCAGGCATTACATATTCAAAATGCAGAAAATAGACATAGAGTTTTTATGATTCCATCAAACACAGACGTGGTAAGGCAAAATAAAGAAATGCACTCGCCAGTCTTTGTTGGAATCCTGTTTGTGACGCCAATTGGAAAATGGTCTCCTGAAGCTCAGTATTTAACCTTCCTCAGAACTGCTAAGTTCCGCTATATCCAAATGGGATTTTTCCTAACTCAGCCTGGCATGTGTGATGACTCTATTGGATATTGGATCCAAACAAGGAGGACATCAACCATTGCTGTCCTAGCAACAGCAGAGCCTCTATACAGTATCTCTTATCCAGCGTCAACAACCAGGCACCAGCCTGTTGTGTCTGAACCCGAATATATAAGATATCTACCAGAGGCCAGAGCCAACTTGGCCTTGTCAGGCACACGGAGTGATACAGGCGAACAGAGACAGGCAGTTGACCTGACCTGTGAAGCACTGTAAGTTACGTTTAACCTACAAGAGGGAAGTTTAACATACAAGAAGGAAAAGTCCTTCACAGAAAGTTCGGGTGCATTTGGAGCAAGTAAAAGCACTATCATCAAAATCCTCTTCAGGTACTATGACAAACATGTTGCACAGTTCACATTTCATAACTTTTGGGTTATCGCTCTCTGGACCAGTCGGAGAGCTGTATGGCGCCATGGTTAAAATAAATGGACTCTCGAGTAAAAGTGGTGAGTGATAAGAGTTTTAAAATAACTGGATAAAATCCGTCAAAACAACTGCTAAAACGAATGTGGTGCAGCTGACAGGACACACCCTGCCCCTGCTCACTTATCCAGCCAGAGTTGTTGTTTAGCCCAACTGCAAGTGGTGAATTACAGTTAACTAGGTTGTAAAGGGAGGCAGTCAGAAGGGGCAACCAATTAGCCGGGCCATGGACAAGAGACGAGGAGCCCTCCAACCGCACGAACACCGCAGACAGCTGTGCTTCCAACTACTGCTTTTTTTTTTTTTTTTTTTTACAGTTTTACAGTTTTATGTCTGGATCCAGTACAATAGCATGTGGTGCTAAATTAAAATACTGGCGGAAGAAGAGGATGATGATACATCCATATTTAAGATGTATTGCAGTTAAAATTGTTCCAGATATTGAAAACAATTTTCTTTTCAAAGCAATATTAGATGTTTGTGTTACATTGGCTGTACATCTTTGTTGAATAGAAGAGTTATTGGGCAAATAAGGACTACCAGGTCTGTCCAATTCATAAATGACTTGATGAATGAATAAAAAAATTGTAAAAAATGGCAATAATTTAACAGAGGACTAAGCTGGTAAAGCACAGTGGCAGCTTATTTAATAATGTCAGTAAGTTTATGAAGAATCCCTTTGATTTAGGCGGAAGAAAATGATTGGTGGTGATTAAGTTTCGATGAGTAAAATCCACGAAATTTGAAAAATGTGGTCATTGAATGCATTTTGTGTAAAATGAAGTAATCCACTGTTTACTACACATTAACCTCTGCTTTGCTGACTGTGAAGAGTTTTGAAAAAGTGAACTCCTGTAGCGAAATGTGCTTTAGCAATTGTAAAAAATGTCAATAAGCCAATTAGCCCTTAGATCAGTTTGTGACCTTGCCAATTTGCCAGCAAAATGAAAAGCTAATTTTGAGCGTCAAACACTTTTTTATGCACCAATTTATGCATTTTCTGTATCAATTTATGGTGGAAAGTCAAGTCAATTTTAGTTGTATAGAGCCAAATTATAACAAAAGTTATCTCAAGAAACTTTTCACACAATGTAGGTCGAGACCATACTCTTTAAAGGGCGACCTCAGGCGGACAGCCTGGAGGCTGGCCGGGGGCAGGCCTGAGTACTGGGTTGGCCCACTGTGAACTAATGGTCGGAATGTGAGGAACCAGGTAGATGGCACTCGGGCGGGTGGCCAGAGAGCGGGGAACCAGGGAGCAGGACCGGCGAGCAGATAGCCTCTAAAGGCCGATCAGGAGGCCTGCAGAGAGGGCGGTTACCTACCACGAGGCTGGCGGAGACGGCGGACCCCCTCGGAAGGCCAACCCAGAGACTGGCGGCATTTTTTTAAGTTCTATATTGTTGCACTGGTAAGGTAAATGGTAAATGGACTGCATTTTTAAAGCACTTTTCTAGTCTACTGACCACTCAAAGCGCTTTACAATAAATGCCTTCATTCACCCATTCACACACACTTTCACACACTGATGGCAGAGGCTGCCGTGCAAGGTGCCAACTGCTCATCAGGAGCAGTCAGGGGTTCAGTGTCTTGCTCATATTAATATGAGTTTTATATCTGCCACAGAATGATTGACGAACTATACAAATTTAAGTTGCAATATTATGGTTAAATAAAAACAGAAAAACTCACTCTGTGTGGAAAATTATCCAATAGTACTGCACTACTGGCTTTTACTGTGTGTTCATCTAACTGAGCAAAGCTTGACTGCCGATAATCAGCTTGGTAAAAATATCAGATTAACAATCTATATAATGTATGCTAAACCAACAGTTTCATCAGTACATTGCACCTCATGTATTGAAACCTGTGTTCTAAAATTAATTACCGGTCACATTACAAAAATACTGATGTTAACTCAAATAAATACTTAAATATTCTAATTTAATAACAATTATTTTAAGTATTTATTTTAAGTTAATAATAGGATTTTATACATATCCTTTTCAAAACAAGCCAGTGAAGCACTTTGGATTGCACCAATTTAACTGCTTATTGTTTTAAACCTGAGGGAAGTAGGCAGAGAAGAGGCACATAAACACAAGGATGCTGGGAGAATTATCACCCCCTGACCCCCCTCCAATATGGAGCAGGAAAGCTTAACGTAGAGAACTAGGCTTCTATACATCCACCTAACATCACAGTACAGTGAAGTCTAATGGTTTACCTGCAGGGGGCAGTAGAGCTCTATGGAATGAGCCAAGATCTTCCATGGCATTGAAAGATGAAATGACCCTAATGATCCCAGTGGGTTAACGGAAGAGTAATGTCTCATTTAAGACAAAAAAATAGATAGTAAAAATTGGAAACATCACAGGGATTGCAGGAAAAAGAAAGGAAATTATAGGAATGCAGTGTGTAAGTGTAAGATGGATGGCTGTTCTTCATACACATCATTCACAAGACCAATTGATTAAACACATTCCAGTGAAATCACACTAAATTTGTGGGGTTCATCAGTGATGACAAATGATCTGAGGTATATAGTTTATGAATGTTTGGAGTCATAAGAGGTAGCATTTCTTTGAAGTAGCATTTCTTTTTCAGAAGAGGTAGCATTTCAAAAGGTTTTACTAAAATCCAGTTTTTAAATGTGGAAAAATTAGTGTTGGGTATCACAGTTCGATTGACAGTAGTAGAGTGAGGCTTACCTTATTACTTACAGAGAATTGTGTGTGTTTGGCATGAAGGGACTACAACTTAAATTTCATTGTGCTGTGTGTGTGTTGTAAAACAAATAACTGACCTTGGTCCCTTGATACAGACGTTCATTATATAATCTTGAAATTTTAAAATAATTAAATGATTCCTAAAATCATTACATTGAAAAAACAAAACAAAAAAAAGTATGGTATTAGGAAATACAGAGCAACTGGATGGATGAATTGGCAATGGAACACTTGATTTGAAAAAAAAAAACCAAGCCCAGTGAAAGAATGCAGACATGCCGATGACAATGAGCATCTGGTGGAGATAAAGACGTGAATTGGAGCGATGCATAGGCAGATGGTTGGTATGTGGACAGATAGATGGAAGAGGTTTGCATGCTTCATTGGCTCTTAGTCTGTTTCCCTAGCTGAGTTGTTAACCTCTTTGCTCCAGTGCTAATATGGCCAAAAAGCCAGTGTGTACACACAGTGCCAAAATGCTAATAATCCAGTTTCATGCTTGACAGTCTCAGAGAGTTCAGACTTAGCATGCTTCAGCACTCCTATCAGTTGTTCTGTGAGGCATACTCAGACAAGTGATAGTTCCTGATGCGGGGCAAGGAAGCACAGAGGGCTTTCTGCCCTGTTCAAGTGAACTAGTTGTTCAAAGCCTGCCCTGTAAAAAAATATTTTTTCCAGTTTCACTCTGCTTCTAATTTGAGAAGGAACACATACACAATGGTGCACAACTGAGTAAGCCCAATCCATTTAAATAAAATTACGACTTTGTCAGCCTAGCTTGGAAACTAACTTGCCAAGAGGGCTGATAAAACCCCTGACACTGGTACACTTGGACTTGATAGAGAGAGCTGTCGGGATCTTAGTATACACTAAGATCCCAACGGCTCTTATTAAATTACTACTTTAATTACTGTTAGTAACAAATGACACATATTGTGTTAAATTGGTAACTGGTATATGTGTGGTGGCTGTAATACCTATAATAATTTGTTGTTAGTGCAGAAACTTTTCTACCTCCAGTTTAGTTTCACCTTTTTCGTACCTGTGACGGTTCTGCCACATTTTTAATTTATACATATATACTATATGTATGAATAAGTGTAGGTTGGTGGGTGTGTGTTGTATGTATCTGTGTACATATTGGTATTTGTGAGTGTGTGAAATGTGGGTGTGTATGTTTGGATATGCATATATGTGTGAGCTTGTCTGTATGTGTATATTGATTTTAAAATGAATTTGTTCATTTATTTAAAACACAAATAAGGTAACAGAGCAAGACAGAGCAGTTTTATTTACACATAAGAAATATTGAGGTGTATTGCGGACCTTGAGACGATCACTGCCCACAACTTGGGACTGAAGATGCATTAGAGGACAAAGTATCAGAAATTAAAGACAACACAAAATGTGATCATGTGAAGTTTTGGGCCAATGTCCTTTCTTTACTAATAAAACCATACCGGTCTGGACAGCGAACACAATCAAAACAAATCTCTTACTTAAACTTTGACACAAGTCCGTGATAAGTAGTACAATGTTTCATCACAATAACAAATGTCAATTTGATCACTAATAGAATGTATGCATGTAGATATAACCAGGCTCATCCTGGGACTTTGCATTTAGCTCTTGCTCCCCAGGTTTCTGGTATTATGCATAGTTTAAAATTTACAGTACATCACATTGACTTCCATTTAATCTAACTTTAAAGAGCTCCCTCTACAGGCTAGAGGTGCCTCCTTACCTGTATGAGCTCCAGCCTAAACCACTGGCCATAATGAAAACAGTAGATGAAGCAGACTTACTCTCTTAAAACCTCATACAAGCCCAATGCACAATATTCTCATGGCACTGCCTCTGAACTTCAGATCCATAAATTATTTAAAGCTGATTCAGACATTTATTATCACAACACACAGTGAATCAAATTGCATCCTATTCTGGCCTTTTCTGGCAGCAAAAGCATACATATTATATTATTGAAAACTGTAATTTTGGCCTGGGTTTCAACTAAATAGTTGTGGTTCTTTAGAGTCCTTATTTCTTATGGCCACCACCACTCATGCTCTCTGGTGCGTAGTTGACATATTTTGATAGAATTTGCGGTATGCTGAAGTTACATCACTGGTTGGAAGTTACAATTTGGGACTACTTGGTGAAATGTCATGTAATTTGGATAAGCATAGCCAGAATTATAATTTATTGTAAAAAAAAAAAAAAAAAATTGGTTACCATATTCAGCCCAAAATTGATGAATTTCCGGACAGAGCCACATTAAATGCACATAAGTGCCTATATACTGCTTATACCTTACACATACACCAGAACAGTTGTTATCATATTTGCTCTTGCTATATGTGGTAGTTATAATTTGTGTATAAACTGAGTTTCCTGGGATTTGTAATTGCTACATATTCTTTTTGCTCTTTTACATGATTGTTTTCCGTTGGTGATCAGTGATTGCAGTTTTAAGGTCCCGTTCCTATGGTTGCTTGCTGCTGTGAGTACTTATGTTACTTAAAGAGAACAATTTATTGTACATGTAACATTTCTTTTTCCCTCTTCAGCTGGCAAACCTGGTAGATGAGTGTCTCTATCTGTTCTGGTCCATGACCTTCCTTATATTGGGGTACTGAGTTTAAACAACTACGAATTTGTTAAAATCTGAAGAAGTGTGTCTTGGGTTCCTGCACTCTTCCTGAAATTGGTTAAACAATTTCACGGTACCACCTTCAGAAAGAACATTTGTCACCTGAATTCCATATGTGTTCCACACACAAGAAGGAACAAAATTGGGGTTTTTAACAATCGGTGCATAAAAAGAGAAAATGCCTTCTTTACACTAGTGTGCTTATAATGTTATTCACAATAAAGTTCTCCCTAATGCCTTGTAATTGTTTAACATTATTTAAGAATGATACACTTGACATGATGAGAGCGAGTTATATCCTTGCGATTTAAGGTGTAATCAATTGTAATTGATTTAGGGTCTTGTGCCACCCTTTCTGATAATTTTTTTTAATTGTATTGACCAGTGATGGTATTGAAAGTTTTGTACTGCAAAGCCCCCATTTATCACTGGCAGCTGGAGTTTCTTCAGTCTCATTTTAGGACATCTATTTTTCCAAATAAACTTAAATATGATCCTATGCAGATCTTTAAAAAAGCTGCTTGGGATGTCATTAGGTAACATTTGCATAGGATACAAAATTCTACGGAGTATGTTCATTTTAATGACAGCTAAGTAAATCCAATTTAACGTTTTTAAGGATAGGAGATAAATTCATCTTAGTCTTTCAAACCGAACCTGGAAAACTTTACAGCCAATTTTATTTGTTATTGTTTACCGCGCTCCCGGTCAGTATTCTGAACTGTTTTAACCACCCCTCGATCTTGTTCTGTCATATGAGATCGAACTTGAACATTTAATAGTCTTTCTACAAAATCCTCTCTCATCAGACCATTATTTAATAATTTTTGAATTCATATTACAGGACTACAGGCCATTAGGCAAACATTCATTCAGGCTTGCTGCAAACAACTCTCGATTCTATTGCCCCTATGAAAAAAAAAAATAAAACAAAAGAGGTTAACTCCATGATATAACAAGGACTGCCTTCTTCCACCTACGTAACATTGTAAAAATCAGGCATATCCGGTCTCAAAAAGATGCAGAAAAACTAGTCCATGCATTTGTTAATTCTAGGTTGGATTATTGTAATTCCCCAATAAGTCTCTTAAGACTCTCCAGCTGAGCAGTAGATTTACCCACATTGATCTTATTAGCCAGAGAGACTACTAAATTCATTAATTATTTCTAGCACAGCAGGAATTGATTGTTTAAGTTTGCAGAGAAATAGCAGTATATCATCCACATACAATGAAATAATATGCTCCATTTTCCCACTGTTAATACCATTAACATGTGGATGTGTTCCAATAGCCTTGGTCAGAAGTTCGATGGCACTGGAAAACAAAAGTGGGGACAGTGGACAACCTTGACGAGTGCCAAGCCCGAGAGTGAACAGAGCTTATTTGAGACCATTAGCCATAACCATTGCTTGTGGAGAAGTAAGCAGTAATTTCACCCAGCTTATAAATATATTGCCCAGAGAGAAACGCTCCAAGACATTGAACATGTATTTCCATTCGATTTGATCGAACGCTTTCTCAGTATTAGGGAGACCACCATAGAGTCTAGAGGTGTTTTTTTGGAGTATTGAATGAGCCCAAATAAGCGCCTTACATTAGTGTAGGAATGACGACCTTTCACAAATCCTGTTTGATCAGGCCCAATGATGGTGGGTAGGATAGCGTCGAGTCGCTTAGCTAAAAGCTTGGCCAGTATTTTATTTTCCACACATTGCAAAGGAATTGGTCTATATGAGGAATGTTCCTCTGGATCTTTACCTTGCCTAAGGCAATGGCAGCACTCTGTGTTGATTCAGGCAGTTTTTGATTCAGGAAAGAATATTCGTAAATTTTACATAAGAGTGGAGTGAAAATGTCTTTGAATACTTTGTATATTTCTGGGGGAAAGCCTTCCGGACCGGCTGCTTTCAACCGCAGAGGGGATGTCGTCAATAGCTTACTTTATCTCTGCAAATGTAATTGGCTTATTCAAAGCCTGTTGTATTTGACAGTCACTTTTATGTATTTCTGATCTATATAACAATTTGTAATAATTAATAAATATGACATTAATCTTCTCAGATGTAAAACAACGTTTTCCGTGTAAGTCCTTGAGAAATGCAACTGAGTTATGGCCATTATGGTTGCTTAAAAGTTTTGAAAGTAAAATATCCGGTTTATTCCCATATTCATATAACCTTTGTTTTTTAGAAAATTACACTTTTCTACTACAAAATGAAATAATAAGCCTTCTCAAATATGCTTTGGTAGTTTCCCAGAGTGTAGAGGGATTTACAGAGCCATTGTCATCAATTTGCAAGAACACAGAAAGCTCTTTCCTGATGTAATCGCAGAATTCTTGGTCCAATAAAACGGCTTTATTTCATGGCCATCTATAGGTGTGTACTGGGTTTACAAAGTTAAATTGAGAGTAATTAGGGCATGGTCTGATATGTGAGTTGAGCCAATCCTACAATTTAAAACTGAGGCTGCAGAAGTATGTGGAATAGGAGTTTTTTAATCACCATATATCTACCCATCCCTTTTCATTAATTATCTAATAGTTTTAGAACTTTTACTATGGCATTTAGCCTGGGGAGATCTATCTAAATTAGGATTTAAGATATAGTTCCAATCTCCACTAATAATGCTATTTAAAGATATATAAGGAGAGGTCAGTTCAGTAAGGTTAGTAAAAAAGTTTGGTGGTGAGTTAGGTGTGGCATATACATTTAAAATAACAATATTTTCTCCAGATAAATAACCTTGGATCAATACATAACACCGTTCTGGTTAGATTGTACTGTCTCAATGACAAAAAGTAGTCATTTCCGTATGATGATCACAACTCCCCTACTTCTGGTGGAATAAGATGCAGAATACACCTGACCTACCCAGTCTTTTTTAAGTTTGTCGTGCTCCACCTTACTTAAATGAGTTTCCTGGAGTAAAGCAATATCTGCTCTGTCTATTTTAAGAAAGTTCAATATTTTCTTTTTTTTTATAGGATGATTGGCACTTGAATGTTCAAGATGTAGACTTTCAATGCTTCAGATCTTGGCATTATCTATTATGAATACAAAGGTGGGAAAATAATTTGCTGAACTACTTTTAGTTCCATATTATTATTATTATTAGAAGCACAAAGGGAGGTGATGAAGTAAACCACAATATAAACACAACGACAAGACAACAAAAATATAACACATAAAACACAACATATTCCCTTTCGTTCCCAGAGAACCTCCTGCCTCTCACTCTGGTATACTCCATGTAAAGCATACCCCTAAACTTCATGGGGCTCTGGTCAGTTTCTAGTTTCCTTTACAATGGTGGCAAATAAATAGTACCAACTAAATCTGTTCCTAATCTTAATCTCTTTTCTTACAGAATTAAGTTCAATACATGTACACACACACACACACACACACACACACACACACACACACTCTATACATTTGCGTGTGCATGTTCACATGTAGGCTACTTTGAAAAAACTTAAATTTCAAGTCTACTGCTCTTCTCTATCAAAGACCAATGCTATATATTTTCCTACATGTCCTCTAGTTTTAGAAAAAAGAGATACAGAAAAGAAAAAAACTTAATTAAATTAAGCACTCGCACAAAAAGACAATTTAACTTTAGGTTACAGAAAATCAAATTAATTCAGAAAGAGAAGAAAAAAATGAAACCCAAAAAATATAATAAAGAGAGAGGGAGGGGTGTAATTAGCTAATTAGTTAATAGTCTACTTATCCATTAGTTTGTTTAAATCAGTTTTGAGTGTGTGGCTCCGGTCAGCTCTCTCAATTACCGGGGGGATTGGGAAAGTTTTCCTGTCCGAAGAGATGTAGTATCAGCTGCTGCATAAACCCAATGACATCCCAGCCTTCTGCCTTTTCTGAAACTTTAACAAAGAATTTAATAACTAGGCCTATAAAGGAGGTCAACAAAAGACAATTTCAATACAATCACAACTAAAGACAGTGTCAACTGAATAAACCTACTACAATGACTCACGAGGTAACATATATAGTGGCTTAGCCAAACTAAATAACACACAAGGGGTAAAGAAGATGAACATCAACTACAACTCAATACAATGCAACACTAATTAAACACAAATTACATTGTGTCATGTGCCATGACATAGCGGCACATGGTTTGGCCTAATGAGCTGCTGCAGGATTTAACCAGTCCTCAGCTATGCCTTTTACTCCTCCAGGAAAAGGACCTCCCCCAACAACCACGGTAACTCAAAGACAAAGAAAACAATGATTAATACAGAATCCAAATAATGTAAAGTTAAAAGCCAATAAATTCCTAATCAAACCAACTGCGATGTTATTGTTTGGGTGTGGCTGCCTGCATTCTAAATTAACCTGTGTAGGTAGGAAATTCATGAGGTGAGAGAGTGTGAACTGGGAACATGTTACCAAGTTTGGCTATGACCATCACAGTGGTTTTAACTTTTTTTGGCTACTTGAGCGGGTTATATTAACAAAATGACTAGGCCTTTGCAGTTCGACTCATGCATGTACGGACATGACACCTGCCTTTTCCAGCATGTGTTCTTATTTAATGTGTTTTTATTGTAATGTCTTGTTTGACGCAGCAGTTCCCTTATTCCAAGACAATTTTCTCCTATGGGAGACAATCAAGTAACTTTAACATTAAATCACCCCTATTATCTGTCTCTCTGCCTTCTTTCAACTCACTCTTCAATATTCTACCTCTCCCCTCCTTTTTTGGGGACTAGAAGTTGTCTCCTCATTACGTGCTGCCTAATGTTGCAGGTAATTAGTGGACTCTGTCTCTGAATGGAAAATAAAGGGATGCAGAGCCAGGCGAAGCAGAGAGAGGGCCATAGTGACCATAGTGACACCGTCTTCAACACTTTAATATATGCTAATAGAAAAGACATTCATCTGCATAGTTTTACATAAGAAAGGGTCCATCTGTCTAGGGTTTTTAATAATTTTCTCTAACAGAAGTCAGGGAAAGTCACAACTTAGCTGTTACACAGAATAACATTTGCACTGTTATCTTCAGTGGCTGTGATCAATTTAAAAAATGACTTATTAAGAGTAAAAAAAAGAGAGGAGGCAGGGAGGTGGGGTGACAACAGAGCAGTGGTGTGATTGGAAATGATGAACTATCATAATAATTCTATACCGGCAGTGAAAATTTAGAGGGTTATTCATTGTAGGTGCTACATATATCAATATGATATTGTCAGATTAGCTGCTATGTAGTACTATGTACAAAGAAGAAAATAATGGACATGGTTAGTTGCCTCAACCCCCTCTAAAGATGCTTTATTTTGGTGCTTGTGTTTTTCCAAAGTCAGACCAAATGTTTCCTGTCCCCAAAATTTGAGACATTTACATGGTTAAACATATTTAACAACCTCCTTATTCCTGTTTTATTATAAAAAAAATAAATACAAAATAAAGCAGAATTGCTCTTTGACACCATCAGGCATTTTGTGTGTACACATCAAGTCCTTAGAGTAATTGCAGAATTTAAGTTCCTTATTCCATTTTAGCAGCAGCTACATGGCACGACTGTCTGTCTGAACAAAACATTTTTTACTAGGCCATACGCTCCAATAACAGTTTGCTAATTGGTCAAGGCAGATGGCCACCACCCGAGCCCGGTTCTGCTCGAGGTTTCTACCTGTTAAAAGGTAGATTTTCCTCACCACTGTCGCCAAGTGCTTGCTCATGGTGGAAATTGTTGGGTCTCTGTATATAAGATATTTTAAAGAGTATGGTCTAGACCTACTCTATGTGAAAAGTGCCTTGAGGTAACTTTTGTTTTGATTTGGTGCTATACAAATAAAATTGACTTGACTTGACTGATAGTGTCTGAAATAAAATTTGGATTGAGCATAAAGGTTTTCCCTTGGAAACAGTAGCTTGACAAAATGATTTCAATGTTCATTCAGGGTTTTTCGTGGAGAGATTTTTCATCATCTGCAGATGTTGTCATTATGTGACCAAAATTCTATACTCACCACTATAATCATAGGTGGTTGTATATGGGGGGAGATGGTAACCTCTGTCCCTGTTAAAAGATAGTCTTTGGTGTCAGTTGTCCTTATGACTTTTGACTTTTTCCCACTGGATATTGTAAGAGGTTTTCATCTGGTGGTCACAGACAGCGGATGTTATTATTTAACATGAAATACTAAATCTTGTGTTTCATAAATTAAGCCAAGATCCCCAGTGTTTAATATATTTGTTTGACCCTTTCCCTGACACAGAAAAACTTCTTCCCCCCTAAAATCTCAGTTTACCATACATTTAGTAAATTCTACAAAGAAGTGAAAATAAGCCACTCTCGAATTTTGAAGAGCTGTTTCATAAGTGGTTAATAAAACTACAAAATGTACAAAGCAGGAACAGATAGCAGATCTGTGGGTGCTGATGGCTGCAGTATTTTTGGAGACCTTTCCTCCAAACAGCTGTTCCAGAAAGTGCAGCTATACGTCAACACACATATTACTCTCAGTAAATTAATGTTTGGTTTTCTCTGACATGCAAAAGAGAGAGAAAGCTGTAAGCAGCTTTTGCCTCGCTGTATGTGTGAATGCAAATGTCCAAATCAGTCGGAGCGGACTTTTAACTGACTTTAACTGCTCCTTTTATCCACAAGCTCTCCTCTTATCCACAGACTTTGGATAAATGCAGCCAGCTAACAGCTGCATTGTTTTGACCGGGCCTGAACACTCCACTGTGAAGCTAGCGCTAATGGGAGAGAGGAAATAAAAGCTGTGTTATTTCTAGTGAAAATCTTAAAAACACACAATTACAAACGCAGTGACTTTTTGCATCATGTCCTGCCTCCTGCACCCCTCACATAAACTAAACCGACTATTTCTTGTTGGTGAATATGTGTCTGACTCGGACAATCTCCTTTAAACTTTAAAAAAATAAGTTTGATGGTATCCATCCATCCATCTGTCCATCACAGCTGGCATGATGTGGATACCTTCATTTATTATTTTAATCTTCTGACATTGCATGTAACATACTTTGGGGCTTTTCCTAACATAAACCTTTAAACCTCTTTTTGTATTTGTGTGTTAAAGCTTATGCTAATTAAAATAAAATAAAAACGCAATATAATACTTAACAGTATGTGTCTTACCTGCAAAGATAAGCAGCAGATGTATTTGATGGTAAACGTCAAATTTTACTAATACAGTAAACAGTAACCACAATACTCCTCCGTGCTCCCTTCAAAAACTGTGCAGTTTGTTTTATTTTTTATTGTTGAGTTAGTGGTAACTTTGTGCAATGCTGTGTACAACAAATCATCTCAGATAAACAGATCTGGCAGAGAACAATGCAAACGGACTGGTATAAGTAGCAAGAGGCTGTTGAAGGAATGAGTTGCAGGTGAGGAGGTGAGCTGGGAAGGTCGGGTCACTATAAGAGGGAAACTCTGAGGGCATCCTGTGGACACATGGCAGGTCTGGGGAAGGAAGGAAAGGACCTGGCCTGGGAGAAGTGAGACTGGGACAGCGAGCAATGCAGAAGGCTGGGGATGAGGAGAGGGACTGAGGAGCAGATTGTGACAGCCAGGCCACTTTCATTTGCTAAATGAATACTGTTAGTGTATGGCCATTAGGTTATGCAGTCAGTGTGAAAGCTCTGAATTAGCTACTCCTGCACCGGCTACAAATGAAGAGGAAGAAAGAGAAAGCGTCTTTGAAATACAACCCAGGCAAAAGATGCCTAATTAGCCTTCTTCATTTTGTGTTTTACTTTGATGGTGTGTGTGTGTGTGTGTCTTTGTGTGTGTAAGACTGTATGTCTTCATCTTTGAGCTCTTCATTCATGTCTGCTGTTGAGAAAATAAGATTCTGTGTCTACATCACTTAATCGGGGTGAAGTTTCAGTGGGTTTGAATTCCTCTCTGGATCATGTGCCATTGAGCTTCAATCTCTGGCAGTATACACATCATCTGGCAGTGTACATCTCTAATGAGTCTGAGCAAGTGCTAGTGCTCAGGAATGTCTTTAAAAAAACATAAAAGGAACAAACTCAAGAGGGAGGGGGAAGAAAGGCAGGATGGAAATGATGATGAAAAGAGAAGAGTGGAAATAAAATCACAAATCCAAGAAAGGCAAGTAACCTTGAGTTGAGATTGTTTTCTAAACTGCTTTTTCCCAAGTTAAGAATGAACTGTCGGGCTTGTGTATAATGTTACAAAAAAAATTGATACTTTAAAGTAATATGTAAAAACAATACTATTTTCTTGAGGAAGTTTATAAAGTTAAAAGTGAAAGAACAATTTTCTCATTTTGTTTTCAACTGCATTGAGCCGTTAAAGTAACGCGTGTTGGGGCTGTAATTTCCCTCTTTTTTGTTTCCACACTTTTTTTCTAACATCCCTGTTAAAGATTATTTATCTGTGTTGGTTGACTGATCATCAATTTTTGAGTGGAATGACTTCCTATTGGATCAGACACCTCTGGGTGCCTGTGTTGTTGTGAGATCATGAAAACAGTAGCCAACAGCCCTTTTGAGAATTAGCTATTTAATATAGTGAAATGCAGAAGCCCCTAATTTGCACATCAGACCATGACTGGGCCATGCACTTTTCACCATGACAAGGCTGGAGGTATTGGTGGAACTTGAAGCTGGAGACAAGCTCAACGTCCATTCCGTTGATGTGGATGGGGGCATGCGTGCTTCTTTTTTCCTTCCTGAAGTCCACGATGAGGTCCTTGGTTTTGCTGGTATTAAGGAGCAGGGTATTTTTGGCACCAGGTGCTGTACCTCTTCCCTGTAGGCTGTCTCATTGTTATTGCTGATCAGACCAATCACCGTGGTGTTGTCTGCGAACTTGATGATGGAGTTGGATCCATGCACAGGTCTGCAGTTGTAGGTGAAGAGGGAGTAGAGGAATGGGCTCAGCACACAGCCTTGTGGCACACCAGTGTTGAGTGAGACAGTGGTGGAGCAGGTGTGGCCTGACCTAATATGTTGTCTGTTGTTCAGAAAGTCCATAATCCAGTTGCAGAGGGAGGTGCCCAGGTCTCCAAGTTTAGTGATTAACCTGGAGGGGATGCAATGTTGAATGCTGAGCTGAAGTCAGCAAACAGTGATCATGCATAGGTGTTGGTGTTGTCCAGGTGTGTGAGCAAAGAGTGCAGTGCTGTGGAAACGGCATCAACTATGCTCATATTGCTGCAGTAGGCAAACTGGTGTGGGTCCAGTGTGGGTGGGAGGTAGTCCTTCAGGTGTGCCAGGAACAGCTGCTTAAAGCACTTCATGATGATGGGTGTGAGTCCTACAGGGTGGTAGTCGTTTTCGGTTTGGAGTGTTTTGGCACTGGCACAATGGATGTAGCTTTAAAGCATGTTGGCACAGCTGCTTGGGTGAGGGACAGGTTGAAAATGTCCGTGAAGATCCTAGTGAGCTGTTCCGCACATGCCCTGAGCACACGTCCAGGAATGCCGTCAGGTCCAGCAGCCTTGCGTGTGCTGATCCAGCTGAGTAGTGGAGAAGAATGTGATGGGCTGGTGGTCTGCTGGGAGTGTTGTCTTGGTGGCGGTGTCTCTGTTGTCCCTCTCGAAGCGAGCATAAAAGTCATTAAGCTCATTCAGGAAGGATTCTTCTGTGACTGTGGGGGTGAGGTTGCTGGGTTTGTAGTCGGTAATGGCCTGGATGCCTTGCCACATGCATCTGGGGTGGGAGTTGGAGAAGTGACCCTCTATCTTTAGCTTATAGCAGTGCTTGGCCTTCTTGATGCCCCTCCTCAGGTTAGTCCTGGATGTGCTGTAGGCCTGTGCATCCCCTGATCTGAAGGCCGTGTTACGGGCCTTCAGCAGGAGCCGCACCTCCTTGCTCATCCATGGCTTCTTGTTGGGGTACGTGGTGGTTTGCTTCTCTGTCGTCACGTCATTGATGATGGTGGTGATGTACTCCATATCAGAGGAAACATAGTTGTTGATGTCCATGTGTGATCCACAGATGGCCTGAGAAGCAAACATACTCCAGTCCGTATGTTGAAACTTGTCCTGGAGTACAGAGTCTGTCCCCGCTGGCCACACCTTGATGGTCTTCACTGATGGCTTGACACAGTTGATGAGGGGTGAATATTTGGGGGTGAGGAAAAAAGAAAGGTGATCTGACTGTCCGAGGTGGGGGAGGGGGGTCGCAGTGTAGGCAGCAGCCATGTTTGTGTAAACAAGGTCCAAAGTTTTGTTTCCTCTGGTGTGGCAAGAAACATGTTGGTGAAATTTGGGGAGCACTGTCTTTAAGTTTGAATGATTAAAATCACCCGCAACATTAAAAGCAGCCTCCGGGTGATCAGTCTGTTGTTTGCTAATGGCTGCATGAAGTTTATTCATTGCTGGCTTGGCATTAGCATCCGGTGGAATGTAAGCAGCAGTACTGATAGGTAGTTAACAGGTAGTATTTATGAGCTGTGACCAGATCTATTTTTATCTTTTTCTTACTCGTTTTGTTGTCTGACACCAGAAACAAAGAACACTTGTAAATGAGTTCAAATACATCATGAATTTAGCTGCATTAAAACACAGTAAAAGTGATCACAGAGAGCAGGAGGAGACTTAACAGCGGTTTAACAGGCTAATAACTGATTGTTTCTGCCAGCCAGGACTGTGTGGCAGTAAAGTTAAAAAGACAGTGATCGGTCCTGTCTAATTTGCTCTGTAATCACTCATTTTAAATATTGATATATATCACACAGCTGTTGTCATTACCCTGTATTTATGTTAACTTTGTTTGTCGTGATTATACAAATTGGCAGGAGGGACAGAACTGAGATTTAATGGGCCCATTAGAGTACCAGGCTCTCTCTGTAGTCTTCTCCAGACTTGACTTGGGATACCACGGTGCAAAATGGTGTGTCAGTTTTTAGAAACAGAATAGACATGGGTCTGTCATAACCTTGCCTTGGTTCCCCCTCATGTTTCTGCTGTGGACATTTTTTTAGTTTTCCATGTTCTGTTTCTATTTGTTGTCTTGTTCATTCCTTGTTTCCTGTTTTATTTTGTATTTGCTTCACTTGTCTTGTTTCTAGTTACTTTGTTTCCTTTCCTTATTATATGTTCCTGTGTTTCCTTTGTTCTTTGTATGGTCCTCTTCTTATATGGTTGGCTTGTGTTCCCTTGTGGTTTTCTACTTTTCATCCCTGGATTTGTACCCTTTAGTTTTCTACTTGTTTAAAAACATTTTTTTTACGGCCGCTTCTGTATCTGTGATTGGGTCCTTTCCTCGTGTCCCTCATCATCCAGCCGTGACAGGGTCTTTTTTGGTCTAGTTGTCACAGAGCACAGGATTTTTCACTCGCCTATAGCAGCTCCACCTTAATTTTACTTTGCATCTTGACAGAAGGCAGAATGCAGTAAAATGTCAGATTAAGTATATAACTCATATAATTCAAGTTTAGCAACACACATTGCCAATAGGTTCTACTAATGTGTAATTATTAAATGTCTTCATATGAAACTCTTTTACACTGCATATGTGTGGATATTGTTGTAGTGAAATGTGTAACAGAGATGAACTGTGTGGAAAAAACATGTTTGGCCTGCAGATGACCGTAGGGAGTAGGAGGCAGCAGAGTAGGCCGCTTCACCTAGGTGATGTGGTTCCAGCTTGGATAAGATCAAGCTTGGCTGTTACCTGAAAATGAGCTTTGGAAAAAACAGAACTTACTGGAATCAAAAGTAGGACATAGGTGAACAGAAAGGGATGGGCTTGGAAAGTCCCAAAAATACTGGTGTAAATTTCCACAGGAAGGAGTCCGACAAATACACAAATAGAATTGAAGGAAATTGAACTTCTTAATATATTACACCATTGTCACCATTTTTAAGACTCCAATAGACTACATAAAGGTGATTTTTGACTAACAGTCAACAAGAATACCAGACCTTTTTTTGCCCACGTCTGGACCTTATTGATCTGACAATATCTTTGATATTCAACTTGCTATGAATTTCTAAATACAATGATACTTGATTGTGCTCCTTGCAGTTAGTCCATTTTGTTATCATACTATATTTAGTCTTTGGACTACTGTCTTTTCCTAAAATTGTAGAGATTTTTATTTTCACTACAAGCATGTGACGGGCTCCTATCTATATATTCCATATAAATAAAAGTTGCAAAGAATTACTATTAGTCATACAGCAGGTGAAAACATTTGTTTGTGGAGACTTTCTCAGATCCTGCTTCTTTTGAGATGATTACTGACACTCAAATACATATCGGAACCTCTCTCTGACACACACACGATGAAGAGAAACTTGCTTAAACCAATAAGAGCGCTGAGAAACCATATTTACAAATATAGGCCGTTTGAAACCTTTAAACTGGAGTCTCACGATTCAGGTCAGAGGATAGGTGGAAAGAAAATGGCTCACAAGAGAAAAATGAATGTACTGCAGGTAACTGAACTAGCCCAATCAGAAGATGTGGATATGGCAGACATTCTGGAGAGAAATGGTCATGTCAAGTCAAGTCAATTTTATTTGTATAGCGCCAGATCATAACAAAAGTTATCTCAAGATGCTTTCACATAGAGTAGGTCTAGACCATACTCTTTAAAATATTATTTACAGAGACCCAACAGTTCCCACCATGAGCAAGCACTTGGCGACAGTGGCGAGAAAAAATTCCCTTTTAACAGGTAGAAACCTCGAGCAGAACCAGGCTCTGGGTGGGCGGCCATCTGCATCGACCGAGTTGGGTTGAAAGGGGAGGAGAGAGGGGGAGAGGGGAGAGAGAGCAGGAGGAGAGACAACAAATCAGACTAATAAAAATAGCAAATGCAGCAATGAGTGTGGAGCAGGAACATGGGGGCAATAGTTAGTTATCAAGCTCCTCTTCTGTGGAACCAGCTCCCGATTTGGGTTTGGGAGGCAGACACCCTCTCCTCGATAAAGCTTATAGTTAGGGCTGCATCCCTTAGATATGCTGTTATAGGCTTAGACTGCCTGGTGATTTCCCATGATAAACTGAGCTTCTCTCTCCTCCTCTCCTTCTCTATCCGTACGCATACCTATCCCACTAATACATGTTACAAACTCCACTTCTTCCTGGTAGTTCTTGTGCTTTCTCACTTTCTGCAGGTATTTCCGCCCCTGGAGCTGTAGAGTCTGGATCTGTGATTGCCGGCCGTCTACTGCCCCCATGTTCCTGCTCCACACTCACTGCTGCAGTTGTTATTATTATTAGTCTGATTTGTTGTCTCTCCTCCTGTTCTGTCTCCCCTCTCCCCCTCTCTCTTCCCCTTTCAACCCAACTCGGTCGATGCAGATGGCCGCCCACCCAGAGCCTGGTTCTGCTCGAGGTTTCTACCTGTTAAAAGGGAGTTTTTCCTCGCCACTGTCGCCAAGTGCTTGCTCATGGTGGGAACTGTTGGGTCTCTGTAAATAATATTTTAAAGAGTATGATCTAGACCTACTCTATGTGAAAGCGTCTTGAGATAACTTTTGTTATGATTTGGCGCTATACAAATAAAATTGACTTGACTAGTCCAGTAATATAAATTCAAAAGTTATTAAATAATGGTCTGATAAGACAGGATTTTGTTCAATTTCGATTCCATTTGACAGAACAAGTTCGAGGGTGTGGTTAAAACAGTGAGTGGGTTTGTTTACACTCTGACAGAAGCCAAACAAATCTAATAGTGAGATAAACGCAGAACTAAGGCTATCATTATCGACATCCACGTGAATATTAAAATCACCTACAATAATGACTTTATCTGTTTTGAGGATTAAACTTGTTAAAAACTCTGAGAATTCTGCAAAAAATTCAGAATACGAACCAGGAACGCGTTACACTATGACAAATAGAATTGGCTGAAGAGTTTTCCACGTTGGGTGTGAAAGACTAAGAACAAGACTTTCGAATGAGTTAAAACTAAGTTTAGGTTTAGGGTTGATTAATAAGCTAGAGTCAAAGATGACTGTAACTCCTCCTCCTCGGCCAGTGCCTCGAGGAGTGTGAGTATTAGTATGACTAGGAGGAGTGGACTCATTCAGGCTAACATATTCTTCCTGACACAGCCAAGTTTCAGTTAGACAAAATATATCCATATGATAGTCAGATATTAAATCATTGACTAACACAGCTTTAGACGACAGAGATCTAATGTTTAAGAGTCCACATTTAATTCTCTTACTTGGTTGTACCACTAGACTGGTAGTTTTAATTTTTATTAAGTTTTTACGAGTAACTCCTCTTCTGTTTGAATTTGAATTAATTAATTGAAGTGGTCTGGGGGCAGACACAGTCTCTCTGGGATTTTTTACAGGGTTTTGGGTGGGTAACCGCTCTAATGGAAGCGCAGAGAAGCGAGTAGGACTGTAGCTCTGCATCCTGGTCTGAACTCTGGATTGTCACGGTGTGGGTCCACTAATAAACTTGGTCAAATTTCTGGCTATGAGAGCTGCACCATCCAAAGTAGGATGAATGCCGTCTCTCCTCTTCAGACCAGGTCTCCCCCAGAATGTGGTCCAATTATCAATGAGGCCCACATCGTTTGCTGGACACCACCTCGACAACCAGCGGTTGAATGACGAAATGAGGCTATACATGTCATCACTGGTCAAATTTGGCAGGGGTCCAGAGAAAAGAGTCCGACATTGTCCTTGTGTAGTTACACACCGACTCCACATTAATTTTCTATTCTTTGGACCCCTGCCAAATCTGACCATGTTTCAAAGCCTTCCATAACAAGTAAGGAACAGTTGAACTCTCAGAATGGCTGAGGCACCCCATCTATAGAAAAGAGTGTCGAAGTGTCCTTTAGCAGCACCTGATGAGCAAGTCCAATTTAAGGGTTTGCTATAGTGTTGTGAATTTATTATAGCATGCTGGCACATTGGTGCACTGACAGACAGGAGTCAAAACAGGGAAGCTCTATTATACAGTAAAATCAAAGCAGGGATGTAAGAACAAAGGAAACAAAAGGTAGGAAGGGGACATTTGCATTCGGACTTGCAGGGGACATTTAGTTGACAAGATCAGAGGGTCATAATAGCAGAGGGGAAGGGGCTCTAGACTTAATCAATTTAACAAGTCTGCAGGGGCCCCAATGTGTGTTCTTTATCAGTCTGAAGGAGACTCAATGTGTATTCTACAAATACTTCCAGAAAATGCATAATAATAATAACTAGAAAATTTCACATTGAAATTTTCGGAGTGGGCCGGCGAAGCGAGGACGCTCATTGAACCTGGTATCATTTCAGATAACCAAGCTCTACGTGCAATAAGTTCCAAAAATGAGTGTGGAGCTTGTAATTATGAGAAGGAATTAAGTTGGTCAATTCTTGTTTCATGTTTTCTTCATGGACAGTTAAAAAAAAAACAGAGCAGGCTGATTTGGGCCAAAAACACCATAATAAGCGGTACAGATGGCTGCATTTGTGGCACTCATCATTTAAAATAGTCTTCCAGCGCAAAAATTACAAGTTCTACTGAAACCCTTGTTCCACTTCAAGCGGCACAGGGCTTCACTGAGGACTGATATGTGTTCATATAGTGTTTCAAATCAACAGATTTATAACCTAACAGTGACCGTGTCCGGCAGCGACAGCCAGGCAGGTCCAGCTGTTAATGATTATAACTCAAATACCTGAACAATAAGCTTCTGTTGAAGTCACCGTGTATTTTTATATTTGTGCGCATGCTTACGAAGACACGCAAACAAGCGCACACACGCGCAGATGTCCCCCCTGTCCTCAGACCTTATGCCCACACACAGCACCCTGAGTAAAGGGGGGGGGGGGGGAAGCTGACTCTGTCCTGTTCTGTAAAGAGGATGAGCTGAGGAGAAACCTTTTAAACTTTAACTTCTAGAGGCAAACCATGAATCCAATCCCACAGATAACACACCATCGGAACAATAAAGTTATGTTGAAGTCAAATATGTACTTTTTAGTCTAGTGTATTTATGTGAATTAGGTTAAAGCCATAGTAACACAATGGCAAGCAGCAAGTAGCCCATTGTCAACTCACACTGCATTAGTAACTGTCTCACACAATCTGTGACTCTGAACTATAGCAAACTAGTTAAACACAGTTTAAAAGACTAGAGAGAGAGAGAAAAGACCCCAGTAGAAGTTTACATGTTGCTGCAGTTCACTGACAATCTCACTTAAATTAGCATTTTTCTACTCAATCCAAACAAATAGCTCTATCTCAAAAACTGAAAGAAATTAATGGTCACAAGTTGTTCTCATTTTAAAATAAAATTTCCTGTTTAATCTGATACCAAATATGTGGCATGTGTAGCTTTTTAGACCACACGCAGCTGTTCTGTAAAGAGGATGAGCTGAGGTGAAACCTTTTTAAACTTTAACTTCCAGAGGCAAACCATGAATCCAACCCAGAGATAACTCACCATCAGAACAACAAGCTTCTGTTGAAGTCACCCTGTATTTTTTTGTTTGTGCGCACGCGTGCACACACAAATGCGCAAAAGCACGCCACACACGTGAATGCACGCACACACGAATACACGCGAACACGCTAGCAGGCGCACGACTACACGTGCATGCGCGAAGGTCTGGGCTCACCCTCCCCCCAGACCTTATGCCCGCACACAGCATCCTGAATAACAGCAGAGGGGAGAGGTGGGGGCTGACTCTGTGTTGTTCTATACAGAGAATGAGGTGAGGAGAAACCTTTTAAATTTTAACTTTCAGAGAATCCAATCCCAAAAATCGACCATCAGAACAATCACGTTCTGCTGAAGTCAGATATGTAAATTTTATGTTTGTGGTGTTAAAACTGTGGACATGACACAGAAGTAGAAATATAAGGAGAGAGATAAAAGTCAGGGTGTTTCTGTTGTAAGTTTACATGAATGGTTGATGGTTAAATCATGTCTGTAAAATGAAAATTGTAGGCGTAAAATACTTTTTAAGAGAAATTATAAGAAGAGTTTGCTGCAGCATTCCACTCTAGGTCATGTGACTCCACTCTAACTAAACGCAATACACACCAATGGTAAAAATCTGGAAGAGTCTCAAAAGACACATAAAACAAAAGCAGGGATAGTGTGAAAACTGTACTTCATATCAATAAATGGCAGAGTTTGGATATAGTCCGACACCTAAGGAATAATTCAAATGTTGAATCATTTTTCTACAGCAAAGTATGGCAATATGGTGTTGACTCAAAGTGGAGTGAATTTGAGCCTTCTTCAAAAGCGCTCCCCCATTCATTCCGAATGCACAGAAAATGCCCGTTCTATTGTGATTTACGCGAACACTGTTCGTCCGATCTCTTATAAAAGTCATAGCCATCGATTTGAGATCATTGAATGTATTTTTGGCGTATGTGCTTTCAAAGCTGTGGGAGGAGAAGCACGGCGAAATATCAGGAAGATACTGAATTATAATAATTATAATCATAAGTATGGAGGATAACAATAGTGCACCTCTGTGTTGTCACACAGACAGCCCACTAATAATCATAAGTATGGAGGATAACAATAGTGTGCCTCTGTGTTGTCACATGAAGAAGAATACACATTGGGGCCCTCTCCAGACTTGTTAATTGACTATCTTTGGAGCCCCCCTTGATCCCCCTTCAGACTGATCAACAATACACAGTGGGGCTCCCCCACAGACCAGGAGCCACTTCCCCTCTGCCACTCTTGACCCTTTGATCTTCCCAACTTGGTGTTCCCTGCAAGTCCGATCTACCCTTTTTTTAAAAAACAAACAAAACAACAACAGTAGTTTAAATATAGACACAAGTTTAAAAATAGTATAAGGAAAACTCACTTTGTAGCCAAACGTTTGACCGATTATGAAAAGGTCTTCAGATTTGTGCTTAGATAAGCCCAGAGAACACTTCCATCAAAGGAAATTCAAAATTTCAGTCGTCGGAACAAATGGGTTAAGTCCTTGAAATATTTAAATAATTAGGATATTGGAAAAGTAATACTGATTGTAGATGTGTGATAAATTCTGCCTGCCCACAGTTGACTACACACACACACACGTTTGTGCAGCTATACTTGTGAGGACATTCATTGACATAATGCATTCCCTAGCCCATTACCCTAACCTTAACCATCAAAACTAAATGCCTGACCCCAACCCTTACCCTAACCTTAACATAAACTTAATTCTAACTTTGATTAAAACCAAGTCAAACAGGTGTCTCAGAAAGTGAGAACCAGCCAAAATGTCCTCACTTTCATCAGAGAATTACAAGGAATAACTAGAGGCACAGCTTGTTTCACCACTATTATGTTTGTAATGATGTATATCCAAAATACCTAAATTTGTAAAATACTTTTGAAACACAAACAACTTTGTACCAAATGCTCACAAACTTCTTAAGTTATGTGAATCCCCATGTTACATGGTGTTAAGTTACAGCAGTTGAAAAGAAGTGAATGTAGCAGTATAGAGGTGGCATCTATGTTAATTACTGCCCTGGCTTGTAATTAGCGCCAGGTGGCTGTCATTAGGTGGGCCAGTATAAAGGCCATCCTCCTCTGCTGGTTCTTCCTCTTGCGCCTCTGTCATTCGTGCGTCATTTTTGGACCAAGGTTGGTTGGCTCAACAGGGTGACTGTATGTGTGCTGCTCCATGCTCCCTTATGTGCAGCTGCGTATTTGTTTGGTAAACGCCAGCTACAGCCGGTGTCCTCTCTCTCCCTCCCTCCTCCTGTGCGTGTGTGTGCCCTGAAACAGGAGTTGCTGTGATCAGCTGATTGGGGTCGCTGCTGTTTTGCCTCCGATGTTTTGTCTCCGCTGAAGCTCCGCTTCTGGGAAAACTTTGTCTCCTGCTGCGTTGACTCTGCTGAAGCTTTACCTCCCTTGGAAACATTGTCTCTCCATGCTGCCTGTGTTTTAACCAGGGCTTGGTCCCTGTGTCTGTTGAATGGGTGTTTAGCTTATTATAATTTTGTATTATTTGTTTCTTTCTTTTTTAGTTACTGGAGACTGGTGGTGGTGCTGGTGGCCGGGTGGTGGTATCCCCCCTTTTTGTCTGCTGTGTCTTGGGAAGCGGGTTCCTGAGTGTGTGTGGGTCACGTATGTTGGGTGGTTTAGTTTGTTTGTTCTTAATTTGGTGGGTTCCCCCCCCTTGCACCTAGCCTTGTCCATCCGTTCAGCTCCAGCCCCCTTAATTGATTTTCCTTATTTAATTTTCTCTTGGGATGAATGAAATTTTAAATCATTTTTTTAAAACTATTTAAAATAAAATTGTATTTTTTCTAAGTTTTGGTGAACGCAACCTGTGTGCCTGGTGCTCTACTAAATTATTTCCTGGGATGAAATTCCCCAGGTGGCGTTGTTGTTCTTTTTCTTAATTTTTGGTGTTAAATTATTTTTTTTAATTTGCATTCACACGCCTCGTGTCGCCACACTAACATTTTTCTCTCCTGACACTGAACCCATTACCTAAACTCATGGTATCTACTGACACCAAGTACTTATCCATTACCACTGCCTTGTTTTTCAGAGGGAGAACAGCAGCTCAAACTGGGAAATTATCTGGGGGATTTGACGGACGTGTTTGGCGGTGACTACATACAGTAGTATGAGTTTGCGGCGGTGGGGCCAAAAAGTTATACGTACCAAACTCGAAGCAAACGAGTAGTGCTGTGCGTAAAGGGCATTAATCAGACACGAGAATGTTGTGAACGGGTCAACTTTGACAGCGTCAAAGAGCTGGTGGAGGGCTATGTGGAAAACTGCACTTTACAGGACATCATTGAAACCCCTCAGCACAACATTGTGCGTAATAATAAAAAGGGGTTTCTTTTAAAGGTCCCCTCATTTCAACTTTGATCCAAGATTCCAAGTGCCTTTTTCCAGTCAGATTCTGGGGCCTAGTGGATGTGGAAAAACATTTTTTGTAAAAAAATTTGCTGGAAAACTGTAAAGATGTTTTGTCTGTGGTACCTGATGATAATGTATGGATATATACTTCGTTTCAACCTTTGTGTGCTGAACTGCAAAAGAAGAATAAAAAGATAACATTTATTGAAGGACTGCCTGATTTTTTTTTTTTTTTTTTTTTTTTTTTTGAGGATTTCCACCTGACCTGACTCACTTGATTATCCTGGACGATGTCATTTTTCAAGCCTCCGACCATCCTGAAGTGGTCAGGATTTACACACAATACAGACACCACAGGAACATGAGCGACATGATACTGACGCAAAATGTGTTTCACTAGGGTAAACATAGTCAGACCATCAGTTTAAACAGCAATTAACTGGTGTTTAAAAACCCTTGAGACGGTTACAGATAAATATACTGGCTCAACAAATTTACAGTTTTGAAGATGCTACTAAAGATACTCACGGATATTTAATTGTTAATCTCACCCCTACTTATCCAGAACCTTACAGACTGAGGTCGGGGTTGTTATCTGATCAGTGGCCTGTCGTCTATCTGCCCAAATCCAAATCTTCCTGAGTCAACATGTCGGCGAGGATAAAAAGGAACGTTCATTTACTGAGAGCTCTGTACTATGCCACGCCTCAGAGACGTAAAGATATTCTTAAGCATTGCTCCTCCGACTTTCTCAGGTCTCTGTGTGAACTCTTTCTCAATGTTTTAAAAGGAAATGTACCCATGTCTATCAATCAATATAAAAAACTCAAAAAGCAAAAGAAAATTATCAAATTGTTAGCGGATAAAAAAAACAGTCTAAAACGCAAACACAGGGTGCTGATGAAACAAACTGGAGGGTTTCTTCTACCCCTGCTTTCAGCGATTGTTCCTATGTTTGGACAGCTTATAGGAAGACTCATTCAAAAAAACTTGCAAAAGAAGAAGAAGAAAATGGCTCAGAGGGAGAGTCAAAAGATGTTTTTGCTGATGCCTCACTAGTTAAACCGCATGCATCAGACGGTTTTGGTAGACCAGACTCCGTCCATAAGACATGTGGCCAAAAATGATTTGGATGTAAAAATGAGGGTTATATTAAATGAACAGGGTATGAATCCTTATGAAAAAACCTCAACCTAGTCAAACAAGATGAGCGCGAAGTTCCCTCTTTTGCTAAAGAGGAGGGACAGAGATCCTCGACTAAACACAAAGAAGAAGAAGAAGAAGATGAAGCTGAAAGGGTTAAAGGGAAAAGAAGCCCGGATGAAATGGAGGATGAGGTGTTACAAAGCCTTCCTCAGCATCATTGTAAAAATGCTCAGTTTATCATGAATAAATTGGCCAAAAGCCAGGGTGGCTGGACCTCAAAGGGAGAGTTTCTTTATAGGGGAAACGTGGTGAAAGGATCACACATGATTGACTTGTTTAAAAATCTATCAACCCCTTTTAAAAAAATAAAATCACAGACTCAACCTCCAAAGGGCTGGACAGATTTTTTAAATACTCTATCGGAGGTCAACATTCCTCTGTCCTCATTGTAACCCACAAGCTTGTGAGCAATATCGTTGGCTTAAAACTGAAGGAGTGCGAGAAGAAGTACTCACTCCGACGGTGAAAAGAAAACGGAGAAACATAAACTTATCTTCGCATTGGGTTGGCTATCATGGACCTAAAACTGAAGGGTTGAGACAAGAAGAAGAAGAAGAAGAAGAAGAAGAAGAAGTACTTGTACCGACGGTGAAAAGAAAGATAGCACTTTCTCAAAAGATAGCCCTCAGCCCTATGACATAAATAATAAACGCAATGCTGACCGCAAGACGTAGACATAACGTTTTTAAGTTTTCTTTTATTATACCTTATATTTATTATATTATCTGTTTTCTAAAAATTGCAAGATGGTTTTGGGTTATTGGCAAAATCAGACGGGAAGCTGAACGAGTCAGAAAAGGTGGCACTCCCGTCTTCATCCAGATTGAGTGCTAGCCAGTGCTCTCCGGGTTCATGTGCGGGGTGCGTATTGATGATCAAGTCAAGTCAAGTCAATTTTATTTGTATAGCGCCAAATCATAACAAAAGTTATCTCAAGACGCTTTCACATAGAGTAGGTCTAGACCATACTCTTTAAAATATTATTTACAGAGACCCAACAGTTCCCACCATGAGCAAGCACTTGGCGACAGTGGTGAGGAAAAACTCCCTTTTAACAGGTAGAAACCTCGAGCAGAACCAGGCTCTGGGTGGGCGGCCATCTGCATCGACCGAGTTGGGTTGAAAGGGGAAGAGAGAGGGGGAGAGGGGAGACAGAACAGGAGGAGAGACAACAAATCAGACTAATAATAATAACAACTGCAGCAGTGAGTGTGAAGCAGGAACATGGGGGCAGTAGACGGCCGGCAATCACAGATCCAGAATCTACAGCTCCAGGGGCGGAAATACCTGCAGAAAGTGAGAAGACGAAAAAGCACAGAAAGCACAAGGACTACCAGGAAGAAACGGAGTTGGTAACCTGTATTGGTGTGATAGGAATGCGTACAGATAGAGAGGGAGAGGAGGAGAGAGAAGCTCAGTGCGTCCTAAGAAGTCCCCCGGCAGTCTTAAGCCTATAATAGCATAACTAAGGGATGGTTCAGGACTCACCTGAGCCAGCCCTAACTATAAGCTTTATCAAAAAGGAATGTTTTTAGCATACTCTTAAACAAAGAGAAGGTGTCTGCCTCCCGAACCCAAATTGGGAGCTGATTCCACAGAAGAGGAGTTTGATAACTAAAGGCTCTGGCTCCCATTCTACTTTTAGAGACTTTAGGTACCACAAGTAACCCTGCATTCTGTGAGCGTAGTGCTCTAGTGGGGTAATACGGTATTATCAGCTCTTTAAGATATGATGGTGCCTGACCAATAAGAGCTTTGTAAGTGAGGAGGACGACTTTAAATTCTATTCTACATTTCACAGGGAGCCAGTGCAGAGAAGCTAATACCGGAGAAATATGTTCTTTTTTGCTAGTTCCTGTCAGTACACGTGCAGCCGCATTCTGGATCAGCTGGAGAGTCTTTAGAGACTTATCGGGGCGATAATAATAATAATTGCCCCGATAATAAGGAATTACAGTAATCTAACCTAGAAGTAACAAATGCATGAACTAGTTTTTCTGCATCTTTTTGAGACAGGATATGCCTGATTTTTAAAATGTTACGTAAGTGGAAGAAGGCAGTCCTTGAAGTCTGTTTTATATGGGTATTAAAGGACATGTCCTGATCAAAGATTACTCCTAGACTCCTTACAGCGGTGCTAGAGGCCAGGGCAATGCCATCTAGAGTAACTATATCTATACATAGTGCGTCTCGCAGGTGTTTAGGACCCAGAACAATAACTTCAGTTTTGTCTGAGTTTAACAGCAAGAAATTGCAGGTCATCCAGTCTTTTATGTCCTTAATACATGCCTGAAGCTTGGTTAACTTACCGGTTTCATCTGGCTTTATCGATAAGTATAACTGAGTATCATCTGCATAGCAGTGAAAGTTTATGGAGTGTTTCCTGATAATATTGCCTAAAGGAAGTATATACAAGGTAAATAAAAGTGGTCCGAGCACTGAACTTTGTGGAACTCCATGACTATCATGTAGGCGGGAAGTGTGAATGAGCGTGTCAGTAAAGGCAGCTGGTCCGAGGCCCATACCACCAAAAAGCATCTCCCACTAAATGACGCATGAAACCTTCCAATTGATGATTATTTATTTTTCTCGGTAATAGTCCACCAACACTTGTCGTTTAGAGTTCATCTCCAAAATAGATTCGTAACAAGCATAAACAATAATGGTGGTTGTGTGAGGTAAGGGAACACGGAATCTCATTTCCAAGGCATCGGCGTCTTCGCCAGCGTTGAGATTGAACACAAACAAGGAGTAGCCTTGTTCAAATTCTTGCCTGATGATACTCAGAGGTAAATCTTTTAGGTGTCTCCCCGTCGCCGTAAACATGTTATAAAACTCTCTGATGGAGACCCCATGGTTAAATTGTGGCTGGAAAGCTTTGGCGGGAACCTGTCTCCCATCTTGACAGAGGGCCAAGTATTCCACATTATTGTGGGCAAAATTAAAGGGTGACTGATCTCTTCTCCCCATAAAGACCTTGTGGTTCACCATAGCAAAAAAGATGTACTTTGGCATCGTTCCCAAAAAGAGATTCTCTTGGTTACAAATTTGTGAATTTCCGGGGATGGAGTAAGTTTTTACATTAACGCAGGCCAAGGGGTAGAGAGCGTTGCCCCTCAATAGAGCCACTGCATGACCTAAATGCACAGCGGGGGAAATGGTTGCTTTCTTGACAAACAGAGAGGCACTCTGTATACACCACAGCATTCAAAAGAAGTCTCTCACTGAAAAATATGTCGGCATGAAGAGGCCCCAACAGGTGAACCTCTCTGGAATTGGCGCTGAACTGAGCTCTCTGAACTAGGCCTTTGTTTGGGCCATTATCTATGTCCACAGAGTCTATATATCCGGCCGTGTCTTTGCAAAATAACCCGGTGCTAAACTGACTTTTTAAAGTCTTTTCAAAATAGTTGAGCAGGGTTTCAATCATAGCTCTGTAGGGGTGTGTGGCACTGGATTGTGATATCAGTCTATCTCCCAGAATAACGTCACATTGACTGAATATTGTATTCAGAGGATAATTGATGAGACTCACGGGGCCATCATCGTCTAGAACTGTGCCATCGTCATTGGTAATTTTCACCCTAAGGTGAAGCAAGGTATCGTTCAAATCCAAATATTTACCGATAACGGACCTCTATAGGTCCGTTATCGGTAATGGCCACTAAAGGTAGAACTTCTTTATACAGCTTGGTTTCAATAGACAGCGTCATGGGGACCGAAAATAAATCCAGGTCAGCCATGCTACATTCAGCCGATTTGTGATGTAAAAGAGCCATCTTAAAAGATATCTCCCGCTGTCAAAGACTTCCTTCCCTGGGCACAACTTGTACCCAATGATTTTCTCTTTTCAGTGCATCTGCGTTTTTTAGATCCCTCTGAAATGCGCTGCCCTGTAGGTCTCTTCCTAGCTCTCCTGGCTAAAACCATCATACCCCCTGATCCTTCTTGAGAGCCTTGGGGACCCGCCATTTTACCCACGGCGTGGCTCATCACCACAGAAGCTATGTTTTTAGCAGCTGATTTAAGATGAGATTTAGCTATGGCAAATCTCCTTTTCATCAGGGGTGATACAAAGCCAAATAATCTTGAAAATATAGACCCTATCCCCCTCCCATACAGTACGGGTGAGCCATAAAAACCGGGGAGAGTACCCCCAGCTTGGTTTTCATAATAGCTTACAAAGCGGTTAGGATCTTGCCGCATCATTTTGCCAGAGAGAAGGTTTTGAAGGTCTAAAATTAAGTTTTACGAGACATTTGCCAAAGGTAAAATTTACAGGCTGGTTTTGATCCGTTTTAATCTCGATATGAATGTTTTCAATGTGTTTCTTTGCCACAGGCAAGTAAAAGGCGGGGTTGAAAGACTGTGTAACTACGTCAACGAATGACCCCTGTATTCCGATGGTTCTCAAGAGAGGTGCGTAAGCGTCACCTACCTGATAACGTACCATGTCGCTATAACAGGTTGAACAAAGTTAATAATTAAGTTGGATGGGATGGGATCCAGGAGACAGGTGGTAACTTCTCATTCTTACTGTGAAGGCAGACAGCTCCATGACACACGGGAGAACTGAGAGAGGGACTGAGGGGTAGAAGAGGGGGGTGCAGGTGGAGGGGTGGAAAGGGTGGGGGAGGTATTCAGGTTGCTGTAGATGGTGTAAATTTTTGTTGGAAGAATGAGAGGAAGGAGTTGCACTTGTCCACTGTTAAGGATTTGGAGGTGTTGTCCCTGGGTTTGAGGAGTTTGTTAATTGTGGAGAAGAGAGCCTTTGGGTTGGAGGAGCCAGCGTGTATGAGGTCTGACTAGTAGCTGGACTGAGCTGAGATGAGAGCCACTTTGTATTGTTGAAGGTAGTCGGTGTGGGCTTGGAGATGGACTGTTAAACCTATTTTCTTGCATAGTCTTTCAAGTTGGCGCTTACGGGACTTCATTTGGTGGAGCTCAGGAGTATACCAGAGAGCTGAGTGTGTAAATGAGACAGTTTTGGTTTTAATGGGAGCCAGCTGATCAAGACAGGAGGAGAGTGTGTCATTGTAGTAGTTTACAAGATTGGAGGGATTTTCAGACAGTGAAAGAGGGAAGGCAGACACTGAACTGGCAAGAGAGGCTGAAAGAGTTGTGGAGGAGATAGATTTGAGATTTCTGAAGGATATATTGCGTTTGTCTTTTGGCATGGGGGTAGGGATGTCAATAAACATGGTGATAGCCAGGTGGTCAGAGATGTTGAGGTTTAGGCTGGAGAGTTGATGTATTGCGAGACCAGTGGAGCAGACCAAGTCCAGGATTTGACCACGGCTGTGAGTGGGGAAGTTGTTATGTTGTGTGAAGTTGAAGCATTGTAGTAGTTCCAGGAATTCATTTCATTCATTTCAGTTCATGAAATCACCTAAAAGGAGGACGGAAGGTGAGATGGCACATAGCTGGGTCAGAAAATCCGAGAAGTCAGAGAGAAAGGAAGGGTTTGGTTTGGGAGGGCGGTAAATAACAGCAGTGACCAGAGAAGTGGGACCAGAGAGTTTGAAGGCAAGATGTTCAAAAGAATGAGCGGCAGGAATGGGAATGGTGGCTGTTTTAATGTCCTTCCTGTAAACAGCAGCAACGCCACCTCCCCACCCCTCAGGACGAGGTTTGTCGATGTGAATCCTGTGGGAGTGGTCTGGTTTAATGAGAGATAGATTCATTCAGAAGGAGGCTTTTATTGTTCAGGGAGCGAGTGTTGAGCAAAGCCAGTTTCAGGTGACACTGCTTTGTGATAGGCTGTGAGGACTGAGGGAGGGGACGGAGATTGGACAGATTCACGTGATGTTTGTTGTGGTGATGTAAAGAGGAAGTTTCGGTGCAACAGGACCACAGGGAGGGGATGGAGTTTGGGGATGTGAAGTTGTAAGAAAACATGCAGCCAGAGCCCCTGTGTGGAGGATGGCCTCGGCGAAGTAATCCATTTTCTTTCAGTCTGGCCACGCAGTCCGGACGCAGGTGGTTGTTGAGGTTGTGAAGATCTGAGGTGGAGTACAGCGGCGGCATAAAGCTAGTGTTAGCTTGTGACCAAGAGCCGGGTGTCGGTGAAAAGAGAAGTGATGTCCAATCCGCATTCTCGGTACTCCTTCAAACATCGTAAACGTCTCGTCGGTAAAACTCTATTCATATTTTTTATCAAACACTCCTATCAGTTTGGAGATTCTCACGAGATCTCCTTGTTTAAAATTCATCTTTAACTTTTTCTTTTTCCGAGGGGTAGTGACACCTCCGGCTAGCTCTTTTCAGGAGGAATGGAGGTGTCTGGATTTGACACAAATGACACATACGTTTCTTTGGCGCGGGCCAAGATTTGCGAAAACTCGTCACACACGTCTCGCTGATCATCAAAGCTATGGGCGCTCTCTCAAGTCTAGTACGTATTCCCGTTATTTCTTCATTACTTGTGTCGGGAACCAACAAGGTTTCGGACGTTCTCTTTAACATTTTTTTGAGGAAATCAAACACTCTCCTCTTATTGCCGCCTTTAACACCAACCCCCTTTGTCACAGGCGCATCATAGGGCGGGAAAGAAGTGGCGCTTTCTCATTGGCTAATTTGTTCAGTTTTAAATTTGCTTTTATACCCTTAAACAATCTCTCTCTCTTTTCACTCCTACACACAGACACACACCCGCTAACATCACATCTCTGTATCCTACACACATCTGCTACGCTCCAGAACCCCCCTTCTCATGATGACGTCGACCGGACATCAGATGACGTTGCACATCTGGCAGGAAGTGAGGGAGGGGGGCGGAGGGGTGGAAGGGGGATCCTTGGAAGGTCAAAGGTCGGGTTCATGACAGGTCAACCTGTCACTTTGACAAGGAGTATATTATTCTACTCTCTATCACTGGAGTGGTTGTGATATTTTTTGCGCGTCTCTCGTGCCTGCATGAACATTGAGATCAGCTCAAGACCCAAAAAAACTATGGAGTGGGAGGAAGACAAGGTGTTCTTTTCCTAATTCACCAGAAACCCCAGACCGTGACAATCCAGAGTTGAGACCAGAAGGCAGAGCTGCAGTCCCACATGCTTCTCTGCGCTCCAATTAGAGCAGTTAATCACCCAAAACCCCATAGAGACTGTGTCTTCCCATCCAACCACTTCAATTAATTCAATCAAATTTAAACAAGGTAGAAACCTTGAGCAGAACCGGGCTCTGGGTGGGTATCTACCTTGACCATGTTGGGTTGAAAGGAGAAAAGAGGAAAGGAGAAAGCCAGAGAAGAGACAACATGATAATCATGACGTGAAATTAGCAACACCAGCGGCCATAGTTAGGTGTATCCCTGGGGCCAGAGCGGGCGACGTTGAGTCAAATCTAAAACTGCTGGCAAAAGATAGATGTAAATACAGTAAGATCGTAATTCACGTCGGCGGTAATGACTCCCGACTACGCCAATCAGAAGTCACCAAAATGAATGTGAAGTCGGTGTGTAACTACGCAAAGACAAAATCATTATTGTAGGTGATTTCAATATTCATGTGGACGTCGATAATGATAGCCTTAGTTCTGCGTTTATCTCACTATTAGATTTGATTGGTTTCTGTCAGAGTGTAAACAAACCCGCTCATTGTTTTAAGCACACCCTCGAACTTGTTCTGTCATATGGAATCGAAATTGAAGATTTAATAGTCTATCCCACAAAATCCTGTCTTATGAGACCATTATTTAATAACTTTTGAATTTATATTACTGGACTACAGGCCATTAGGCAAACATTCCTTCAGTAGATGCCTGTCTGAAAGTGCTGTAGCTAAATTTAAAGAAGTGATTCCGTCGGCATTTAATTCAATGCCATGTCTCAATATAACGAAGGACTCCTATGCTAACTTTAGTCCCTCCCAAATTGATCATCTGGTTGATAGTGCTGCAGGCTCGCTGCGAACGACTCTCAATTCTATTGCCCCTATCAAAAAGAAGATAATGAAACAAAAGAGGTTAGCTCCATGGTATAACTCCTTAACCCGCAAATTAAAAGAAACATCGCGAAAATTAGAAAGGAAATGGCGTTCCACCAAACTGGAGGAATCTCATTTAGTTTGGCAAGATAGTCTTAGAACATACAGGAAGGCCCTCCGTAATGCCAGAGGAGCCTATTACTCGTCACTAATAGAGGAACATAAGAACAACCCCAGGTTTCTTTTCAGCACTGTAGCCAGGCTGACACAGATTTAGAGCTCTGTTGAGCCATGTATTCCCAGAGCGCTCAGTAGTAATAACTTCATGAGCTTCTTTGATGATAAAATTCTAACTATTAAAGAAAAAATTCATCATCTTGTGCTCTCAGCCAGTTCAGATATATCTCCGAGTACAGGAACCTCAGAAGCAGCTGTAGAACCAGATTTATATTTAGACTGTTTTTCTCCAATTGACCTTTACCAACTAACTTCAATGATTTTTTCATCTAAACCAACAACCTGCCTCTTAGACCCCATCCCAACTAGGCTGCTTAAAGAAGTTTTACCCTTAGTTAGCACTTCTTTACTAGACATGATCAATTTGTCTTTATTAACAGGCTATGTACCACAGTCCTTCAAAGTAGCTGTAATTAAACCTTTTCTTAAAAAGCCTACGCTTGATCCAGGGGTTTTAGCCAATTATAGACCTATATGTAACCTTCCCTTTCTCTCCAAAATCCTTGAGAAAGTGGTCGTTAATCAGTTATGTGACTTTCTAAACAGCAATAGTTTATTTGAGGAGCATCATAGCACAGAGACAGCACTGGTGAAAGTGACAAATGACCTTTTGATTGCGTCAGATAAAGGATTTGTCTCTGTACTTGTTCTGTTAGATCTTAGTGCCGCTTTCGATACCATTGACCATTGTATCCTATTACAGAGACTGGAGCATTTGATTGGCGTCAAAGGACCCGCACTATGCTGGTTTCAGTTGTATTTATCAGATAGATTTCAGTTTGTCCATGTAAATGATGAATCCTCTATGCACACGGAGGTTAGTCACGGAGTTCCACAAGGTTCGGTGCTTGGACAACTTTTATTTACCTTGTATATGCTTCCTTTGGGCAATATTATTAGGAACACTCCATAAACTTTCACTGCTATGCAGATGATACTCAATTATACTTATCGATAAAGCCAGATGAAACCGGTAAGTTAGCCAAGCTTCATGTATTTATTGCATGTATTAAGGACATAAAAGACTGGATGACCTGCAATTTTCTGCTGTTAAACTCAGACAAAACTGAAGTTATTGTTCTGGGTCCTAAACACCTGCAAGACGCACTATGTATAGATATAGTTACTCTATATAGTGGCCTCTAGCACCGCTGTAAGGAATCTAGGAGTAATCTTTGATCAGGACATGTCCTTTAATACCCATATAAAACAGACTTCTTTGACTGCCTTCTTCCTCTTACGTATCATTATAAAAATCAGGCATATCCTGTCTCAAAAAGATGCAGAAAAACTAGTTCATGCATTTGTTACTTCTAGATTTGATTATTGTAATTCCTTATTATCGGGCTGCCCCGATAAGTCTCTAAAGACTATTCAGCTGATCCAGAATGCTGCTGCACATGTACTGACAGGAACTAGCAAAAGAGAACATATTTCTCCAATATAAGCTTTTCTGCACTGGCTCCCTGTGAAATCTAGAATAGAATTTAAAATTGTCCTCCTCACTTCACAAAGTGACAAAGCTCTTATTGGTCAGGCACCATCATATCTTAAAGAGCTGATAGTACCATATTACCCCACTAGAGCATTACGCTCACAGAATGCAGGGTTACTTGTGGTACCTAAAGTCTCTAAAAGTAGAATGGGAGCCAGAGCCTTCAGTTATCAAGCTCCTCTTTTGTGGAACCAGCTCCCAATTTGGGTTCGGGAGGCAGACTCTCTTTGTTTAAGAGTATGCTAAAAACGTTTCTTTTTGATAAAGCTTATAGTTAGGGCTGGCTCAGGTGAGTCCTGAACCATCCCTTAGTTATGCTGTTATAGGCTTAGACTGCCGGGGGTTTTCCTATGATGCACTGAGCTTCTATCTCCTCCTCTCCCTCTCTATCTGTACGCATTCCTATCCCACTAATACACGTTACTAACTCCACTTCTTCCCGGTAGTTCCTGTGCTTTCTGTGCTTTTTCGCCTTCTCACTTTCTGCAGGTATTTCCGCCCCTGGAGCTGTAGATTCTAGATCTGTGATTGCCGGCCGTCTACTGCCCCCATGTTCCTGCTCCACACTCATTGCTGCAGTTGTTATTATTATTAGTCTGATTTGTTGTCTCTCCTCCTGTTCTGTCTCCCCTCTCTCCCTCTCTCCTCCCTTTTCAACCCAACTTGGTCGATGCAGATGGCCGCCCACCCAGAGCGCGGTTCTGCTCGAGGTTTCTACCTGTTAAAAGAGAGTTTTTCCTCACCACTGTTGCCAAGTTCCTGCTCATGGTGGGAACTGTTGGGTCTCTGTAAATAATATTTTATAGAGTATGGTCTAGACCTACTCTATGTGAAAAGCGTCTGGAGATAACTTTTGTTATGATTTGGCGCTATACAAATAAAATTGACTTGACTTAACTTGACTTAAAGGAAGAGTTGGTTGGATGAAGGACCGCCTACTCAACTGATGCAAGCATTCAACCAATTAGTTGCATTACACAATGCTCATATAAATAGATTACTGTGCTGTAACGCTGTTGATTTCAATGTCTGCTGAAAAGGCAAAGAAAACAAAACAATTATAAACTAGCTAGCTCACAACAAAAGTATTTCACAATATTAGCCACAACGTCTGTAATAGGGCTGGTCATTGTTCCTTGTTTCAAAACAGCAGAAATTCCCTCAGAAGCAATTAGCAAGCTAGCTAGCTACCACAGGATTCCCCCATTGCTTCTAAAGGCCAGTCTAGGCCTGATAGAAGCCATTGTAGATCCTTCCCGAAGCCTTCCCCACACTGCAGTTACCATCTTGCCCTATCATTCCCATGTGCCTTTCACTACTCATATTTTGTCATATAAATAAACATTTTCTTAATATCTTAACTGATGGTATGGTCCAGTTTCGTCAACTGTCCATGATATGACTATTACTAAGACTTCACCATGACAGTGCCTTCGTGCATAAAGACAGGTCCATAACAAAATGGTTTTCCAACTGTAGTGTGGAAGAAATTTGACTGGCCTGCCCTGACCTCAACCCCATCCAACAACTTTAGGATGAACTGTGTGAAAGATTTTCCTTTCTTGTATGTTAAACTTTCCTTTTGTAGGTTAAAGGTAACTTAAGACTTACACAGGTCAGGTCAACTGCCTGGGTCTGAGGACAAATAATCCTTGCTCCCCCCTCTCTCAGTGGGGGCTCAAACCAAAATTGATAAATTTTGAAAAAAATAAGCAAAAAATACAGAAATCAAATGAGCTAAAATTGGTCAACTTCAGAAAGACTGTGCAGGGAGGTTGCCCCACAGCACTACAAAACTAAACTTAAACGTGTTGGAGGTGGATTTTAGAGAGAAAAGACTGTGGCAAGGAATTTACTCGACAGCACCACATATTGATGGTTTTCTTCCGGGGCAACTGATGGTTCAGTCAGGACCACTATGACAAAAATACTTCATCTACATGCAGTAGATATATTTGCAGTTGTATGTATTTGGTGGTATGCTCTGTTCTGTTCAGATATGCAGGGAGGTCCCAATATGCAAATAGATTTTGTACATATGCCGAGTTGCCAAGGCTACAAATACTTGTTAGTAATTGTAGACATGTTCTCAAAGTGGCTGTTATAGGCTTAGACTGCCGGGGGATTTCCCATGATGCACTGAGCTTCTCTCTCCTTCTCTCCCTCTCTATCCGTACGCATTCCTATCCCACTAATACACGTTACTAACTCCACTTCTTCCCGGTAGTTTCTGTGCTTTCTGTGCTTTTTCGCCTTCTCACTTTTTGCAGGTATTTCCACCTCTGGAGCTATAGATTCTGGATCTGTGATTGCCGGCCGTCTACTGCCCCCATGTTCCTGCTCCACACTCACTGCTGCAGTTGTTATTATTATTAGTCTGATTTGTTGTCTCTCCTCCTGCTCTGTCTCCCATCTCCCCCTCTCTCCTCCCCTTTCAACCCAACTCGGTCGATGCAGATGGCCGCCCACCCAGAGCCTGGTTCTGCTCGAGGTTTCTACCTGTTAAAAGGGAGTTTTTCCTCGCCACTGTTGCCAAGTTCCTGCTCATGGTGGGAGCTGTTGGGTCTCTGTAAATAATATATCTATGTGAAAAGCGTCTTGAGATAACTTTTGTTATGATTTGGCGCTATACAAATAAAATTGACTTGACTTGACTTAAATGTAGTTTATCTTCTCTCCCTCTCATATTGAAACAATTGCACGGTGCATAGGTGGAAAGCTAAAGGCGGAGAGAGCACACCTCCCCGCCATTCCATGCATGTGCATGGAAAGCCTAGGGCAGGGAGAGCAGCAGCAGCAAGGACCCCCAAAACGATCATACCAGGCGAAACCTCCCTGCCCATCCAGGTGCCTACATGGAAAGCTTAAGAGAGCAGCGGCGAGCTTCCGTGAGAGTGCACTGGATAAAATTATTATTTTTTTTTTCGTTGTTGAAAAAAACATCACTTCCTAGTTCAAACATTTTAATCGCTCTTGTTTAAATCATTGGTCCTAAAAGTTGTAAAATTCAGTAATAGCTGATGCCAGCATCGTGAATGTACATCAGACCAACGGGACAGCGCTCGACTGTGCCACCCGGCACGCTCATATGACTGGCTGTAAAAACGGATGAACCGGCTGTAACTCATCGCTTTATTACTTGTATATTACATCTGTGGGCTGTGGTTGTAAAGCATGTACTGTGGATGTATTAAGTCTGTTCTTAAACTACCTGTTGTCAGCTGGTAGCTAGCAGCGCTGAATACTACGCAGTATAATTAGTTGTAAGCTATGTACTTACACAGGGGACAAAGCCTGATATTACATTTATAATATACACCGCAACGCTGCCTCCACAGACTAGCTGCTGCGGCTACTACGAGCTGCAGATCATATACGCGCAGCTCTGCTACGAGCACGCAGCCTGTCGGTCATGTGAGCGAGCCTGAGATGAGCAGTTGGGAGGTGGTGCTAAAAGAAGCGCTAATGTGCATGCTCTATGGGCCCAACAGAGTGGGAAAATCCGAACTTCTGAATTCCCCGATGTTTGCTTTATGTGCCACTGAGCCACTTCCATAAGAATGAACATGACCTCCAACGCTGTATGCAGTTCTCTTTATACTTCTACGGGCAAATTCCAGGTCCGAAAAGTCAAGCCATGGTGGAAGTGCCTTAAACCTGCACTCTCTACTGTGACCACCAGGGGGCGACTCCACTGGCTGCAAAGACAAGATTGTATTGAGTTTGATGAGAAAATGACCCGACTTCTCACCTCATTCATTTCCCCAGTAAAGATTTCTTCGATTGAGTTAATGGTCCCAATCGCCAGTCCTGAGTCCTCTTCAGTACAGCAGGATATTCATTTTAAATTATGGTCATACTTGTATGAAAATAAACGATAAGGCGGCGCTAGCTAAAGGGTGGGGCTACCGTGTGATTGACAAGTCGTTACCACTGATCGGGATAGAGGCAGCTGCTCTCTTATCGGATTAACATCGATTCTGTTCCCAAAACCAAGATGGCGACGGCCAAATCTCCGAGCGGTTATATTTATGTTTGTTTATTTTTGCACTACTTGTCTCCTACTTGTTACGCACCAATACACCACAGCAAATTCCTTGTATGTGAAAACATACATGGCAATAAACCCGATTCTGTTTCTGATTCTGATACACATTTAAATTTAGAATAGAGTAACATAAAATTAGAACAAAATTTAAAAAGAACAATATACACCGTTACTTATATGCATGTATTCTTGTTATAAGGATGTGTTTTCCAATTAGATCACATTATTGCTAAAGGATTAAATGTGTTATTATATTAATATATCTATATATATTAATAGTGTTTATCACCATAATATTACAAAATATAGGTTTTCGTGTGTCCTGAAAGAAGTTGATGCACATAGTTTTGTAAACAAAGAATATAATAGTCCGTTGGCACAGAATGCAAGAGCGAAAGGGGGAGGAGAGGGTTAGGTCGGTATTTATGGGAGTGCCGGAATTGGAACGGTTGAGGTGTGGTCCTGCTCCTGAAAAGTCTGCTAGTTAGCTCCAATACAGTAAGACATAGTACAATAACAAGACATAGACATCATAGTCATGATCTTCATCATCATCATCACCACCCTGAACCACTAATCATCATATCATTACAATAACACTACACAATCAGCCAAGTGAGTAACCTTACACTGTAAAAAAAAAAATCCTAAAAAAACAGTAATTTTCCGGCAGCTGGGGCGCCAAAAAAATTCCGTGAAATAACAGAAAATTACTTTCTCATAAAAATACAGTTATTTTCCATAATTAAAATACAGTTTGTAGTTGTAATTTTAACAAGATTTTGCCTTATTTTCAGGTTGTTTAACATTTAATTAGAAACATTTTAACATTTTAAAACAATTAAATTACCTAGAAAAATGGTAAATAAACATTGTATTACGAATAATAATGATTCAATTATAGAAATGTGCTGTTATTAGTTGGTGTTAATGACATTATTTTATGGAAAGAGGTTGTATAATAATTTATATTTGATGTAATATAACAGTATATGACACACAAAATAATGTGATTCATCTTTCAAAACATGTCAAAAAACTGTTGAAAAACTAGATATTTGGTTTACAGTAGCAAGAATTTACTGTTAATTTCAGATAACATAAATGTATATTTAATTATTTCAAATTTTTTTAACATTTAATTACAAACATTTTACGTTCAAAAACAATTAAATTACCCATGAAGATGGTAAATTAACATTGTAATGTGAGTAATAATGCTTAAATTTACAGAAATGTGCTGTTATTAGTTGGTTTTAATGGCATTATTTTGTGTAAAAAGGCTGTATATTTTATATTAGATGTAATATAACAGTATACAACAATAATTTGATTCATCTTCAAAAATATGTTTAAAAAAAAGTAACTACATATTGGGTGTACAATTGCAACATTTTACTGAATACTTTAAAGCGCTTTAAACTTAAAAAACTATACTCACCTAATAATTATTTTAATTTTAAATGGTTTAAACCGGTTTTTGGCCAGACTTGGCATGAATTGTGTTTGAACGAGACTAAGCTGAACAAGAACAACTACAAATTCCCATTCTCTGTATTTTTATTCTGTGTTATGTGATATATATATATATATATATATATATATATATATATATATATATATATAAATAAATAACAGGTAACCATACAACTGGTTCTGAAACAAAAAAAAAAAATAAATTCAACTGAATTGGAAATTAAAGAAAAAAGTTAAAACAAAAAACAAAACAAATCCACAGACTCTTGATATCTCTTATATCATTTTCAACTTGACTGCAAATGTGAATGGATTTTCAATAAGGCCTTCGTACTGGTGGAACAGAAACCAGACGGTCCTCTACAGTATAAACCAGAGCAAAACAAATTTGTGGAACATTATTGAAGTTTGACCCATACTTCAGCACCTTTCACACACAAGTGACAAACAAAAAGAGATGTGCTATTCAGTCAATTTTTCAATACTTTCAACCCAAAAAATGAATTGTAAAAAAAGCTTTCATAGACTTTTTGTCCATGATGACGAGACATACACAGTTCAGCTCCAGGACACAGAGTTGAGGCAGTCTTTGATCAAAAGTGTAATCCTTCACTCTTTGAGATGGTTTTGTTCTCCCCACACACAAGTTTGGAATGTTAATGTATTGTTTCTCAAAATGGCAGAAACATTTAGTTTCATCTCTTAGGTCAGGTCAGCTGAGTTATTTGCAGGAAACATGGATTCATTATTTGCTTCAAAAATGAAACAAGAAAATAATATATATGTATCTGTCTGTATTTCTGTATTTCTTTCTCTGCATGCCTTTTTTGTTGCTATCACAGGTGCAATTATATTCCAGAACAATCCCAATCATAAAACTTTATCATAGCATTATCATAGCATTAGTGAAAACATAACAAAAGGTTAACAATGTACAATGAAGTCCATGTACACCAGCTCAAACAATACTGTTCACTTTACCCTATGCTCTGATCGTTATTGTTCCTGAAATAGGCTGATTAACTTTTTCAAGGCTGAATGAAAATGAACTGTTTCCAACTGATTACACGACTGATACTTCTGCTTTCCGATAAAGGAGTCAAAGTTTGTAAAAGTTAAGTAATGTGAGATTGACAGCAGTGTCGCCTGTGATGTTCTGAGGTCGACAAACACACAGACCATTCACACACACACTCTCACAGACACATGACAAAGTATTTTCTTCTTATTCCCTCCACTCATAGTCAGCAATTTTCGTGATCAGTGCGAGAACCTTTGGACTGACTGCATGTTTTGTGGTGGCTTTCCGCTCCACTTTTGAGCCCTTGTCCGGGTTAATCTTGAAGAGGCACCTGTCAAATGAAAAAAAAAAAAAAAAAAAAAAAAAAAAAAGGCTTTAGTAACTGTGGACTGTACTGTAATTTAATGTTTTCATACATTTGCAATAAGGTTACACAACACTCTTTCACTTGTGAAAGAGTGTTTGGACATACAGGGAACTGTGGAACAGTGATGTAGTGAAAAGATTAACATGAGTACTGCGTATGTGTACGAATGTTTGAAGGTGGTCGGAGGGGCTGTTTGGCGCAAAATGGCAGCCATGCTTCCCTCAGTCTGCCCCAGGGCAGCTGTGGCTACAAACGTAGCTTACCACCACTGATGAGAATGTGTATGAATGAATATTTTTCTGTAAAGCGCTTTGGGTGCCTTGAAAAGCGCAATATTAATCCAAGCCATTATCATTATTATTATTAGTAATAGTAGTATTGCAAATACTATTTCAGGGAGAAGAACGTAACTTCGGTCAGGAGGATCTGCTACTCAAAGGTTTCTTGGGTATTTGAGTTTCGTTTTGTCATTATTTCATAAATAAGCATTAACAAGCCCCTTTTTCTGTAACTTGACATGAGCATGAATCAAGGATAAAGAAGAGACATAGCCAGTCTGAAAATCCGAAAAACAAAAATGAACTCTGAGGTACAGTTTGGACCATTTTCATCCAGTAGAGGGCATTTTTCACTATTTTTTTTTAGTCATTACTCTCCCTTTTGATATCAAATGACTTATAATAAAAAAATTCAAAGAGGTCAATAATACATTGTCCTACTCTGTGTATGGGCCGATCTTTCATTATTCCATTTCCTAACTCAATCAGAAAAAGAGAAAACAAGGTTGTTTTTCTCTTACAATGAAATCAACAACATTAAAATTAAGTTTTTGATTTTATTATTTTGTTACTGAGATATTTGGATAAATTCAGGAATGCCTGACCGGAGATCTGCCTGCCGACTGACTGCAGACTGCAAGCACTACCACTGAGAAATATCCACAACAGAGGTCCATCTCGGCAGCTCCATGCTGCTTCTCTCTGCGACCCAACTCCGCCTCCTAGTGGGGCCTCCTCAGTGGCAGTGCTGGCTCCTGTCCGGTCTGAGTGACTCCTGGCATGAATGCTCATGCGCAGAAGGCCGTCAGGCTTTCCTGCTCTGCATGTAGGTTGAAAGTAAAGCATCCGCACCTCCACAAATCTCCAAGCATTCCCCCAATCTATCCAAATAAAATAAATCGCCCAAAGATGGATCATGAACTTAAAGGTGTGAGAATGAGCCACATTGTGACCAACAGATATACGTAGATACATCAAAGCTTCTCATTATGACCAACACCTGTGAAGTGTGCTGGAAGAGCTCTGGTTTCTAGTCTGTGATGAACCAGGAGGGCCTATGGCTGCCCCTGGAACTCCAACGCTGAGGTGCTACTGCAGGCGGTACAACAGATCACCTCAGCAAGGCAAGAGTTTTTAGAGCAGTTGTTTTTACTGGGTTAATTTTTTGTTTATCTATCAATCTACTAATCCTGTGATTCCCAAACTGTGGGCCGTGGGTATTGCAGATGGGCCACCAAAATCATTTTCAAAAATAGTATGATTTTTGTTGAATTAAAGAAAAAGATAGCAAATACATTATAAGTATATAGGACTGGGCGATAAAACAATCTTCAATTCGGATTGCGATCAATTATTGGCTATAATTTCCTCTATCACATGGCAGAAATAAATACGACAGCGGCTTGTCACTCTGCCGTCTGTTGCTGCACCATAGACTATATATATATATAAAAAAAAAAGAGGGCTGCGCGTAGGATAAACCGCCTCCTGTTGTGAGTGTGTATAGTTTGAGCTGCAGCTAAAGGGAGGAAGAGTAAATGTTTGAAAAGATTGAGGAAATGAGTGCAAGTGGTGCTGATGGCAACTAAAGTGACATGAACATGTGTGTGACTTTGGAGCTTCCTGCTACTTTCAGGTCAGTCCTGAAGGTTTTATCTTTATCATTAAGATTTAAAAAATTCGCATTATTAGGCCTCTGTATTGTTAATGAGAAATTTGATTTTCAAGTGGGCCTTGAGTTGCCAAAGTTTGGGAACCCTATACTAATCATTTCAGCACTTGAGCAGTGGTCAGTTACAGTATGTGCATTATATATCTTATTTTGATGTATTAAATTGACTTGTGCTGTCTTACCTCTGTAAGAACTCCAAAGTTGATGCTTGCGCTGCTGGGTAAGATATGTTCATACAGTAGTACGAACCAAACATCAGTGTAAGAGCATCACTGAAGATTCTGATATGGCCATTCACAATGGTCTGGTCCACAGACAGCATGAAAATCTCCGCTGCCAAAGTAAAGTTTCCTGTGGTGTACAAGGACAAGAGAAAAGGGGAACATTTTTTTGACAAACTGAGCCAAAAGACCGTAACTCCAACAACAACTAAATGAAATTATGTTACAACTGAGTCCAGTACAACAATATCAATCAAAGTAATAGTATTAATAGTTTTGTTTTTTGGTTTTAATATATTGTGGTGGATAAAGACAAATATTCATACCACACATAACAATACATGGTGTACTTGGAAGTCCAGCACAGTCCACTTCAGAGGGCAGGGTTGTTTTATCCACTTTGTAGAACATCTGTTCTTCGTCTTCATTGAAGTACTTGAGGAGCAGTGGAAGAAACACTGCAACATTCACATCTGCATTATTTTTGCCTGATGTTTCCATTTCCCTGAAGATGGTCTCCATCTTCCCTGTCTTGTCACCAGATTTAAGAAATTAAATAACTCTGGCACATTTATTAGCTATGTGTTTGTCTTCCATGTCCACACCTGTAAGCTCTTTGAAATGAGTCTTCATGCCAGTTGTCTCAAACAGATATGGCCATTCCTTTGTCAAGTCAGAAGTCTCAGTCCCACTAATAATGTCTTTTCTCTGAGTGAAGAAAGTGGCTCTCATCATATTCTCAATGGCTTTGCTGTCACAGCATCTTTCTCTCCACATTTTCTTTAACTCTTCTTGTGCATGTTTCTGAGATTCAGGGGTTTCATCAGGTGGCAGCCGTGTTGGTTGCCAGTTTATACACCCGTAAGTGTCTAGTCTTGTTTTCTGAGTTGGGGTATCCTCTCCTTCACTGCTGCTAATAACTTGCCTCTTTAAGGAAAGTGAAGTGTTTCCTCTTTTCAGGTTATCCACTCTGCTGACCATCTGCTTGGTGAGTGAGTCATACCCACTGCCTACAACTTCACCTTCAATGACATCAGTAAATGCCACAGGGTAGGCCTTTGTCATCTTCCTTGCTATCTCACTGATATGTTTCTTCCCAGGTGTTGGGCAGTTGGTTAAGATTTCACTGACAATGAGCCGTATGATTTCAAGTCTCTCACTTTTTGTTGGCCGCTTTCTTGTTTCAAGCTTTCTGATGATCTCAGATGGAATTTTCTGCCAAGGAATTTGAAATTTAAAATGCCAGCTGTTGTCAGACAGTCGACGAGGTGTGGTATCCATACTTGAACTACTTGTTGACCGCGGTGAACTTGCAGTTTCTGAGCTGTAACCACCTGAAGAGAACACACAGAACATTAGCTGTTATTAAATAATAGTTGGGTTTTCATGGAGCCTTTTTCCTCTTTCGGGACGTTGGTTCCAGCTGAAACTATATAGAAATGACTTGAGTCATTTTTCCTCTTTTTTTGGCCGTGTTCGGGCCGAGACTTAATGCTAATGAGACGCGCTGAGTCCAGGCTTCAACGAATTTTATTTTTCAGGCCCATAAAGAACTCGTAAATGCATAGTGATGTTTACATTTTGATTTCTCGAGACATGGAGCAGAAAGAACAGAACAAGACAACATTTAGTTTCATTGTTTACATGACAAAATGTTCATTTCTTTCGGTTTAAGAAAATGTTTATTCCACCTTTCTGGGCTTGTTTATTTTGATTGAGTTGATTGTAATCAGATTAGTTGGCTTGAAAACCCACTTACTGATGCAACAGTTAAAGCCATCCAATTTTCCACACTGTATAATGTAACCTGCATAATTTTAACTCAGACATCATTAATGTCTTTCCACAAATAGTCAGTGGATAGCATTGTAATCCCAGCATGGAGTTAGTAGTCCTGATACTGATTGCAGGAATGGAAACGGGAGGAAAAGAAAACAACTAAGCAGAGCTACGGTGGAAATATTACCTGCGTGGTCACATGGGTGAGTTCATGAGTTTTCTTTATCAGCATTGGGCCGAAAAATTACATTTTTTCATATGTTTCCCTTACTGTTGTTGGCTGGGAGACCTGACTGTTTTTGTTGTGTGTGGTTTTTTTGTTAGGTTGGGGCTTTTATTGAGTCTGAGAACATTTACGAGTGATCCAGTTTACGAGCCAGGACCAGGATAAAGGTGCAAGAAGATCCAGCCTTTTCCAACACCACAGCAGTCACATGAGTCACACTATAGATGACACTGTTGCTTTGGGACAGACAAGCTTGCGAGATTTCAACATCACACACTACAAAGTAGGCCTGGGCGATAAACCGAAAATTTACCGATACCGAAATTTACGATAACCGAATTCATTTTGCCCATGTCGGTATATTCGGTGTTTAAAAAAAAGAAAAGAAAAGTGTTTTTTGTCTTTTGGCTGTGTGTATAGATAGGCTGTGTTCATGTCCCTTTAAGACAGCGTTTGTAGTACAGCGTATGTAGTCACGTGACTCCACCCCATCCAGTCTGTAACAAGAAGGGGAAGAGACGGTGACGAAATGGAGGACAGTTCAAATATCGAAGCGGCAGCTGTAGCGCCGGTGGCGGAGGTAGACCTGGTCGAGGAGGAGGAAGAGCAGCAGCTTGTTCCCAAGAAAAACGTGTCAGTGTATGGCAGTGTTTAGTGTTAAGTGTTTATTTGCAATACTTTTTTTCAGTTTAGTGACATTTTTGCCCATGACATTATTATTTGTTTGCAAGTTACACTGCCTCCAGGCCTTTAAAGAGAACAGGCCTTTGCACTTGATGGCATTGCCTTTGTGAAATTTATTCATTTTATTTATTTTGTTTACAAGGGATGCAGAGAACCTGCTACTTGACAACTCAAATGTGACAAAGAGATTGTATTTTAATATGCAGGTAAATTTATACTTTTAAACTTGTTCAGTTGTGCTTAGTTGTTCAATAAATCTGAACTAAAAGTACTTAATTTGTTTCTTCTTCATTTATTTTCAGACACTGTAGGTTTTACAGTCCTTTTTAAAGTGACAAAAATAGTTGCAATAAATAGGTCCAGGGGAATCATACTAGTATCAATTTAACTGGCTGTGGAGCGATTGTCAATTCACTGCTGGTGATTGTACTATATTACAGTAAGTTACAGGTAGATTATATTATTTTTCAGCCCATCTAACCCAAAAGAGTGATTCTGTGCAACAGATGCATATACTCACCAGAAAGGGGCATCTCGTAAGACTGTGTTCCTGGACTTGTACTGGCTCTGCTGAACTGCTGGTTGCTCTGGTTGCTTGGAGGACTGTCCAAGACATCTTGTTGGCCTTAATAAAGGACAGATAGTAGTAATATTTAACCATACAGACATCACATAGCTCAATCTGGGTATATTAATACCTAACATAATTATATACTATATAGCCAACTGATATATTTCAAACTGTTCCTTTCTCAATATAATGCAGTACAGTACACCACCACTAACACCCACTATGAAATCAATGATGAACAAGGTATAGTGTATAGTCATCACCTTTTTCTTTGAAGAAGATTCTTTGAAGTATAATTCATAGTAGAACTGCTGTATTGGACTGCATTAATTTGAACAGGTGTACCTAATAAGTATATTTTGACTATGCACATTTTTCTAATGTGAAAGTTTCTATGTACAAATTGAAACACATACTTGTCTTTTTGAGCAGTGACAGAAGTTTCCTGGCTTCAATTGGTCTCAGGACAGAAAGGAGGTCACTCTCCTGCAGGTAGCTCAGGTCCTTCAGGTCCTCAACTCCTAAACCTTGCAGATGCTCCAGCAAAGGCTCAGGGTCTCTCAGTTTAGGAAGACTTGATGTTATGAAAGACAGAAGCTGACTCTCTGCATCCATGATTAGGAGGACTAGAAGGGATGAAAAATACTGTTCTTCAAGCATTATTGTCAGATTGTAATCTCTCAAACTCCAGATTACTCTGAGTCAACAATGCTATGCTTAAGTGAAATTACCCTTGTCCCACAAAGCTTGTACACAGGCAAAGGATAATAATCTAGTTTCCGCTCAGGCTTCCAACATTTCATGCTCTGCTTTGCTTGTTTCACTTCATACAATGCAAATGCTGGCATATAGGACACGTCATGAGGTGTAACAATGAAGTACACATGCTGGTCCTGCGTCACAAGCATGAGCTCAATCTGTCCGAATTCAAGTGCCTCACCTTGGTTTAAACACAAAAAGAGTCCCTTTTTATACTGAGTGCCTTTCCACTGCACCTCAGTAGCTGACTCAACATTGGGTTCTTTGACTAAGGTTTCTCCTACTGCAGAGCGCACTGCTTCGCTGTACAGTTCAGCATGGAAAGGAGTGGAGTTCTTAACCATCAATGAGGGTGCAAAAAAGGAGCCAGAATGTAGGTATGCCTGCAGTAGCTGATGGTTCTTTGCAAGTGTGTGACATACATTTTTGAAGTTTTGTGTCCTTCGCACACATCTTTTGAAATATGAATGCTTACTCTCGAACCTCATTGTCCACAGCCGAATGAGTGGGCCAAACTTTAGTATTAAGGCAGGGTAGTGGGTGAGGTAATGATGCTTTGGTTTTAGTTTTTGTGAAGGAAACAATTCTTTCCTTCCTTCCAGATAATCACCAATCAGAACACTGAGCAATGCAACCTGGGGTACTGATATAGTAGGGGCACAAATCAATTCCACTAGCTCTTTCAGCTGGACAGTCAGTTGCCATACAGGATCCTCTATGTCTGTGATCTTTTCGCCAATGATAATGGGGAGAAGTCTCAGTAAAAACCAGTTTTCTGTTGCCTGGCCACCTAATTTTACACCCTTTACTGAAACTTCAGCTGGTTTAGAGCTACCATCAGATTCCTGGTAACTAAACTGTTTGATCCTTCGATTAAGCTGTGAATATGTGAAGAATTTCTTCACCTTGACAAAATGGGTCAGGTAAATGGCAAGGTCAGATGCCACGACACCCTCAAAGAGATCATGGCCAATACAGGGTGGGAGGCCTGGCTGGCAAACATGAAAAAATGTCAGTGAATTAAAGACAGTTAAATTTCACACCTCTTACTACACTTACATCACCATTTTGCAGTTCTTGAACAGTGTCATTGTACTCTTGTACTGTACGGATTGGAGCATGGTGTTCCAAATTGTCTAGCTCACTTCTGGTTACGTGACAATATCGGCAGAAATGTTGAGATGTACTGAAATTTTCTGTGAATCCACCAATGTTATGTGACCCCAAATTGTCACCGGCAATACAAAAGACAGTTGCCTTGACAATGTTTCCAGAAATATTCAGTCCATTTGTCTCCAGTTCTCCAAGATCAGCTATCAATTGAGAGAACACTTTCTCGTGGCCAAAATATATGAAATCAGCTTCTCGGCACAAAAGCAAAAGCTGCAAGTTGTCAACAGTGGATCGATGGAAAGGTTCAAAATCTGCTAGAGTGAAGTAGACTCCAAGCATCTTATGTTTTTTCTTTGCCGAGCCAAGGGGATTAACCACCTCAAAAGCATCTTGATAAAGTATCACTTTTAATGTGAGACCGGACTCAGCGAAAAGAGGATTGGATTTAAATACTGATCCATCACACACATCATTTAAAATATGAGGTGTACTTTCATTCACAGATCTAGAACCCTGTTCCAGCACATCAGTATGTTTTAGCAGAGTTGTCAATGTATGCTTTATGGGAACATACTGAGCATATTGCTCCTTTCTATTTTCATCAAACCCCCAAAAAATGGGTTGTGGATGCACGTATGGAAAATTCTCCTCAAAATACTGTTTTCTGTAGTACTCTGTGGAAAGGGAGGAGCTGCAGGATCCATGAATATCTACATCATCTAGGGTCTTCAAAACATCTCCAATTTCAGTCTCAGATAGTTCAGTTTTTGTTTGAAGAGATGCTTTCAGTTGACTTTTCGTGTACTGCAGACACATTCCATTAAGAGTATTAATTTCTTCTACGATCAACTGAACTGTAGAGGAAGGGATAAGTTGTTTGGCCTGTAGTTTCATATAAAACATGCACAGATTTCTCATGTACAAACTTTTCATTTGTGCAAGGTCTGGGACATCTGCCTCAGGCTCATCATCAGCTGACCCTTCATCTGCCTCGCGTTCAGCAACAGAGGACTGAGACTCACTAGGAACTGAAGGAGGACAGTATGCACCAGAGACATGCAGAGCTGTGGGGTTTTTGTGCTTCCTAGATAGGTGGGCTGTGAAAGATGATGTCACTGAAAACGTTTTATCACAGTCTTTAAATGGGCAATGCGCTACCTCTCTTCTTGAAATGTGAGATTTTAGGTGACGGAGAAGGTCTTTAAGGTCGACCAACTGTTTCTGACAATGTGGAAGTTGACATAGAAAGGGTGCCTGCAAAGTTTGACACTGTGAGACGGTAGATGACCGCCGATGATGGCGGTAAACATGACATTTAAAAGCATTGTAATTTCTGAATTGAAACTTACAACTTTCCATACAACACGCATACTGATAATGTGGCTCATTTTTATGAAGCCCTTGATGCATCACGTACCCTTTTAGGGTATTAACTGTAGCACCACAACTACGACAGGTGTAATCTTTTGGCATCCTTAACTGCAGTGCAGTACTCACCTTTTCAGTTTACTCATAAAACCAACTCGCACCACTAATCTGCAGAGAGAAAGAAGAAAAAAACAAAACAAATTTATGAATCATGAAATCTGCCAAAATCAAAATAAATGCTATTGGTTGTGAAATAGTTTACCTGAACTGTGTTAGCCAATCTCCCCTCAATAAACTAAAAGATGATTGTTAGCTTATCCTTTACATATTTTTCAGTATAGTTTTGAATTTCATGTTGACCAGTGACTAGTGTTGCACCAAAATAAAAATTTGAAAAACCTTGAAAAAGGCAGAGTAGGTCGCTCCTCCTATATTTTTGAGAGGCAAGAGGAAGATCAAAATATTTGTTTTAAGAAAGAGTAACTGGTTGAAATAAACCATTACCAAATTTCAGTATCATTTATAAAATATTTGTTCTCTCTTCTTTGGAAGAAAATACACTTAAAATGGCTCACTAGTGACACCTGCAAGTGGAGGAGAAGGAGCAGTCTGTGTGAAAAGAAAGGAGCAAGTGGGGGCTTGGAGGACAGGGGCTTCTGACTCAATGCATTTTTTTTTCATGCTAATCTATCATTTAGTGCCAAAGGAACCAATCAATAACCAGAATACAAGATTGACAGTTCCCAAATTTCACCTTCACATTTATACAACTGTATTGACCCTTTGCTAAGCCCCACCCCCCTTATTTACTGTTATTATGTCTGTAAAGCTTTCATTCCCAGCCATGCTCCCAGCATAAGAAATATGAAGCTTTCATCTGTTGATTATTTAAATGATTAATCTATTAGTTGTTTGGTCAATAAAATGTTAAAAAAAATTAGTTAGAAAATATCAGTGTTTCTCAAACCACAAGATGACGTCCTCAAATCTCTTGTTTTGTCCACAAACCAAAGAGATATTCAGTTTATTGTCATAAAGGAACAAAGAAACAGAGAGAAATATTCACATTTAAGAAGCTGAAATCAGACAATTTGAACTTTTCTTTACTTAAAAAACCTCCTCAAACTGATTATTAGTTATTGGTAAAATTGAAAAACTGAAACTACAAGAAATAATAAATCAAAATCATTTTTTGTTTGTTTTGAGGGGACATAAGTGTAAGCAATATAAGTTTTACATAAGTTTACCTAAGTGTATGCATTTTTTTTTTGCCGTCAGTGTTAGCCGCAGTGTATTATTGACGTTAGAAAAAAATTCAAAACCAAATTTTGACACGTTACATAAAATTAAGCTTCCTATCCTAGTCAAAAATCATGCCATTTCAAGTCATACAGTGAAAGTTGAGGTATTTGAGCTGAAAGATGTCTCTGCCATGTGTGTCCAATGTTTAGATACTTGTGTGTGAAATGTTTAGATAAGCCTATGTCCAAGGTCTGGCTACTTTCATAGATGGGTGCCCCTTGGGGGTCGTTTTCCTAAAGTTCCAAAGAGATGAGATCAGTTTCAACATGAACTATATGTTCACATCTTCCCTTTTTGTAAAATAGCCATATATGGTTATGAGGTTGGCTCTGAGCCTATCCTGACACCACACATTAGCTATACCATGAGGCTTTAAAAGGTGTAGTTTGAGTGGAAAACGGGAGAGAATCACATTGGCTTCGGATCCTCTCACAGGCAATCTTTGGTGCTTGTTTTGACGCTGTACTTTTTGTAATAAACCTTTTTATACAATTAAGTCGGTGTCAGCGGAGATTTCTTCATCATCATCACATCATCGCTACAGAAGATACAACAGAAATTGGCGTCACGAACTCCGGACGTGTTGTGACCTGCAGCGTCGCCGATGGCTTCAGCGCACCTACTCCCGCTCCAGATTGGCCAATACGGTGAACATTTCTCACATGATGGAGCGCTGGTGTGTTCGTTGAATTTGTTCTGTGGCTGCTGTAGTCGCACCGTAAAGGATCATGTGTGTGTGCCATGCTGTGTTCATGGTGGGGGGAGACTCCGTTCTAAATTTGGGTTTTATTGCGTAGTGCACAACGCAAAAGGGGGGAGTGTGATAGAAAAAAAAAAAAGAGAAAAGAATAGCAGTAATAAAGTACTAAAAGAGTTAAAATAGGCTAAAAAGAAGAGGAGGAAAACACTGACAGGAGAAGGTGATTTATTTGGGACAGGGAATAACGCGGCTGATGAAGCTGCAAAAGCAGTCACGGGTGCAGACAGATTGGGCAAAGTACTTCTGGTTACACATGAAGTGAATTTGGAAGACAAAATCACACTAAGGGATGTGATTCTGATGCAGGAAGCTGCATCTGCAATGGATAAACAGTTGTGGCAAGAGCGTGGTGCCACACAAGATTTTACTGGACTTTGGAGAAATCATGAGGGGCTGATAATAGCGCCCCCAGACCTGTTGGGTCTGATGATTCAAGAAGCACATGGGTTAGCTCATGTTGCAAGGGGGGAAGTTAGAAGAAAGATCACAAAGGAGTATGGATTTTGGGCACCATGTTTGTTTGAGCAGATTGACTATGTCATAGGCAGATGCACTATCTGTCTGAAAAACAATGTTCGGAGAGGTGTGATGGTTCCTCCTGGTTACATTCCAACTCCGAGAGGTCCAATGCGTGAGCTAGTTGTTGACTATGTTGCTATGATAAAACCAGTTGACGGAAAGAGGTATATGTTAGTCGTTGTGGACAGATTTTCGCGATGGCCTGAAGCTTGTCCAACTAAGCGAAAGGATGCTCAGTCAGTTGCCAAGTTTTTGTGTAGAGAAGTCATAAGCAGGTGGGGACTTCCGGATCGGATATCCTCGGACAATGGAAAAGAATTTGTTGATAAGACTGTGAAATTGATTTTGCAAAAACTGGGAATTAAACAACGTCTTGGTGCTGTTTATCATCCACAAAGTCAAGGGATTTGTGAGAAAATGAATGGTATTTTGAAAAATCGCATTGTTAAAATTTGTCAACACACGGGCTTAAATTGGGTAGCAGCACTTCCATTGGCATTAATGGTGTGTCGCTCAAGTGAGTTGCGTGATTTGCATATGACACCTCATGAGTTGCTTACAGGGAGACGGATGCCAACCCCTTGTTTGCAAACAAGTGGAAAGGGTCCGAGTTTGTCTCTTTTGGAAGATGAAATGCGAGCATATGTTACATATATGGCTAAATTCCATAAAAGAATATCTACATATGTTTCTGACAGGCAAATAAAAGAGGAGGTGCAGGAGAGGCTCGATGAGCACAAGAAAAACACAGTGCAACCTGGAGACAAGGTGTATGTGAAGGTATTTAGAAGGAAGTGGTATAACGAACGCCGTGAAGGGCCATTTGAAGTTGTTCGCAGTACGGGAACTGCGGTCCAGGTTAAAGGGTCTCCAACGTGGTATCATTTATCACATTGTGTTAAAGCACCCAGAGAGGAGGTGCTACACCTGCAGAGTCAAGATGGTGAAGGCTCGAGAGAGCTGGGAGAAATTGTGGGAGAACATGCAACAGGAGAAATGCATGAAAATCTCCAGAGTCAAAATCCAGAAGGGGAGACTGTCAATGTTATGGACGGTGTTGATGATTCTGTGCACATTGCTGATGATGCCAGAACTGACTCTGCAGTTGACGGACAGGAAAGAAGGTTTGGTGAGATTGACGTTCAACACATCCCAGGAACAGCAGAGTCTGCTTCAGTGGAGTGTGAAACGTCAAAGGTTGAAGAGGGCTGTGTATCGGCCCCAGGAGAATTTGGAGATTCGGTTGGACGAAGCCACTCAAGACCAGTTCGAAAAAGGGTCAGACCAAAACGTTACGAAGACTAGGATTGAAGTGATCTTGGGAAAGTCAGTTCAGCTCCCATGTCAGTGCACAGGAGAGAATAGTGGTACAGGGAAATTTAGAGTTCAGTGGGAAGACAATCATGGCAGGATCTTAGATCTGTTAGGGACATCATCATTGAGAAAGTATGTGTTACTCAATGACAAGAGAAGACTAAAGATTGAAGGAGATTGTAGTCTTTATGTATATACGACCCAGCAGGAAGATCAGGGTGATTATAGATGTTCTTTTTATGATCCGCGGTTTGAGAGTGAGGGGTCAAAATCAGAACCTAGGGTTAGAATAGTGACTCTTGTAATAACAGCTGTCGATAAAACAGGAGAATTGACAACAAGTAAGAATGTTAATACATCGACCCAGGCGACTACTTTAGCAGTGACTTCGAAAGGGATGAGTGTTACAACAGCGACAACATCTCAGATGTTTACAAGTTCTGTAAATATGACGCAAACGCCTAATAGGACTTCTTTGATATTTAAGGAAGTAGTAAATGTAACACAGAAGTCTATGTTAAAGATAGAACCTGATGTGAATGGTAATAATGGGACTTTTGAAGTTGAAGAACAGATGGTGGAAGAAAATGAGGTTGATTCATCTGTGACAACTCAGAAGACTATTCCAGATGTGGAAGAGGAGTTTTTTGATTCAGATAGGATATCAGACGATATGACTGATCAATATCATGCAGTACAAAAGAGGGAAACTACATGGAAGGCATATGGATTTGATTCTTCTGTATTACAAATTGCAGATTTGTGGGCAGCTAGAAACTTGTGGTTTCAGCAGTTGACTCATTCTGTCAGATCGGTTAGACAATTGAATTCTCCATGTGTGGTGAAGGTTCCATCACCGGGCACGTGGCCTTCGATTTTAGAGACGGTACCTCAACCTTTAAGTACTGTGTGTCAATTATATGCATTATCGTGGCTGTTGTATAAACAACGATCACCAACAGACAGGCTGATGACTTTGACAAGACATTTGTTCAGGCCTAGACAAAATTGTTCCTGGTTAGAGGAATTATCTTACATAAATTTGCTTGATCGGCAGGAAAATATGCTAACAGCGGTCCCTGAAGCGATGGATGTGATAACTATGAGGGCCGACGGCTGTTTTTGTTCAAATAACACTCATAATGGACCTGGTATGTTTATGGGGATATCAGACTGTGATGAATATTTGATGACTTTGGACAAGAGTGCACGTAAGACTGACAATAATGAATATCCAGTGACTTTTCATGAGTCGCATCATAAAATGCACAGAACTGTGATGGTGAAAAATCAGCTTTTGCCTGGAAATGTGACTATAGGGAATTTCAAAGATATTTGGTGGGTTTGTGGCAGTAAGGCATATATATTTCTACCATATGGGTGGACAGGATGTTGTTACATGGCAACACTGAAACTCCCATATGAGGTCTTTGTTATTCAGAGGGGAGAAGCACCTGATGAAGATCTGTCTAATGCTTTTCCCGGAAGTAGGAGGAAAAGGGAATTAGCACAATTTCATACGTTGGAGTCTTACCATTGGAGGATAAGTCTAGGAGAAAAGTGGGGAATAGGATTATTTCCGTGGTATGGTGTGACATTTTTGGCAGATCATATTGATAATATTACTTACACTTTACAGGGGTTTGCTAATGAAACCATACAAGGGTTTGACCATTTGTCTAATACTCAGAGGAGTCACAGATTGACATTGTTAAAGCATGATATGGCTCTTGATTATATTTTGGCCAAACAAGGTGGTCTGTGTGTTGCTTTGAATTTAACCGGAGATGCATGTTACACTTTGATTCCAGATAACTCGGATAATATGACTAGTGTCATAGATGCATTGAGACACATAAGGGATGCATTTGGCCCATCAAAAGGAGCTGGATGGTCTGCAAATGCTTGGTTGCAGGGAAGATTAGGACCAGTAGGAGCAGTGATGGTTCAAATTTTGGTGGTGGTTCTTCTATCATTATGTGTGATGTTTTGTTTCTGTACGTTGTTGTTAACCTTTGCAAAGGCTATGATACTGAGATGGGTTGGTGTTGTAATGCCAGGAGATCAATCTCAGATGCCATTATTACAGATAGCTAACACAGATGATGAGGAGGAAGTGGAGATAGAAGGAGAGTTGGTGGAAAAGTATCCATATTGAATGTTTAATCTTGATATAATCTTAACATCTATTTCTATTATTGTGTTGGTGTCTAGTAGTTATACTGGATGATATGATTAAAGGGGGGAAATGGGAAAATGTGAATCATAAAATGGAATGATATGATGTTGTAACTATTCACATTCACTTCTGTATGTGATGTTTAATTTGCATTTGTTGTTTTGCAAAAGATACTGGTTGTTTTTTCTTTCCTTCCAGAAGGACATTGGGGGAAAGATATACTAAAGGGATTCAGACACTCAAAAATGGACAATCACAATGGACTGAAGGATTCTGAACAAGGACACTGACAAAATGTTCAGATTCAATACATCGACACTACGTTGAGAGTCGACGCTGCTGAGGAGTTGCAGTGTGATATATATTTTTATGTTTTTTATATGATATTGCATGAATGATACTAAACTTTTATAATATTTTCTTTGTACCAATTGTTTGGAGAAAGATGTTTTCTGATATTGAGTGAGTATATTGAGACCTCAGATGTTTTCTTTTTTTTCCTTAACGCTTAGGTAAATTGGGTCTAGGAAGGGAAAGGTCCATTGGAAGGTGCGATGGGGCGACTGGCCTGAATTTGGACATTGTTTTGATTTTATTTCTGAGGTTTTCACATGTATTTGCTTAAGTTATATCCCTATACAAATTATTAAAATTCCTCTTTTTAATTGGTTTGGAGTGCTATGTGTGGTTGCCTGAGGCAGAGGGACCGTGAGAGAATTTTCCTGTCTAGATTGTTTGATGGATATTTTAGGGAAGATGGCTGCCGGACAAGTTTTTCGCTCTCACACTCCATAAAGTTGTAGAATGGTAAAAGTTATGCTCTAGAAAGCAGATGTAGGAGGAATTGTTATTTCTATCACAATTATATTTATGCATGTTTTATTCTTTTGTTTTTCGAGACTCTGTGTAGTCTCGAAGGGGGGAAATATGAGGTATTTGAGCTGAAAGATGTCTCTGCCATGTGTGTCCAATGTTTAGGTACTTGTGTGTGAAATGTTTAGATAAGCCTATGTCCAAGGTCTGGCTACTTTCATAGATGGGTGCCCCTTGAGGGTCGTTTTCCTAAAGTTCCAAAGAGATGAGATCAGTTTCAACATGAACTATATGTTCACACCTTCCCTTTTTGTAAAATAGCCATATATGGTTATGAGGTTGGCTCTGAGCCTATCCTGACACCACACATTAGCTATACCATGAGGCTTTAAAAGGTGTAGTTTGAGTGGAAAACGGGAGAGAATCACATTGGCTTCGGATCCTCTCACAGGCAATCTTTGGTGCTTGTTTTGACGCTGTACTTTTTGTAATAAACCTTTTTATACAATTAAGTCGGTGTCAGCGGAGATTTCTTCATCATCATCACATCATCGCTTCAGAAGATACAACAAAGTTATGGCCAAAAAACTAGTGAAAATGTAGAAGAGGGTTAATAATCGATTATTGTTCATTGTTGCAGCTCTAAACAAATGTTAAATGTTAAATGATAAGCTAAGTTAGTGGCTGGTCTGGCTGACTACTAAATGCAGCTTACACTGGCAGACTACACCTGAAGACGTGCCATGCTTTGGTCATCACAGTTAGCTAACATTTCAATTGACTACATGCTAGCGGACTGTGCCTTTTGCCGACTGAGTAAACTCAGAGGCATGGTGGTAAATAAAGCTAATGCTACTCAGCTTCAGTTTGATACTTGCCTTCTGCCTTCGTCTTTCCTCCAACCTGGACATTAACTTTCTGTCGACCAAATGGCGCGGCGCGATGGTTGTTGAACTTCTACAGCATCACGTCAGATGGATGTTCAGTGTCCCAACAGCCAATGGCATGTCTTCTTCTTTTTTCTGTCGACCAACCCAAACGGGAACCGCGCTTTTCACAGCACGTACTCCAATGACATGTCGCGTTGTTGTCGTCGTCCCAGTCTGTGCCGAGACGTTGTTTTTCTTTCTTTCTTGGTGTACGTGTGTTTGTGCAGGGAGACGTTGCAGCAGTAGAATGTCTCCTGATTACACGTGTTTTGTTCAGACATGCTGTGAAGTAATTTTATATATATATATATATGTACATATACATATATACACATATATACATATAATCCAATAGCCTACAGTGTGGCCCCGCAATGATTCATACTTTATATTACTTTTTATTCCTATAAATTGTATTTTCACTGTTTACCTCTGAATTGCTGAAAAGCAATTAGACACAGATAACACATATTACAGTAATTCTCTGTCATTAAGATCTGTTCTGAATGACAGAATATAATGCTAAAGTTTATATGGTTTTATCCTGGTGTTGGCCTCATTCACTAACAGTTCCTTTTCTTGGTTTGTTTTATTGTGACAGATATTGAGATTTGTTTTCCAATACAACAGCATTTACCTTACCTGGAGACCATTGCTACATTTCAACTGCATTTCATATTAGCCCATAGCAGTTCTAGGCCACTCACGAATGGTTATTTTCACTACAGTCATTTCAGTAGCCTACACAGAGCGGTCCAAATCATTCATCTTCACATGATGTATGCAGTTTCACTTTAGAGATGGCTCAAATGAAATGAAATGAAATGAAATAGCAGTTAAGTTTTAACCTCAACATTAAGTTTAACATTTGCAGTACACATGCCAGGAGGTTGAGTGGTTCTGATGGCAGTGGTCATTCAGGAGCAAGGGTCTGCAGGAAATCCTTTTGAAACTCATGACAAGTCATTCATACTCAGACTGCAAACTCAGACTTTTTCCTGGATTAAAATTAGGTGGTAGGTAGGGGGATATTAGGTTACAGTACCTCCACCTGATTTTAATCCAGGAAAAAATCTGAGTTTACAGTTTGAGTACAAAAAATATTATTATACACAAATGGGACTGTGAATCTGATCCTAACTTTGATAGGCCTAAACTGATTTACAGTATGGCTAATTAACTGCCCTTGACAATGAGCATGCTACAAATGACACGAGAACATCCAGTCATCAAGAAGTGTGTCCAGTTCTGAAGCAGCAGCTGCAATAAAGTAGCAGCATATCTATCAGTGAAATGCTTTATTGAAAACATTTAATTGCAGCTCACTTGGTAGTGCTGATGCCCCATAAGCAGAGGCAGCAGTCCTAAGTTAAAGTCCAACTCTTTGCTTTGCATATTATTCACCCTCTCAAGCTTTCCCCTTTACCTATGTCTCTTTATATGTCCTTTCAAAATAAATGTTAATATAATGTTAATAAATGTTACCATCTAGGAAATTACAGTAATTGTAGTTATTTTCAATGAAAAAAATAGTCAATTAACAAAGAAATTATAGTAAAATTACAAATTAAATAGTTATTTTACAATTAATTTTTCAGTAATTTTAAATTTTTTTAAACTTTTTTTTAGAGTTTTAAAGTTGAATTTTACAGTTTATTCCATTAAATAACAGACAAATATTTGTGAAATTACGATACATTATGAACATATTTTAACAATAAATATATGTATTTCTAATGTGTTTTTTTTGTAAAAGAACAGAAATATTGTGTGTTTTCACAGTTACAGTGATTTCATGTTATTTTACATTTGTCATGTAAAATCACAGTCTCTTTTTGAAAATTGAATGGTATTTTAAAAATACAGAAAAAATCTATAAAATAAACAGTAAAATTCTGTTTTATTACATTTTTTTTTTACAGTGTAGGACTCATTAACTCATCCCCTGGCCTGCATTCAGAAGAGATTACAGCAGGAGTTTGATCAAGTTTGGAGGGATGCACTCTGGAGCAAACTGTTAAAAGCAGGTACTAATGGTAAATTCTTGGATGTAGTTATGCACATGGACAAAAATATCAAATCATGTGTAAAATGTAGAGGTTGCCCATTGCTTTAAATATCTCTGTGTCATTATGAACTATAATGGCTCATTTGAGATTGCTATTGAGAAGCTGCATAAGTAAGCATCCCGTGCAATGTTTACTGCTTTTGTAAAAGTAGAAAATGATTTACCTGTAAATATCATACTAGATCTTTTTGACAAGCATGTGAAGTGTGGGGGTTCAAAAAAAATAGCTATATTAGAAAAACTACACCTCAAATTTCTTAAGTACACCCTAAAAGTAAAAATGACAACATGCAGTAATATGGTCTATGTCGCAGTTAAAAACAGAATTATTAAGTAAAAGGTGAAAATATGGTAAAGAAGCTAAACTCAGTCAAATAATGTACAATTATTTGCTTAGCCTGCATAACTCGGACGTAAATGCCCGCAGGTTAAGCAGTTTCTGGATGACTGTGGTTTGTTTTCAACATCAACTGGTTGAAACTAACTGTTGTACTGAGTGAAAGATCAGTTCAAGCAAAAAGAGCAAAGTGAACTCAGAAATATGATATCATGTGATATTTATGTAGAATTCAAACAAGAGTTTAAACTGGAAAAGTATCTGTTGTATGAAAACCAAAAGTACAGACAGGCTATTTGTAACTTTAGGATGAACAACACCAGAATCCCCACTGGAAGATATAAAGGGCTGGGTAGAAACCAGAGGATCTGCAACCTTTGGAATAACCAGTATCATATTTAGTGTGAATGTAAGAATGTAAGCACAGATAACTATGTAGAAAGGTAATTTCCACAATATTATTAAAATTACCCATCTATGTTTAAATTTGTTATTACAATAAGCCAGAAGTTATTTTTAAATTAGGTGCCTTTTTGAAGAAGTTTCAGTAATATTTGTTGTTCTTTAGCTATGCCGTGTGCTATCATTTTGTTATCATTTTATGTGTTGTTTGTGCTCCATGCCATGTGATCATGATCTCAAGCCCCATAAAATAAAATACATTTTATAAAAAAGAAATAGCTGTGGGGGTGAAGGAGTGCTTGTACCTGTTACTCTTAACAAGGAGGAATCTGAATTGAGAGCCAGAAGGCATATTGAGGATGAGGGCTTTGACCTTCCTCCCAACCTAAACAATGTTTAGTAGAGTGGCAGTAGCATCTTTTACCCCTTGCCTAGCCCTGTATGTGAACTGTGATGGGTCAAGCAGGTACTCTGTAAAATTACTGAAAAGAGAACTTCTCATCAATACAAAGGACTTCATGACAAGGGAAGTCAGGGCCATTGACCTATAATCATTTAAAACCTTTGGTGGTTGTTTTTGGCCACTTGGATTACTATAGACTGCTTCCATCTTTTTGGCACCCAAAATGTAATGGAAGCTGGGGCCTAATTGTTCTGCACAGGAAGAGACCAGGTGGCTACTTACGTTGCCAGGCTCTGGAGATTTTCCCAGCTTTGGAGTGTTTAAAATGGTGATTCCAGTGAATGATAGTTTGTTTTTCAATTCTAAAATATATCTAATGAAACACCTGTGCCAGATGTGTTTGTTGGATTTAAAACCATCAATAACCACCTTTGTGTTGCTTTTGCTTTATGACCCAACAATAATTTTTAGACCGTCACAGACAAACCCAAATTGTTGTCAATTTCTCTTACTAACTTGGGTTAATAATAATTAGTGCCTCCCCCTCCCCCCTTTTTTGTTTTTTGCCATTTCAGCATTATTTTTAATGTATGTAATGTTAATGTCTTGTCTCTGTTTTAAAAACAAAAATGTGGTGGCAGGATAAGGGAAGGTGGAAGTGGAGGTGATGCTTCGTGCTCAAAGGCGATCAAAGTTGATGGACAATGTTTTCCAGACAATATTATCAACACTATCTTATTGCAGCTGTTTGAAAACTCCCAGACACAAATTCAAAAAATGCACTACAGAATTACTTTCTGGGTATATGTATATGTATATAAATAACTGTATATATTAGGGCCCGCGTTCTCTTTTCTATAGTAACCTCAACTGAGCCAGCCATTCTGATCATCTTATAGGTCCTGTTTTTATTATCCTCAGTGATGCTGCCCCCCAGTAGAGCACAACATGAAAGAGGAGACTAGCTGAGCTTTTCTGATAAAAGTAGCTTATTGCTGATATTAAAGGATCTAAGCTTCCTCAAAAAGAACAGTCTTGACTGAGCCTTCTTGAATATAACTTAAGTGTTCTTTTTTTAGTTTAATTTACTGTACAGGTTGACACCAATATATTTGTAAGACTAGACAGTCTCTATTGGCTGACCCTTTATTATCACTGGGAAGACCTCTTCCTTCGTCCTTTGAAATCAGTAAATAACTGTTTGGTCTTCCCAACATTCAATTTGCATCACTCCAGCTGACAAATAAATCAACCTCTCTTTTGTAGGCCAGGCCATTCCCTTTGAAATTTGGTACGCACATTTCTCTCATCGTTGTCAACATATTTGACATTGTGTTTCATGTGCGTTTTTCATGTATGTTAAGCAAACTTTTTTGAACTCCTCCTATAGGTTTTGTTTGATTGATTCAAATTTGGTTGGTATAAGCCACCTAGTAATGTGATGCTAAATTGTGAAGGAATAGTTCATACTTCACATAGTGAGGTCAAAGTTCATGTGACAACATGCCATTTTAGGCACATCACATCAAAGTCAGTCAGCAAAATCTCAAGACCTTAATCAACTTAAATTTGTTTTTTGAGTGTTCATGGAATTGCATGTTCCGCCATGAAACAAGAAGCTGTTGTAACTTGACTTTACATTGTCTAATCTACGCAAAATTTCATATTATTATTGTTATTATTATTATTATTATTATTCTTTTAAAACCAGAATACCTGTTTTTGCCTCATCTCCTCTTAGAGTCAAGAGCAGAGGGTCACAAACAGCCACATCTGATGTTTTTTCTTTGGACCCTTCAAAGTGGTACAGTATGCACAAATGGCTGGAATACTTTCTTGTTAAAGTTCAAGTCCCATGCTGTTAAAGGAAAATCTAACAGGATTCTAGCTGACCTTCTTCAGATGTAAAATAGAGCATCTTGAAATCACATCAACTTTGTGTAATGTTTATCAGAATACAAGTGCATGTAACAAAGTTCTAAACATTTTAAAGCCAGTGTTTTTAAGTCAAACTGTGGATGTAATAGTGCTAAATGTGCATTTAAAATCAAAGCAGAAAATGATTGTACACCATCAAAGCAGTCAATGTCTGTGCAGCTGGATGTTTTGTTAAAACATGTTAAAACATCATTGCTGACGGGTTGGAACTGCTAATTTTTTGTTGACTTTGTCAACACCCATTGATACTGTATGTGTTAAAAATTTCCGGTAGAAGTGGAGGGTTCTCTACAAAGATAGGCCTACTGTTAGTATGTTAAAACAAGGGAGGATTTTCTCTTTGAAAAAGCCAAGAAACAAAACAGGCCCATTTTGTTTATGATTTTAATTGTTTTGCAGATGTCGCTGTATATAGATAAAATATAGAAGAGTTTATTAAACCCCCGCAATCTATTGAATATTCCAGTACTTAACATTTTTAACAAAGATTAGAGAACATGCCTTTACCGTATTTAATATATTCAGGTCATCCAAACTTTTTTTCTTCTTCCATGGTGAAGTGAATGAGACTCAGCAGTGATCTGCTGTGATTTCCACATGGTTTCCTGCTGCAGAGCTGATGGGGAGCTAATGATATTGGTGGTGTTGTTTGGCTGCTGGATAATCAGACATTAGTAATCATTACAGAATGGTGGAGCAGGAGGCTACACTGTGCGCCCTGAGCAGGTGTGGCAGTCATGGGTGGCCAGAAGCTTAGTATATACCACCACACACAGAGACGGAGACAGGGCCCCAGGCTTGTTGGAAAGCGAGAGGCACTTCACACTGGACTAAACCTGCAGCATCTGAACACTCAGAGGTGGCAGAGCTCTCAACTCTATGCGCTTTCCTGGATTTCTGCCATGTTTTAAAGCTGTCTACTGGTGAGGTCCCATGTTGTTGTTTTTCATTTGAAACTCCCCTTCACAGAAATGATTAAAATATAATCAACATCAATCGATCAATCAGTCTGTCTTTTTTTTTGATGGATAAACAGAGTTGCCAGATGTATTTTTAATATAAACACTATACTGCATTTTCCAAGAATATCTGGCAGCCTAAAAAGTTAATCTTTTCAGGGAGGAAACAAAAGCCTAGAGAGCTTATTGGTGGCTGTTAAGTCAGCATCCATTTTGTTGCAAAAATAAAACTTCAGTCCATTTTTCTTTTGTTGTACTGTACTGTCACAATGGTGCAGTGGTTAGGACTGCCACCTCAGGTTGATGATTAGTGACTCTAATTTTTCCATAATGTACAGTTGTCTATCTATCTGGCAGTGCATTCTGAACAGAGTTTCTTTCACCCGTTGTAAGTTAGGATAAGCTTTTATTTAAAAAGGATAATGTGCCCACATGAAGTGGACATCATATATCAGTAGTAAAACTTCATCTACAAATCCTCCCCTACAAATTGAGCATTGCGTTAGTTCAGGCAGGCCACGGAGGCAAGCTCAGCTCAATATCACAGCTACATCAGCTGACCATTGCAATCCAGGAGCCACATCAGCTGATGGATCAGCTGATTCCCTTCCACGCATCTATTGGCGATCTCATTCAGGGCGCCCTATTTAAGCTGCTTCAGCCGCCTATCCTGGCTGCTTCCTCCGCAAGCCGCTTCACAACCCACCTCCACCCCAGCGCCTCCCTTCATGCTGTGTCTGACTTATCAATGTCATTTCTGTTGTCATTGATGCCTGCTCTGTTCTGTACCCTACTGGGGGTTCTTGCCGCTGCTTTCCATGTGTGCGCATGGAAGGGCAGGGAGGTCCCAGAACAGAGCATACTGCCAAATACATACAATTGCAAACATATCTACTGCATGTAGATCAAGTAATTTTGTCATAGTGGTCCTGACTGAACTTTGAAAACACTTTTATACTATCTTTTTCTGTAAAACAGTTGATTTCAGTCACTATAAATGCTGTGTGTTCACTATAAAAACAATATTTTTATATATATATCATTTAGGACTATTGTGTGTGTATATTGATCATCATATTTAATAGAACTTGAGAGAAGCACATGATATAGAAGTCTTCTGGACAGTCTCCATCTGACAACAGTGAAAATGAATACCAACCAAAAAACATCCCGACCCTTCTTTTTACAGTAGTGAAAGTGGAGCAGAGGGTGTTAAGGACGCAGCTCTGGTGAGTCCCCACCAGATTTGGCCTCTGTTTTATTTATTTGCATTAAGCAAGTAAGAAAGATTGATGATTTGAGCCATTTTCAGTAAAAGTGCACAATCACATCAGATGAGTAGATTTCATAGATCATTCTGTCTCAAAGTATGTATACATAAAGTCCACCAGGCCACACCAAAAAATAAAGAGTAACATTTTAAAAAATATTTTTTATATGCCTAAAGAAGAGTGAATACACACATCCATTTTTTTCTTTGAGACTACAGAATTTATTATTTCTACCCAACTGGGAAATTGTTTTTATTCAACCTGCACACTTGTTAACAAAACATACATTTTGGTCTGCCTCAAGTACACTTAATGAACATTCAGTATGATAAGCTCTGCTCAAGGTGTCCGCTAGCAACAACCCTTTTCCTGGAATGTACACTGCACATTTAGAAGTATGGGTATACTCAGTAGGGTATTCTCACTATTAATGGCTTGTGGTCACTTTGAACAGTAACTTTGTGGCCATGAGTGTACTGGTGGAACATTTTCATGCTGAATACCATAGCTGAGAACTCTTTTTCTATTTGGGCATAGCCTTGCTCTGTGTGAGTGCTCTGCTTGTGAATGCGACAGGCAAACCAAACCTGCGTGAGGTAATTTACCATAACCAATAGCCTCTGAACTGCTTTCACTTTTGCTGGTTGGCACACAACTTAAAAAACTCAAGAAACCAGAAACTGTAACAGTTGGGGAATGCAGATCTACTGCAACCTGAACAACAGTTCCTATGGCCACTGAGCTGATACAGTGATGCATCAGGAAAGAAATCTCTATTTCCCCATGACTGACTAATTGATTTGGTGTATGGGGTTAATGTATGGGGGCTGTTCACCCCCCCCATGCCTTATTTGTGGATGGAAAGGCAACTGGCTGGAAACATCCAGTCAAACACCTGGCACATGTATGCAGCCTGCTGCAGTCCATTATTACACAGATCTGGCGCACTTTTACCAAGCTGTTTGTGAACTGTAAACAATCTAGGCTTGTACACAAAACAGTCCATGATAAATAAATGAAATCTTCAGAATCAGATCTCAGGTGTGCAATATTAATGTCAAATGCCAGCTTCTCATCACACTTCAGGGATTATCCCAATGATTCAAATCAGAAATAGCTAGCTTTGGATAAAAGATTATATTTTCATGCAGGTGCAGGTAGAACTAACTACACAGCCCACACAAACAAGGTCTCAGACTGCATCCTGGGGGGAGTCCTGGGTTTTGAAAATAGAATATCAGGATTGGGTGTGCAAGCATGCGTGGCCCATTATAATCAAACGGAGGTACACATGATGAAAATTAGATTCCCTGTTACAGGAGGCAGCTGTGCTGGAATGCTGGTGTCCACTTGACCTTTGACATCTAGGAATATGACAGGCAGGTTGTGTGAGTTTGGCATCTGTTGAGACATTTTACCCTTGGTTGGATTCCAAAAACAGTCCAGACCCTGCCTGGTGTACAGGTGGACTCAAACACAGAGACATTCTGTTTGTTTTTCTTCCCATCCCTCCCTCCCTGGCAGTGGTGGAAATAAAAACAATTCCCTTTGACATCTCCCACGCCATTTGGGGTGGATCTCATGGTTTCACCTCTGGAGTTGTGAAAGACACAGTTGCAGCTTGTGGAGCCTCATTAGAATGGACAGATGGAATTATTTTCCTTTGTTTTATTCTCCTCACTTTGTCATTCATTGGTTTGCTTAAAGGGTGGAGGGCACAAGGTGTTTGCTTGAGAACACAGGACAAAAAAGACCATATGCTTTTAGAAGAAACTCTTTTAAAAGTAATTTCAATATTTGTAAAGGTTATTTGAAGGTAACAGCTTATAGGGTGTCTTTCCGTGTGGGCCAGAAAGAGAGAAAGTCAATTATCCATGTTAGTTCTGCTGTGGAGCTAAATGTTAATCCTAATTTCAGATATGATGTAAATGAGCTACTATTTATCCTTTTCCTCTTTATTTGAACTAGACTCCTTGATTAAGGCATTAATTTAAAATCAAACTAAAATTTAAATTCTCATCAGTTTTTTTTGTAAAAAAATACAATCTATAACTAGACAGCAAGCAAGTATACCATTGTCCAAGCACCTGACGCAACCTAGAACCAAAGGTACCCCACCTCGGGGGAACCAGAATGACAAGGCCATCACTGACGGGCTTTAAATAGCTGGGTTTATATGTTTTTGTTTGAGTACTTGGGCAGGCTGGGACAAAGTGCAGAATGCCAAAATCTAAAGCTGGAAAATGTAATCATTAGGTCCAATACAATTTTTAATATTTGAAAGTGTGTATCATTAAGTCATTTACATTTAATTAATGTGTGCGAGAATCCAGCAGCAAGTCAATTGGCTCTATTGGACCGAAATTCCCATTGCTCCAAAAATACACACTCCTGCCTGCAGTCTCCTATATAATTCATGATACAGAGTAAAAGGGAAAATAATCAATCATTAAGAGAAAAATATTTCCAATAAATGAAGAGAGTTCTTTTGTCAATCAGATCTACAGTTACACAGATCGATTATTTTCATTATGTTTAAAACAAGGAAACATGATGAAGCCTGAAAATGTTTTTCAATGTATGCATACAGGGAGCAAAATTCATTGAAATAAGTGGGAGGTCATGTTGGATCACAGTATTGTGTTCACTTATGTGACCGCATAATCACATACTGATCATAGTTCTGTCAGTTCGATCCCCTGTCCACATGTCAAAGTGGACAGACATGACTGTGGGTAAGACACTGAACCCCAAATTGCATCATTGTATCAACTTTCCAGAGACAGACTAATTTATCCCTGTAATCATTCCTACAAATTGTTCTGTTATTTGGAATCCTCTGTTATCACAATAGTAATTGGTGCATGAGAAGCATCAGATAACTACATGGCAAAATGAGACCATAGCAAAGTGATATAATTTCTACATTCAAAATAAATATTTTTTAAATCATCAGATATTCACCAGCAATCATTGTACTACTTCGTAACAGTACTAAAAGACATGGAATTTGGTGTCACTGGGAGAAATTATTCAAAAATATTGAATATTGAACATAGTGGATCTAAATTTTGGATGGTTGGATCAGATGGTGGGGAAGATTGCCAGACAGACTTGGTAAGCCCAAATGTGTAGTGACGGTGAAGGAAGTTCTGGTAAACTGTCGAATGAACAAGGGAAAGCAGGGCTTGGTTCAGGCTGTGTTGAGTATCATGTTTTAGATACTGTAGATGTCCATCCTGTCAGCTGTGGTACTTTCTCTGTACAAAGTTACATTTTATATCCTTTCCTCCACAAGTCAATAATGAGTTAGTTGCTGCTCTGTGCACACAAGAGGACACAGGGTGTTATGATTGAAAAACAGACAACACCAATGAAAACATATTCTATATTTATAAACCAAGCTTCTGATTTTAAATAATTAATGTAAATGCAATGTGTGAATTCAACTTGTCTTATTGTGCTCTACTTTGTGTACAGTCTCTTACATAGGTTAATCCTCTGGTTAATTTAGTCTGCAGTTTGTGGGGGCTGTGTCATGTCTGGATGCCTTACTGATGGCCCATTAAGAGCAACAACAAGGATGCACTCTAATATTAATAATATTTGGGCTCAACGATAGCATAGTGTGATATCCAGAGGAGGAAGGAGTCTTCTTCTACAGGTTACACATGTATAATGAAGAATAAGACAAGATGCACTGCAGACCCAATAGAGACCAGAGTCCCCCTAGAAACAACAAAATTTCCATTTTGGGGTGAGTCGAAACACATTTTCATTTCTAATGCAGCAATGAATAATATAATAAAGAAATCATATCTAATTAAAATCTAATAGCTGTCCTTTGTAATTTTAAATGTGTATACAAATCTGCCCTGGTCTGGATATTTGCAGGGTGTTTTTTAATGTATTACAGCTCACAGGCTGGTTTGTTCTGTACTTCTCAGTATAATCATCGTTTGTTGATTTGGTGATTATTAATTCAATCAATGTTAATTCACCGACCAGTCCTTCCAGTGTTGGCTACTGGACTGCACCTCCTGCCAACTTATTTAGTTCAGCAGCCTCTCTTTCATCATTTCTGCCATGTATTAAAGCTTAGTATATACACCCTACTGTCCATCAGCATGCAGTAAAGATTTTACTGCCATCCCTGATCACTTCTTTATGAAGCAGGTTTCTCATTTTTTGTCATCCACAAAAACATGATTTTGGAATAGAATGGATGTAAGAAACACCCTCCCATAACAAACTTTTAAAGCAGTAACAGATTGGTTTTGTATAAGCACGCCCACATTTTTCACCTTGTGGTGCGTGTAATTGTTCTGTTTAATATTTTCTATCAAACTTTATTTATATAGCACAAGTCATACATCAAAATGCAACTCCAAGTGCTGAACAGAGTGGAAATAACAAAATGTTTAAAAGAACGTAAGAGTTTAGACATGACAGTAAATAATTAAAACAGTTAAATATAACATAGAATTATGAAACTAACAATAAAAACTCTTCCACCCTCAGATCGATAGGTCGAAATGACATATAGTGGCTAAACTTGGCCTTGCTTACACCAGACCCTTGGAACAACCAAAAGACGAGCTGATGGTAGAAAATCTAACTGGTAGAAGCAGCAACAGTCATGAGCTGTAACTTGTGACTGCTGTCCAGTATGAGCAAAGTTCTCCAAGTAACTCAGCTGAAGATATTTTATAGACCAAAGTAAGTGTCACAGGATAAGTAGGCAGGACCCAAATGCAGACACAAACAAAGGGAGTTGATGTAGTCCGATCTTTATTACAGGGATAATGGTAATGAGAGTGGTGAAGGGCTGAGATGGGGCTGCGGAGGCTGAGGATAAGAGGGCGAAGGTGGATGACCGAGATGGGCTTGATGAGTCAGGCAGGCAGGGAAACTGGAGAGTTTCTGGAGGCACAAAGAAGAGACACGGAGTACATAAAACACACCATATAGCATGGCCAAGAACACTAGCTACCACACAAATTCAACAACGATCTGGCAATGAGTGGATGGAAAGCTGGGGTTGATATACTGTTGGGTTGAGGAGAAGATTGAATGCAGCTGAGCAGACTGGATAGGTGGGGTGAATGAGCTGTAATTAGTAGCGAGCCGGGAGGAAGCCAGGTAGGAATCAAGCCCACACCACACAGAGACACAGACACAGACAAGGGAAAAAGACACAGGACAAGAGGGAAAACACAGAGCAACACGGGAAAACAGGAGGCATTGCCAAACCATGACAGTAGGCGTGACTCAATGGGAGAACATAACCACCCGATGTACAAGCAGAAAAGAGTTGCGGGCTGTTGTTAATACCTGTGGACAACAGACAGAGTGGCTGTCTGTGATGATGGCGAGATAACGTCTGTATGGCAGAGCAGAGCTGCAGCAGTCTGGGTGGGGGAGGCTGAGCTCTGTGTGGAGCTGGTCTATCATGGAACGATGTGGACACAGCTACCTAATGAGGATTTTCCTTTATCATGAGTACAGATATTAAAATGATACCATCAATTCTGTTCTCCTCCATTCTAGTGCTGAACACCGGAGCTCCCCAGGGCTGTGTGCTCAGCCCTCTTCTGTTCACACTGTAATCCTGACATGAATAGACTCTATTGTGATGTTTATGGACGACACCATCATTGGCCGGATTACAAACAACAATGACAATCCATATTGAAAGGAAATCAATAAACTTGCATAGTGGTGCTCAGAGAACAACATGCTGCTGATAATTGAAAAGCAGGTGAACAGTTCCTGGGAATCAACATCACAAAGAACCTGTCTTGGACATCTCACATCTCCACCCTGGTTAAGAAAGCTCAGAAATGGCTGTATTGCTTAAGGAAACGTAAAGCAAAATTCCCATACCATCTTGTCAACTAGCAATAGAAAGCATCCTGGCTGTAAACATCACAAATTTGCATGGGATGTGCATGGCGCAGGAAAGATGGGCTATGCAGTGGGTGATTAAAACTGCCTACAACATCTATCAGTGATATCGGTGAGGTGAGCTGCCTGCCAGCAACAGCCTGTCCACCCTGTGTTGTAGAATGACACTTAATTAACCTTGTATCTTGAGGATGTGGCAACTGTCTCAAGATTTGGACAATGTTACTCCATGATATCCACTCTTAAGCATGATTAAACTTTTTAAAGCATCATTAACTTTATGTCTAGGCAACTCAAAGCTCTTGGTTAAGTGTAAGGGGCGATCAAAGATATCTTGGTTAATTATCATCGCTGATTTGGAGCACAAGACAGGTTGTGGATTTGGATGTGGACATAACATGAGAATGTGTAGGAACAAGACAATTAAGTCAAGGCCACTACTGGATAAAGCTTGGGAATGGGATCATTAAGTCATGTATCAAGGCATGTATATGTGGCAGCTATGCTATTTGTTCATCTTACATGTAATTACTCACTTTCAGCTGCCTTCTAATGCAGTTTAAATGATGATAATAGACCTACTGTATTATACCTGTGTCTTAATGGTGATGATAGGCCTGCTTCTATTGCCAGTAGCACAAAACGCCGGGACAATATAACTATCCATCACAAGAACTCACCTATTCTTTACAGTCGGATGTCTTAGGCCAAGCAGTTGACCAGTAATTCCAGTCATAATGAATTGAACATGAGGCAATTTATTCTACGCAAAAATGTTGATGTGCTACATTTCCCTACGTGACAGCCAGAGCCACTTTCAATGAAAAAGCCCTTTTTTGAACTGCTGTAATTTACATGCATAATTCAATTTAATGTTTAATTCTACTAGGATCATTAGGGATAGTAAATTATTCAGTCAATCTGCCAGAAGTACTTTACATCACATTAAGTTGATTCAGACAGTGCTGAAAAGGATTCCGGGCTGCCCCCCATCACACACATTAAAGCCAAGGTGATGCCATCATATTCAGTAAATAAAGAGAATAAAGTAAATAAAAATAGGCCAGAGATAGGTAGAATAGCCAAAAAAAGTATGGACTGTAAAAACTAACGACTAGTTAAGACCTGCAGCACACTGCTGTCTTGTACTTTTTTTATGTGAAAATGATTACATCACAGATGGTCTTCCTCAGGTAAAGGTAAAAAAGTGACCGGAAACCTGTATTTATCTTCAATTTGTGATGAAAATTTTATAATCAGGTAAATATATACCAGAACAATAAATATACCCCAGAACCATAATCCTGGAATGTTACAAAACAGTATCAACTCAGTTAACATAACTAGCCTTTTGTAAGGTTTCAACCAGATTTCCAGATTCCAGGCCAATTATGCCCTCAACCTGAAAACAGGCTTATATTTGATATTACAGTTCTTAAAACAGATAACATCTAACAATAATATAACCATATAAACAGTTTTATAGCTAATGTAATAAGTCTAATATAATTTTAAATGATAAAAGTTGAAAATATTAGTTAATAAATATAATACCAAGACCAAAAATGTGTGTGTGTGTGTGTGTGTGTGTAGGTTGTAGTTACCCTTTAAGTACATGTAGTGAAGTAAATGTAACTCAACACTACTCTTTGAATCTGGTTCGTCAACTAGTATTGTAGTGACCTTTGGCCCTAATGTAAACTGCCAACAAATACAGAAGGCATTCCTCTCTAATCACCTGTTAATTTACCATTCCTCCTTTCCCTCTTGCCAAGATATTATATAATTACACACAGACCTATATGATTAACTACCACGATTACTGACTTTTTGAATTGTTCTTAATCAAGCCTAACCCTGCTTACATTTTATTACAGAGACACTGTCAAAAAAATAAATAAATATGTAAATATTTAACTGATCACAATAGAAATGATTTCTTTGAAAAAACCCAATCTGATTTGGCTTGGGCAAAAAAACATCTTTTCACTTCAAATGCTCATCAATTGTAAATGTTTACATCAACTTTGAGCCTGTGTTTGACACTGTGGATCACAGCTGTCTTTACTGTGGTGATTTGCAAATTTTCCAGTCAGTGATCTCAAAGTGAGTTGTGTCTCTCAGGGGATCATTTCTCTCTTAGGTCTACTTAGCTCTGACTTCAATTCAAAGGGGATTAATTGGCATGAAGGTTAAAAACAATGTTGTCAAAGTGTCAAAATATAATTTGTCATAATCCAAATATTTTGACAGTACACAATAACAGTAATATTGAACATTAATACAAAGTTAAGATTGATTATTTATATACATATATATAGATAGATAGATAGATAGGTCTGTAGCTGGCGTCAAGGGTTGGGTCTTTGTCAGGTTTGAGCTGTATTCATGTATGTGGGTATGGTTGCTGGGGATGAACATTGAACACTTATATGTGTGTATATTTGTGTGTATACATGTGTATACATGTGTGTATATATGTGTATATATGTATATGTATATATGTCTGTATATATATGTATATATATGTGTATGTATATATAGAGTTCAATAAGGACACAGCTCTGGGGAAAAAGCTGTGTCTGCTGGTCCTTGTCCGTAAGCTGTGACACAGTTGGTTAGGATGCTCTCAATCACGCAGTAGTAAAAGTTCACCAGGATGGCTGAAGACAGATGGTTCTTCTTCAGTGTCCTCAGGAAGAAGAGTCAAGTCAAGTCAATTTTATTTGTATAGCGCCAAATCATAACAAAAGTTATCTCAAGACGCTTTCACATAGAGTAGGTCTAGACCATACTCTTTAAAATATTATTTACAGAGACCCAACAGTTCCCACCATGAGCAAGCACTTGGCGACAGTGGCGAGGAAAAACTCCCTTTTAACAGGTAGAAACCTCGAGCAGAACCAGGTTCTGGGTGGGCAGCCATCTGCATCGACCGAGTTGGGTTGAAAGGGGAGGAGAGAGGGGGAGAGGGGAGACAGAGCAGGAGGACAGACAACAAATCAGACTAATAATAATAACAACTGCAGCAGTGAGTGTGGAGCAGGAACATGGGGGCAGTAGACGGCCGGCAATCACAGATCCAGACTCTACAGCTCCAGGGGCGGAAATACCTGCGGAAAGTGAGAAGGCGAAAAAAGTTGGTAGCCTGTATTAGTGGGATAGGAATGCGTACGGATAGAGAGGGAGAGGAGGAGAGAGAAGCTCAGTGCGTCCTAGGAAGTCCCCCAGCAGTCTTAAGCCTATAACAGCATAACTAAGGGATGGTTCAGGACTCACCTGAGCCAGCCCTAACTATAGGCTTTATCAAAAAGGAACGTTTTTAGCATACTCTTAAACGAAGAGAGGGTGTCTGCCTCCTGAACCCAAATTGGGAGCTGATTCCACAGAAGAGGAGCTTGATAACTAAAGGCTCTGGCTCCCATTCTACTTTTAGAGACTTTAGGTACCACAAGTAACCCTGCATTCTGTGAGCGTAGTGCTCTAGTGGGGTAATACGGTACTATCAGCTCTTTAAGATATGATGGTGCCTGACCAATAAGAGCTTTGTAAGTGAGGAGGACGACTTTAAATTCTATTCTAGATTTCACAGGGAGCCAGTGCAGAGAAGCTAATATCGGAGAAATATGTTCTCTTTTGCTAGTTCCTGTCAGTACACGTGCAGCCGCATTCTGGATCAGCTGGAGAGTCTTTAGAGACTTATCGGGGCAACCCGATAATAAGGAATTACAGTAATCTAACCTAGAAGTAACAAATGCATGAACTAGTTTTTCTGCATCTTTTTGAGACAGGATATGCCTGATTTTTATAATGTTATGTAAGTGGAAGAAGGCAGTCCTTGAAGTCTGTTTTATATGGGTATTAAAGGACATGTCCTGATCAAAGATTACTCCTAGACTCCTTACAGCGGTGCTAGAGGCCAGGGCAATGCCATCTAGAGTAACTATATCTATACATAGTGCGTCTCGCAGGTGTTTAGGACCCAGAACAATAACTTCAGTTTTGTCTGAGTTTAACAGCAAGACATTGCAGGTCATCCAGTTTTTTATGTCCTTAATACATGCCTGAAGCTTGGCTAACTTACCGGTTTCATCTGGCTTTATCGATAAGTATAACTGAGTATCATCTGCATAGCAGTGAAAGTTTATGGAGTGTTTCCTGATAATATTGCCTAAAGGAAGCATATACAAGGTAAATAAAAGTGGTCCGAGCACTGAACCTTGTGGAACTCCATGACTAACTTCCGTGTGCACGGAGGATTCATCATTTACATGGACAAACTGAAATCTATCCGATAAATACGACTGAAACCAGCTTAGTGCGGGTCCTTTGACGCCAATCAAATGCTCCAGTCTCTGTAATAGGATACAATGGTCAATGGTATCGAAAGCGGCACTGAGATCTAACAGAACAAGTACAGAGACAAATCCTTTATCTGACGCAATCAAAAGGTCGTTTGTCACTCTCACCAGTGCTGTCTCTGTGCTGTGAAATTCCCTAAATCCTGACTGAAAATCCTCAAATAAACTATTGCTGTTTAGAAAGTCACATAACTGATTAACGACCACTTTCTCAAGGATTTTTGATATTGGTCTATAATTGGCTAAAACCCCTGGATCAAGCGTAGGCTTTTTAAGAAGAGGTTTAATTACAACTACTTTGAAGGACTGTGGTACATAGCCTGTTAATAAAGACAGATTGATCATGTCTAGTAAAGAAGTGCTAACTAAGGGTAAAACTTCTTTAAGCAGCCTAGTTGGGATGGGGTCTAAGAGGCAGGTTGTTGGTTTAGACGAAAAAACCATTGAAGTTAGTTGGTAAAGGTCAATTGGAGAAAAACAGTCTAAATATAAATCTGGTTCTACAGCTGCTTCTGAGGTTCCTGAGGTTCCTGTACTCGAAGATATATCTGAACTAGCTGAGAGCACAAGATGATGAATTTTTTCTCTAATAGTTAGAATTTTATCATCAAAGAAGCTCATGAAGTTATTACTACTGAGAGCTCTGGGAATACATGGCTCAACAGAGCTCTGACTCTGTGTCAGCCTGGCTACAGTGCTGAAAAGAAACCTAGGGTTGTTCCTATGTTCCTCTATTAGTGAGGAGTAATAGGCTCCTCTGGCATTACGGAGGGCCTTCCTGTATGTTCTAAGACTATCTTGCCAAACTAAATGAGTTTCCTCCAGTTTGGTGGAACGCCATTTCCTTTCTAATTTTCGCGATGTTTCTTTTAACTTGCGGGTTAAGGAGTTATACCATGGAGCTAACCTCTTTTGTTTTATTATTTTCTTTTTGATAGGGGCAATACAATCAAGAGTCATTCGCAGTGAGCCTGCAGCACTATCAACCAGATGATCAATTTGGGAGGGACTAAAGTTAGCATAGTGGTCCTCTGTTATTTTGAGACATGGCATTGAATTAAATGCCGATGTAATCACTTCTTTAAATTTAGATAAAGCATTATCAGACAGGCATCTACTAAAGGAATGTTTGCCTAATGGCTTATAGTCCAGTAATATATATTCAAAAGTTATTAAATAATGGTCTGATAAGACAGAATTTTGTAGGAAGACTTGTGTAAATCTTCAATTTCGATTCCATATGACAGAACAAGATCGAGGGTATGGTTAAAACAATGAGTGGGTTTGTTTACACTCAGAAACCAATCAAATCTAATAGTGAGATAAACGCAGAACTAAGGCTATCATTATCTTCGTCCATGTGAATATTGAAATCACCTACAATAATGACTTTATCTGTTTTGAGGACTAAACTTGTTAAAAACTCTGAGAATTCTGCTAAAAATTCAGAATACGGACCAGGAGCGCGGTACACTATGATAAATAGAATTGGCTGTACAGTTTTCCACATTGGGTGTGAAAGACTAAGAACAAGACTTTCGAATGAGTTAAAACTAAGTTTAGGGTTAGGGTTGATTAATAAGCTAGAGTCGAAGATGGCTGCAACTCCACCTCCTCGGCCAGTGCCTCGAGGAATGTGAGTATTAGTATGACTAGGAGGAGTGGACTCATTCAGGCTAACATATTCTTCCTGACACAGCCAAGTTTTAGTTAGACAAAATATATCCATATGATAGTCAGATATTAAATCATTGACTAACACAGCTTTAGACGACAGAGATCTAATGTTTAAGAGTCCACATTTAATTCTCTTATTTGGTTGTACCACTACACTGGTAGTTTTAATTTTTGTTAAGTTTTTACGAGTAACTCCTCTTCTGTTTGAATTTGAATTAATTAAATGAAGTGGTCGGGGGACAGACACAATCTCTATGGGATTTTTTACGGGGTTTGGGTGGGTAACTGCTCTAATGGAAGCGCAGAGAAGTGTGTGGGACTGCAGCTCTGCTTCCTGGTCTGAACTCTGTATTGTCACGGTGTGGGTCCACTAATGAACTTGGTCAGTCCTAAAAAAGGGGAGAAAGCTGTGTGTGTTTTAAGACTATTGTTTAAATAAACAGCGGGTAATTAGTCGCTGCGGTGAAGAATATAACCAGGTTAACTCTTTTGAGTGAGAGCAGCAAAAACACGCAGTACAAAGACACCAGCAACCGGAAATGATACGATACGCTTACCGCGGCACGTCAGCACGTACACGTACACCCCGTACAACGCGCTTGTCCAAAACTTTTTCCACTTGATACAGCTTATCTCGGGCCATCTTTACTTTTTGAAGCTCTGCCTCATAAAATGTGCCTTGAATAGCTTCATCGTCATAATCTTTGAGTTTGTATACAGGAGGCATTCGCGGTACTCCTTCAGACACTGTAAACGTCTCATCGGTAAAACTCTGTTCATATTTTTTATCAAACACTCCTCTCAGTTTGGAGATTCTCACGAGATCTCCTTGTTTAAAATTCATCTTAAACTTATTTTGGGAGCGGAGGGGTAGTGAACCGTACAGGTTTTGGAAAACTTGCAGGGTGTTTTCGGCCATCACCTGCCAAGGAGTCATTTTTATACTTTTATGATAACTGTTGTTATAGCTTTGAACCAAGTCCTGCAAAACGTCCAAGTACCTGCGGGTGTTTTTGGCCGTAAAATACCTCCACATTCCAGTTTTCAGCGTGCGGTTAAATCTTTCAATCACAGAGGCTTTCAGATCGCTGGCTGTGGAGAAATGATTAATACCTCGTTTCTTCATCAGAGCCTCAAAAGTCTTGTTAAAGAATTCTTAACCCGCGTCTGTTTGTAACTTTTCAGGAGTCTGACTGTCTTTTAAAATGGAGTCAAACACCGCCGTCACCTCTGAGCCTGTTTTTTTCTTTAACGGTCGTACATAGGCCTTTTTGGAAAATACATCTATGACCGTTATCAGATACTTAAAACCATCATAATGTTCGGCCAAGGCTTGCATATCACAAAGGTCTGCCTGAAATTGATTTAGAGGGCGTGGTACAAACACTCTTTTTCTAGGAAAATGTAATCTGACTGGTTTATGCAAAGTATAGGCATCTTGCTCCGATAGAAAATCTTTGACTCGGGCCACCTTTACTTTTTTCCCCATTTCATCCTCCACAGCTCTAGAGAGTCGTTCCACTCCACCCACACTACTGGGATGAGAGGGGTTATAATACATTTTTTTCATGACACCGTTTTATTCATTGGAATATAATAGGGTTTTCAAAAACAGACATCACACGCTATAGGGTTTTCAAAAACAGGTATATAGTTTACATGGTTTTCAAAATACTCAAGGCCAGCTTCATTACAGGGGTTCCGAGGGTCAGACGAATATAATAATGCAATCTTCTCAATTCAGTCAGGGTATCTACTACAGCCTTGTTTTGTATGCGATGTTTCACCACATCTACAAACAAAGCATACAGAGTCACCAGGTCAGTGACGCTCGATGGATTCATCTCTTGCACGATTTCATAAAACGAGTCAGACACCGAATGTTCTTTCATACATTGCAGTGTGTTTTGTACCAACTGTTCCCATGGCACATGCAAAGTCTTTACGCTGGTATGTTGCACTACGTCAAACAGGTATTCCATTTTAGCAAGTCTAGCGTCTCTGGTCACATCATTCATTTTCTTTTTAATCACCTGATCCAAGACTTTGATTAGCATAGCGACGGCTGAATGTTCCGCTTTATCCGTGGCTAGTTCTCCCCAGTAGTTACCCATTTTAAATCATTCACCGAGCCAAAACTCTACAGCTTTTTTTGCAAAGTCCTGATCTTAGCGACCTGTCTTCCAGTCAGCTTGGAGAAGAGTTTGTCAAGTTTCCCGTCAATGTGTTTAGTAGATTTGAGGTCGTACAGAGAGGCCTCAGAAAGCCTGCGGACTCTGCATTCAGACACGTGGATATGGCTTGCTTCAAGGGATAGTTGGATGGCAGGAACAAAACGATCCGTGTAAAGCGTCTTGTTCAAATCGTGAAAGTGAGTCATGTAGAAATACTCTGGAAGATCTTCCAGACATTCATGCTGCTTCTGACTGGGATGATCCACTAGACATCCGTAGCAGATTTTACTTCTGTATTTCTTCAGAGCTGCACTCAACAGACGAACCACAGCGCCTTTTACCGTGCTCAACAGTAAGCTTGTCAGATCACCGTCCGTATCATCGGATACAGTCAGATCCTCATCCGGTAAAGGTGATGCAGGTGGAGAACCTGATGATGAAGAACATGATGAGCTGAAAGGCGAAGATGGTGATGAAGAAACCGCTGAAGTTGGCGAGAACTTCAGCGATGGAGGGAGGGAGAGATATTGTTTCTCAAAGTCTCGTTTCACTCTTTTGGACGAGTCTTTTGAATGTGGCGGGGAGGGCGGGGCTTAGGTGAAAGGAGGAGTTGTCTAAGGAAAGAGAGTTTTTTTCACAAACAGAATTGTCTCTCGAGGTCTGACTGGCTACAAAGAGGTCTTTAATCCTGGCTGTATATTCCGCCATCATTTTCAGTCAAACTGCAAATGGAACACGTAATAACTGCTGAAATACCCCGCATTCAGAATTGAAATACTCCAAGACAAATTCATCCACAGGTTCCTTGAAACACAACATCTGACGGCTTGCTCGATAGAACCAGCGACCTGAAGCTGAACTTTTCGTCTCCCACACCATGCAGGCTACCATTTTTTTGCTTTTTACCGTCTCCTCCTCGTCTTTCACTTGTACCAAGGGTGCTCTGAGATCGTTTAAACCCAGCATATTGAGCACGGACCAATCCGTCGAGGTGAGTGTTGCTTTTACAGACAGAGGTCCCAAAGACTCCTCTTTCTCCAACTGATAAAAAACCAGTTCGCTAGCATTATAGTTGAATACATAACCCCATACACCTCCCACATCTAAACTCCATTCCTCCAGGAGAGAGCTAGGCGCAGGTGTCTGGATTCGACACAAATGTACAACACGTTTCTTTGGAGCGGGCCAAGATTCCCGAAAACTCGTCACACGCGTGTCGCTGATCATCGAAGCTAGGGGCGCTCTCTGAAGTTTAGTACGTATCCCCATTATTTCTTCATTACTTGTGTCAGGAACCAGCAAGGTTTCGGATGCTCTCTTTGTCATGTTGAAGGGTTTTTTCTTCTTGTTTTTGAGGAAATCAAACTGCGAATATAAAACGGTCAAACACTCTCCTCTTATTGCCCTCTCTAACACCAAACCCCTTTCTCCCCAGCACTTCGTCAGGCGGCAAAGGCGTGACGCTTTTTCATTGGTTCATCTACTACGATCCACACCCCCCTTCTCATGATGACGTCGACCGGACATCTTGCCGGATGCGAGGGAGGGGTGGGATGGGGATCCTTAGAAGGTCAAAGGTTGGGTTCATGACAGGTCAACCTGTCACTTTGAGAAGTCGTCTCTTTTACACCTCTCTGGCTAGACAAGACACAGGTGTGCGGGAAAAACAAGGGAACACAGGGAGACAAGAGGAAAAACAAAAACATAGCAGTCACAGCTGGGCCGTGACAATATCAATATATCCAATTAATTTAAATATGAATTGATTGACAGTGCAATTGATTTAAAGATCAGGAGATCAGGAGTCTCAGTTCAGTTATGGAAACAGACTTGAAACAGATTTAATTTGAGTGCAGAATTTTCTTTGCACTAATCCACTCCTTGGGAGACCAACTATTTATGTGTTTGATTGGATCAAGGTAGAATCCTGCTACTAGGATTAAGAGTATAAAAAATTCTTTCCACCACTGTAGAGTAAATTTTAAGCATGCTGTTATACACAGCATTGGCTGAGAACTTTGGGTTGATGTTGAACTTTGCTTCTTTCTGTAGGATTCCATCTGTCAAATGCTTTAAGATCAGTGAGAAAAAACACTTTATCCCGAAGCTATGAGGAAGGAATCAGGACATATCTATTTCCCAACATATGGCCCCCTACTGTACAGCAGCTACATCAACACGTGTGTGTGTGTGTGTGTGAGAGAGAATGTGTGCAGAAGCACTGCTCGCTTCATCAGGATTCAGGCAAGGTTTCAAGGAGGAATACATTATCAAACTGTGATAGACTCTAAACCCCTATTCATACATAATAAATTATTCAGAGCTCTGTAAACTAAACTCAAAGTCAATGATAAATGCAATCCAGTCACCATAGCACTCATCCACACTTCATTAGGCCGGCATGAGTGCAGTGGAGACTAAAATAACAACAGAGAGAGGGGGATGAAGGGCTTTAGCTTGGTGCTGAGAGCAGGAGGGAGCGAGTGAGGGATTGAGGTGGAGAGGGAAAAGAAAGAGAGAGCATAGGGTTGAAGGATTAGGCGAATGACAAAGACAGACTTTTACCAATCCCTCTAATAAGAATTCCTGTGGTATGTGTGCATTAAAGAGCTCCTGTGAGGTGGCTTTCTGGGGATTTTATTATTTTGGATTATTTGGGAAAGTCACTCTGCAGAATGTTTTTATGACACAAAGTCAAATTAAACAGTTTCTCACTTGGGCTTAATATCTAATGAAACTCATCGGCTAAATTTATAGTCTATGTCTGGCTTGTTGTAAATGCAAAGAGTGGAATTTCATTCACAGGAGTCGGATTTCTCCAAAGAGTATCTTTCAGAAAGGTACGGTTTATAAAATTAAGCTAGCTGTCCCATGAACACATGCAAAAGCATTTTTGCATTCTTATCCAAAACCTCTCTTACTTTTTTCTGTGACTCTTGCTTGTTCAGTTCCAAGTTGGTTTCAGCAACTATCTTAACTGCACAAAAGTCGAAAAATTAGTTGTTAACCAGACCCATTTCCAGAGGAAACTGATTAGACCTGTTTTTTTTTTTTAAGGCATAAAAGTGGTTCATTAAAAACAGAATTTACATTTTATTTCAATGACATTGTTGGGCAGAATTCATGGATCAATTAATTAATTACTTTATTGAATTTTTTTTAGGGGCTTCTGCACCTGTTGCATAGTCACTCATTTTACTGAAAGTGTGTGTGAGAAGGGGGGACACTAGAGGGCAGTAGAGTTTTACATAGTACCAGCAGCCTGATTCCCAGTATGCTGAACTCAGACTGGAAATTGGCCCTCACAATATATTCACAGTTGATCACATTCTTTCCCTAACCAAGTGGTTTTCATTGCCTTAACTTGACCATACTGTAATAATCATTAAACATGCAGACATTGTTGAAAAGGCTGCACAGGTAAAAGAATGTGAGAAATGGATGCACAGTAGTCAGATTTTCTTTGTATTTTTATCTTTATTGTGTAAAAGATAAAATTAAATATATAAATAAAAACACAGTCTGACCTTGATAGTGCACATTACCCACAGCTGGAACAGCATGGATACATTCATCAATTATTTAAATATTCCGGTGTGGCATGTAACTGACTTTGGGGCTTTTTGTAAACACAAATCTAGAAACCCTATTCTATATTTGTTTGTTTTAATGTTTTAAAGTAAGTACTTACGTTTTTTGGATTGTTTTATGTTTGGATTGGTCTTTAAAAACATAAATGCATCAAACATGTAGAGGAGAAGCAGAGATGAATTAGCCTACAATACAGAATATTGTGTAATTGATGGTAAACACCTCAAGTTTTATAAATTCAGTACACACACACACACAATATACTCTTTTGTCACCAAGGAGAAAGACTCCCAGACTCCCTTAACCCTCTAGACCCCATCATTTTATAGTGGTTTTTAATGTATCAAAACCGTAAATAAAGTCATGAGCTTTGCACTGCAGATACTTTATGTTGTCACTGATGAATCAGAACCAGAAATATACACCGTAACGTTGGGATCTGTGAGTTTTCTGTTGGTTTTCACTTGGTTTACTTCCGGTTTATGCTTGTAGATCTAAAAAAATGGCTCTGCCAGAACTACATCATGTTCTGAGAGAGATCCTGACCCACTGTGCATCATGGAAAGCAACAAAGACTTGAGTTCAGGTTTTTAAATCACATAATCACTGCCACTACAACAGCAGGAGCTACCTGGCTCTCAAGACCGACGCTGTTTTCCGGTGGGCAGTGCACTGAAGAGTCGGTGAGGTCGGTAAAATGTGACTTATAAATGTAAGATTTCTGTGATAGCTGTTCAAAAGAGGCAAACCTGTTTTCAGTATAGAGGTTAAATAATTTGCCTATTCCATTTCTTGACCAAACCTTACTTTTTTATTACTGATGGGGTAAACGTGTGGTTTCTTGTCACTGGTGCAGCATGTGAAAGGTCTGTATGATTAAAGGACCATCTAAACTGGTTCCAGATTTTGACTGAACAATTGGGTTAGAGGTAAAGGTTGAAATTGGCTGTTTAAATGGTAATTTAGAACATAGTAAAGCTACCAGGGGGGTAGACCCAATGGATGTTCCGTTCAATATTGTCCATGTGGAACTAGTGACATCATTCCTCATCCTATACAACAAAGTTCTAATAATCACTGCACAGTAATAGAACATGAAATTTGCCCACGCCATACCTCTTACTATACGAGGTCTCTGCAATATATTTTTATTCATACTAGGCTGATTTTAATTCCATATAAAAGATGATATTTGGCTTTTCAAATGGAAGAAAAAAGATGTTTAAAAAATAGGAAAACATTGAAATAAATATAAAAATAGATTCCTCCAGTTTGGTGGAACGCCATTTCCTTTCTTGTTTTTGCAATGTTTCTTTCATTTTGTGAGTTAAGGAGTAATAGCATGGAGCTAAACTCTTTTGTTTGATTATCTTAGTTTTTATAGGTGCAATAGAATCAAGAGTCGTTCACAGCAAGCCTGCAGCACTATCAACCAGATGATCAATTTGGGAGGGACTAAAGTTAGCATCGAAGTCCTAGTTATATTGAAACATGGTACTGAATTAAATGCCGATGGAGTCACTTCTGTAGAGGTGCAGTTATAAGTCCATTTACTTTTTATATTTTTGCCATATTGGTCTAATTCCTCTTCAAATATCTACAGTTGCAGTTCATTTATCATATTACTTTTCGACTCTCCTCCTGTTTCAAGCATTTCATGACAGTGTGCATGGAAGTTCATGATGGGTAAAATCTCTGCTGCTTAATAGCTTTTATTTACACTCTCTGAAATGGCTTTACAACATAGCCAAGGTCAACATGGCGGGATAATGATAAATGAAACTCTCTCCCCCTCTCTCCTGCCACACTGGAAGTTTCTTATAGTGTGTGAATGCCTCGTAGGCATGCTTGATTAAATCAATTCATATTGAACACAGCAACATGAAATTTCCATTCAAATGGTTTTAATGCTAATTTGAGGCTGAGTGGGGAATAGGAAAGCATTACAACAGCTCTTTAAAAGTGGACAAATATATGGCAGCAAATCCTGAGAATGATCCAGAGTCAGTTACATTTGCACATTTTGGATTAAGTAGTTTTACAAAATAAGATCAACAAAAAGGTCCAACTTGCTTTCAACCCCATCTCCTGGCTTTTTCCGGTTGTCATGGGGATGATTTGTTGATAATCATGTGACCCAAGTATAGTACTTCGATCATGTGATAACAGGTAGTTGTATATGGGGAGATGGTCTCTGCTGTCGAACTTGACTGTCGTCCTTGATCTTTCCACAGACTCCTGTTCGATGACATTTGACCTCTTCACAGTGGAAAAAAGAAGAACCTTGTGTTACGAATATTTTGTCAACTTGCTGTTTCCATGGTCAACAATGAACTTTCAAGCTCAAATACTGTGATGATTTTAAAGTTGAATTTCACTTTCATTCAAGATGCACCCTCTCCCCGATTGTAATGAAGTGCTCAACAGCATCATTAAACTCTAAGTTTACTCTACGTTTGCTGCTCTGACAGTTGTGGTTTGAAATATTATAAACTATGGAGGAAAACATAAGGCATAAAATAGCAATAGACTACTTCATTATTAACATTATATATGCAATGATATAATGCCAAAATGAATACATAGCTTAAATCTTATAATCATGTTTACCAATACACCATTGCATAAGGCTGTAAGTAAACGCTGCCCAGCCACTTGCTTGGATTAAACAATACATGTATATACAATTTGAACTTAACTCAACTGTATGACAAATCCTAGTCAGCCCTATGCCTAAATAGCCACATCTTGTATGTAATTGTATAAATATCACACACAATTAAAACATGGAATTTATTTTTTCTTCAGCTGTCCAGCACACCTTTCTATAACACTTCAGGTTAATTTACATATCCTTACAGGTGGGGAAAATTGTTTAATACTGTAATGTAGGCTTCAGTCAGATTACTTTGAAATTAATTAAGTCAGTTACTGAATACAAATTGTATAGCAATATTTGCAATAAGTAACATATCCCATTGGATTACAAAAAAAATTTAATCTAATCTGAATTATTTTGGCTTACTTTTGGATTATTTCATAATCAAACACTGAAAACATTGCACCTTATACTAAAAAAAGGGATGCAGCCCCAAAAATTTGAGTTAAACAAATGTTCTCTTTAAAAATCATTCAGAAATAAAATCCATTTTGCATATTCAGCATTTACAGTTGGTTATCATGAAGAAAGTTTCATAATTTAAAAAAATGAAAAATGTAGTTCTGGGCAATGCCACTATAATTTAATTGCCAATTTTTTAAATTGTAATCTGGTCTGATTATAGGTGTCTTTTTATAATTTGATTACATAATCACAATTACATATAATCCGTTACTACCCAACCCTACTGTAATGTCACCTGTTGGAAAATATGCAATAACAATATCTTTTAAACACCAGTGCTATTGCTATTTTTTGTCTACAGGGATGTGAACTGACAGATGTTACTTTTTATTTTGGGTGATGGACACTTTAAGTGGGAACTTTATTTGGGTCTTCACACACAAAATGATAATCAATAAAAAATAGAGACATTTTTACCAGGGTCCATTAGTGTAATAATGCTGTAGAGTTAGCAGGACAGAGGTGTATGTGTATGTGTATATCTTTCCCTAATATTGTGTGCCTTTTCCCAACATAACAGTGTGGCCCTGATGAGAAGGTACAGGGACAGAGCTGTAGAAGAGGGTTGGGTGGTGGCGGGGGTCGGTGGGTGGTGTTTTGCTTCTCACCTTCATGCCCATCCATCCATCTCTCCCTCCTCTCTCCTGGGGAAAGCTGCACTCCATTGGCCTTAAATATTCCACTTCCTCTCATTTCTATTCCCCCTCTCTGACCTTTCCCAGATAGCTCTCTCTCATTTTCATTCCCTATCTCACTGACCTCTCCCAGACAAGCCAGCCAATTATTTCCACTTTACACCCATAAAGAGCAGTGGGGTGCAGCCGCGGTCACACAAGGGCACAGAGGACATATAGTGCAGAGCCTCCAGTGTGTGTGTGTGTGTGTGTGTGTGTGTGTGTGTGTGTGTGTGTGTGTTGCTTACACTGAATACAAGAATCAGTGTCCTATCATCTGCCCAAGGGACTGCAGCTGTTTCAAGGTAAAGAACTCATTTTCACAACACATCACAGCACATTAGCCACTCTACACCACAAACAACTGTCAACTGTGTCTTCACTTGTTGAAACAAATTACTGTACAATTACAGAATTCTAAAAATTAAAAGAAGTAGAGTGAATCTCTTTGTCATACACAAGCGGCAATTAAACTGGGAACATCTTTTTCTGTTTCTCTGAATTGACAGTTTCAACACTGTTAAATCACAACAGCAATGACGAAGTGGTAGCATTCTTTTCTGTTTGACTTGACTGTGTGTCAGGCTTTTTGAAATAATTCATGAAAAGCGAGAAGCTAGAGCAAACTGCGGTGTATACGCTACACAGTTTGTCTAGGGATGGTGATATCACTCCATGCAACCAACATCTAGGGCCAGAGTATTTCTACTGTTCCACTGCTGCTCAGGGCCCATATTTATAAAGTGTCATAGAGTAGAAAAACACTTCTGTCACAAACTGGCCAAAAATTGGAAAGCATTTTTGGTTGTATTATTAAGACTAGGAGAAAAGAGATATCCTAACCAGGGGATGGCATTTAGGCTTTTTAGTTATTAGTTATTCCACAAGAAAAAAAGAAGTTTTGGGAATGTTTTGTGACAACAGGAAGTCTTATGTGGGCCTAATTGTAATTATTCTTTTTATTTCAATTAAAAGCAATGCTATAATAATTTAGGGACATGTTTATATTGTTATGGAGCACTTCCCAAGACTGGTTAAAATTACAGAACAATTTTAACAAACTTTACTTGTAGGGAACGTAGGGAACATAAAAGGGGTGTATTTGAATAGGATTACGCTGGAGCCAGTTAGATATTTTTCAACACTACATGTGCTTGCGCATGTGCACAAATATAGCCTGTCACTTGGCCTAGCTAAACATTCACACAGCTGAGTTAAATTACCCACTATTTTAATTAGGGCCCGAGCGCCAAACTGGCGCGAAGCCCTATTGAAATGCAAGGAATTATTATTATTATTTTTTGTCCAAATGAATTCCATTTTTGAGGGACTTAACATGCATGAAAAGTCATGAAACTTTGCACATGCTTCAGAACTGGCGAAAAATTTGATATTTTAATTGTCTTGGATATAGGCGAAGAAAAATGGCTCTATAGCGCCCCCTACAGGGTCGCTAAAACTAAGCCCCTCACATTGGTTTGACCTACACGCATGAAATTTGGTAGGCACATGTAACATACCAAGACTCACAGAAAAGTCTCTTGGTGACATGATCTGAACGCAACAGGAAGTCGGCCATTTTGAATTTAATGTCATAATTTTGTGTGTTTTCGGCTATTTGGGGGGGGTCATATTTTAACGAACTAGTCCTAGACAATGAATCAGAACAACTTCAAATTTGGTCTGTGACATCTAAAGGCCTTTGTGAGCAAACGATACTCGGCTCCTCCGCAAAACTTTAACGGCGTGGCCGTGGCGGCCTGGAGAATTTCGATGCTTCGCCATAAAACAGGAAGTTGCTGTATCTCCTCTGTACATTCTCCAATCCGCCCCAAACTTCTCATGTTTGATAAGAGTCCCGCCCTGAACACATCTATATGTCAATATTGAGTCATCGTCAGAGCGCCACCTAGTGGCAACAGGAAATGACACGTTTTATACTTTAACAAACTACTCCTACGAAATTAATCAGAACGTCATCAAATTTGGTCAGTGACATCTTACGACCTTGGTGATCAAACGATACTCGGGTTTTACACAAAACTTTAACGGCGTGGCGATGGCGAGCGTCCGTTTTTGATGGTTCGCCATAAAACAGGAAGTTGTTTTAACTCCACTGTACATTGTCCAATCTGTCCCAAACTTCTCATGTTTCATAAGAGTCCCCCCCTGAACACATCTATGTGTCAATATTGAAACATAGTCAGAGTGCCACCTAGTGGCAACAGGAAATAACATGTTGTATAGTTTGATGTAGTCCTCCTAGCAGGTTAACCCGATCCACTTCAAATTTGGCAAACAAACACTCTAAACATTGATGATGCAAAATACTGAAGATCGTGAGCTTTCATCCAACGCTGTTGCCATGGCAACACTTTGCTCGCCATGAAAGAGGAAGTTGCAGTAACATCACAGTACACTGTCCTGTCTGCTCCAAATTTCACATGCTTGATCAGACTCCCGGCCTGAACCCACCTGAACACCAATTAGGCATCATAGTCACTGCGCCACCTACTGGCAACAGGAAGTAAGCCTCATGTGGCAATCTTCATCCGATTTACATCAAATTTGCACGGTGTGCTCCGCACATGATCGGCGTCCATTCACAAGGCTGCGTCCTCGACACACCCCGACGTGCACACGGGAGCGAGGGCCCGATCATCGCTGCTTGCAGCTTTAATTATTATTAGGGCCCGAGCGCCAAACTGGCGCGAAGCCCTATTGAAATGCAAGGAATTATTATTATTATTATTATTTTTTGTCCAAATGAATTCCATTTTTGAGGGACTTAACATGCATGAAAAGTCATGAAACTTTGCACATGCTTCAGAACTGGCGAAAAATTTGATATTTTAATGGTCTTGGATATGGGCGAAGAAAAATGGCTCTATAGCGCTCCCTACAGGGTCGCTAAAACTAAGCCCCTCGCATTGGTTTGACCTACACGCATGAAATTTGGTAGGTGCATGTAACATACCAAGACTCACAGAAAAGTCTCTTGGTGACATGATCTGAACGCAACAGGAAGTCGGCCATTTTGAATTTAATGTCATAATTTTGTGTGTTTTCGGCTATTTGGGGGGGTCATATTTTAACGAACTAGTCCTAGACAATGAATCAGAATAACTTCAAATTTGGTCTGTGACATCTAAAGGCCTTTGTGAGCAAACGATACTCGGCTCCTCCGCAAAACTTTAACGGCGTGGCCGTGGCGGCCTGGAGAATTTCGATGCTTCGCCATCAAACAGGAAGTTGCTGTATCTCCTCTGTACATTCTCCAATCCGCCCCAAACTTCTCATGTTTGATAAGAGTCCCGCCTTGAACACATCTATATGTCAATATTGAGTCATCATCAGAGCGCCACCTAGTGGCAACAGGAAATGACACGTTTTATACTTTAATAAACTACTCCTACGAAATTAATCAGAACGTCATCAAATTTGGTCAGTGACATCTTACGACCTTGGTGATCAAACGATACTCGGGTTTTACACAAAACTTTAACGGCGTGGCGATGGCGAGCGTCCGTTTTTGATGGTTCGCCATAAAACAGGAAGTTGTTTTAACTCCACTGTACATTGTCCAATCTGCCCCAAACTTCTCATGTTTCATAAGAGTCCCCCCCTGAACACATCTATGTGTCAATATTGAAACATATACAGAGCGCCACCTAGTGGCAACAGGAAATAACATGTTGTATAGTTTGATGTAGTCCTCCTAGCAGGTTAACCCGATCCACTTCAAATTTGGCAAGCAAACACTGTAAACATTGAGGATGCAAAATACTGAAGATTGTGAGCTTTCATCAAACGCTGTTGCCATGGCAACACTTTGCTCGCCATGAAAGAGGAAGTTGCAGTAACATCACAGTACACTGTCCTGTCTGCTCCAAATTTCACATGCTTGATCAGACTCCCGCCCTGAACCCACCTGAACACCAATTAGGCATCATAGTCACTGCGCCACCTACTGGCAACAGGAAGTAAGCCTCATGTGGCAATCTTCATCCGATTTACATCAAATTTGCACGGTGTGCTCCGCACATGATCGGCATCCAGTCACAAGGCCGCGGCCTCGACACACCCCGACGTGCACACGGGAGCGAGGGCCCGATCATCGCTGCTTGCAGCTTTAATTATTATTATTATTTTTTGTCCAAATGAATTCCATTTTTGAGGGACTTAACATGCATGAAAAGTCATGAAACTTTGCACATGCTTCAGAACTGGCGAAAAATTTGATATTTTAATGGTCTTGGACATGGGCGAAGAAAAATGGCTCTATAGCGCCCCCTACAGGGTCGCTAAAATTAAGCCCCTCGCATTGGTTTGACCTACACGCATGAAATTTGGTAGGCACATGTAACATACCAAGACTCACAGAAAAGTCTCTTGGTGACATGATCTGAACGCAACAGGAAGTCGGCCATTTTGAATTTAATGTCATAATTTTGTGTGTTTTCGGCTATTTGGGGGGGTCATATTTTAACGAACTAGTCCTAGACAATGAATCAGAACAACTTCAAATTTGGTCTGTGACATCTAAAGGCCTTTGTGAGCAAACGATACTCGGCTCCTCCGCAAAACTTTAACGGCGTGGCCGTGGCGGCCTGGAGAATTTCGATGCTTCGCCATAAAACAGGAAGTTGCTGTATCTCCTCTGTACATTCTCCAATCCGCCCCAAACTTCTCATGTTTGATAAGAGTCCCGCCTTGAACAGATCTATATGTTGATATTGAGTCATCGTCAGAGCGCCACCTAGTGGCAACAGGAAATGACACGTTTTATACTTTAACAAACTACTCCTACGAAATTAATCAGAACGTCATCAAATTTGGTCAGTGACATCTTACGACCTTGGTGATCAACCGATACTCGGGTTTTACACAAAACTTCAACAGCGTGGCGATGGCGAGCGTCCGTTTTTGATGGTTCGCCATAAAACAGGAAGTTTCTGTAGATCCTATATACATTGTCCAATCTGCCTCAAACTTCTGAAGTTTGATAAGAGTCCCTCCCTGAACACATCTATGTGTCAATATTGAAACATATTCAGAGCGCCACCTAGTGGCAACAGGAAATAACATGTTGTATAGTTTGATGTAGTCCTCCTAGCAGGTTGACCCGATCCACTTCAAATTTGGCAAGCAAACACTCTAAACATTGATGATGCAAAATACTGAAGATTGTGAGCTTTCATCAAACGCTGTTGCCATGGCAACACTTTGCTCGCCATGAAAGAGGAAGTTGCAGCAACATCACAGTACACGGTCCTGTCTGCTCCAAATTTCACATGCTTGATCAGACTCCCGGCCTGAACCCACCTGAACACCAATTAGGCATCATAGTCACTGCGCCACCTACTGGCAACAGGAAGTAAGCCTCATGTGGCAATCTTCATCCGATTTACATCAGATTTGCACGGTGTGCTCCGCACATGATGGGCGTCCAGTCACAAGGCCGCGGCCTCGACAAACCCCGATGTGCACACGGGAGCGAGGGCCCGATCATCGCTGCTTGCAGCTTTAATTTACATATAGGTTACATTTATTTTTTAAGCAATGTGAGTGGTTTACCAACTGTTCACTGTTTTCTTACACTCTACATATCAATATGACCTTTAACTAATGTTGTCATCATATTTTTGCATATACTGTAGTCCCTCAGTTTATTCTGCCTCTTTTCTCACTTTCTTATTTACAATATTTGTATGACGAAATGCAAAACCAAGTGAAATAGTAGATAATCATGTATTATTTGTAGACCTGAGCTTCATATTCTTGAATTTTTAAAATGTATTTATTTGTAGCCAGTACTCATGGAATTGCTTAAATCTGGCACAACTCAAAAATACGTGTCGTTGGGTTGACGGCACAGTGAGAGGACAGGTCCTCGTCACAGTGCAAATATGTTGACTGTTCAGCAATGGAAACAAACTTATTAAGACTTTTAAAGGATAGTTCATGTTAGTTTCACTTTCAGTCTTACCACTATGGAGTTGGTGGAGCTGTACTAAACAAGGCTACCTTATCTACAATGCATACTTGCTTGAAAAGATTTATACATTTCAGAGACTCAAACTTTTTGTAACAAACCTGGTAGGCCGCTTTGTTTCAGTGAGTCGGTGGTTTGTAACAAACCTGGTAACCGCATCTGCATGCTGATATTTTGTCAAGCTATCAATATCTTTTTTGTATGGTCTCAATATGACTCTTGTTTGTTATTGTACAGTTTTAGAAATTCATGTAACGCAGTTCAAGCAGTAGTCAACAGTGCAGGCATCCATGCAGAGCAGTTGCAACACACCAACACTTGGGAACAAAATAATAAAGTCAGTGGACATTTCATAAAAAATTTGAAAAATACTAAACTTACCATTTTAGTTGTTTAGGTTGTTTTGTAGCTTTTGTTACATTAACCGATTGTCTTGACTATAATGCAATTGTAATGTCATAATGGCATTCTGAACCATATTTGCTATATTCATGTGCTATTACTGTCTGTGTGGACCTGCCTTCCTTGCTGAAATTGTGCTGTAGCTCATTGACCTGTACTGCTCAGTAGTTCAGCCCATGCTTGTTTGTTTGGAGGTCAGGGAGCTGCTGTCAGTCCACTGAAGACAGGAGATAGTGTTAGGAATGGAATATTGGAGAATGCAGAGGAACCTAAAGTACTATATCTGCAATGGAATCGCAGCAAATTACAAAAACTATGAATATTACATATTTTCCTTTCAGGTTTTGTCTTTTCTTCAACCTTTTACTGATCCTTGGTGGTTCTGGTGTCTAAGGCACATATCCAGTAACAAATTCAGTTTAAACATTCTTATTGAACCTATTTATTTTTAGTGTTCAACTTTTAAACGTTATTAAAATTATAAATAACCAAAACTCAAAAGATCCAGTTAAAATCTGTATGTAGAAGACAGAAATTGGCAGCCTAATTGATAGCACCTGAATATGAGGTGAGATAAAACTTTACTTTTATACATAGCATTTATTTGCATTTTATGAATTAAATAACAGCATCCTACTATCTTTGGCACATCATATTTTCCAAAAGCTACATGCTTCAAATAGTGAAGGTCCAAATTCAGAACTAAAAGCTGATCCACTTAATTTATTGAAATGATGGTTTTACTTGAGAAGATTCATCAATCTGTTGTTAGAACTACAAAAACACATGATTGTAAAGTGCCGTTACTTCAACAATCTTGGACTTCGACACCAGTGTCTTTACTCTTTTCCCCTCACCTCAACCTGAGATCAGATGTCTCTCAAACCCCAACCAGTTCTTTTTCTCACCTTAACCAAGTTATAACCCAACGCATCCTTGGATGGCAATTCAAGGGGGGTGGGACTTCGAACTTACCTGTTTTCAGAGAGCACACTAACGTGACAACAGCCATGTTTCTTTTGAGCCTGTCATCAAGTTAGTCATCAGACTTTAAATAACTCTATTCTACTCTTTTATGAAATGAAGTATTAACTCAAGTGGTTCCCTGTGGGATCAATGATTCGGTCGCACATCAAATAACTGCAACGTCCACCATTTGACTCCTGGACAACATTTCCAGTCACTCTCTACTGAACGTTGCAATTTTAAAAAACCTAAAGAAAGGTAATAAATTAGGTCTAATACTTGTGTTATCAATACAAAGAGGGCACATTACTTTCCACTTCAACTTCTTCCTGTTTATCTCTAGTCATAGTACAGTAGCCTTGTAGGACATACTGCATATAGCCATTAACACAATATTAGCTCTCTCCAGCTCCACTGGTCCAGTGCAGTCAGAAGCCGGCAACAAGACAGAAAAAGAGCGTTCAATGACAAGATAACATGCTAGACTGTAAAATGTTGCCACTCTCTGTATGCACTATTGCATATTTGCATTGCTGTAACTGTTCCGTGTTGTATCCATTCACCACCCAGTCACATGATGAAAAAAAAAATCTAAATAACTCTTACTGGCTTTTTACTTGCAGCCTTTCTGCTCTGCTGTCCACTCTGTGTGTGTGTGTGTGCATGGTGGAGGACCTCAGCCCACCAACACAGTGAGCAAAGAAGAGAAAGACAGAGAGGCTGCATGTGCGACTATAAATTACACCAAAACCATGTTTACCGTTCCGCTGATCTCACTCCCTCGTTTCTTCAAGTAGCTAACGATAAAATGCTCTGGGTTATTACAAATTTAGATCCAGTTCCAATTCAGAATCTCTGAATCATTCACACTGGAGTGCCCAAGTAATTGTCACACTAATTTTCGCTTGCATATGTCCATTACTGTCCTGTCCTGGTTTAAACCTGGCCTAAGTGCTTTGCAGATCACACCTCAGTTGCTCCCTCCTCAACAGAATCTGTATAAGAGTCCTTGTGGACTTTCATACTGCTGCACGCAATGCTATATCTCAGCCTTTTTCTGACATTGAAACATGCTCTGCCCTGTCATTTTTTAGGCCTTGTGTATTAAACAGTTTGTTTCAGACCCTGAATCACTGCCAACATCTCAGAGTTTTTCAGTGGTTCAAAAATAGGTCTGCTGCTGCCCATTGATGGCAATTTCACAAAACAACTGAGCCAATCAGAGATTTGCTGGTGCCTTTTGCAAACAAAAATGTGCAACAAGTGACAAGCATGGATGAGGTCAACACATCTGTATAGGTTTTTTAGTCCATTTGCAATGAAAATAATGTCATGCCAGTCAGCAAAATACCCAATACAGCCCAGGAGCACTCAGCTCCACCATCATGAAATGTTTTGAGCGGTTAGTCAAAACCTTCATCAACTTCTCCCAACCTGACTCAATGGAACTACTACAGCTGACGACGCCATCACCCTAACTCTCCACACTCTCCACCATCTCCAACCTAGACCAGAGGAACACATGCAATATTCAATACCATTCTGTGCTCAAGCTCCTCACTAAGCTCAGAGACCAGAGGCTCAACACCTCCCTATGTGACTAGATCCTGAACTTCCTGACAGGAAGACCCCAGGCTGTGTGGATAGGCACCACTACATCCTCCACCCTGACTCACAGCAACAGCACCCTTCAGGGTTGTGTGCTCTTCTATACTCTCTGTTCGCACAGGACTGTGTGGCCACTCATAGCTCCAACACCATCATTAAGTTTGCAGATGGATCTGACTGATCGGACTGATCACCGACAATGATGAGACGGCCTGCAGAGGAGATGTCCGAGAACTGGCATCTTGGTGCCAGGACAACAACCTCCATCTCAATGTCAGCGAATTATAGGAGCTGATTGTGGATTGCAGAAAGTGACAAAGAGGAGGTCACCATCACCATCAATGGGACTACGTGGAGTCAGCAGCTCCAGGTTCCTCTGGGTCCATCACACAGACACCATCACAAAAACAGCAAGATGACGGCTCTATTTCCTCCACAGGCTGAGGAGGCTCATGGACTCAGGGATACTTTGCAACTTCTACAGGCGCACCATTTAGAGTATCCTGACTAGCTGCATCACTGTCTGGTATGGCAATTGCAATTGCACAACCATTTTTAATGAACAATATGTGAAAAGATGTAATTTTTGATTGAACAAAGATGTTTTGATACAGGGACAATAGACTCTGAACTAACAGGAACTGGTTACACATCTCCCTCAAATGTGTGTGTGAGGTGGTGTCTGTTGGCACCCTGAAGAAAGCAGAAAAGCACATTCCTTTGATAGAGATCGAGGAACCTTGGGCAATGTGTTGCATTTTATTTGACATATTCACACACACACATATATATAAATATATCTGTATATATATATACACAAATATATACAGTATATATGCATATGTGTATATCTATTGTCATAATACAAAATGTGTGCATCATTGCCATGTCTTTTGTGCCTCTCCTAATAACGTCTCTTATTTGGCTTGTTTTGTTCTTGTGCTGTCTTGTGCTGCCCTGGGCCCAGGGGGCCAGCAACACGCATGCCAATGCATCAGCAAAATAAACAACAACAAAATAAATTCATGCAAAAGACAACATAGAAATACTAAAGGAAAACAAACCAAAATACAGAATGTCCTGCAGACCCCAAATGTTCAGAAAAATCCCAGTCAGCATCACAACCACATCCTCTGACCCTTCCCCCTCACACGGTTTTTCCTTGTTTTCCAAATTGCTAGATTTGGCAAGTCCTGAAATTAAATTTATTAGTTTGTGTACATTTTGCCGGGTTGCCACGTGGGATCCAACATGCCTGTTTCCCGAGAGCTCCAGGAAGGCCCACACGAGAATCAATGCTGGTTTCTCTCCCCTCAAGAACAATTTTACTCCGACCCTCTGTGTGAAGGAATTTTCCTTCTTTTATGTTAAACCTCCCTCTTGTAGGTTAAAGGTAACTTAAGACAGGGCTTCACAGGTCAGGTCAACTGCCTGTCTCTGTTCACCTGTCTCATTCTGTGTGCCAGACAAGGCCGAGTTGGCTCTAGCATCTGGTAGACCAAGGTCTGCTAGATATCTTCTGTATTCAGGTTTAGACACAACAGGCTGGCGCCTGGTTGTTGACGCTGGATAAGAGAGACTGTAGAGAGGCTATGCTGTTGCTAGGACAGCAATGGTTGACGTCTTTCCTTGTTTGGATCTGATATCCAGTAGAGTCATCACACATGCCAGGCTGAGTTAGGAATAACCCTATTTGGATATAGCAGAACTTATCAGTTCTGGGGAGGATTAAATACTGAACTTCAGGACACTATCTTCAGATTTGGGTAGCAGATTTGGGTAGCAGTACGCTGTATATAACACATTTCAATAATAGTTTACATTTCACTGCCATTGACAAAACGTACCAAATGCTATAAACACTCATTACTTTCTAACCAATCTGAATTCTCTTTTTACAGGTTTTTTTTCTGGAATAGCCAAGATAAATGCTTAGTTAAGTTTTCTCTCAACTAACTCTTTCTTTACAGGTATTACAGGTAAGTATCAGGTAAATATTTAACATTGCTGTAGTATGTATAATAGCATGAACTTGTCTTGTCGTATTACTACTTTTAAACCTGAAAAAATTATACTCATGAACTAACATCATCTCACTTAACAATATCCATACCAACAGCTTCACTCAATGTAATTGTCTTCCTCAGTGTACTCACAGAAATGACAATAAAACATCAACAGTGAATACTGTATGAATGCTTATTTTGAAAACGTCATACCTTTAAACATTTTCATCTGACCCAGTGACTTTGGAGGGATAGCATACAGGTAGGAATAACATAAGCTAACATATAATGCTAGCAGCGATTAGCCTTAGCATACCAGTACATGTAATAGTATGTACCCCGAATTCAGCCATACTTCACACAGTTATTACCAACCTAAATATCTAACACATATAACTGACCTTAGCTCAGACAGAACCAGGGCGTCTTTTAGCTCCATTAGCAGAATAATTTTGATCAGCACCGGCATTTTAACAGGAGGAAACTCATTCCTGGCTATAATCAAATTCAATGTCTCTCCATGTTACAGTTACTAAGGCTAAGTGTACTCACATTGTCTATTACCAGAGTTCTGTTTATAGTCAGTTTACCTGTTGAAATATGAAAATATAGGTCAGGTCAGAGGCGCTGTCTTTCCCGTGTATACTTAAAGTACTCATCACGTACTGACCAGTGTTGCCAACTCCTCAGGAAGGAAAGTAGCTATTGGCTGTCATAAAGTCGCTAAATGACGCCATGGCCTAATTCGCATAATTGTAATGGCCGCTGTAGGAAAGAGAAATAAGGTTGTGGCTTCAGCCTTTTTTTACTCATTAATTGCAGCTTTCTTTGGGTGGAACTGTTATAAGGCTTTGTCTTTTGAGTATGTTTTTGAGTTGTCATGTGTCTTTTTATACCACAAGGTTTGGCGTAGAAATAAACCTTACAATACAGGCAGTATGCCAGTGTATCATCTCCAGTAAACGGCTTCAACCAGCAGAATTCAGGGTTTAATTCCCACTCCTTTCTATATTTCTGAGCAAACAATTTAGACTGAGACATGATGAGCCAGTTAGATGTTTAGCTGATGTCACAGAGTGAGTAAGTGACTGAGGCTGTGTGAGTCAAATGCACTGTTTTATTTTAGTGTGACAGTGAAGAAGCATTTACATCCCATTCTGTAGGAGAGGCCAGGATCAGCGGTGGCTTAGCACACCCACAATTGTGGGTCTCCTCTGTGTTTTGACTGCAGCTGGGATGCTGCGCGAGGCCACTGTGAGACTGACTGCCTGTCGAGTCAAGTCAGTAAGTGAGGAGGGGGGTTTTAAATTATGTCCTAGATTTTACAGGGAGCCAGTGCAGAGAAGCTAATATTGGAGAAATATGTTACCTTTTGCTGTCAACATTCTTAGTGCCTAAAACAAATTACACCTTAACTATGGAATCGTCACAGCCTAAATGCAACAGTGATTTTGTATATTTCAACATTATCTGTGGGATTTTGTGGAATTTGTCAGTGCTATGGGTTGTATCAGAGGGTGGAGATAATTGAAATATATGGTAGTTCAAGTTGGATGACTGGGTGACCACAATCCAAAAAAATGCCTCACATCTACCAACCTACAAAACGTTCACCCAGTGTACATCATTAAATCTGAAACATAAAACCATGGCTTGAAATATAACTTAAAATGTTACAAAAGAGTTACATTATTTTACTGTATTTCTTCATGTCTTAACCATAGGTAAATACTGATTTTTTGCCTCAGGGAATAATAAAATAAATAACAGCAATTGTAGAAAAAAAAAGAAAACAAAAACATTCTTATAACTCAAGCTCTACAAGCCCTCCATAATATTACCTTTCACGCTCTTCCAAATCCTGTGAAGTGAATTGCGTATGGAAAAATCCATGTCAGATTTGAAACCAATGTATACTGCATGAACTGGTATGCAAATAATATTTTCACAAGTATTGGCCACTGTAAATCAGGAATGAGTGATGAACTCAAGGCTTGACTTTGGAGAGAAACCCAGTGCTGAGATACTGTCACATCCAGTGAAGAAAAAAAAAATCTTCCAAAGAGACATCATTTCCCACTGAAAAACATAAAAAGAGAGTAACACAATTAAATGATGACTACATATACCGGTATTTTCATAGGGTAATTAAGTATTGTACCACTGGACTGATGCATAAATGATGTAAGTAAGGGGTGAGTAGTTAAATTCCCTTAAACCAGCATTAGGCATTCTTTCTTATTTACTGGAATGATACTGTATTTTGAAAGGGTGACGCATTTGGCAGCAAGAAAATATATATTGCTCCAAGTCTGCTGGATGCATAAGAAGGTTATTTTTTGCACATAACAGCTATAACAGCTATATAATGGTGGTGGATGTGCATCTGCTGCATAGGGGGTAGCCTCATCAAGTTACATCCAGGTAACTACCGTTTCTATTTCATGCACTCTCTAACAGGTTTTGCTATTGGTGAACTCCCAGCAGGGCCTGAAAAAAACACTAGTCCGAACCCAACCAAAAATTCAAGGAACAACAGCAGTCCAGCGGCTGTGCATCCAGGGGAATACTCCTCTTGGGGCTAGGCGAGTCTCTTGCTTAGAACTGCTGTGCACTCTGTAAGGGGTGTTTCGTGTGGAACCGCAACCTCTTTGGGGCTTGACCCCTAAATAATGTTTTATGTTGAGACACTGTACCAAATGCCAAACTTACATTCAGCATCCTGAAGATAGTCTTGGAATGCATTACTCCCTTTTTCACTTGCAAGGACCACACCATCAACAAGTTTGTTTAAATATTTATTGTAGATAATGATGATAAATGTTTGAGTGCAAGACCCGGCTCGCTTTGCGTTGTGGGGAGCTTAGATCAGGAATCCGCCGTGGCACCCGGATCTGAGGTCTTTGAGATCTGAACGGATGTAACGGTGATATGCTTGGGAAGACCATCAACCCATGATTTGAATTAAGTGCTCTGGAATGTTTTTCCGGGACGCTTAGGTAGCAGTTCCGATCCTGAAAGAGTGTCCGGAGTAATGGAAAGGGGAAATGCCAGATAAGGACAGTATGTTGTGAAAGTGTTGATGGAACCAGAATCTAGTCACTACTTGTCCGGACTCGGAGATGAACAGTGGATCTGTCGGTATTGTGTTCTGGGATTTTTCCAGAATTGCAAGTAGTTTGTGAGGGTCTGGAAAGGGATCAGTGGCATTTGGACGTTGAAGTAGGGGACTAGCGTAGGCTGACCAGATTGGTTGGTTGTAGTTCTCTTGAGGTAGAATACCATGGTGTCGTCTGCGAAATGTCCGTAATTCAGATGTGATGGCGCGGGTTGAACCGAAGCGTTGGGGCGGTGAATTCGGAGCATCTGAGGAATCCAAAGAAAGCGAGGAGGAACATTGCTTCCAAGGTTCTGGCAATGTGAGGGATGCTATATCCTCAGCAGAGGGTGTGGATGCATGCTGCTAGCAAGTCGTAAGTAAGGGGAAGGTGGCAAGGAATTTGGGGAGGCTCTTGATGTTGGAGACCTCTGAGAAGTGATGTTATCTGGATGGATGAAAACCAGGCCTGGGCTGTCGGTGAGCAGCTTAGAAAAGAAGCTTATGCCGCTATGGTAGACTTTGATGGTAAGCGTTTTGATGGCCATCACTGAATGGGCGTAGGTAATGAAGGACGTTACGGTGACTAGATCAAACAAAGGAAAAGTTATGTTCTACTTGTGGTGGAAGTTGACTCTTGAAGAAAACTCTTCCAAGCTGACCAGTAGGACGAGAGGGTGGATAGTGACAAGCTATGGATAATGGAGTTCTGGGAGTCTGCAATCAGGGGTATTAGGGATGGATTTACAGGTTGAACGTCAAAGCCGAATATGGAGGAACCAGCGTTGGGCAGGTGTTTGCACGAGGGGCCAAGCGTCTGAACTTCTGGAAGGATAAGCGAGAGAGTCAGCAATGGCGTTGGAATGACCGGGTATGTGAGCTGTGCAGAGAATGTATTTGTGTGTGACAGAGTGCCAGATTAGGCAGCATATGAATGGCATGACTGATGGGGCGTTGGGACGGCTGCAGCTGTTATGGGGTAGATTTCGGACAGAGCTGAAGAGGCAACTTTGCCTTGCACTTGCAAGCTCTGGGGGCCATTCCTGCGAACCATCGCCTGTTTTAGAAACCCCCAAAACCAACCAAAGGAGCAGCATCGGTGTACAGGTGTATATCTTGTGGGTGGGTCAGATGGTTGTCGTAGAAAAGGATATCCCATTCAGGTTGGTAAGGAGGTTGAGCCAAAGATGGAGTTCGGCACGGCTTGAACTGTTGGAGGGATGGGACGGAAGAAGAGATCGATAACAAGTGGGAAATGAAAGCTTGGGGCTTGGGGAATGATTTGAAGGGCAAAGTTGAGTTGGCCCAGGAGGGAGAGAAGCTGACGTTTGGTGCACATTGGGGCAAGGAGGAAATTTGCAATCAGGAGGCTCATTCGGTTGAGCTTTTCTGTTGGGAGTGAAGCCTAAAACAAGTTTGTGTTCAGGGTGAGTTTGTGTTCTGTAAGAGTGAATGATCTGGAAGACATCTGTCCACATCTGTCACTGTTAAACCGTTTTAAGCCTTCACGAAGAGGCACTTCACACCATTTTTTCCATGTTTATTTAGTAAGGTCCCACAATGAATTCCAGATAAAATAAATTATACTTTTACTTGCATTGATGCACAATACAACTTTTTGTGTACTGTTGTAACAGTTTGTATGGCAGCAACTCAAAAGAAAGCTTTTTTTTGTTATATCTTATCATATCTCTTTTCCTTTTATCCCTTGTATTTCCACCATTTTACATTATTTTGCTGCGAAGATACAATCATAGTGTTTCTCTGAGACATAAACGTACCTTTCAAAAGGTGCACAGGTTCGCTGGAGGACATACCAGTGAGCCAAGTCCAAAGTAGTTTGTTTCCCAGTTTTAATGCGAACATTGTGACCAGCAAGACTGATCAAGCTGGCTGCCTGTGCAAATGCATCTTGCAGCTGTGATTCAGTCTCAGCCTGTAAGATCTAAAAATATTAAAATAACATTAGGATATGAAGACAGTAAATATGTATTGACTCTATTATATAGAATTACAATTTGCAACTGTTAATTTCACTGTTAACTTGTATGTTAATGAGAAAATTAATAATTTGTTTCTAAATATAATAGAATTAAAGGAAAATATGCTCACCAACTGCACCTGTGACCTTGTTTCTTCATCAGTAATATGTTCAGTTTTGACCTTTACATTGTCTGGACCCTTTTGAAGACTTTTGAAGGGCAATTGACAGTGCCATGATCTAGCCAGCATTGAAGTATCCATTTTCTTTCATTGATGTTATCAAATTAAATTAAACATCACATGTCAAATGTTTACATCCCAAATAATGTTCATGTCACAATGCCACCCATCTGTGTGAGATTAGAGAACCCAGATTTGTTTTTGAATATTTGGTATTAATTGCAAAAAAAGTAATCTATAATACTGAACCTGAATATGCTAACATTTCCTCACAAATCATCTCAGGTGCATTGTATTTATATATCCAAAAAAAAAACAATAGTGGAAATAATTTAATCTTAAGTACCTTTGGAGCGGCATGTGAGGACTTCAGCATTAGGTGGACCCTCAAAGATGCCAAGTTTGTCCTTGATTTCATGTAGACAGAGCCCATGGCCAAACATTTCGTCTCATGATATTGAGGCATACAGTGCTGTCATTATTTACTTTAGAAGAAATCTGCTCCTTTATTCTCTCTAAAGTCATCTTTAAATCACTGAAACAATAAAACAAATACAACATAGTGTCAGCGGTAATAACTCTAATAACTAAATATTTATTAAAATCAATTTTACATTAATAAGGTGCCAAGAAAAAAAGATGAATTTTCAACTGACAACCATCATCCAAAAAGACATTTACAAACCACAAAATCACACACATACATACACATAAAATACAATGCATGTGCATAGCATGGGTAATCTTTACTCTTACACCATGATTTTAAAAAATGACTGTTGACAAAATTACCACATTGGATATCAGATAAAGAAAAAACATCCGTATTGTACCTACATGGATATAGATATTTCTGACCCATTTAGGTTGCAGTTTTATAAACAAAATTGTACTGTAAATAAGGCTCACTGAAAAGCCAGTATCATGAAAATACTGTATGAAAAGAGAAACAAATGTACAAAAGATGGACCTGTCGGATGTGCCGGATGAAGTATTGCTAGATGCAGTGGGTTGGGTGGGACCATGGGAAACACCAGAGGTGTTATTAGAAGAGAACCATTGTGTGTCACCAGTAGCATTGACAGTGGGACCAATCAACAAGCCATGGGGGTTGCCTCAGGAGATGGCAGAAGTTCCATTGGACAAGGTGATAGTCTCATCAGTATTGATGACAGGAGCACTGGCGGACATGCTGAGGGTGTCATCAGAGATGGAAGGTGCATCGGTGCACATATCTTGGGTGGCAACACAACCAGATGATCACCACTTGAAGATGTATTATTGAAGAGGGACTGGGTCTCAACAGTGGAAATGGCTGAGACAACTTCTTTGGAAATGTCAGGCACACTATCAATGACTGTAAGAACATGGAAAAATAGTATATTATCACTTAACTTATATGAGAGTGAGCTATTTTTTGCACAAAATAGTACTTAAAATAATTTAGAATGTGATTAAAAAATACTTCACATAAATAAATAGTGTAAACACAAAAACAAACACAGAACCTGTCACAAATCTCCCTCTCTGTTCATCCCTCCAGTCACATTCCCACCTCAAACCACTGCAATTCTCTTCCTGTCCACAAGATACCCTCGGACTTCCCCTCCTTTCCCCATCAACTGACTGCCACACCCAAGTGCACACCTGGGGCACATTCAGCCCTGACAAAATATAGCAAAACGTTTATTAAAAGGCAAATGTTGGTGTCTTGAACACCCTGTTGTGTTATGGAAGCATTGCAACTATGGCATTGTGCGTACTGCCCTTTTAATAAGGTGGGGTTTATATACACTTCGTTGTTGATCGGGTAACACCTCTAACACACCCACCAAACGAGAGAAAACGTACCCCAAAGCCTGTTGCACATTCTATCAAGGAAACTGTGGCAAAACGATGCACACATTTCCAGATTGAATGTGTCCCTGTTCTCAATTCCCTCATCAGCCCTGCAGTTACGTGACCTTCCCCATCCACTTTTCTAATCAGTGCTGCGGATACTTAACCAGCCCTTTCCCACTCACTCCTTGTCAGTTACAATACTGGTTTCTTGCCTTGCATTTTTGCGTTAGAGGTTTTGTTACCTGAACCCTCACCTGGACCTGTATCTGCCTGCCTACCTGCATTTGCCTGTAAGCCTTCTTTATCATTTAAAATAATTGAAAATCATCCTGCAGCCTCCTCTATCTGCTTTTGGGTCCAATCCCCATTACCAGCTGTGACAACCAACATTTTTTAGTTTATTTGAAGATTCATGTAGATATTTATCACCTTTGTCAGCGTCCATTATTTCTGCTAGATCATGGCTGTTTGTATGGCTGCTGTCTCCATCAGAACATGACTGCCAATTGAAGCAAATACATACAGCAAACTTTATGGATCCAGTGCACTAAATGGAAACAAACAAAACAATGGAACAAACTTTTATATGTACATTGTATTATATGTCATACATTTCTTAAAATCTTCAGGAATACTTAGATTATTATTCCTCACTTAAAATGACCTTGTCAGGCTTGACATAAATGAACTTCTGATGAAAAAGTTTTTTCACAAGGTCTCCACTCAAAGTGGGATTGGAGGTAAGGGATGGCTAAACTAGTTTGTTGTGGCATGGCATCAAAATTTGTAACCTGAGGGAATGAAAAGCACACTGTGTATGAAACTTCTGTTAAAGCTAAAAGACTACACTACACATGGAAGAGTTTTAGTTTCAATACATTATTTTTGCGGACACAGACATGTACATTCAGTCAGTTTTTTAGTTCAACTAACTCTAGTTAGTTAAATGTAAAGATTTTTACAACCATAATGTATTGACAGTTGTGTATATTTTGTTACATATCCCAGCAGGCTAGTCAGATATGAGCAGCAGCAAAAGGAAATATATAAAAAATGTAATTCATAAAACTCAAAACTGACCTTTCATAGTATAGTATATCATATTATTAATGAAAACATACAAACACAAAACAGGTAACAAACAGTAAAAGAAAAATTGTTATTGCCTGCATTACTTTGTTGGAGTCCCAAACAACACCAAATTCCAAGGTAGATTTCATATGTCCATTTTCAAAAAGCCATGCTTTAATTGCACACCTTGGCACATGTGTCGATGTATGGTCTGGCAGCAGAATTACCTCTTTGGTGAAAGACTGAGCCACAGAACTGCTTAATTGTGCCTGAAACCTTAGAAACATTAAAGAAAATCAAACTATATTCATGTACTATATACATTGAATTATTATTATTATTATTATTATTATTTACATTATACATTTATATACATTAAACATGTACTGGATATTCAATTCTCTCTTCTGTTTACAAACAGGCACCTGTGTTATTTTGTGGTTGATAGTCAAAATTTGTGTGTTACATGATACACTTTAATTGTGTAACTTACTGCAATGTTATTAAAAATACAGAGTGGTTAATACAGCAGTTATTTGCAGTAATGCAAATGCTGAATTTGAAAGTTATTATAAATAAAACTTAACAGGCCACATAAATAATTACCTTAAATTTAATGAATTGCACTTGACTACTTCTTAAATCCTATTAGTACTGCGTGGCATAGGACAATAATTTTAAAAATGTTACTAATAATAGGCTACTTAAGTTATTGTAAAAAATTATTAATTACTTTTGATAGTTGAATGAAGCGCTTTGCTTTTGAGAAATGTAAAAGAATAGCATAGGTATTGTTAAACCTAGGCCACAGTTTTACATATTTTGGTGTAGACAGCAGCTGCAAACAGGTTACAATGGCTGCTAGAAGTGCTTGCTTTGGACACAGACGGGCTCAGATTGTTCTAAGCCTCTGATAACATTATGGAAAGGTTCACTATGGAGATAGACATTTTAGTTAAAGACTAAGATCCTTTGTTTAACCAGAAATAGCTGTTATATTGCTCACTTCAAGGCCACCAGACTCCATTGAAAAAAACAGTAATTTTACCTTGGGAACACGGGATTTGCTTATCTACAGCTGCCTCGTTTGATTATGTTATTGTGTGCGTGTTTCTGATCCAAACAAACCATTTAAAACACAAAAGTCACACAATAATCTTTAAAAAAACAAAAGACACGCAATAATCTTTAAAACACCAGTGTCACGCAATAACCTGGCAGCTGTAAAATTACTGTTTTTGTCAATGGAGTCTGCTGGTTTTGAAGAGAGTGCTGTAATGGTAGCCTGGGAACCAGATGAATTTGCAAGCTCATGTCTCATTTGCTCTTGCAGATAGGTCTGGCCCCTCTCCCATTCAAACGGATTACTGAAACGGCAGTATTGGACAGTAAATTAACTGGACGATAGAACAAACAACTGCACTTAAACCTTAATTAATAAGAAATGTGTGTTTGCCGAACTTCTGACAGGTCGTACTGTCCGACATGACGGAGTTTCATTGCTCTGATTGGTTGTCTCCTCACGCTGATAATGCCTCTTGGAAACTCAAAATGAACTGAGAGGTTCCAGACTAATACGCATTTGCGAATTAGTACGACTAATACGCATTTGCGAATTAGTCTGGGGATGCCAGGCTACTGTAATGGCTATTTATGGTTAAAATAACAATCTAATTGTTTATTAAAAAGCAATTAAAATTCATTCAATTCCATTGTTACCTCTTCTCTTTTGTCTTGGGCCTTTTTGAGTAAACAGACGAAGGTTGTAGATAGGGCTGTAGTGGGGGGCACCTGTGAAGTTGAAGTGTTTCTTTCTTTATCAATATTTGCCCGAAAGGCAGGAACTGCCGGGCCTGTGAGGGCATTTTGGCTGGTGAGGGTCACTGCATTAGGTCTTCCACGATGAAAAAGTGAATATATTTCTTCATCGGTTGTACGGTATTGAATACGGTTACCAGTATTATTTTTGGCCCATAAATGCGTTCGCCAGGCTGTTGATTATCTCTTCATTACTTAGGATTGCTGGAATCGGCTATATATAACTGACTGATTAATGATCAGAGGCAGGTGAATGAACAGGTGAAAGGAGTTTGGAGAACTGATGAACTGATGAAGAAAGGAGTGGTTGACAGGCAGAGAGAGGAGTGGAGATAGGTGTGTATGTAACGAGGTCAGTTTTATTGTGCATGTTTTGATTTATCAAATTTTGTGTTGTATTGCATGTTGTGCTACTTTGTAGTGTTTGTTTGCAGAGATTTATTAGCTTGGATTATATTGAGTTGCATGTAGTGTTCCTTTTTCGGACTGACCCTGAACTGCACAGAGACTCATCAGCAGCGGGCTTAATTTGCGATGGGCTACAGGTGGTGGGACCGCATTTTTGCAACCCTTTTGATATAGGAAGCGGCCGTGAAGCGAGGAGGAAGAGAGATGCCCAAGGACTGAACAAGCGGCAGGCAGGAGACGCCACTGCTGCGAGAGAAGCACCTGAAACGCAGTAGCCGTGTCGGTTTGGCGGGACAACTCCAAGCGGGGGCAAGGGCTGATGGAGTGCCGGATTGTGAGATTGTGAGAACGGAGTACGGACTGCAGGTGGAGAGGAGGGTGACTACTATCACCGGTCAGAGTCGAGGGGAAGCGCTGTGGGCTCGCAGAGGGGTGTTGTCGCGACGCACCCCTCTTCCAGTTAAGTACCTTTTTTTTTCTCTTTTTAACGGATTAAGGATTTTAAACAGGATCTCTGTCCCTGAGGACTCTCCTCTGGTTTTAGCCTGATTTTTATTTGACACTGATCCCGTGTGTTTGTTCTGTCTCCTGTGCATGTGCTCTGGAGGGACTGAGGCCTGTCCACCACCTCCGCCTGTCGCTTCAGCTGGTTGGAGCAGGAGAAGATCCAGAGACTGTGGGGTCCTTGGGGGAGACTTTGGGCTGGGGTTATTTATTTTTTTATAATGAATTTGGTGTACATTGTCAATTGGACTCTTGGTTCTTAACTCTGCTCCCCCCTGATTTTAAGATAAGAACATGCATTTCCTAGAGTCCTAGGCTCTCGAACCTAGGTGGCGTTGTCATTTTTTTTTAAATTACTCTATCTTTTAATATTTATTACTTAGACTCTCTTTTAGCCTCGCCACATGTAAATGGGTGGGGCAGTCAGATAATGGGGAAAGAAAGGAAAGTCTAAGGGCATCTGGTGGAAGGTAAGGGGATGGCAGGTCAGGGGAACAAAGCTAGAGTCCATGGCCCAAGAGGGCAGTGAGCAGAAGTGGAGACAGGGAAAAACAGTGACCGATAACTGGGGCTAGAATGTGACAAAAGATGAAAAGGAATAGATCATAACACAAGTGGGCCATGGTGGGAAAATGAAAGAGAAAAAGACAGAGGGGAAAGAATTGGCCATCAAGTGAGGAGTCAAGTCTACCATAACAGTCACCCAGTGCAGGACATTATGATTTGGAATCAGTCCATTTTAAAGAGGATCAGATACTGCTGATGGGGAGCTAAGGGATCATTCCAACGCTTATGTCATTACCATGACAGCTTGTACGGAGAATTCTGGACTGGAGCATTGTCATAAAGACCATTTGGACAGATGAAAAGAACCTGCTGCTGAAGTGAGAGCAGGTAACTGTAACTCCAACTATCAATCAACATCAGCTAATCTCTTTCTAAACTCTTTCCCCCAAGTCATTTACTTCTCTAGAGTTAATACACATTTTGAGCAATGTATTTCCATGACTTTAAACCGTTTTTCATGACTGGACATTCTGTGAACTGTGTATACATGAAAACTAAGTACAATATGTCACATCAAAATTAACCACAATTCCAAAGTACATCTGTTAACAGACTGAGACAATATTCAGTATCTTTTATTGACTTGAAATCCTATCAAAATGTTATCATATCGCATCATTTATAAACTTCTGCTGCCCACAAAGTAATGATTTCAAGCAAATTGTCCTAAAAAGCTACAAAATTAAGAATTCAAGGTTTTGTTTTACACATTTAAAGAGTTCCATTTGTTGAAAATTTAATGTTTACATCATTTTGCAGACACTTGCTATATCGTGAAAAAAAACTAACATAACAAACATATTCATATCAATATCATGATATTGCAGCCGTAAACACATCATCTTATCACCTTCTCAAGCTGTTGATCTTTACAAGAAAAAATATCTGGCTTTTTAGCAGCTAAATGCTACACTATGATCACCAGCAGGTCTTTAACTGTGTCTGTTTGCTGAGGAGGTAGTGTAAGGTGGGCTTATCTGAACTTTTTCACTGAAACTAGTTGCCTGCTGTATTTGAAACAATGCTGAAGAGAGCGGTGAGAGGGGACCAAACGGTAAGGCTGCCAGCCATAAAACAATGAGCTGAAAGAAGCTCTGGAGAGCTGAAGGGAACTGCAGAGTTGGTGGTTATTGTCTGTGGATTCATATGAGTGACATTGATCACATTACAAATAGTCACTTGATTCATTGTTAATATAAATATAGTATATTGATTGATTTTGTGATAATAATTATCAAGCTTTTGGTTCATGGTCATTGAGCTGTGTCTCCCATGACAATCGTTCTGTGGTCTTATTAAAGGCAGACCCCAAAACTGTATTATATATCCTAATAGGATTTATATGAAACAAAAGTATACTTCTACCTCCTACATCATTATATAGATGTCCATACACTTTTTTAATACTAATCCAAATACTGATTTATTTCTACACAGGTCTTGTTTGAAAGTTATCCAAAACCATTTGGAATTATTTTTTTACTCCAGATTTTCCATGACAGTTCAAACCCTGCTTGTATTTTCTCTCCATTTGATTCCATGTGGATTGTGTTATCTGCTGCTCCTGCTTTGTTGAACCATGCCTCATTCGCTCACATCCAAACTGCTATTGTGTTTTCTGGTGGGCTGATTCTCCCACAGCTCAAAAGAGAACACACACACAACAAGCGCAGACTCCCACGGAGTAAAATAAAATACTTTTATCTCTGCTTTTCACATCTCTATCTCTCTCCAGGCTGTTTGTATTGTATGTGTGTTCTGTACTGCAGGAGACATGAGTTGAAATGCCTGCGTTATCAAGAAAGGATTTTGAGGTACAGAAACAGAGAGGAAAGAGAGGAAACAAGATGAAGGAAGGAGTGGTGGGGATCAAAGAAGGAGGAAAGAACTGAGGGAAGAAGGGAAAGCAGGCGTGGGGGTGAAGTGATGCAGTAGGGAGAGCAGGCTGTGGATGTTGATATCCAGATGGCCTCAGAGACACGCAGCATATGTGCCACGCCAACCGGCCCATGCCTGCATCTGCCAGGCCCTGCAGAGGCTGGACACGATGCTGGCAGGGTCAGTGGTGGCACACAGGCCTGAACATGGCCAATCATGTCCACTGATGATCAGATGTAGAGCAGGTAGGGGAGGTTGACCTGACAGAGAGAGAGCTCCAAGCACAGTCATGTTATTTAATGGTCTTCTGGATGCAGAATAAAGGAGACACATGGATCCACCTGACCTGATCTCGTTAGATATCACCACATTTCCAGACAGGGATTAAAAATAAATAAAAAAAACTGTGACAAAGCATGGAAAGTTAGCAGAGGTGAAAAAAATAAAATCAAGGTGCATATGTGACGCATTCACACATACACAGACATGTTTGTACTTCTACACTTCTAGACATTCATTGACCTAATGCAAACTTAATTCTAACCTGAACCTTAAAACCAAGTCTCTCTGAAAGTGAGAACCGTCAAAAATGTCCTCACTCCCATGGTGTAAAACTCAAATTGGTTCTGACTAAGATGGATGTACAGGTACACACACACACACACACACACACACACAGGTAAGTCTAAACCCAAATCAATACTATAATATTTAAGGTCAATGATTTATTTAAGGGGGACAAAGGAAAGCACTCGTACATGTTTCATGAAAAAAGTAAGGTAAGAGGTTTTTATAGGGTGGTTAAAAGGGGCTAGATTGAAACTACACCCCAAGGGTATAGCTTGTGGTGTACGGGCACCAGTAAAATAATATAAAACTTATAATATATATAATAATATATAATATAAAACAACCTAATAAAAATTAAAAAAGGCCAGTTAGGCTTAAGGGGTGGAATAAAACAAAGATCCCATGTTACCCATGAAGCCCAGAGGGATGTACTTTGAAGCAAGTTCGACATAGCCAGTTTTTCTTTATGTTAGCTGGTTCAACAAACCCTAAACCCCCAATCAGAGATAACTGGTATCACAACAGTGGTTATCAACATAGTTTGTTAACCCAGGCTTTCGTTTTCAGGCTCTGTGCATGTTCCCATAAAAGTGGAGTTTGACGTGTCATTTAACTCTTCTTCTGCACAAAATGGGCCACTTGCATGCCGCCTACTTCAGTTAAGAGGAACAGATCATTATTATGTAGAGCTATGAACTATAATATATAAACACATTATTATAGCAAAAAGCAAAACTGTTACTGCAAACAGGGCAAGAGAGGATTGCTAGCGGGAAATTGCTAATTGTTTAAATTCGTAAGTTAATATATTTATTTTACCACTCAGTTCCTCCTGTTTATTTTAATGTGACCGCTGCACATTGCAGAGCTCTTAAAATTTAAACTTGATATATTTAAGAACCACATTTAGGTCTGACACAGTCCCATAGTAAAGGGTACTAAATCATTTTAGTTTTTGGCCAAATCAAAGTTAAACTAATAGTATTGATTGAATATGATCTGTAATAAATACCAATAAATGAATCAATGTTTCTGATCAGTTTTCCATTAGCTATGGTACCAGCAGTGTAAAATGGACTTGGCAGCAAATCCGGACCAAGCATAAAAACATAATCCAAAGTGGTCTATAGTTGCTGTGCCCTCTTCAGTCTTTTAGTATAAGTTATAGATAATATTCTTATTTTGGTTATTTGTTTATCCTTTATTTAGCCAAAAAGGTCCATGCTGTCTAAAATTTGAAGAATTGATATTACCTGAAGCAAGCAGGAAAAAAAAACAATTTCTGCATCACCAACTGAATGCATGTAGGTTCTTGTGGCATAACAATAAAAATGCAAGGCGCTCTCTGAACTTAACCTGCTCCAGATAGGTTAAGAGTGCAACATAAGTAACCAGATTAATAGAGATCCACCTTTGTGACATTGAAAACTCTGGGTTTAGGCTCAACATACTTCGCTAACAGGTCACCAGACAGGGGAGTGCTCCCCACTGGTTAAACACATATAGAGAAAAGTTAAATAAAAGAGATTAAGTATAAGTATAAAACATGTGGAAAGAAATAAAATAATATATAGAGTATAATATAAATTATATTATATATATTTTTCACTATCAGTAAAAAATAATAATTAATTATTATAAATATATAAAAGTAAATATAAAATGTTAATAAACCTTAAAACTCATAAAAGAGTTGGTAATAATAAGTGCTATGATACCAGCAAAAAACATGCAAAAAGTTCAAACGAAAGCCATTCCTAAAAAGGAAGGAACTTAAAGAGGAACACAGTAAATAAAATCAATATAAAACACTTGAGGGTAAAACATATGTAAAATGGCTTTCATCTGAGATTTGATGAATATGACTTTAAAGAAGAATCGAAGAATTGTATCAGTGCACTTGTGTTCACTGTGAAACCCATTGTCATAGAGAAGTCAATAGTTTTAAAATCAAATCTACCCACATAAAAAAAAAGCCCTGGCCCGATTGTATTAGTTTGCAGAATTCTCAAGTCCTGTGCCAGCCAGCTTTGCAACATCACACACCATATGTTTCAGACCTCTCTGAATTTACAGGCAGTACCCATGCTATGGAAAAAGCTACTGTTGTTCCCATTCCAAAAAATAAAATAAAATGACAAAGAGCTGAACAACTTTAGAGCAGCTCCTTTCATGTGCAGTAGGAGGGTGGAGAATGCTACGCTTACCTTACTTAAGCTCCTTTATAGACATCTTGAACAAGGGAAAACTCATGCTCATTTCCTATTCGTCAAAATTTCCTCTGCCTTTAATACCTACAACCCCATAACATGGCAGAGAAGCTCACATCCCATTTCACATTAGATTTTTATCCTGATCTGCTGGTTTGGGAATGTTAATGCAAAACTACAGAGTGGTGAACACCTGCTCTAAAATTACAGGGATGTCCCAGATCAGTCTCTCTGCTCTGTAAACAGACACCTGGTCGGAAAGTCCACATCCATTTTGGCAGACCCATCCCAACCCTAGTATAGTGTTCTCCTCTTCTGTGAAACTAGCTCCCAGTTTGTGTTATGGAGGCAGACACCCTCTCCTCATTTAAGAGTCTGCTAAAAACATTCCTTTTTGATAAAGCTTATAGTTAGGGCTGGCTCAGGTGAGTCCTGAACCATCCCTTAGTTATGCTGTTATAGGCTTAGACTGCCGGGGGATTTCCTATGATGCACTGAGCTTCTCTCTCCTCCTCGCCCTCTCCATCCGTACACATTCTTATCCCACTAATACATGTTACTAACTCCACCTCTTTCCGGTAGTTTCTGTGCTTTTTCACCTTCTCACTTTCTGCAGGTATTTCCGCCTCTGGAGCTGTAGAGTCTGGATCTGTGATTGCCGGCCGTCTACTGCCCCCATGTTCCTGCTCCACACTCACTGCTGCAGTTGTTATTATTATTAGTCTGATTTGTTGTCTCTCCTCCCGTTCTGTCTCCCCTCTCCCCCTCTCTCCTCCCCTTTCAACCCAACTGCAGATGGCCACCCATCCAGAGCCTGGTTCTGCTCGAGGTTTCTTCCTGTTAAAAGGGAGTTTTTCCTCGGCACTGTCGCCAAGTGCTGCTCATGGTGGGAACTGTTGGGTCTCTGTAAATAATATTTTAAAGAGTATGGTCTAGACCTACTCTATGTGAAAAGTGTCTTGAGATAACTTTTGTTAGGATTTGGCGCTATACAAATAAAATTGACTTGACTTGATTTGACTTAGTCTCAGGAGCTCCAGAGCTCAAGGTTTCGTCATTCCTAAGGCAATTGCTGCCATTAACAATGAACAACAGCCCACCTTTTATTGTTGCACTTCGTACATTCTACTACCTGCACTTTTACTCATTGTACTTTGTAAACTCCATGTTTGCTATAACTTGTTGTTTATAGTGTCTTTGTTGTTGCTGTATGTACAGTATATTTCTTGTTATTTGTTGCTGATATGGTTCTGAAGTGGGGTCCTGTCTGGTTTTCATATGTGTGTGTATTTGCTCATCTACTGTGCTCTGTTGAGTTTAACCATCTCTTTGGTATTGTCATTGGGTGATGCTCTTTTAATAAAAAAGGTGAGTCTGTACTTTCCTCATTGTGCCTAATGGGAAAGAACCTTTATCACTGGCTTTAACTAGGATTTGAGAGTGATGTGAATGTAGCAGCATAGAAGTGGCATCTGTTAATTACTGCCCTGGCTCGTAATTAGCGCCAGGTGGCTGTCATTAGGTGGGCCAGTATAAAGGCCATCCTCCTCTGCTGGTTCTTCCTCTTGCGCCTCTGTCATTGGTGCGTCATTTTTGGGCCAAGGTTGGTTGGATCAACAGGTATGGCTGCCCGCTGCTTCAGCACATTGGGACGCTTGGGTTTTTCTGTGTCTCACGGCATTTTGTGTGGTTGTAGGGCGACTGTATGTGTGCTGCTCCATGCTCCCTTATGTGCAGCTGTGTATTTGTTTGGTAAGTGTCCCTCTCTTTCTTGGCGTTGTTGATGCTGTCTGATGGCTAACACTAGTGTAGTTGCAGGTAAACGCCAGCTACAGCCGGTGTCCTCTCTCTTCCTCCCTCCTCCTGTGCGCGTGTGTGTCCTGAAACAGGTATGTGTGTTTTAGTATACGTGAGCAACCACAGTATTTTAGAGTAACGTTAACTGCATTTTTTTCCTGCAATTAGGAGTTGCTGAGATCAGCTGATTGGGGATGTTTTTTTTTCTGCTGAAGCTCCGCCTCTGGGAAAGCTCCGTCTCTGCTGCGTTGACTCTGCTGAAGCTTTACCTCCCCTCGGAAACATTGTCTCTCCACGCTGCGCTGTGTATGGCGGTGTGCTGTCCGTCTGGTGTTTGGCATTGGTCGCCATGCTGCGCTGCCTGGTGCCCCTGGTTTACACTGCGCACCAGATCAGCTTCAGCTGCCTGTGTTTTAACCAGCACTTGGTCCCTGTGTGTATGTTGAATGGGTGTTTAGCTAATTATAATGTTGTATTGGTTTCTCTTTAGTTACTGGAGACTGGTGGTGCTGGTGGCCGGGTGGTGGTATTTCATCTCCTCCCCCCCCCCCCCCCCCCCTTGTCTGCTGTGTCCTGGGAAGTGGGTTCCTCACTCTGAGTGTGTGTGTGTGGGTCACGTATGTTGGGTGGTTTAGTTTGCTTTTCTTAAATTATTTTTGAATTTATTTGCATCCCCACGCCTCGTGCTGCCACATAGCATGTAGAGGTTTGAAATACACACGACTGTTTATGTGAAACCCAAATAGCTGATGAGTACAATGACATACATACCTCCATCACACTCACTCTTTTTTTTTTTTTTTCTCCTTATTTTGATAACACATACTGTAGTTCAGGAAGCTACGGTACAGATAGTGTAGGTGTTTATAGTATTTTCAGTTAATATGGTTTAAGTGCAGCTGGCCTCAGTCTGCCTGTGTCACACTGATTTTACATTGACAATCTGTCTACTTATTATCTCAGTTGAACCTGCACACAGTTCCCCAACACAAGATTAGTGACTTCTAATGAGAATTCATGAGATGGTTTATCCGTCTCGCAAAAGAGGATATCTTAGTGTTTTAAACCATTTCTTTTTTAATAACTTTGCAATTTATTTCAGTCTATTTGAAAAGGGAGAGAGAGAAAGGGAAATGTATCTCTGGGAAAATGGCGAGTGTTTTTAGCTCAGCCTGCCTATCATTGTTTAATTGTGTCAGCAAAGTGGAACAGTGTACCAATGTGACCTTCCACTGCTTCAAATCACTCCTGCTTTTGGAAAATGAGCCTGGATTCACAGGCTGATGTGCAGACTTTTTTAGCACCTATTGAGACAGTGGGTTGTATCTAGAACAAGCTTTTGAACTGGTTTCCCCTTTCAAAGTTGGTCAGAGTACTTTATGTTGATTTCAGGGAAGTGCACAAATACTCAAATGATGAGTTACTATGCAGCCATGAAGGCCAACCTGTACAGCAGCCTTATGATGGCATACAGTTAGATTTGATTATGGGTCCCTACTAATGTCACAATGCTACTGCATTGTCCATTTTATTTATTTAACCCTGACAATCTTGTCAGTTTGTTTAAATGTGCATGGCTTTCCTGGTTATGATTGTTTTTTGGAGTAACATGGACATTCCCTTATCCCAGGTTTGAGAAAGCTGGCTAGGCTAGTTAGAATACTTACCGAAGAAGCAAGACACACCTGCTGACTCCTGCATATTGTAATTATCATGTTTACAGGGAATTGCATAAGCAGGTTTCTTGGTGTTTGTAAACACCACATCCTGCATTTGATCAAAATTGGGACAAGACTCAAAACTGGTAAACTGACGTGCGTGTAAATGTATAGATGATGATAACATGTTACTTTAAAACTTGCCAAAGTGATGTCTTTGCAGGTAAATTCCATAAATTATTTTATCAGGAAAATCCCGCTAGCAGCTGCTTGACCAGGACAAAGAGGACAGGCCGGGAGGGATTCTCAGATGAGCTCTGTCACAGTGAAATGACAGGACAGTTTTTGGGACTGTTTAAAGATAGGTTAATATTTAATGTAAGAGCCATATAATCTTAAGTGAGGTTTTAAAATAGCTTATGACAGCTGGTTAAACACTAGCACATTATCTCCTGGTAATTTTCATTTAGTTTTTGTTACTTATTTAATAATGAACAGCAACTGATCTACATTTTACATATAGATTCTCATATACATGCTGAATAAAGCAAAGGTTTTGCAGTTTGTGTATGTGCATGTTTGCATAGAAAAGAAATTGAGAGTAAGTGCACACACCTACACAACTGCATATTCTCATCAGAGAATATGCATAGCCGTGTAGTAAAAAAGTAAAGACCAGCATTTGCTATGCTTGGCTCAAAGATAAATAATCGTAAAGGCTTTTAAAATGTTGTATACGAATTGTGTTCATGCACAGTCCACTGGTAATGCTATTTTACTATACACACATACATAATTTCTCATTGCTTTCACATTAATTGCGACGGTAAACACTATCTGTAAACACAAATGTCATAGAACAAATGAAAATGAATCAGGTAAATCTTATACCTCCAAATAGATTATAATGTTCCAGTGAAAATGTATTTCACTAGTGTACATTTTATACAGGGGCTCAATGAGTAAATTCATATACATAAAATCCTAAATTGAACTAAGAACGTTTTGTCGAAAATTAAGAAAACTGAAAATTTAAATTCAACACACACTCTCTTTCTCTGTTTCTGTGTCTCTGCCAGGCTCAGACCTGCAGGTCCAGCATGAATGTCTGGCTCAGTAAGTTGAGGCTCAGATATCACTGCAGGATGTCTGGGTAAGCCACTGTAATCTCTGGCCTGTGTTGTTGTGCTGTAGGTAGATAACACTTATGTCAGACCCAAATCTGTCTGCTGTCGCACAACTGTGTATTCTGAGGATAAAAGGAAGCATCAGCATCCAGTTAATAGCAGGTTCCCAACAACACAACATGATGCTCCATAACAGGGATGGAGGGAACAACATAGTAGTTATTAGCTAGCCCAGCATTTAAAAATAACAACTGAGTTACCACTTAACAAGGTGCTACACAAGGTGCACCTTGTGTAGACCTTGTGTAGATGGTTTGATCAGATCGTCCTGATCTGATCAAACCATCCACACTTTGTCATCCCCACAGAGCCTATCCACTCGGGTCCAGGGCTGGTCCGGCGGTGTGCACTGCCCTTAGATAGGCTGTCCAAGGTCCTGCAAGCATCCTAGCACCACCCTCTCCTATCCAGCAATGCTTGTTCACCTCTGCTCTGTCTCCCTCTGCTGAGCTCCTGAGAAATGTGGAGAAGCTGTGTAAGGTGGATGCCTTTCCCCACCAGAAAGAGAAATAAGTCAAGTGAATAAAATCATTATGCCCTGGATAGAGCAGAGTTGAGTGCCCTAAAGTTGGGACGCAGAGCCAAACACATGGATCCAGATTCCAGCCTCTCCACTGATGTGGCTGACTCTGATCCGGTCACTCTGAACATGCTCCTCATGGGGCTTCCGGACTCGCCACTTCCCCAGAATATGTATGCGGAAAGCCCCCTCCTTAGAAGCTGTTGTAGGTGATGCACCCAAATCCTGGCTGTCCACTTTGTGCCAGCATCCTCTGGAACTCTCTGCTGAGCATGCAGCACCGTCACAAGTGGCAGGGAGAAGTAAAGGCCATGGATGTCATGGATGTCATGAAGTCATTCTGAAACAAGCATAACTCATTCTGGGGGCAGCTGTACAAAAGCCCCAGTTCTGTTTCTCCTGACATTTTTGTATTTCATATATTTCATTAAAATGTTAGCTAAAAGTCAGAATATTTAAGTTGCTTTGATTGTGACTATTGTTTTTATATTTTTTATATTTTTTAAATTTGTCTCTTGTTAGTACCCCAGCTTTGTGGAGGTGCAGTACTCGATCACTGGAGTACCCCATTAAACCCAATCTTCAAGCTCTGGCAATTTAGACATGTACACACAAGCTCACAAAGAGATACAGACTGATCATGTTTAAATTTATATTTGCTCCTGCAACAGCAAAATCAATGAATATTGCATATTACTTTTCAACCGACAGTTGTCCAGGAATAATTAGACAAACATTTATGGTTTCCCCTGAATAGACCCCTCGGCCATCTCTACTTCTCTTTTCTGTTTATACGGCTTTAACATTACGAACAGCTCTATTTCTGTTTGTGTACGGTGGCTACCTGCCAATGGCTATCCTCTCCAAACTTTAGAAGGCAGCGATGCAGTGAGTTGATAAGGCAGCCATTTTCTTATCAGGACAGATAAGAGATAAAAGTATGGACAGAGGCTGGACTGTTAATTAGACCATTGATTCAACAGGACTCTGTTTTAGCAACCACTGGTAACACTCATTTCATTACGCATATACACACATGGCTTGTACCAGACTAGCAGTCAGCAGGCCACAGTCATAACAGCAGAGGCCAAGGACAGGCCAGGAACAACTGATAAAGCAGCCACAATCAGTCCAAACACACAAACAAGCATACATCTCAAATAAGGAGCTCAATAAAATGCACTGCATCGTTTATGAGACAGAGGTCAATAGAATGATAATACTATTAGTGAATCAGAGGGAAGAGCAATAACAAGTGTTAAAGGCTGCAGGTTGCAGTTGACAGTCTTGTGCTTCCTTTTCTTCTTGCTTACTTGTCCAGAGGAATAAAATGTCTGAACAAATATTGGATAAATTCTTAATTTTGTCTTGAAAATTGTACACAGTTAATTCTGTGGATTAATCATTCACCTTCTCTGTATTGGGTACTGAAGATATCTAAAATGATCTAAATTATAGAAAACCTTTTTTTAGTAAGTTGGGTGGACTGTTTATGGAGCAATGTCAGTGCTGAAATGTGGAGAAAAGCATGGCAGACCTTTATAGTATTTCGCACTGGCTTTGTGGCTTCCTTTTAATTTGGTGTGAAATTTATTTGGGTAGCATGAGAGGGTGAAACAGGGCCTTTTTCCTTTATTTGGTTATTTATTTATTAAATAAACACAAAAACTATTAAAAAAAACTATAATACAATACTAAAAACAATACATTTCGTAAATGTTAAATATATGTAAAACTGTATAATTGCATGTTTAACATCAGCAGCAACACTGGATTGAGAGTCAAGCATGTCAAGTAATAGTAACAGCTGCAATTACCTACTGTTATTGGCAAATTCAAATCACTACTATCACAACTTTTCTATGCTTTATTTCTTGTGAAAATTGATCATTGATACCAAATTTTCAGGTGAGCCCTGAACCATCCCTTAGTTATGCTGTTATAGGCTTAGACTGCCGGGGGATTTCCCATGATGCACTGAGCTTCGTTTTTAGTCTCTACCAACTCCTGAAGGAAATATTTGACAGGTATTGGCTGAGTTCGAGTCTTCGTTTTAGGTCTGTGGAGGAAGTGTGTCCAGAAAATGTGTAAAGATGTAAAAGTTTGAGTAATGTAGGGGTATGTTTCAAAATTTTCTGATTTCTGTTTTTCTGGTGCCTCTCTTTTCATTTTCAAAATCAGAAATTCTCTTTTCTCTGGAAAGGCACATCTTACATAAAGCTGAAACACTTGATTGATTGCTAGACCATCGGAAAATCAATAGTGGATTCAACAGAACGTTCCACATCAGTGTTAGCCATCTTGGATGTTTACAGAAATGCCTCAATGGTGCTCCTCCTCAGTCATCATAACAAATCTGCCCCATTTTAGAGAAACACTTGTGTTTGGCCCAACCAGTCTGAATGGGAGGAGAGCCAGATGTATCTGTCAGAGCAAATAAAACCTGAGCTTGCTGATGCATTTGGTTCCCAGGCTAGCTCTTGTTTCTTGACCCATCAGATTTCTTGATAGCTGTATTGCATGTTCCTAGATCTCAATAATTGGTGGTTAATTATTGAAATCTGATGATTATTACTGAAAGGAGCTAAAATAACAAAACTACAAAAATAAGACTTTAAATTTGTATAAAATCTGAAATTGAAACCCATATTGCCTTTGACAATGAAATAAAAATGAAGGACCTTTTATGTAACCACTAAAGCTTGGACTCCTGCTGAAGCTAATTCCAAAGAGAGGGCAATGAGCAGGCATGATCTGTAATGAATCTGTTCTCTTGCCTCCTGGCTACCATTGTGCCTCTGTTGTAAGTTTGATGAGCTCAGTGAAGGGAGGTGGCTTGGAGTGGAAACTATGCACACTTGCAAAGGGGCCAGATCAGGGTGCAGACAGATTAAATATCAGGTGTTTTAGTTTGAATATTTTTGGACCGCTGTGGTAAGAAAATCAAGAGAAGAAAGAGATCCTTGTTATTTACTGGTTATGGTGCTTTTATAAATAATTCACTTTCTAGATGTTGACTTATAACACCATGGAAGGTCAAGTGGCATGATTTGACTGGAGGTTATTATTATTTTAGTAAATGTTTTTTGTTGTGTTTCAATCTTTGTGTATGATATTTATTTGTTTGTATGATGCTCTTGTAAGCCCATATGCTGTTTGCCCAGAACTTGGTTCTACACAGCAAATTTTGCTCTTTGGAATAAACTCTCTGGGAGTTCAAATCAACTTATTTTGAGTGTACATGTGAGACAATCATATACACTCCAGGGCAGAGATAAAGTAACTCTTTTCTGGGAGTTGATCTTTTAACCCTTCTCAGGAGTTAAAATGTAATGATTGTAGGGGTTAAAATACTAATCCCATATAGAGTAAAATACAACTCTCACCTTGAGTTACTTTTAATGTGAACTCTTTCATAGTGTTAAAAGTCAACACTTAAAAGTATGTTTAATCTAACACTTACGAATTTCAACAGCTAAACAGATTTTAGGTGACCACAAAAAACACAATATTGATTACTACAAAAGTCTTTTCTTCCTTTTATTTCACATATCCACAGTGTGTTCAAAACTCCATGTTGCATGGATACTCACTTATGTCAAAAGTTACATTTTGAATAAAGTGCTTTCTTCATTAACAGTGTAAAAATGTTACAGCAAACGTTCCCATTTAAAACAAACTGCTATAATGGCAGCTGAACAGTTGGGAAATTGTGTGGTCAAATGGAAATGACAAATACATTTTAAAAAATGTATGCATGTTCAAGTAAATGAAAAAAAAGGATATTTGGATATCTTACCAAACTGTAAAAATATTGTCAATACCACACTCCTATTGCATAAACTCTTCAGAGGAAAATGCATTAAATGCAAACATTGTATAAACAACCATGTTCACTGTACATAAGTCTGATACAATTACAAAAATAACCTTTTCTGTATTGCAAAATTGTGTTAACATGAGCTAAACCGTTGACTTTAAACCTGTAATTAAAGTATATAAACATGTACATAAAAGCAAGGATCAATTCCATAAAGATTCCATTGAATCAGCAATGTTGACAAATTAAGTAATACAACTCTCTGACACAACATAAAAATATTAATCACATCCATAGGACATTTGGGCATCAAAAGATTTGAAATGTCTTCATCTCTCCTTTTCTAGAACCAGTATCTTCCTAGGGATGTTTTCACTTACTTGGGAAGCATAAAAATGGTCATGGAAACTAGTTTCATGTTCAACCAAAACAAAAACAACTTTACCACTGTGCAAAATGATAGAGGTTATTTTGTTTTGATTTGTGTCAAACAAAGAGGCCAACACGATATTCAACTCACGAAGATGAAATGTTCATGCAAATATTCAAATAGCCATTTGTAGTGTCCAAGAAATGAGGAAACATTTGAAGTATGTCTTTCAAATGCTGTGGGTCAAGGAGGATCTGCTGACAATAGTGGAATGTTTCTCTCATCTTCTGGAAGACTAAGTCACGGTCAGTGGTGAAGTAAAGAAGAGGCACGGCCTCCATACATTCATCTCCCATTTGCTGGTCATCTATGGAACCAAATTTTCTTGATGATGTAGGACTTCCTTTTAGAACCACTCTCTTATGGGATGTAGATGCAGTTTTGGATTGAAGTTGCACAGTCTTGACACGTCACTCTAGACAGCCTGTGTTGCTCTGAATGTCATAGAAATGTTCCTGAAAATAGTACATTGGGTTGGAATACAGACAATATCAAGTTCTTAATGGATTTAGTGTATATATATTGCTTACACACAAAGGCTTAACAAACCAAAATTTAAACACCCACCATTTTTTCACACTACGGCTACAATGCAAACTCACATTTCCCTTTTTTGAGTATAGGTTTCTCTGACGTGCTGACGTGCCGCGGTAAGCGTATCGTATCATTTCCGGTTGCCGGTGTCTCTGTACTGCGTGTTTTTGCTGCTCTCACTCAAAAGAGTTAACTTGGTTATATTCTTCACCGCAGCGACTAATTACCCGCTGTTCATTTAAATACTAGTTTTAAAACACACACACTTTTTTAGCGACTTTTCGTTAATTTCACAGCTTCTGTTCCCTGCTCAGTTTTGTTGCTTCTGTAGCCTCTTGTAGCTCCTCTGCTAGCGATGGCTTCTTTCTCTCCCTCTTCCTCTCCTGCTCTGTCCTGCTCGGTGTGTCGCATGTTTAGTTTCTCCTCTGCCTCCTTTAGCGTTAAAGGTTTGTGTATTAAATGTAGTTTATTTGTAGCATTGGAGGAGAGGCTCAGTAAACTAGAAGCCCGGCTCCGCACCATAGATAGCAAGACTTTAGCAGTAGATAGTCAGCCCCCTGTAGTCGGTGCAGACTACTTCTGCTCCTGTTAGCTGTCCCCCGGCAGCTCCCGAGCAGCCGGGAAGTCAGGGCGGCTGGGTGACTGTCCGAAGGAGGCATAGTCCCAGGCAGAGACCCACGGTTCACCACCAACCCCTTCACGTTTCGAATAGATTCTCCCCCCTCAGCGACTCACCCGCTGAGAAACACACTCTGGTAATTGGCAGCTCAATCCTCAGAAACGTGAAATTAGCGACACCAGCGGCCATAGTTAGGTGTATCCCCGGGGCAAGAGCGGGCAACGTTTAGTCAAACCTAAAACTGCTGGCAAAAAGTAAACGTAAATACTATAAGATCGTAATTCACGTCGGCGGTAATGACTCCCGATTACGCCAATCGGAAGTCACCAAAATTAATGTGGAGTTGGTGTGTAACTACGCAAAGATAATGTCGGATTCTGTAGTTTTCTCTGGACCCCTGCCAAATCTGACCAGTGATGACATGTATAGCCGCATGTCGTCATTCAACCGCTGGTTGTTAAGGTGATGTCCAGCAAACGATGTGGGTTTCGTAGATAATTGGACCACATTCTGGGGGAGACCTGGTCTGATGAGAAGAGACGGCATTCATCCTACTTTGGATGGTGCAGCTCTCATAGCCAGAAATTTGACCAAGTTTATTAGTGGACCCACACCGTGACAATACAGAGTTCAGACCAGGAAGGAGAGCTGCAGTCCTACATGCTTCTCTGCACTTCCATTAGAGCGGTTACCCACCCAAAACCCCGTAAAAAATCCCATAGAGACTGTGTCTGTCCCCCGACCACTTAATTTAATTAATTCAAATTCAAACAGAAGAGGAGTTACTCGTAAAAACTTAATAAAAATTAAAACTACCAGTCTAGTGGTACAACCAAATAAGAGAATTAAATGTGGACTCTTAAACATTAGATCTCTGTCGTCTAAAGCTGTGTTAGTCAATGATTTAATATCTATCATATGGATATATTTTGTCTAACTGAAACTTGGCTGTGTCAGGAAGAATATGTTAGCCTGAATGAGTCCACTTCTCCTAGTCATATTAATACTCACATTCCTCGAGGCACTGGCCGAGGAGGTGGAGTTGCAGCCATCTTCGACTCTAGCTTATTAATCAACCCTAAACCTAAACTCGGATTTTTTAGCAGAATTCTCAGAGTTTTTAACAAGTTTAATCCTCAAAACAGATAAAGTCATTATTGTAGGTGATTTTAATATTCATGTGGACGTCGATAATGATGAGCCTTAGTTCTGCGTTTATCTCACTACTAGATTAAATTGGCTTCTGTCAGAGTGTAAACAAACCCACTCATTGTTTTAACCACACCCTCGATCTTGTTCTACCATATGGAATCGAAATTGAAGATTTAATAGTCTTCCCACAAAATCCTGTCTTATCAGACTTAACTTTTGAATTTATATTACTGGACTACAGACCATTAGGCAAACATTCCTTCAGTAGATGTCTGTCTGATAGTGCTGTAGCTAAATTTAAAGTTGTGATTCCATCTGCATTTAATTCAATGCCATGTCTCAACATAACGGAGGATTCCTATGCTACCTTTAGTTCATTCCAAATTGATCATCTGGTTGATAGTGCTGCAGGCTTGCTTCGAATGACTCTCGATTCTATTGCTGCTATGAAAAAGAAGATAATAAAACAAGAGGTTAACTCCATGGTATAACTCCTTAACCTGCAAATTAAAAGAAACCGCGAAAATTAGAAAGGAAATGGCGTTCCACCAAACTGGAGGAAATTCATTTAGTTTAGCAAGATAGTCTTAGAACATACAGGAAGGCCCTCCGTGATGCCAGAGGAGCCTATTACTCCTCACTAATAGAGGAACATAAGAACAACCCCAGGTTTCTTTTCAGCACTGTGGCCAGGCTGACACATTCGAGCTCTGTTGAGCCATGTATTCCCAGAGCGCTCAGTAGTAATAACTTCATGAGCTTCTTTGATGATAAAATTCTAACCATTAGAGAAAAAATTCACCATCTTGTGCCCTCAGCCAGTTCAGATATATCTTTAAGTACAGGAACCTCAGAAGCAGCTGTAGAACCAGATATATATTTAAAAAAAGGTCCAGACTTGGCCCAGAAAGGGTCTGGTCTTCTTTCCGACTGTTAGTCAAAAATCACTTCTATCTAGCCTATTGGAGTCTCAAAAATACTCAGAAGAATGCAGCTGAGTCAGAGTCTGATGTGAAGAGTTTATTGAGTACAGGCATGTAACAGCACTAAACTTGAGTGAGGTCCCGGAACCTGACTTATTTCAGCTCAAAAAGCCACTCTTTATATACCCTGTGGCTCGGGGGAAACCACCTCCTACTTTTTTTTAAACCTGTCAAAAATATGCCCAGAGACAATGGTGTAACCTCCCAAGAAGTTCAATCTCCTTCAATTTTATTGGTTTATTTCTCTGACCTCTTCTTGTGGAAATTTACACAAGTTTCTTTGGGACTTTCCAAACCCACCCCTCTCTTTACACATGTGTCCTGTTTCTTATACCAGTAAGTTCTGGGTTTTCCAGAGCTCATTTTTTTAAAAACTGACAGCTATAGCAGGTCAGATAAGCATGATCTGACGCCCACTTGGAGTCACATCAGTCAGTCCTGGAGCCGTGTCAGTCCCGTGGTTCTTATCAGTTCATTTTACTAACCACCATGTACTGTCACCTAAGTAGCATGGTCTATTCTGCAGTGGCTTGGCTTACTCTGCTGCCTCCTACTCCATCAGCTCATCTGTAGGCCAACCATGTTTTTTTCTAAACAGTTTCTCTCTGTTACACATTTCACTACTACAAGTGTGTTTTATTAAAGTCTCCATATAGTATGAATGCTGTGTGCCTGGTTTGTTAAAGGACATCTCCACCCCACTTGTAACTCTCTTGTAATCTATCGGAGGGAGCCCTGCATAGCTTGTACAATGCCACGTTAAAACAAGGTTCCCCCACAGCCCTGACATTTGTTAGCCTTTTCTCTAAAAGAAGAACAAACAACTGCACTTAAAGTTAATGTTGATAAGAAAAATGTGTTTGCAGTTCTTCTGACAGGACGTACCGTCAGACAGGACGGCGTTTCGTTGCTCTGATATGTTGTCTCCACCCGTCGATAACGGCCCTTGGAAATCGAAAATGAACTGAGAGGTTCCAGACTAATACACATTTGCGAATTAGTCTGGTGATGCCAGGCTAGACATTTGTAGCCTTTGCAGCTGAATTGAAGTGTGTTTATGACTACCCAATACGAGGGCAGCATGCAGGCCAACACTTGATGAGACTAGATCAACACTACCTACCATTATTCTTACTATTACCTTAAGAACAGATCAGGAAAACCTTCAGAGTTGAATCGCACTCGCTTACAATAACAATATTGAATATTCAATAAAATAAGTAAACATGTGAATCAAAATCATACACTGACCTTAAACATTCCATATTCAAATCAATCAAATTAGTTTTGAATTATTTTTTCATTATTCAGTAAGTCTTATACTTAAAGGAAATACTGTTTGGACTAATCTTTATTACAGTCAAAAACATTAGTATGAATACCTGAGGCCTATCAATACGTATTTTGAATGAATAGCACCTTTAAACACAAGATTAATCAATCGTCTTCTACTGTTCCCAAAATCATCATTAGTAACCTTTATATAATTACAGGACATTAGGCATGTAAATCAGATTACTTCAAATCTCTATTGTAAACTTAAAGTAAACACAGAACTTCTCTTATTTTATTGCAGTGACTTTGACTATGCATTTCTAATATATCAACTTCTTATAGTTAAGTAACTATAAAGTACAACAAACACAGAGTTGGTAGCACGTCAAAACTCTGCTGCAGATATAAAACCTACATTTCACCATTTTATTCAGCAAGGATGTACATGTGAGTGTCTGTCTGGTTCCTTGGACCCTTTTATCAGCACGTTTATTAAACACATTCTTTGTCAGACACTGTTTCATCCCAGGGCAAGCCTTGAGCAATCCAGTCTTCCATATGCAGATAGTCACAATACCTAAGTTCCACATCATTGTCTTTATTACCAACTATCTGTTGAGGTGCCTGAATAACAGCTTTTGTAGTTCTGCAAAAAATATATTTAACCAGCCACCAAACATGTCCTGAGGAGAAACAAGAGAAACACTGAGATTAAAAGAGTGATCAAGAACCTGACCAAACCAGATCCCCATGTTCCAAACATTCCCAAAAATTTCCCAAAATCAAACACATGGTTAACATGTAGTTCCTTGATACATTGTGCCGTGTCATGAGCCATGACCTCAGTCGTTGCGTCAGAGATATAAGAACAACAATTAGTACCGATAACTTTGCAGGTTCCACCTTGGGCTGCTAATAGGAGACCTGGTGACATCCAGTTTTGTAGAGCTACAGTTTTAACTTCCTGCAACTCTTTGTGTTCAGCTAACATGGCTTTACTTGATGCATTAAGATGACTCTCTAGGACCTTGGATAAAGACACAAGTTTCTGCTGAGTTACATAGATACCGTACCAGGGCAGAAAAACACTGGCTATCTGTTGTGCATGTGAGATTGCTCTTTTCTGTCTGTGTAATAGAGGATACAATGCAGCTATTTCTGCGGATTCCACTTTCCTAATTAAAGGAATCAGATATGCTAAATAACACTTACCACGTGATCCATCATAGGGCACACAAATGTAAGCTCTCTCTCCACAAACTAAATACACTTTCTCAGGCAACAGAAATCGCTTGAGAGTGACATCCACTACTGTCTCACAGCTACTTTGTCCCAAGTCCTCATGCTTTTCTTTACCTACTCCTTGGAAACATAAAGAGACATTCGCTTATTCATTTGCAGTAACAGGGGGTAAATAGACTGAACAATCATGCATAGATGTTTGCTCACTCTGTAACGGCGCCGTACAATTACGCACTTTTACTTTAACTGACCCTATAGATCTAGTACCAAACCACGGCTGAACGTATACCATAGCTTCAGCTAACACAGTTGGGATATAGGGTTGAATTACGCACGCATGGTTTTCAGGAGGATTTGAGCAGTTAGTTTGAGCTAGAGCTACTTCAATTCTGTACTCAAATCCCAGCTTTATATACACTTGAACATAAATGATACACAAAAGAGTGTTGGCATAGCCAGCAGTTGCTTAAATTACGTTCACGCGCATAGTCAATCATTAGATCAATGGCTGAATTGGTTTTACTTATTTTAGGTTTCTGAACATGGCATATCGTTTTCTTCTGTACTGATTTTTCAGTTTTAGTGGTTAGTTTGTTTACATATGAAAACAAAGCAGCATACAGGAATTCATCATTTGCCTGATGCCGAATTTTTCTGCAACTTTGTGGCTCACCTTGAACTCTTTGATAATTAACCTTCCACAAGTTACAATCAGGGTCATCTTTTAAGTCATTGTTGACTTGTAAAACACCATAGTTCTGTAACTATAGTCCATGGGGTGACAGGAATGTATCTCAATCTCATTCTATTTACTGAAAGTTGCTCTAACTGAACTACACTTTTATTATGGTTCACCCACCACCACTTATCTCTAGAGTAAAACAGTGTATAAGCAATACGATAATCATTCATCTTACATCTGTCAGTTGGACATTCAAAAACAATGGGATCCATTTCCCTCTTCGTTCGGGTGAGAACTGAAAAAACATGCTTGTCAGTCTTTTCTGCATCATTCCTCTCATATCTCCTCACTCCAACATTATTTTTTTCTTCTTGGTTGGTTTAATGACCAGTGACCCCCCGGTTGAGTATATTCAGTTTGTATGTTTGTTCGATGGGCAATCTTACTTCGCTGCTAAGCACTGGAGTGCTCGTTGTCTCTTTTTCTCTCAATTCACCCAGAACACTCTGACCAGAGTGTCCCCTCCTATGGGAAGCAGGATCAGTGGCACCGCCTGTGCTGTGAGCATGATAGCCATCATGCACTGGATCCCCTGGATCGCCTTGCATGGATCTCAGTCCGAGCCCGCAGAAGGAAGAAGAGGAAAAGCCATCCCTTCACTCTGCCTGGCTTGGCACCTCCTCCTGTACAGCTGGGGGAGCTGGTGTGCACCTGGATGCATGGATCCATTCTGCTCTGCCTTCAACCTCAAGGGCTGTCCTCATCGTCAGCAACACCTCGGACGGACTTTCCACCTAGGAGACAAAGACACCTTGTCCAGAAACTTGATTAGTACCAACTCACCCATCTGAAATGGATGAATAGGCTCTTTGGTGGTGGTGATGGTTATGGGAGCTTTCTTAATACCTGCAAATGAAACTTTCTCAATGCTTTGGTTAGTCTTTTAACATATTCTGTCATATCAGTCCAGAGCAGAGTAGTTTTGTGGGGTGTCAAAGGTGGGCTTGCCCCTGTGGACATTGGCCTTCCCATCAACACTTCATGAGGACTTAGTCCTACAGTAGCATTAGGTGCACTTCGAATGGAATATAATACAGTAGGTAATGCATCAACCCAGTTTAGTCATCTTTGATATTAGAGTTCACTGTTACAACCTGACCTGAGCTTTATGGATGATAAGGGACATGCAACTGCCACTGAAACCCTAGAACCTCTGCAAGATTCTGAGTGATCTTTGCTACAAAAGCTGGGCCTCTGTCGCTGTTTATCACCTGTGGTACCCCAAATCTAGGGATAACCTCTTTTATCAGACTCTGTCTCTTATCTCTCTCCCCAATGTCTTTGTCAAGGAGGTGTTCCAGCCTACCATGGTCTACCTTCTGAATACACCGCAGTTTACCTCTTTGGTATGGAGGGTTTCCACTCACAGATGAATGGCCAGGCTGAGAGGGCAAACCAGGAATTGGAGGTTACTCTAAGGTGTCTTGTTTCCCAGAACCCTTCCTCTTGGTCCTTGCAACTGAGTATGCCCACAATACTCTTCTCAGTTCTGTGCCAGGTATGTCGCCATTCCATTGTCTCTATGTTCACTTCCCAGGAGCAGTAATTGGAGGTCCCTTCTGTTAAAGCTCATGAGGTGGTTGGACAGTATGAGAGGCTTGCCAATCGCCTTCATTCAGCTGCACCTTTTTACACCTCTAGGCAGAAGGTGTGGTTGTCCAAGAGGGACCTGCGAGTTGAGTCCCACAAGCTAGCTCCCCATACAAGCAGCTAGTTCATTGGCCCAACCCTGCGGTGGTCTGGCTCAAGCTCCCGAGGTCCATGAGGGTCCATCCAGTATTCCATGTGTCTTGTGTGAAGCTGGTGGTACCTAATCCTCAGGTGCCCACCACCCTTCCAGATTGTCGATGCACCTGCCTATACAGTATGCCACCTCTTTGATGTACGTCACAGGGGAAGGGGGCTGCAATACCTTGTGGACTGGGAGGGTTATGGTCCAGAGAAGAGGTCCTGGGTCTCCCGTCACAACATCTTGGATTCTGCCTTGGTGAGGGACTGAGTGTGAGTGTTTGTTTTATTTATTTTAAGTTTTCTCATAGTATGTGTGCCTGGCTTGTTTTTTCTTTGACTCTCTCTGTAAAATAGTGCTCTTGGCTGCTACATTACTATTTGTGTGATTGTCCAGAATTCCTCTTAATTCAAATGGGTATTTGAATAAAAGGTAGGAAGGGGGAAAATGTGTAAATTGTTGGCTATTCAGTTCTCTCTCTCTCTCTCTCTCTCTCTCAGCTTTCCATGTGAGGAGTTGCACACCTGTATGCCATGTCGTCAGTGCTGTGCCTGCTGAGGACAAAACTGTGGAGGATATCCATTAGTACTTTATTTAAGTTCTGGCATGCTGCTGCCAGAACATCGTAGTTTCATTGTCAGAGTAGTATGAATATTTAGTCTATTATCTAGTATATTATCTATATCAGTCCTAGTTTTGAGTTTTAAGTATTGTGGCAGGAAGTGAATCCCTGACTTCCCTCCTCAGAGGAAGGGGAGGGACTAGGAAGCAATTAAGTTCACCTGGGAGTTGGGGGAAGGGAATGCTGGTTCAGGTAGACAAAGACAGCATGGAGGAGATAGGAGGAAGTGAGAGAAAGAGGAGAAACCCAAGTATATTGGTTCTGTAGAGGAGTTAAAACCCTGAGAAGGACTAAACGCTACCCCGGAGTGTGTGTCAATCCATCGGATGTCTTTTACGTGGTACTCGGAGCATACAACCAGTCTGAAACTCAGCCAACTCTACAGCTAAGTGGTCTCGGCCTGTTGCTCTCCTGGCTTTTTCACCCCTCTCAGCTGCTGTCTGGTCTTTCCCCCCCATACAGCTAAATTTCCCTTTATTCCCTGGCCCCTTCTACCTCCACATATACCCATGCACCCATATAGACATAACATAATACTGGACTAAAAAGAACTGAACTGAACTCTCCACTATAAACCCCCCAACACACACACACCTTTGTACACACCCTCACAAACTTCAAACCGCCTGAACTAAAAAGAACTGAACTGAATCTACAACCATTCACTCATGGTTTTCGACGGTGAATGCGTTTTTTGTTATTTAAGGATATAGCCTTTGAGACTTGCATTTGAATTTGAATTTGTTATTGTTTTTTGAAATATGTTAATTTATTGTCCGATTACCATTGTTTTCTACAGTGACTTATCTGTTTGATTTTGATTTTCCTAGGATGGTGAATAATTAACTTGTCATTTCCAGACATTTTGTTGATCAGTGTTTTGTTTGGGGTAATTAACTTTTGTAGCTAGGACCTTATGATGTTTGTTTGACAGATGTTTTGGGTTTATCTATTTGTTTTTTATATTAGAGGAATAAACGGCAGGTTGCCTTGTGCTCCTGTCTGGTGCCCAACTTTAACTTAGCGAGCATCTTTTTTCAGCCCTACGCTACAGTATTTCAGTTTCTCTATTGTTTTTTAGTACCGTGTCTTGGTCCATGAGGGCACTAGGTTGATCTGGGGTGTTGAGATGGAGGCAGGTCTCTTTGTAGGCACAACAGTCTCTGATTTCCCATTGCTCGGCCAGCCTGAGTCCAATTTAGTCCACTCTACTTTCCTGCGGCCGGACATTAGCCAGGAGCAGCCTTAGGTCCTAGCTGGGCTAGGTTATCTCTTATTCCAGTTCTCTCCAAACACACCACCTGCAGCTGTGTTTGGTCCAGCTAGGTGGACGGAGATGCCGTGGGCAGCTATCATGTCAGGGTAGCCTCCCTTTGGGAATCATAAAGACCAAGCCTAAACATTAAGAAAGTTTATGATATCAAGCATTACGTCTCTTTGTACACTCAGAAGTTATAATTCAGATATTGATATTTGCTCAGAAACATTGATCTATATAAAATTAGATTTCTTGTTAAGAAAAACTTGTAGTCTGTTGTTGGGTTAGCTTAATAGTGGTTTTGATTGCTATACCCATAATGCGAGTATGATCATTTTGTGCATCTTTAGCAGTCACTTAAATTCACAACTTCATCATATTGTAAACATAGCTTATTCAGCCACTGCCCTTACACACAAACAGCCCAAAATACCCAGAGGCATGCTGCACGTGTGTGTGTGTGTGTGTGTGTGCGTTATGTAACCAGATAAAAAGACATTGGTCATTATCTACATGGAATGCATGCATGTTGCCAATAGTAAAAATAATTAAAAAAGAACATAGGGATGGAATTACTAATACTATAAAGGTTTGTGTGGTAAATTCAGCATAATATACATTCCACTCCACAAATTCTATCAGTATAACAACAAATAATTTCAAAATACTTGAAATAAGCAGCAGACAGTGAGACGATCATTGCCTAAGGCAACTTCCGACCACCTAGTCGGACCAGCCGGACCAACATCGCAGCAGGTGGTGTGACCGAACCCAGGGGGTGAGGGAAGAGTGTCAGATGTCAGCAGGACAATCTGAGCTAAACAGTATGATGGATCTGTCCAGCATACTAACTCCATGGTTTTTCTAACGTCATGGTCCAACACAGACAGAGGCACACATTCATATACATACATATTCTTTCACACACACTGTCGACTCTACTGTAAGCCGGGTCAAGCTCCTCAAATCTCAGAATGAAAGGGAGTATGTGACAAGTGGTATTAGCCATCCCTTTGTGGATCATGGTGAGGCTAAGAGGGATGGATTCAAATCAGTGCTGTTTCCCCTCCGCCTTCCCCCTGGTATTATCAGCGTTCCACTGCCCCCTCCTCATCCTGTCTCTTCCTTAGTTTGTCAACTCTTCATCGTCCTTTTTCAATTCGCCACATCCACAGCACGCTCTGCTGTCATTTTCTGAAAGGTGCTGTGTACAGCCACTGCAATCACAGTGCCATTCACAGCTTCAGGTTTCACTGTGTGTGTGTGCTCTTTAGCAACCATGCTGTCAAAAGTGGCACCCCAGGCTTCTTACACCTTTCTGTGGTGGCTTTACATCATGTAAGCCACAAGGACAGTCAAAGGCGTCCTGAAATTGAAAGCACCACACCACGTGCGGACGTTCTAATCTTCCTCTGTCTTCCCTGGTGTGTGATTGCTGTGTTTGTGTTCCCTGACTCTCTCCTGCTGGCATTCAAGAGAGGACTTTGATTTCACTGGTTATTTCTGAGAATTCAAGGTAATGCCCCTCTCTGCTCTGTTCTGATTCTTGATTGTTTAGAAGGCTGCTTTGTCTTTGACTGCATTGCTTAAGAACTTTGCTTTGAACCCTGTTTCAAGAGGAGATTTTTAATGCACTCACTGTATTTTCATCCCGAAACCTTAGAGGCTGTGTTGCAACAGATAAAGATTGTGAACTACTTCACCAGCTGCTGCTGAGAGTCACACAATTGGATTGCGTACGTTTATTTAAAAATAAACGATTGTTGATATTCAACTGGCCTTGTGTCAATAAAAGGTTGGGAATATATGAATATGAACAATGTTTAACTTTCCACCATGTTTCCTGCATCCAGAGCTCCCCCTTATTTGCCAGCAAAAGTCTGCCGGATGATGCAACTTTTGCCAGCTCTGTATGCATACAGAATGTATATACAAAATGTGGAAGTACAATCTGTAGTTTCGAACAACAGCTCTACAACTGGCAAAAGTCAGCCAGAAGCGGTAGACTTTGAGGATTCATCATCTGACCACCATGAATGTCTGTACCACATTTCATGGCAAACCATCCTGTACAGATGCAACTGTCAAGTATTGGGATGGCTATGTCAGGGCCCAGGCAGATTCATGGCTGATCCCAGCTGGATGAAATTAAATCCCCCCTCGATGATGTTGTGTACAATGCATGTGTTGTGCAACCTTTGCACCATGTGTAGAAACCAGATGCAATGCTCTATCTATCCACCAGGAGGAGCAGTGATTACCAAATCTTAAACGGTTTACTGACATCAGACTGCTGTGACTTTAAGCTATTTTACTTTTAGTTTGCTGCTGGAAAGTTTAATTGACCCAGTGCGACTTAAATCCGATGTTCTTATTATATTTGATGACTGGAGTGAATTGTTATTATCATATTATAACGTCATGAAAAATTATGCTGAGGCTTTTTGTAATACATTGATACAGATTGTTTTTATGCATTAGCTAACAAAAAATAGGTTATTCTTTAATTTTAGAAACTGAGCAGGCCAGACGACTGAAAGAGACGCGCCTTTATTTAATCATTATTATAACTTCTATTCTGTGAAATTCTTCATGAAAGCTTCAGCAGATGCATTACTCAACATAATTGTTTGAAATGTTAAAGCAATACAGGTGGGAAGTGAATGACAATCAGTAAGAAATAACTGTAAAGTTTGGTGCAACCTTGTACAGCTGACATGCTTTAAGTCCAGCGGGTTTATTCTGAACTTGGAAAATCTGCCTTTACTTCATATTCAACCAACCACATGGAATCATGTACAACACATCCTCAAGATCGATACTCTCACTACCCCTACACAATTTAAGACTAGGATCTCAAACCACTTCACCTCTGTGTGCAGTTGTTTTCACTGAGTATTGTCCTTTTTGAAGTGATTAACTCTGTGTTTCATTGCAAATTAAGGAAACCACAGTGATTTTCAAGGGTTAAATAAAGGTTTGAAATTAGACTTAATGAAATGCACTCATCTGTCCAGCTGAATTTATGTGCAGTTAACAAGGTAGCTCACACAAATTTACAAGAAGGCACACACAATTAAGAAAAGACTGGGGATTTTCTCCCCGGTGACAGATAAGTATATACAGTAGTATACTGTTTACTGTGTTTGCTAAATTTGCTTCTTGCCAGGTAAGATGCACTTTAAACACAGAGAAGCCTACATGCCTCTAAGAAAGTTCAGATTCCATGGTATCTGCATCAAAAGTCAAGAGGTTACATAAACTCTTGAAAAAGAGTGAAAACATGAAAATGTATTTTTTGGCGCTCGCACGGGGGACATGCGTCAAGCATAAACCTAGCTTTACTCTTGCAGCCAAGAGCGCTATTTTGCTGACACTCATTCTCTCTCTCTCTCGCTCTCTCTCTTGCTCCCTCTGCAAAATAGCGCTCTTGGCTGCGGCTACTTTTTGTGTGTCCAGAATCCCTCTTAATTCAAATGTGGTAGGGTGGTGAATATCGTTGGATATTCAGCTGGCTTAATGATTGGCCCAAACATATGTGCACAAAGCTAACGAAAAGAAAATTCTACAAGTTTATATGGAATGCGGGTAGGGCAAAATTATTGAGGTGCTCCAGCCCCTCAACATCCACAAGGCTGAATTCTGGGGGAAAGTGTCTCTAAAATGATTCAAAAAGCTTCGATAATATTTCAATTTCAGTGTATGCTACTGACTTTATTTGCTGTTAACAAGCCATATACTGTAGACCCTAAAGATGAGCGGATGACCCGCTCTAGCTCTTAGGCCAAAAACATGCAAACAAAAACCCACTAAATAAAAATGGTGTTTTGTGTTTTGTGAATGAAAACTTATTTCACTGCCATTGTTAATACAGTATAAATGACTTCAATGTGATCTTCACTCAATAAACAAATACTGGTAGATGGGAATAATATTGATAGTAATAACACTGCTGAATATTGCGTGTCTTAAATGATGCACTGAATTTCAAAATCATTAAGGTGAAATGTGAGGGTAAAATCAGGGTTCATGCTGTTAAAAATAGGTAAATAATACCTAGTGACAACTGTGAAGGAATTTTCCTTCTTGTTTGTTAAACTTCCCTCTTGTAGGTTAAAGGTAACTTAAGACAGTGCTCCACAGGTCAGGTCAACTGTCTGTCTCTGTTCACCTGTCTCACTCTGTGTGCCAGACAAGGCCGAGTTGGCTCTGGCATCTGGTAGACCAAGGTCTGCTAGATATCTTCTGTTTTCAGGGATAGACACAATAGGCTGGTGCCTGGTTGTTGTAGCTGGATAAGAGAGACTGTAGAGAGGCTATGCTGTTGCTAGGACAGCAATGGTTGACGTCTTTCCTTGTTTGGATCTGATATCCAATAAAGTCATCACACATGTGAGGCTGAGTTAGAAATAACCCTATTTGGATATAGCGGAACTGATCAGTTCTGGGGAGGGTTAAATACTGAACTTCAGGACACCATCTTCAGATTTGGGTAGCAGTACGCTGTGATTCACACGTGGTGTTTCCCTTTTCTCCTCGATCGAGCTTCAATGAATATTCCTGTGTAAGACATCCCGGTCTCCTGAAACTTCTTGTTAGAGTGAACCAGCTCTAAGATTTCCATCACAACAACTAGACAGGCAGTATACATTATTGAAGTTCCAGCAACTTCTCTTAGTCTGGGAAACAAGTCAAGTCAAGTCAAGTCAATTTTATTTGTATAGCGCCAAATCATAACAAAAGTTATCTCAAGACGCTTTCACATAGAGTAGATCTAGACCATACTCTTTAAAATATTATTTACAGAGACCCAACAGTTCCCACCATGAGCAAGCACTTGGCGACAGTGGCGAGGAAAAACTCCCTTTTAACAGGTAGAAACCTCGAGCAGAACCAGGCTCTGGATGGGCGGCCATCTGCATCGACTGAGTTGGGTTGAAAGGGGAGGAGAGAGGGGGAGAGGGGAGAGAGAACAAGAGGAGAGACAACAAATCAGACTAATAATAATAACAACTGCAGCAGTGAGTGTGGAGCAGGAACATGGTGGCAGTAGATGGCCGGCAATCACAGATCCAGAATCTACAGCTTCAGGGGCAGAAATACCTGCAGAAAGTGAGAAGGCGGACTACCAGGAAGAAATGGGGTTGGTAACCTGTATAAGTGGGATAGGAATGCGTACAGATCAGCGAGAAGCGAGAGAGAAGCTCAGTGCGTCATAGGAAGTCTCCCGGCAGTCTAAGCCTATAACAGCATAACTAAGGGATGGTTCAGGACTCACCTGAGCCAGCCCTAACTATAAGCTTTATCAAAAAGGAATGTTTTTAGCATACTCTTAAACGAAGAGAGGGTGACTGCCTCCCGAACCCAAATTGGGAGCTGGTTCCACAGAAGAGGAGCTTGATAACTAAAGGTTCTGGCTCCCATTCTACTTTTAGAGACTTTAGGTACCACAAGTAACCCTGCATTCTGTGAGCGTAGTGCTCTAGTGGGGTAATACGGTATTATCAGCTCTTTAAGATATGATGGTGCCTGACCAATAAGAGCTTTGTAAGTGAGGAGGACGACTTTAAATTCTATTCTAGATTTCACAGGGAGCCAGTGCAGAGAACCTAATATTGGAGAAATATGTTCTCTTTTGCTAGTTCCTGTCAGTACACGTGCAGCCGCATTCTGGATCAGCTGGAGAGTCTTTAGAGACTTATCGGGGCAGCCCGATAATAAGGAATTACAATAATCTAACCTAGAAGTAACAAATGCATGAACTAGTTTTTTTGCATCTTTTTGAGAAAGGATATGCCTGATTTTTATAATGTTATGTAAGTGGAAGAAGGCAGTCCTTGAAGTCTGTTTTATATGGGTATTAAAGGACATGTCCTGATCAAAGATTACTCCTAGACTCCTTACAGCGGTGCTAGAGGCCAGGGCAATGCCATCTAGAGTAACTATATCTATACATAGTGCGTCTCGCAGGTGTTTAGGACCCAGAACAATAACTTCAGTTTTGTCTGAGTTTAACAGCAAGAAATTGCAGGTCATCCAGTCTTTTATGTCCTTAATACATGCCTGAAGCTTGGCTAACTTACCGGTTTCATCTGGCTTTATCGATAAGTATAACTGAGTATCGTCTGCATAGCAGTGAAAGTTTATGGAGTGTTTCCTGATAATATTGCCTAAAGGAAGCATATACAAGGTAAATAAAAGTGGTCCGAGCACTGAACCTTGTGGAACTCCATGACTAACTTCCGTGTGCACGGAGGATTCATCATTTACATGGACAAACTGAAATCTATCTGATAAATACGACTGAAACCAGCTTAGTGCGGGTCCTTTGACGCCAATCAAATGCTCCAGTCTCTGTAATAGGATACAATGGTCAATGGTATCGAAAGCGGCACTAAGTTATAACAGAACAAGTACAGAGACAAATCCTTTATCTGACGCAATCAAAAGGTCGTTTGTCACTTTCACCAGTGCTGTCTCTGTGCTATGATATTCCCTAAATCCTGACTGAAAATCCTCAAATAAACTATTGCTGTTTAGAAAGTCACATAACTGATTAACGACCACTTTCTCAAGGATTTTGGAGAGAAAGGGAAGGTTAGATATAGGTCTATAATTGGCTAAAACCCCTGGATCAAGCATAGGCTTTTTAAGAAGAGGTTTAATTACAGCTACTTTGAAGGACTGTGGTACATAGCCCGTTAATAAAGACAGATTGATCATGTCTAGTAAAGAAGTGCTAACTAAGGGTAAAACTTCTTTAAGCAGCCTAGTTGGGATGAGGTCTAAGAGGCAGGTTGTTGGTTTAGACGAAAAAATCATTGAAGTTAGTTGGTAAAGGTCAATTGGAGAAAAACAATCTAAATATAAATCTGGTTCTACAGCTGCTTCTGAGGTTCCTGAAGTTCCTGTACTCGAAGATGTATCTGAACTGGCTGAGAGCACAAGATGATGATTTTTTTCTCTAATAGTTAGAATTTTATCATCAAAGAAGCTCATGAAGTTATTATTACTGAGCGCTCTCGGAATACATGGCTCAACAGAGCTCTGACTCTGTGTCAGCCTGGCTACAGTGCTGAAAAGAAACCTAGGGTTGTTCCTATGTTCCTCTATAAACATACTGTGAACCATGACCTAAACAAAGAAACATGACTCTATATGTGTCAATGTTTTTTATTGAAGGAAGCACCATGTCATGGTGACGCCCTGCAATGAATGGCAATGTTTACAGTTAAATCTAGACACACCAAATCAGGAAACAGGAGGAGGGGGGAAGACTTTGCCTGACATCAGACAGAATTGTCAACTCGTTATACTCCATTTCCATCTTCAGTCTGACATTGCCTCCACTGTAACTAATTTCCATGGAAGAAGGGGATTTGATTTTCCCTAACCACTCAGTAGAGACCAATGTATCCGCCTGAATCTAAAGTCAGCTTGGGTCTGCTCCATTACCACGCCTGCTTGTGCCAAGTAGGCAGGGTCTTATGGTAGTCTACAGATCCGCTGGATCCGCTGCTAGAGTTCAGCAGCTAGGGCAGTGTTTACTTACTCACAACCACATGTCCCATAAACACAACATGTCTGCCGCAGGCTGACTTTTGTAATTCATTAGGGCCCGAGCGCCAAATTGGCGCGAAGCCCTATTGTAATGCAAGGAATTATTATTAGGGCCCGAACTGCCAACAGGCGCGAAGGCCCTATTGAAATGCAAGTGTTTATTATTATTATTTATGCAAGTTAATCGCTTTTTAGAAGCCTTAAACATGCTCGGAAAGTTGTTAAACTTTGCACATGAATCAGAACTGGCGAAAATTTAGGTATTTTATGGGTGTCGGTTGGCAAAATGGCTCACTAGCGCCCCCTAAACTTAAGCCGCTCGTGTAGGTTTAACGTACATGTACGAAATTTGGTAAGCACACGTATCATGGCTAGACGCACCAAAAAGTCTCATGGAGCCATACCCTAAAACAAACAGGAAGTCAGATATTTTTACTTTTATGTCCAAATTGTCCAATTTGGGGGGTTTGTACTACAGCGAATTTATCCAAGACAGTTTATCTGATCTGCTTCAATTTTGGTCAGATTACAAAAAAGACCTTAACGGTGCACTGTTGGAAAATTTTCCAACAGTTTTCATCATATGGCGTGGCCGTGGCGGGGTCTCAAAGTTCGGTGATTCGCCACTAAACAGGAAGCGGCTTGTAATGTCACTATACATAGTCAGATTTGATTCCAACTTCCCATGTATGAAAAGAGTCCTGTCCTGAACATGTGTACATGTCAAACTTGACTCAAAGTTAGAGCGCCACCTACTGACAACAGGAAATGTCAAGTTTTATACTTTGATGTACTCCTCCAAGTGCTTTGACCACATCCACCTCAATTGTGATCAAATATCGCCTTAAAACCTTGATGAAGCTTCATTGTGAAAACTGGGAGTTTTCATCGTAGGGAAGTCGCCTTGGCGGGGCGGAGAATTTCGATGCTTCGCCATGAAAAATCAAACAGTTGTCAATCGCCCCCACATGGTCACATCTTTTCCAGATTTCAGACATTTGATGACCGCCCCGCCCTGAAGACATCTACAGTGAAATTTTGAATCATAGTCAAAGCGCCACCTATTGGCAACAGGAAGTTATAGGCGCTATACTTTTACTAATTACTACTAGCTGGTTAAGCACATCTGCCCCAATTTTGGTCACCAAAGCCATGACAAGTTGGTGATGTGATTTTATGAAGCTTTTGAGATTTCATCAAACGCCGTTGCCATGGCGACGTGTTGTTCGCCATGAAAACACGTAGCTGTGTTTGAGGGGTTAAAAATGCTTGCAGACTCACACAAGTTGGCACATATATTGACAGACATGAGACTGTCTAGCTGATATGTTTTTTTTGTGCGGGTGTGGCAAAATAGCTTGGTAGCGCCCCCTACAAAATTAAACGGGCTAGCCCTCGCTGTATGTTAAACCTAGATGCACGTAATTTGGTAGGCACTTGTAACACACCAAGACGCATAAAAAAGTCTCTTGGTGCCATGACCTAAACCCAACAGGAAGTCAGCCATTTTGAATTCAATGTCAAAATTTCCTAAAATGTGATAATTTAAGGGGCTCGTACTTTAGCGAACTTGTCCTAGGAGGTTAATCAGATCATTTTCAACTTTGGTCAGTTTATACAAGAGACATTAAAGGTTTCAACTTGTTCAAGGTTTCTACAAAACTCGTACGGTTTGTCCGTGGCGGTGCGGTGAGCATTTGATGTCTCGCCAGGAATGGAAGTTTCTGTAACTCTGCTCCACATAGTCAGATTGTTTCAAATCTTCACATGATTGATGACAGTCCAAGCCCGAACACGTGTACATGGCCTATTACTTTAATTTTCGCAGCGCCACCTGCTGGCAGGCAGAAGTCCAATTTGCATGAAATTTTAGCAAAGTGTCTAGCGCTGTACGTTTCACCTACATGTACAAAATTTGGTAGACATATGTAACACCTCCATATGTTCAAAAAAGTCCATTGGGCCATTCCCCAAAACCTACAGGAAGTCCGCCATATTTACTTAAGTGTGAACTTTACAAATTTACACACCGCTTGTAGGAAGTTGATCAGATCCAACTCAACCTTGGTCAAAATATACAAAAGCCCTTATAGATGATGTATGGTGAAGGATTTCTGCACACCTCGAACGGTATGGCCGTGGCGTGCCAGCAAAGTTTGAAGTTTGGCCATGAAAGACTGATAATATTCTGGAGCAATTTTTTTTTCGTCCAGCAGATGGCAACATTGCCATGGTAATGGATACAAGCCCAAACCTCTGTTAGACATCCCTTTGGCTTTAACCTGGACAGCTGCCTGTGACAGATGGACTTATTGTAACAGTACTCCGCGTGGTCAGAATGTTTCAGAACTTCACTAAGCCACCTCCTGACAACAGGATGTAAGTGTTATGTGGCAAACTTTATGTGCTTTATATGAATTTGTCACTGTGTGGTCTGTAATGGAAATTTCTTATATCAAGTCACAACCAGGTCATGTGTCCATTCAGGTTACATTTCTCTTACCTTAATTAGACACATGACCACTCCTGTGTGTCAGGATGTAGTCAGAATGAATAGTCTCTGTATTCATTGATCACTCTCCTGACCACTGATGATATAATCACATGTCACACATCAGCTGTCAATTGATGTACATATCACATTGTAAGTACTGCTAAAACCTGAGTGAGAAGATAATGGACCCCATTGTCTTCTCCCCCATGATCTTGTCCTGTTGAAACATATAAAAGACAGACACCCCTGGTGCTCTGGACTCATTTGCCCACCTCATGTATTTGACTGTGCTGTGAGTCCCTCTGCAGAGGTAGAATTAAACTTGCGGAAAGACAAGTGTTGACTTTGTGCTTATTTGGACGAAAATTGCCACCACAATTTGGCATTGTCGGCAGGATCATTCGTGTGAGCGGACATCTGGAACTCAGGGCTCATGGTAAAGACTGTACAGCTAGAGTCTGGGACTCTAACCTCAACCTCCCCGACAAAGAAGTGTGGGCCTGACGCCTGAGAACCAGTGCTCGCTCACCGCTGTGATCCAGTGAACTAGGTGGCTCAACAACACTTGTCTCTCCGGTAAGTAGAATTTGTTTTGGGTCTGGGACCCTTGTGTAAGAGATTCTCACCACTGACGGGTGTGTTGTGACAGACGTGTCAGCAGGGCAGGTGTAGATACCGCTGTAGAATCGAGAAGCTTCGGGTCTGGGACCCTTTTTTGTTTTGTTGTGGGTCTGGGACCCTTTTTTGTTTTGGGTTTAGAGTACGGAAAAGTCTATAAACTCTTACAAGATACTGTAAGGATTCTTACATTGTATTTGGAAATACGTGTATAACTGACCGAGTTACTAGGGCAGGTTAGACTAGGTCCCGCTAGAGAATCTTGAATAACAAAGACAAAAATAAAATAAAATTAAAAAATAAATTTAAAAAAAGGGATAAGAGAGAAAAAGAACAGCTCTGAACCTGAGGGAAGGAGAAAGAGGAGTTTTAAGCCTCAGAGGTTAGAAACCGGGAAAAATAAAAATAAAAGAATCTTGAAAACTAAAATTTTAATCTGTAGAAACGTTTTTTCCCGAGACCAGTATAAGTAAAGTCGACTACCCTAAATTCCAAATTTTAAATAAATTAACACCTAGGAAAGAAAAAAAAAAAAAAAGGTTTACTCATTTTTTCAGCACGGGAAGCTTTAACCTAAGACGATCTTCAAGTCCAATTAAAGAAAGAAAAGAAAAAGATTTTACGCAGATTGGGCGAAGCATATATATGTTGGTTTAAAAAAAAAAAAAAAAAGCAACGGCCTGGGACAGAAAACAGAAGGCAGGGACAAATTCACTAATCTCTCAGTCTCAGTGCCTCAAACTAGACCCTGATCTGGGCTCGGCACCCCTCAGAACACAGCCACCACCACCATTCAACCAGGCGGCACAGCCAGGCGCTCCAGACCCACGGGAGCGGCTCTATCCACAACTCAGTGAGCTGCACCTCCACCTCCACCGTACGTCACCTCATACGACGCACCAGACCCCACACAGTACTCGACTGGACACAGTGGGGAAACAAAATCAACCCCTGGGAAGTCCATCTACGAGGCATCAAGCCAGAGATCTGCGGGATGAGGGCATGGGAGAGGTCACGGCTGCTCCAGGTGTGGCCAGGTGGGACATTGGGCTAGAGATTGCCCTGACAACAAGGCTGACTGACTAGAGGTGGAGTCGAGGACAGTGAAGGATTCATCTGGTTTTGACGCATAACAGAGACGAGAGATCAACCTGCACTTCAGACATGTGAGAGCACTAACACACACACACACACACTAACACACACCCACACACACACACAGAAGTTTGAAAACAAATGGTACAGAGAAGGTCTAGATAAAGATTAGCTCAAGCTTGACTGGTTGTACTGGGATGATAACCACTGTGCTGTCTCAGTAGCTCTGACTGACTCACTCTTTCCCACTCTGGTTAAAGTGCCAAACTTGGATCCTCATGTTTCATTAGTCAAGCCTAAACATAAAAAAAATGGGAATAATTGGGACCTTGGATAAAGAGTTGTAACAATGCAACTGGGTGGGAGGGAAAGAATCAGTCACAACCAGGTATTGATTTCCATCGAAGTTTAAAGGTGTACCGTAAAAGCCTTTCAGCAGTGATAAATGCAGTCAGAACTGTTGAACTCAATCCTGATACAGAGTGCAAACTAACAGGCTGCAAAAGAGTCAAGCATCCAGCAATAGCTGATGAGAGGTTTTTAGACCTATTTGGTGAGGGCTCGACTTTTGTGAACAACATCAATGATATTCCTGAGTCACAACAAGTGCCATCATGTTCATGGGCTCAGCATAAATATGATGTTGGTCTAATGAAAGGAGTTGAACCAGTCATGATAACACCTAAATCCTCCTACAGACCATGCCAAACTCAATATCAATAAGCAGCTGAAGGTATTAAACCTGTTTTTTATTCTCTCCTTGCAACTGGAGTGATCGTCCCATGCAAAAACTCTCCTGTGCGAACACCAATCTTCCCTGTAAAAAAGATAAGAGATTCTGGCCAGCCAGAGGAATGGAGATTTGTGCAGGATCTGCAAGCAGTAAATGCTGCAGTCCAGGTGCGCGCGCCAAATGTTCCGAACCCTCACACAATCCTTTGTCAAGTTCCATCTCATAGCAAGTGGTTTTCGGTTGTCGACCTAGCTAATGCATTTTTTAGCATCACCTGTTGATCCAGACAGTCAGTTTTGTTTTGCATTTTCTTTTGAGGGCAGAATGTACACATTCACTCGTTTATGCAAAGGTTTTTGCGAATCTCCCACAGTCTTTAATGCAGCATTAAAGGAAAATCTGGAATCACTAGAACTACGAGCAGGAAGTGCTCTTTTGCAGTATGTGGATGATTTGATGATTTGTTCTTCCACACAAGAAACCTGTAAACAGGACACAGTTGCTCTGCTCAAACATCTAGCTGCAAATGGCCACAAAGCTAGCTTATCAAAACTGCAGTTCGTGTGTTGCAATTATAACGGAAGCTTGTTCCCCCAAACCAGATTTACAAGACATACCACTGGCTAATGCAGATTTTGAACTATTTGTGGACGGCTCAGCCTCAAGAAATCCAACAACTGGTAAAAACCAAGCAGGTTTTGCAGTCACTACCTTGCATGACACAATTTTAGCTGAACCACTCCCATCAAATTACTTTACATAAGCAGCAGAATTAGTGGCATTGACAGAAGCGTGTAAACATGCTACAGATAAAAGTGTCAACATTACACAGACAGCTGATATGCATGGGGCGTGGTGCATGATTTTGACTGTCTTTGGGCTAACAGAAAATTTTTGACATCCATGGGCAAACCTATTGCTCACCATACCTTGGTTGCTGGTCTCCTTGATGCTGTGTTGTTACCAAAACAAATTGCTATCTGTAAATGTGAAACACACACTAAAAATTGATTCAGTTTCACAGGGAAATGCTAGAGCTGATACTGCTGCAAAAGCTGCAGCAAAACAAATACTAACAGCTCAGTGTGTTTCTGTGCCTGATTCACCTGTAACACCTACCACTGATTTACAAGAATTGCAGACAAGGGCCACTCAGGAGGAAAAGGCCACTTGGAAAAAAGCAGACTGTTCACTGTTTGACAAAAGTTGGCACGGTCCAGATGGCAAACCCTATTGACTCCAGACGAATACAGAAAGTGCTCATCCACCTCCTAACAAACCCATTCATTTAGCACCAAGCGAACATCAACATCAGTAAGTGAACCAACATTTTCCCCCGCCTTGTGTTTGCGAGGGAGAGAGGGGTGTGGATTGTCACTAGAACCACACGTTTCTCAAACTCACGAAGAGGCAGCACACTGAATATGGGTGGATTGAGGTCACACTGCTGATAAAGATGATACCAACGGACAAACCATGGCATCCAAATGGGCAATTAAGGTACAGTCAAAGGATAGGAATATGTCTTTTGCTCCTGCTGATTGTCATCATAGCCCTACCACTACTGCTGTTGCTCAATACCATGGGGCAAGATCAAGACAACCAAAGCCCCAATAACATCCTGGGGCATAACAGAACCAAAAGGGAAGTGGAACATGATTTCCCTACCAAACCTGAAGACAACATCTGGTACACAGCCATGATGACAAGCGCAAGAAAACTAACCAACCACAGCTGCTATGTTTGTGCACACCTCCCTCACGAGGTTGGCACCACATTGCCAGTAAGACCTAGCCCACTAAACATTTCAGAAACAATAGGGGTTATGGTGGCTTTCACCCAAGGTATTTCGACACAAAACCGTACAACGAAGGACATGACTGAGATACTTAAACAGACCAACATTAGTATTGTCAACTATGGTGGTTCTACTGCCAGATTTTGGAACATGTCCCTGGTAACACACTCAGGAATTTATCAACCTGTAATGACAACAAATCCCAGTCAAAGAGGAACTGTTTGTTTCACCAGACAGTGTTTCACACCAAAGGACCACCCCCTTGGGGTGTCACTTTGCGAACAGATAGTCACGGCCACCTGTGGACCAGCATTGGACGGGGGAACAAGAGGAACATGTAAAAGCAAGTACCCTTACATCGCTCAGCTGAACTTAACCAACACAGCTAGTCTACATCGTACAGGTAACGACAACCCAGTAGTTATGATGCCCTCGAGTGATGGTTTTGGATCTCTGAGACAACACGTCTGGGTGTGCGGACGGTATGTATATCAATCTCTCTGACCTGGGTGGTGTGGAACCTGTTACCTCGCTAAATTGCTACCCTCTCTCCTTGTGCTGCCCAACCTCACTGATTACAATGCTTACTTCAACCAGTACATTACATCACATAGGAGAAAACGCTCCACTACAAGAGTATCACAGCTGGAGAAAGGTTTCGGAGGACTGTTTCCCTGGTGTGGCGTGATAAACAATGCACACAAGCTCGATGAAATAGCTTTGGAACTGGAAAATCTAACAGCCCTAGTGGCAACTGGTTTTACTGCTCTCTCTCCTAGCATCCAGGGTCTCAGAAATATGGCCCTGCAGAATAGGATGGCTCTGGACATGATGCTCGACAGCCAGGGAGGGGTGTGCCATATCATTGGGCCTGATTGCTGCACCTTCATTCCAGACATTTCTGACAACATGACACATGTTGTTTCCCACCTGAACAAATTGTTCCATGAAGAGAAGAGCAAGGACTCCCAGAATCCCACAGGATGGAGTTGCTGGTCTTGGCTGACTATGGGCGGGTGGAAAATTACATTGATAAAACTTCTTGTACCTCTGCTGACTGTCATTGTAATTTTTGCCACATTGACATGTTGTGTAATCCTTTGTGTTAAAGCTTTGGTCTCCTCTTTGGTCAAGTCCTCCATTAGACAATATGTGCAGGTGCCACAAAAAGACATCCCTGATTCATTCCCGCCTCCAGAGTGGACACCACCATACCACATTGATGATTATTCTGATCAATCCGTTTGAAATTGATATTTTCTCCTAGCCAATTCTTATATCAATATTCTAAGATTCCTGTTTGTAATGACAAAAACATAACAACTATACACATTCTACATAACATAATAATTAATGACTTGATTGTTAAAAATGTTTTGTGAGCATAAAATGCTCAAAGGGAGGAATGTAATGGAAATTTCTTACATCAAGTCACAACCAGGTCATGTGTCCATTCAGGTTACATTTCTCTTACCTTAATTAGACACATGACCACTCCTGTGTGTCAGGATGTAGTCAGAATGAATAGTCTCTGTATTCATTGATCACTCTCCTGACCACTGATGATATAATCACGTCACACATCAGCTGTCAATTGATGTACATATCACATTGTAAGTACTGCTAAAACCTGAGTGAGAAGATAATGGACCCCATTGTCTTCTCCCCCATGATTTTGTCCTGTTGAAACATATAAAAGACAGACACCCCTGGTGCTCTGGACTCATTTGCCCACCTCATGTATTTGACTGTGCTGTGAGTCCCTCTGCAGAGGTAGAATTAAACTTGCGGAAAGACAAGTGTTGACTTTGTGCTTATTTGGACGAAAATTGCCACCACAGGTCTACACATGATATAAATTTTTTTTAACCACATATCACATAGAAAAGAAGTTTAAACCCCAAAGCCTGGACTAATACAACAGTGTTGCATTTTAAATTGAAAACATACAAAGTAAAATAACACATAACCATACAGTTTTAAAAGTAGAGGTAGAGTTCAAGATAATTCACATCTGGTGGGCCGATCACTCTATGTGTTGGAATGCATAGGACAGATTTGGTTTAATGTAATTAATACTTCATAACATTACATACATAATTCAAATAATATATGTAGTATGTCTAGTACCTACCGCTACTACCAGATATAAAAACAAAGCTCATTAAACTTCCGACACTCCCTGTGAATTATACATTACCAAATATCACGTTGTCATTACAACAACATAACTTTTCAATGGTTTGACAAACAGATGGTTTTGGCTATTAATCTAAAACAATACCACTACACCACATTTACGTACAAGATAAGAATCTTTGACATTTTACCCCCTGCAGACAACAGGAGGTAAGCCTTATGTGACGGTGTTCCTCCGCTTTCCATGAAATTATCCCTGTGTGCATGAATCGCATATTTGAGGTTGTTAACATACTCAAAAAGTTGTGTAATTTTGCATGTGCATCACGTCTGGTGAAAATTTACGTATTTTAATGGTCTTGGACATGGGCGTAGAAAAATGGCTCTATAGCGCCCCCTACAGGGTCGCTAAAACTAAGCCCCTCACATTGGTTTGACCTACACGCATGAAATTTGGTAGGCACATGTAACATACCAAGACTCACAGAAAAGTCTCTTGGTGACATGATCTGAACGCAACAGGAAGTCGGCCATTTTGAATTTAATGTCATAATTTTGTGTGTTTTCGGCTATTTGGGGGGGTCATATTTTAACGAACTAGTCCTAGACAATGAATCAGAACGTCATCAAATTTGGTCAGTGACATCTTACGACCTTGGTGATCAAACGATACTCGGGTTTTACACAAAACTTTAACGGCGTGGCGATGGCGAGCGTCCGTTATTGATGGTTTGCCATAAAACAGGAAGTTTCTGTAGATCCTATATACATTGTCCAATCTGCCTCAAACTTCTGACGTTTGATAAGAGTCCCTCCCTGAACACATCTATGTGTCAATATTGAAACATAGTCAGAGCGCCACCTAGTGGCAACAGGAAATAACATGTTGTATAGTTTGATGTAGTCCTCCTAGCAGGTTGACCCGATCCACTTCAAATTTGGCAAACAAACACTCTAAACATTGATGATGCAAAATACTGAAGATTGTGAGCTTTCATCAAACGCTGTTGCCATGGCAACACTTTGCTCGCCATGAAAGAGGAAGTTGCAGTAACATCACAGTACACGGTCCTGTCTGCTCCAAATTTCACATGCTTGATCAGACTCCCGGCCTGAACCCACCTGAACACCAATTAGGCATCATAGTCACTGCGCCACCTACTGGCAACAGGAAGTAAGCCTCATGTGGCAATCTTCATCCGATTTACATCAAATTTGCACGGTGTGCTCCGCACATGATCGGCATCCAGTCACAAGGCCGCGGCCTCGACACACCCCGACGTGCACACGGGAGCGAGGGCCCGATCATCGCTGCTTGCAGCTTTAATTAGGGCCCGAGCGCCAAACTGGCGCGAAGCCCTATTGAAATGCAAGGAATTATTATTATTATTTTTTGTCCAAATGAATTCCATTTTTGAGGGACTTAACATGCATGAAAAGTCATGAAACTTTGCACATGCTTCAGAACTGGCGAAAAATTTGATATTTTAATGGTCTTGGACATGGGCGAAGAAAAATGGCTCTATAGCGCTCCCTACAGGGTCGCTAAAATTAAGCCCCTCGCATTGGTTTGACCTACACGCATGAAATTTGGTAGGCACATGTAACATACCAAGACTCACAGAAAAGTCTCTTGGTGACATGACCTGAACGCAACAGGAAGTCGGCCATTTTGATTTTAATGTCATAATTTTGTGTGTTTTCGGCTATTTGGGGGGGTCATATTTTAACGAACTAGTCCTAGACAATGAATCAGAACAACTTCAAATTTGGTCTGTGACATCTAAAGGCCTTTGTGAGCAAACGATACTCGGCTCCTCCGCAAAACTTTAACGGCGTGGCCGTGGCGGCCTGGAGAATTTCGATGCTTCGCCATAAAACAGGAAGTTGCTGTATCTCCTCTGTACATTCTCCAATCCGCCCCAAACTTCTCATGTTTGACAAGAGTCCCGCCCTGAACAGATCTATGTGTCAATATTGAGTCATCGTCAGAGCGCCACCTAGTGGCAACAGGAAATGACACGTTTTATACTTTAACAAACTAGTCCTACAAAATTAATCAGAACGTCATCAAATTTGGTCAGTGACATCTTACGACCTTGGTGATCAAACGATACTCGGGTTTTACACAAAACTTTAACGGCGTGGCGATGGCGAGCGTCCGTTTTTGATGGTTCGCCATAAAACAGGAAGTTGTTTTAACTCCACTGTACATTGTCCAATCTGCCCCAAACTTCTCATGTTTCATAAGAGTCCCCCCCTGAACACATCTATGTGTCAATATTGAAACATAGTCAGAGCGCCACCTAGTGGCAACAGGAAATAACATGTTGTATAGTTTGATGTAGTCCTCCTAGCAGGTTGACCCGATCTACTTCAAATTTGGCAAACAAACACTCTAAACATTGATGATGCAAAATACTGAAGATTGTGAGCTTTCATCAAACGCTGTTGCCATGGCAACACTTTGCTCGCCATGAAAGAGGAAGTTGCAGTAACATCACAGTACACTGTCCTGTCTGCTCCAAATTTCACATGCTTGATCAGACTCCCGGCCTGAACCCACCTGAACACCAATTAGGCATCATAGTCACTGCGCCACCTACTGGCAACAGGAAGTAAGCCTCATGTGGCAATCTTCATCCGATTTACATCAAATTTGCACGGTGTGCTCCTCACATGATGGGCGTCCAGTCACAAGGCCGCGGCCTCGACACACCCCGACGTGCACACGGGAGCGAGGGCCCGATCATCGCTGCTTGCAGCTTTAATTATTATTATTTTTTGTCCAAATGAATTCCATTTTTGAGGGACTTAACATGCATGAAAAGTCATGAAACTTTGCACATGCTTCAGAACTGGCGAAAAATTTGATATTTTAATGGTTTTGGATATGGGCGAAGAAAAATGGCTCTATAGCGCCCCCTACAGGGTCGCTAAAACTAAGCCCCTCACATTGGTTTGACCTACACGCATGAAATTTGGTAGGCGCATGTAACATACCAAGACTCACAGAAAAGTCTCTTGGTGACATGATCTGAACGCAACAGGAAGTCGGCCAATTTGAATTTAATGTCATAATTTTGTGTGTTTTCGGCTATTTGGGGGGGTCATATTTTAACAAACTAGTCCTAGACAATGAATCAGAACAACTTCAAATTTGGTCTGTGACATTTAAAGGCCTTTGTGAGCAAACGATACTCGGCTCCTCCGCAAAACTTTAACGGCGTGGCCATGGCGGCCTGGAGAATTTCGATGCTTCGCCATAAAACAGGAAGTTGCTGTATCTCCTCTGTACATTCTCCAATCCGCCCCAAACTTCTCATGTTTGATAAGAGTCCCGCCTTGAACACATCTATATGTCAATATTGAGTCATCGTCAGAGCGCCACCTAGTGGCAACAGGAAATGACACGTTTTATACTTTAACAAACTACTCTTACGAAATTAATCAGAACGTCATCAAATTTGGTCAGTGACATCTTACGACCTTGGTGATCAAACGATACTCGGGTTTTACACAGAACTTTAACGGCGTGGCGATGGCGAGCGTCCGTTTTTGATGGTTCGCCATAAAACAGGAAGTTGTTTTAACTCCACTGTACATTGTCCAATCTGCCCCAAACTTCTCATGTTTCATAAAAGTCCCCCCCGAACACAATTATGTGTCAATATTGAAACATAGTCAGAGCGCCACCTAGTGGCAACAGGAAATAACATGTTGTATAGTTTGATGTAGTCCTCCTAGCAGGTTGACCCGATCCACTTCAAATTTGGCAAACAAACACTCTAAACATTGATGATGCAAAATACTGAAGATTGTAAGCTTTCATCAAACGCTGTTGCCATGGCAACACTTTGCTCGCCATGAAAGAGGAAGTTGCAGTAACATCACAGTACACTGTCCTGTCTGCTCCAAATTTCACATGCTTGATCAGACTCCCGGCCTGAACCCACCTGAACACCAATTAGGCATCATAGTCACTGCGCCACCTACTGGCAACAGGAAGTAAGCCTCATGTGGCAATCTTCATCCGATTTACATCAAATTTGCACGGTGTGCTCCGCACATGATCGGCATCCAGTCACAAGGCCGCGGACTCGACACACCCCGACGTGCACACGGGAGCGAGGGCCCGATCATTGCTGCTTGCAGCTTTAATTATTATTATTATTATTTTTTGTCCAAATGAATTCCATTTTTGAGGGACTTAACATGCATGAAAAGTCATGAAACTTTGCACATGCTTCAGAACTGGCGAAAAATTTGATATTTTAATGGTCTTGGATATGGGCGAAGAAAAATGGCTCTATAGCGCTCCCTACAGGGTCGCTAAAACTAAGCCCCTCACATTGGTTTGACCTACACGCATGAAATTTGGTAGGCACATGTAACATACCAAGACTCACAGAAAAGTCTCTTGGTGACATGATCTGAACGCAACAGGAAGTCGGCCATTTTGAATTTAATGTCATAATTTTGTGTGTTTTCGGCTATTTGGGGGGGTCATATTTTAACGAACTAGTCCTAGACAATGAATCAGAACAACTTCAAATTTGGTCTGTGACATCTAAAGGCCTTTGTGAGCAAACGATACTCGGCTCCTCCGCAAAACTTTAACGGCGTGGCCGTGGCGGCCTGGAGAATTTCGATGCTTCGCCATAAAACAGGAAGTTGCTGTATCTCCTCTGTACATTTTCCAATCCGCCCCAAACTTCTCATGTTTGATAAGAGTCCCGCCCTGAACACATCTATATGTCAATATTGAGTCATCGTCAGAGCGCCACCTAGTGGCAACAGGAAATGACACGTTTTATACTTTAACAAACTACTCCTACGAAATTAATCAGAACGTCATCAAATTTGGTCAGTGACATCTTACGACCTTGGTGATCAAACGATACTCGGGTTTTACACAAAACTTTAACGGCGTGGCGATGGCGAGCGTCCGTTTTTGATGGTTCGCCATAAAACAGGAAGTTGTTTTAACTCCACTGTACATTGTCCAATCTGCCCCAAACTTCTCATGTTTCATAAGAGTCCCCCCCTGAACACATCTATGTGTCAATATTGAAACGTATTCAGAGCGCCACCTAGTGGCAACAGGAAATAACATGTTGTATAGTTTGATGTAGTCCTCCTAGCAGGTTAACCCGATCCACTTCAAATTTGGCAAACAAACACTCTAAACATTGATGATGCAAAATACTGAAGATTGTGAGCTTTCATCAAACGCTGTTGCCATGGCAACACTTTGCTCGCCATGAAAGAGGAAGTTGCAGTAACATCACAGTACACTGTCCTGTCTGCTCCAAATTTCACATGCTTGATCAGACTCCCGGCCTGAACCCACCTGAACACCAATTAGGCATCATAGTCACTGCGCCACCTACTGGCAACAGGAAGTAAGCCTCATGTGGCAATCTTCATCCGATTTACATCAGATTTGCACGGTGTGCTCCGCACATGATCGGCATCCAGTCACAAGGCCGCGTCCTCAACACACCCCGACGTGCACACGGGAGCGAGGGCCCGATCATCGCTGCTTGCAGCTTTAATTAGGGCCCGAGCGCCAAACTGGCGCGAAGCCCTATTGAAATGCAAGGAATTATTATTATTAGGGCCCGAGCGCCAAACTGGCGCGAAGCCCTATTGAAATGCAAGGAATTATTATTATTATTTTTTGTCCAAATGAATTCCATTTTTGAGGGACTTAACATGCATGAAAAGTCATGAAACTTTGCACATGCTTCAGAACTGGCGAAAAATTTGATATTTTAATGGTCTTGGACATGGGCGAAGAAAAATGGCTCTATAGCGCTCCCTACAGGGTCGCTAAAATTAAGCCCCTCGCATTGGTTTGACCTACACGCATGAAATTTGGTAGGCACATGTAACATACCAAGACTCACAGAAAAGTCTCTTGGTGACATGATCTGAACGCAACAGGAAGTCGGCCATTTTGAATTTAATGTCATAATTTTGTGTGTTTTCGGCTATTTGGGGGGGTCATATTTTAACGAACTAGTCCTAGACAATGAATCAGAACAACTTCAAATTTGGTCTGTGACATCTAAAGGCCTTTGTGAGCAAACGATACTCGGCTCCTCCGCAAAACTTTAACGGCGTGGCCGTGGTGGCGTGGAGAATTTGGCGGCGTGGAGAATTTCGATGCTTCGCCATAAAACAGGAAGTTGCTGTATCTCCTTTGTACATTATCCAATCCGCCCCAAACTTCTCACGTTTGATAAGAGTCCCTCCCTGAACACATCTATGTGTCAATATTGAAACATAGTCAGAGCGCCACCTAGTGGCAACAGGAAATGACACGTTTTATACTTTAACAACCTGGTCCTACAAAATTAATCGTAACGTCATCAAATTTGGTCAGTGACATCTTACAGCCTTGGTGATCAAACGATACTCAATTTTACACAAAACTTTAATGGCGTGGCGATGGCGAGCGTCCGTTTTTGATGGTTCATCAAAAACGAGACCGGGTTCTGAGCTGACAAAACGCAGGACTCTGGTATGATGAGGGGAGGCTGATCTGTTTTTATCTTGATGATGCTTGTTGCTTAAACACAGTCATAGTTGATGGCCAATGTTTCCCAGATGTCAAACTATCAATGTAAAGATGAAGACCATATTATTATTTAGCCACACCCCCTTTAATAACGTATGAACCGGTTGTCGTAGACTCTTGTGGAAGGTATCATTGGACCCAGCTTTGGTTTCTTTGTGAGTGGTATGGCTTATCTCTTTCTGTTGGTCCATTAGCTCATTGGTACATTAGCTCATTGGCCCATAAAAATCTGTTCGTTGGTCTACAAAGCTGTGCCCACCTTATAGCAATCACAAATTTCTACCTATTAGGGTGAACTTTGCCATGAAGGTCAAGTGTTTGTGAGGTTGTGTGTGTGTGTGTGTGTGCATGCACACATAAATGCAATTGTGCACATAGTGGCAGCTATTGCAAATTTGCGCTTAGTTTTTGTTTTCTAAATTTAATTATTTATATATCTTCTATGTGTGTGTAGCATGAAGGGGCTACAACTTTCATTTTGTTGTGCAACCCTGTGTTGTAAAATGGCAAAGAAATTAACCTTGACATCTTGATAACCCTTACACTGTATCTAAAGTACACAGAAGGTGAAGCATTTTCACAGAGCAGCAGCCGCAGCAGCTTTAGTGTTCTGTTTCCACACACGATGCTTTCAGGCACAGTATTTAGTGTAGCTCACCTGTGTTTTGTTAGAGCTAGAGAATATACAATTAATTGAAATGCGAGCCGTTTTGCAGCTTTTGTAGATTGATTAAAATAGAAGCATATCCGTTCCCTCAGACATGCGTGAGACAGACGGCAAAAAAAAATGTGGGTATATAAAAACACTTACTACAGTCCACAAATTGGCCAGTCAGGATGGGTGGATTCCTCAGCTGATTAAAAATACAAATAGTGGGGGCACCCTGATGGCTTATGGATTAATGGTGCTGACCATGATGGTTTCAGTATGGTGGTTGGCCTTTGTTGCATATTGTTCCTCCCCTCTCCTCCCCTTAATTTACTGAATTTCTCCAGTCTTTTTTCCAGACTGTTCTGTTCTGTCTTTTCTTTTTAAAAACAAATGAATGAAGAATACACTCTAAAATTAAAAACCTTTTGCTTCCCAACATAATGGTTTATATGCTATCTTTATTACTAGTATTGCAAACAAAAGCTTGAGTCAAAAGGTGACAAAAGGAGAATACAATCATGGGAAAGAATGAACAGACTTATTCCACATATATGAATATATCTGCACATAAAGCACTTAAAAGAGTTGTGTACAATCCTTGGAAAGAGCAAAAAGACATGATTAAACTTGGAATAAAGTACATTTCGGTGACAAAGTTGTGATCTCCTTGGCCCTGCTAACCTGGCGGTCATCCCATACAGCGAACCTCACATGTGATGCCATCATCTCTATGCAAAATATGCAATTAAATAACAAACCACCTGCCTTTGAATAGAAAATAGGACTAAAGAGGCAACAACAAGCTTTTCCACCATCTGTCTCTTTTACCACCTCACCTCCTGTGTGTGTGTTTGTGTGTGTGATGCCAAAAGACAATGAACCTAAATTCTAATTGGTCCTTGGCTTGCTGGAAGTGAGCCACAGTCGTTGTCTTGTTTTTGCTGCTCCCTGTTTAGCATCTGAAGACAGAATATTTATAGTTAAAACACACTCCTCCAGTGTTGTTTTGACACAAGAGTCATCATTCAGCGTTAGCTTGATGTTAGCAGGGACTCCTCACTGAGCTGTTATTAAAGAATTAGAGAAAAACATTAAAAGTCATGCAGCATTAGCTACAGTTAGCACTGTAGCCATGAACATGCAGTTTAAGTTTTTGTTTTTTCACTGTTACAGTGAAGAAGTCCTTGACAATTACATTCTTGTTCTCAGACTACCCTCCAACAATGCTCTTACAAAATATACAAAAGAAAAACACAAATAGTGCAAAAATTAAAATATAGGAATAAAAAATATAATGTAAAATATTATACTGAGGTAAACAATAGAAGTGTACAATAGTGATAAAATGAATAAACAAATGAAGGCAGGTTGTACAGTAATGTATTTTAATCTGTAAAACAGTTTATTTTATATTAAACTGTAGTATAGTAGTATAATACTAATAATAATAAATATATATATATATATATATACACACACACACTGCGATGAGTGCATCACACACACACACACAGGCATTGAATGCTGAACTATAACCATTGTGAAGGAATTTTCCTGCTTGTATGTTTAACTAAAGATAACTTAAGACATTGCTTCACAGGTCAAGTAACCTGCCTGTTCCACTCTGTGTGCCTGACAAGGCTGAGTTGGCTCTGGCACTTGTTATACCAAGGTCAGCTTGGACATCTTGTGTATTCGGGTTTAGACTCAACAGGCTGGCACCTGGTTGTTGACGCTGGATAATATTACAATAAATATAAATATATATAATACAATAAATATTCCTGCTTAAGACATCCAGATCTCCTGAAACTTCTCGTCTCGAGTAAACCAACTCTAAGATTTTTGTCACAGCCATTATTTAGTATTCTCACATGTGTTCATCTTGTCAAGGTGGGAGATGGCAAATGTGGAGGGTAAGGGCGATGGCATTGATACAATTTGCCTCAAACTTGCCGTCATAACTCAATTAGTCAGGTGAGGTGACAAAAAAGTATTATGGTACAAATTCAGATGCCTTTCTATCCAGAGTTTATCATCTGTTCATACCCAAATAATGAGTTCCCTAGTTCACATAGCTTGGACTTAAACTTCTGTTCCTCCCTTATGAAAATGCTGCTCAACATACATTTGTATTAAGGTGCAGTGGGAGCGATAAATGATGGATTTGATCCATAATACATCTTTGATCTATTTTGTCTCATCTTGCAGATTGACAGACTCATCAAATATTTTTGTGTGCATATGTATAAAAGGCTCTTTCATTGGTTCCAGCCTGCTCAGAGTGGATTTCACTTGAACTTTCCCTGCCTGCAAGCTATCCCTCAGAGTCGGGGCTGCTGGAGCGACTGAGTAACTCAGAGTAAGTTTTGACATTATTTCATGCTTACACAGGAGGTTAAACCACATGCAGTGCCTCTCCTCTCACCACAGGAGTGGTGGACCACTGGCCAAAGCCAACACACAGATATGCAAAGCTAATGCCTACCAAAGTTTATCAACTAACTTTTGATTTTCAAATTTAGCTGTATTATATTGCTGCAGCTTTGATCATATGCAGGATTTTACATTTGATCGTTCCATGCTAGTCAAGCAGTGGCCCATGATTCAGTGTGGCTCTGTCATCACAGACCCAGTTAACTGAACTAAGATGGACTGTCTTTTCAACATCTTTACAAGCTAAAGACAAATCATTCCAGTTTATTACAATTTGGGTTCTATTTTTATAGTTTTTCTGCCTTAATTGTTATCAGTTATCTTAACATTGTACTTACGGCTTGGCTTAGGAGGTAGAACGGTTGTCCAGCAATCTGAAGATTCCTGGTTCAATCCCTGGCTCCTCCAGAGAAAATGTCGAAGTGTCCTTGAGCAAGACACTGAACCCCTAACTGCTCCTGATGAGCAGGTGGCACCTTGCACGGCAGCCTCTGCATGAATGGGTGAATGAAGGCATGTATTGTAAAAGTGCTTTGAGTTGTCAGACTAGAAAAGCTATGAAGAAGTCAGAGGAAAACGGTACAAACACTTACTCTAAGTACTGTAGGTTATGTATGTTTTGTTTTACCTAACGGTTTTGTTTAAGCTATCAGTAACTGGTGATGTATCTGACATCATTTTTAGTCTCTCTATCCATCTATCTCTCTATCCATCTATCTATCTATCCATCCATCTATCTATATATAAACACATATATTTCTTTGGTTGTTGTGAAAAACATTAGTTCTGTAAGGGTGAGTATGCTTTCGAATAAAGTGTGCAGATTACACTTAAGCTGTGACAATCATGTTCAATCACATTAACTACTTTCATGATTTTTAAACACAAGGACGACATGAAGAACTGACAGTTTGGGAACCCTGTGGAGAATGTACCTCAGAGGAAACATATTGTTGTCTGGGACATGCAGAGTTTCACATATGACTCAGCTCAGCTCAAAAATATTGCCCAGACCAGATGATGAGAGTTTTTGCGTGTTATATATATATATGTACTATATCTTTTTATTTCTGAAATTATTTTAAGTTAAATGTATGCTGTTGTCGAAATTTTGTCTGAGGGGAGCCCACAGTATCAGACTTGAAAATCCCTCAACTAACCTAAGGGTTTGTTTACAACCTGTCTGTTTATTCTCTCGTAGCTGTTAGTGAACTTAGTCAAGAACAAGTAATGTCAGTTCAAAAATATTACAGTTCTTGCCTTCATTGATAGTAGGCTAATGTGGGCAAATTGAAATTGAAATTTTGGGTCCCCTGACAACAAAGTTTAACAACCCCCAACCATAGCTGTGTAGGCTGAGCTAACCTGGCAAGCCTGGCTATGCTAACAAACAATAAAAGAGAAACACAGCTATCATAGCCCTAGCTTTGCTGGTTGGTTATGTTTTTCACAAAATAAGACAGACTTCAATTAAAGTGTATTACACTAATAAAACCAACGCAAGTGTGCCATAGCCTACAGAATGTTTAAGGGTGACTACATGTACCTTTAGACCCCTGGTAGACACCATGAAAAAGGGGAATCAGGAGGTTGATTACGGCAGATAGCCATATGAGCTGAGGAGTGCTCAGTTTCTAGGTTTTTTCCCAATCAAACACTGTGCCAGGTGATTTCGTGAGTGCCATATTCAACCAGAGAGGAAGATGCAATCAGTGAAATCACCTGATCGCAGAGTAGGTCAGCTGACAGCCTACACAGACATGTCAGCTGCAGTGTGCAGTGTGCTGTGTGTCCTCATAAGAGAATGTGTGCATGTTCAAAGCAACTACATCACAGACGGGATTTAAAATTATGAGCTGTGCCCTCATCTATTCCTTGCATGTCCATAGCAGCTAACCTGAGGGCTGCTTTTTACATTCACTTCAACCTACTCAAGCGATGCTCCACAGTAGATCTTAATGTCCTTATTCTGTCACAGTGGGAGAGGAGGAGAGGTAGAGCGGAACGAGGTGAGAGGGGACAAAAACAGAAAGACACAGGCACTGTGTAATGCTCCTCTTGAAGCCAATAAACATGCCTCCAGCCTTATTTGTGAACATTGCTGAGAGGGGAAAATATCTCTTACAGTGGACTGGTTAAAGCTAATAACCCACTGTAGCTCCCAGGGTTAGACCACCAGCACTGTTGACTGGTTGGTGAACGGTCATTCATTGAAACACAGAGTGGATATCAAAGTAGAGCCAACTGACTTCAGTGACAATGGTTCAAGCTCAATTTCAAGCTCCTTGTTGTTTTTGGTAGTGGAAATCTTGAATCTAAGGCTTCCTCCAGCTCTTGTCGATATGTATAAAAAGAGGAACACACAAGTAACATAAAGTAGTGCACAAGTTAAAATTCAGGAATACGATATAATAGATAAAATAAAACGGAATATAGTCATGTGGGAAGAATATAAAACTGTGGTAGCTTGTGCACCAAAATGATAAAAAATAATTAACTGTAATGTCAGGTAGGAAAATAAATATATTATATACACTGTGCAGATACAACTGTAACTGTTGCACACTCTGTAGCAAACACAAAACATAGTTAACTAATACTTCAGCTGAATACAGGCAAGATCATAATTTTGCCATGCTAATGATTTGTGCTTGAGATCAGTAATATTTCCATGTGTATGACTTGTAAGCAAGTGGTTGTATGACACAATGTTTATTACATTTGTATTTAATTATATTGAACCACAGAATTTGGTTAATATGAGGTGTCCATATTTGTTTGTATTTTATCGACTTTTAATTATCACTTAGATGTTAATGGGAATGGTATTTACCAGTGGTAGGCACAGTAACACCCACATGACATTAGAGAAAATATGACCTTAAAAGGACATCCCGCTTATCATCCCTTTGGCAAGAACAATGTTGATTGGCGCAAGGACTGTGAGCCTCCTACTGCTTTCTAAAAAACTTATTTTTTATTTTTATGTATTTAATATTTTTTTCTCTACTGCTAGATGTGTTTTGCAGGTGACTTTACCACTTGTCATAGTGGATCTGCAATACTATACAGTTTACCATAGAAACACATACAACCTTTCCTTGGACACAAAGACAAGTAAATTCAAGTCAAGTCAATTTTATTTGTATAGCGCCAAATCATAACAAAAGTTATCTCAAGACACTTTTCACATAGAGTAGGTCTAGACCATACTCTTTAAATTATTATTTTAATGACCGAACATTTCCCACTATGAGCAAGCACTTGGCGACAGTGGCGAGGAAAAACTCCCTTTTAACAGGTAGAAACCTCGAGCAGAACCAGGCTCTGGGTGGGCGGCCATCTGCATCGACCGAGTTGGGTTGAAAGGGGAGGAGAGAGGGGGAGAGGGGAGACAGAGCAGGAGGACAGACAACATAATAATCAGACTAATAATAATAATAATAATAATTGTAGCAGTGAGTGTGGAGCAGGAACATGGGGGCAGTAGACAGCCTGCAGCCACAGATCCAGACTCTACAGCTCCAGAGACAGAAATACTTGCAGAAAGTGAGAAGGAGAAAAAGCACAAAAACTACCAGGAAGAGGTGGAGTTAGTAACATGTGGGATAAGAATGTGTACGGCATATATATATATATATATATACATACACATACATACACATACATATATACATACATATATACACATATATACATACATATACACATATATATATTATGGCATGCCGTTTAAGAAATTATTTTTTATATATATATATAATGATGAAACTTAAATATATGGAATTAACTTTGAATATATTGAATGGCAGTTTGAATATATGGAATGAAACTTGAATATATGGAATTAAAGTCATCAAGGTGCTGCAGTCACGAAATGTAGTATCAGCAATTTTAGTTAATGAAGATATAATTAACACCTTGGGGAATGCAAGTATGGGCCAAAATAATACTAGTAACTGTACTGTTTTATCAAAGAAAGCTGTATGCAGTCCTGCATATCAGCAAAACATTAAAGAAACATGCCTTCAGCGTCAGGTGCCCCCCCCCACAGCAACCCCTATCAACAACATTCACCCGTTCACTAGCAGAAAATTATACCGCTCTCATCGAAGCCACCAGACTCCATTGACAAAAAACTTATTTAACTTGTTAACTTATTTTACCTCGCAAACATGGGAGCTGTGGTTTTACCGCTGCCTCGATCTATTAGTTTGGGTTATTGTGTGACTTTGGTGTTTTAGAATCAACCTTTCAAAACACCAACTCACAATAATCTTTAAAACACAAAACTCACACAGCAATCTTTAAACCATAAAGTCACGCAATAACTTGGAAATGTTAAAATTACAGTTTTTTCAGTGGAGAGACATTGAAGAGTAACAGTTTTTTCTGGTTAAAGAAAGGCTCTTACCCCTTAACAACATTTCAAAAGCATTCAATTCTATTGCTGCCTCTTGTGTCCTTCCGAGTGCTAAGATCGTAGATAGGGGCCGTTGTGGGGGCTCCTGTGAGGTTAAAGGTGTGTTTCAGTCTGTTAATGTTTGCCTGATGAGCAGGACCTGACCGGCCTGCGAGGTTCGCTGCATTCGGTCCTCCACAATGAAGCAGTGAATACATTTCTTCATTGCAATCAAATAGTATTGAATTCGGTTACCGGTATTTGGCCCATATTTGCCAGGATGTTAATTATTTTGGGATTGCTGAAACTAGATTTCGTACAGACTGGCTCATATAGTGACACACTTCTGGCAGCAACTGTAGGAATAATCACATGGAAAACACAGGACGTCACCAGCGCCTTGATGACGTCAGATTTCCTTCAATATATTCTAGGTTCATTCAATATATTCAAACTTTCATTCCATATGTCCAAAGTTCATTCAATATATCCAAACTTTCATTCCATATGTTCAAGGTTTATTTAGTATATTCAACTCTCATTCCATGTGTTCAAGGTTCATTTCATATATATAATAATTTCCTAAAAGGCATGCCATAATACATACATATACACACACAACAAACACATATATATATACAAACACACATTATACACATATATACATGGATATACACACACATATACATACATATTTATACATATATAATCATACATATATACACACACATATACATACATACACACACATATAAATACATACATATATACACATATATACATACATATATACACACATATATTTCAGTCAGACAACTCACGTTTGAACTGTTTATTACAACAGCAGACATAGTTAGAGTTTGGCATCTAGGCTCCGACCTCATCACTCCCCGCATACATGTTAACATGAAATATTGGGGAGTGATTGAGCCTGACGCTACTGATGTGAGGAGCTTTTATGTGATGGCCTAGGCACCAGCCACCGTGTGGCCATACCCCGCAAGCTCATCGGCCACGAGGGGATTAAGCTATCTAGTGAACAGCAGACCTACTCTAAACCCAGCAAACCACCTGATACGCAATAATAGAATTTGGACAGCAAAGCAGCTACAATTATTTATTTGTATATTAAGGGGTGCAGGAGCTCGTGAGCTTTCGCGCGGACAAGATCTCGTTCTTCTGGAGCCTGACATATCGTTGGTAAGCAAAAGAAGACCAGCGGCCCAGGGATTTCAGAGTCGAGGTTGGCAAATGAAGAGCTGCAGTTGCGTCTCTACCAATTCTTAGGGAGTGAGGGGAATAGCGTTCTGGAGGTAGGTCGCAGCTCAAACAGTGATCACGCAGCTTTGAGGAGAACCAGGATCTTGTCATTGGTTTGCCACCATCAATGATGAACAGCAGTGCTGACTGATGGGTCGGGGAGTGATGAAGTAGAAATTTCATCATGGAAGAGAAGGGACAAAAAGTGGTGTTAGTCTTGGCAATGATAATTTGGGTGCCTTGGCAAGATCTATCAGACTTTGAGTGTTTTAGGAATATAGAATACATGTGTTCTTCTAAGGTTAAATCAGATGTGGGTGAGATCATGCTGAGGATTAAAGGAGAGAGATCTTGTTAAAATTCACCACACCTGAGAAACCCATAGAAGGCCATTAGCAGAACCGCTTCCAGCATTGTATCAATATACAGTGAAAAAAGACCCTGCCTTCCCAAGAAGGCTTTGGGATGCTGGATCTTAACATCGTAAGTGAAACTGAATCACTGCTAGCATGGCTTTAATACTTTGCATTTGAAGATTTTGGGATTCTAATGAAAAAACAATAAATTCACATACTATTGAGATATTTACTGGTAAAGGCCTAAGGAATAGGCTTGTGCAAAAGGAAGAGAAGAAATACCAAGCTGAATCATATGATTGAATTGTGCTTTTGGCCAGGCCAAGTGTCATGTAACTGGAGGCAGAGTGCAAAAGATCCTGCAGGGGCGTGGATGTGATTAATCGAGGGTCATCTGACTGAATTTCTGGCTATGAGAGCTGCACCATCCAAAGTAGGATGAATGCCGTCTCTCCTCATCAGACCAGGTCTCCCCCAGAATGTCGGCCAATGATCTATCATTTGCTGGACACCACCTTGACAACCAGCAGTTGAATGACGACATGCGGCTATACATGTCATCACTGGTCAAATCTGGCAGGGGTCCAGAGAAAACTACAGAGTCCGACATTGTCTTTGCGTAGTTACACACCGACTCCACATTAATTTTGGTGATTGCCGTAATTGGATGTCATTTCCACCGATGTGAATTACAGTTTTATTGTATTTACGTTTATCTTTAGCCAGCAGTTTTAAATTTGACTCAACATCGCCGTTCTGGCCCCAGAGATTGTGAGAAATATTAGGATTCAAAGGATGGTGGAATTTTCAAGGACAGAGCAGAGTGGTGTGGCAAGAGGCTGGAACCAGCCTAGTGCAACAACAATGAAGAGCTAAGTTTAAACTGCGGTATCTTCTCACCTTTTATTTTGACCAATCAGATAGTTGCACATTTCAATTTAAAACTTTGTGTAATGTTAAGGTGAGCACTCTCTTCTAGAAGGAAGACACAGGAAAGCTCCATGCTGTCTGTGACATTCTGAATAGAGGAGATCCTTGTTCAAGACATTTTTTGATTCTCCAATTACTGTAATAAATGTTAAACTGAGAATTGGATATCTTTGTGACTCTTCTTTCTCAAATCAACGAACATGCTGACAAAATACACTTAACTATGGCTGGTGTCGCTAATTTCACGTTTCTCAGGAATGAGCTGCCAATTATCAGAGTTTCTTTCTCAACGGTCGCTGAGGGGTGAGAATCTGTTGGAAACACGAAGGGGTTGGTGGTGAACCGTGGGTCTCTGCTTGGGGCTATGCTGCCTTTGAACAGTCACCCAGCCGACCTGCTTCTCAGTTGCTCGGGAGCCGGGAGAAGGCTAACAGGAGCTGCACTGGGTCGGTCCGCACCGACTACAGGGGGCTGGCTAGCTACAGCTAAAGTCTGTGTATCCATAGTGCGGAGCTGGGCTTCTAGTTTACTAAGCCTCTTCTCCAGTGCTACAAATAAACTACATTTAATACATAAACCTTTATCTCTAAAGGAGGCAGAGGAGTAAGTGAACATCCGACACACCGAGAAGGACAGAGCAGGAGAGAGAGAGGGAGAGAAAGAAGCCATCGCTAGCTGAGGAGCTGAAAGAGGCTACGGAAGCTAACAGAACTGAACAGCGAATGAAGAGCTGTGAAATTCACAAAAAGTCACTAAAAAAGGGAGAAAGCTGTGTGTGTTTTAAGACTAGTATTTAAATGTACATCGGGTACTTAACCGCTGTGATGAAGAAGATAACAAGGTTAACTCTTTTGAGTGAGAGCAGCAAAAACACGCAGTACAATGAGAGGCCGGCAACCGGAAATGATACAATACGCTTCCCGCAACACATCAGCATGTCAGCCTACACACATGCATAAATTTACAGTTAGGATATGTACAGACATTTTCATTGAAATTAATGCAGACAGGAGACTCCTGACATCCTGAGGAAAAAGGTACCTGATGCTTTGTAGGAGGGCTTACAGGATTTAACACTGGATTTAGCTGGGGCTGAGATTTTGAGGTGGATAGTTCTTGCAGAGGAGTTTTTGGACAGAGGGAGGTTGTGTGGGAGAAGGAACTGCAGACGGAGCAGGCTGGGGTTTTGTGCCCAGTGAAATGTCTGCTTATTAGGGGCAGGTCGACTACAGACCAGTCTATAATCTGATTAAATTTCTGGATGTACATGGCAGCTTTGGCAGAGAAAGATTTATGGTACTGATAGAAAAGAGAGCCGCTGTAGGAGAGAGCAAGGTCTGAGATAATGGCCAAATAGGTGTCGAGCTCCTCCCTGTGTTGCGGATATATTTCACATATGGTGCCTCTGAAGACACCGAAGGCAACGTTTAATTCTGCCAAAGTGAGGGTTTTTGACAATCTTGGATCGCTGTCTTTGAGAATTACTGAAAAATCCCCACATTCCACAAATCTTTTGTAAGCTGTATCCGTACCACATAACAGAATCTTCACCAGATTTACGTCATGGCCTGTCAAAAATGGGAGCAAAGTACTCCGCTGAGAACGGAGACTCGCTCTCTGAATGAGAGATGGCTACTGACACAGCGACCAACAGATCCAGAAGGTAATATAGCAATCGCATGAGCAGGCAGGCAGCAAGGAGCTGAAAGAGCGGCAGCAAGGATGATGCAGGCAGCAGTGATGATGCAGGGCAGCAGCAAGCAGCGGCATGAATGAGGGGGAGGGCGAGATGGAAAATTTTGCAGTTTAAATAGACCGACAAATTAAGAGGGAGTGTTTGGTAGATGGTGTGGAGTGTGAGGCATGTCACATGTGAATGAAGCGGTGCAGCTCGAGTTCCCTGCCTGAACTAGCTCGCAGGCGTCGCTCCATATATACAAATACATATATATATATATACACACATATATGTGTGGCGACACGAGGCGTATGGATGCAAATTAATTTAAAAAAAAGTCATTTAACACCAAAAATTGGGAAAAGACCGACAACGCCACCTGGGGAATTTCACCCCAGGAAATAATTTAGTAAAGCACCAGGCACACAGGTAAGTATACTCTTTTTGAGGCAAGAGACGCAGTTCACCGAAACTTAGAAAATACAATTTTATTTTAAATAGTTTTAAAAATGATTTAAAATTTCATTCATCCCAAAGAAAGTTAACAGAAAATCAATTAAGGGGGCTGGAGCTGAATGGATGGACAAGGCTAGGTGCAAGGGGGGGGGAACCCACCAAATTAAGAAAAACAAACTAAACCACCCAACATATGTGACCCACACACTCAAAGTGAGGAACCTGCTTCCCAAGACACGGCAGACAAAAAGGGGGGGATACCACCACCTGAGCACCAGCACCGCCACCACCAGCCTCCAGTAACTAAAAAAGAAAGAAACAAATTATAATGCAAAATTATAATAAGCTAAACACCCATTACACACACACGGGACCAAGCCCTGGTTAAAACACAGGCAGCGTGGAGAAACAATGTTTCTGAGGGAGGTAAAGCATCAGCAGAGTCAACACAGCAAAGACAAAGCTTTCCCGGAGGCGGAGCTTCAGCGGAGACAAAACATCGAAGACGAAGTCTTGTTGGAAACAAAGCATCGGAGGCGAAGTTTCACTGGAAACAAAGCAGCAGCGACCCCAGTCAGCTGGTCACAGCAACTCCAAACAAATACGCAGCTGCACATAAGGGAGCATGGAGCAGCATGCATACAGTTGCCCTGTTGAGCCAGCCAACCTTGGCTCAAAAATGATGCCCCACTGACAGAGGTGCAAGAGGACGAACCAGCAGAGGAGGATGGCCTTTATACTGGCCCACCTAATGACAGCCACCTGGCGCTAATTACAAGCCAGGGCAGTAATTACCGGATGCCACCTCTATACTGCTACATTCGCATACATATACACACACACACACATACATATAGACACACACACATTATATACATATACATACATATATACACACACATATACGTACATATATACACATACATATACATACATATATACACATATACATATACACATACATATATACATTTTTTTTCAAGATGGCGGCGCCCTTTTCGGCTGTGGCTACATCGGCTGGCGACAGCTTGAAATTTTTAGCATTTAAATACAGCCTAGGATTATCTAAAATCAATCAAAAATGGAAAATAATAGTAAATAATAATTTTGCTCAACTGACATTGAGCTTTTGAATGTAAACTGTAGACCATTCTATCTGCCCAGGGAGTTTACTACAGTTACCATCTGTGTACGTCCCCCCCAGCGCTAACACTAAGGAGGCTATGAGTGTTCTCTACAAAAACATCAGTGACTTGCAATCCACTCACACTGAGGGCATCTTCAGTGTTGCTGGAGATTTCAACCAGGCCAACATGAAAACAGTTCTCCCACATTTTCATCAACATGTGGACTTTGCAACCAGAGGTGTGAACACTCTAGACAAAGCTTACACCAACATCAAAAATGCATTCAAGGCAGCCCCCCACCCCACCTCGGCTCTTCAGACCATCTATCAGTTATGCTGATTCCAGCATACAGGCCCCTGCTGATCAGAGAAAAACCCTCAGTGAGGCAGGTTGGAGTGTGGTCTGAGGGGGTTATGGAGACACTACAGGACTGTTTTGAATGCACAGACTGGGAGATGTTCAAGTCAGCTGCGACTTACAATGACAACATCGACATAGATGAATATGCCATGTCTGAGTCAGCTTACATCAACAAATGTGTGGAGGACGAAAAATAATAAGTTTGAAAAATAATAAACGCACGGAATCTTGCCTTCAAATCTGGCAATGAGGAGGCTCTAAGAGCAGCGAGAGCTAACTTAAACCGTGCCATCAGACTAGCAAAAAGAGCTCATAGTCATTAAATCCAGGACTTTTTCCATGACCCTCTAACACCAAGCATATGTGGAAAGGCATAAGGGCTATCACAAACTACAAGATAGCCCCTTCGGTTTGCGACGATGATGCAGACTTCCTCAACAAATTAAACAACTTTTTTGGGAGGTTTGAGACACTAATGTCACTGCTGCAGAGAAATCTGTCCCCAACCAAGATGAAAAGGCACTCTGTCTAAACACAGCTGATGTGTGAAGGTCACTGAGGAATATCAGGACAAGGAAGGCCCCGGGCCCAGATAACATTCCATGGCGGGTACTCAGTGAATGTGCAGATCAGCTAGCTTGGGCTTTAACGGACATTTTCAACATCTCGCTGGACCAAGCCAAAGTCCCAACGTGTTTAAAGTCTGCCATCATCATTCTAGTGCCAAAAAAAAAACAATATATCATCATTGAATGACTTTTGGCCCAACACACTCACTCCCATGATGAAGTGCTTTGAGAGGCTGATAAAGGAGCACATCATCTCCAAAGTCCCTCCCACATTCGACCCCTTCCAGTTTGCCTACCGGCCAAACCACTCCACTGAGGTCCATCTCCTCCGCTCTTCACCTGAGCCTTGCACATCTGGAGAAGAAAAATGCTCATGTGCGGATGCTGTTCTTGAACTTCAGTTCAGCATTTAACACCATCATTCCTCAGCATCTGGTAGACAAACTGGGACCACTAAGTTTTGGCACCCCTCTGTGCAACTGGCTGCTAGACTTCCTCACTGACAGACCACAGTCAGTGCGGGTCGGACAGAACACCTCCAGTGTCATCACCCTCAGCACAGACTCCCTTCAAGGATGTGTCCTGAGTCCTCTGCTGTTCACCCTGATGACTCATGGCTGCGTCCCCAGGTCTGACACAAACCACATTGTGAAGTTTGCTGGAAGTGAAGCTATTGCTGGGTTGGTGCAGAGACAGTCACCTGTTCCTGAATGTAGACAAAACTAAAGAAATCATTGTCGACTTCAGGAAGAACCAGCCCAGTCATGCTCGTCTTCTCATCAAAAACACAGCTGTGGAGGTGGTTAGCAGCACCAAGTTCCTGGGGGTGCACATTACAAACGACCTCAAACGACCTGGTCTGTGAACACTGGATCACTGGTTAAGAGGGCACAGCAACGTTTGTACTTCCTGCTGAAAATGAGAAGAGCCCACCTGCCCCCGCCCATCCTCACTACTTTCTACAGAAGCACCATAGAGAGCATTCTGACCAGCTGCATCTCTGTGTGGTGTGGAGGCTGCAAGGCCTTTGATTGGAAAAATGTGAGGAGAGTGGTGAGGACAGCGGAGAAGATTATTGGATCTTCTCTTCCCTCCAATCACCAAAGCGTTGCATGTCCCAAGCCAGGAATATCCTAAAAGACTCTTCACACCCCCATCGTGGACGGTTCACCCTGTTTGCCTCTGGAAAGAGATTTTGTAGCATCTGCTGCAGAAACACAAGATTCTGCAACAGCTTTTCCAGGTTATCAGGTTGTTGAACAAATAATCCAAACAATGACATTATTCTCACTTTATTCTACCTCAGCGTGCACTATTGTAGGACTGTGTTCTCTAGTGCACTGGTGACAGTTCTCGGGACTCTGTGGTCCAGAGAACTTGTCACTCCAAGCTGTACACTGTAGATTTGCACTGTAGATTTGCACAATCATACCTGTTGGACCTGCACTTTTATTACTGCACAGGCTACTGCCATTTCATATGCCACTTCTATGCACTTCATAATATTTATATAGTAATATGTCTGTATTATATTGTACATAGTCTTTTATTTTTATTTTATTGTATTTATACGGTGTATTTTTTTATTATTTCAATGCTGTTGCTATGCCTTTGGTACGAAATTTCGTTCAATGTACACTGGTTGTACACAACTTTCTTTGTTGTTTAAATATGTTTGCACAGCACTCTGATCCTGGTTTGTTTGAGTTCACGGTGTCTTGTAAGGGCTGGGCATGCATGACAAAAATTTAACTAATTCATTCATTCATATAAATATAGAATTTTAAAAACAAATTAATTAATAAATACAAATTATAATAAAGCCTAAGAATATGTCTAGTCCAAGTTATAATTATTATGAAGTGACAGAAAAGCTATTAAAAACTCGTTTGGAACTGAGTCTTATATATTTTGTCCCTCAATAAAGGAAACGTAGGTCTTGTAGTTCTCACTGTTTCTGTTCCTCTGTGATGCCATGACAGGAACTAGCAAAAGAGAACACATTTCTCCAATATTAACTTCTCTGCACTGGTTCCCTGTGAAATCTAGAGTAGAATTTAAAATCGTCCTCCTCACTTACAAAGCTCTTATTGGTCAGGCACCATCATATCTTATAGAGCTGATAGTACCGTATTACCCCACTAGAGCACTACGCTCACAGAATGCAGGGTTACTTGTGGTACCTAAAGTCTCTAAAAGCAGAATGGGAGCCAGAGCCTTTAGTTATCAAGCTCCGAAAAGCCGAGCTAACAAACTGTTTGCAAACTTTTTGCTTGTTGAACAGCCGTTTTGATAAATTAATCTACTCTATTAATCTACTAGGAAATGTTCACACAACCACACTTTATTACTGGCCTAACACACAGTAACAACATCAGTATCGAGCTCTCCCCCGCTGCCCGGCTCCTCCGAGTGCACATAGTCCCATAGTCCACCAAACAAATACCACAGAAGGGTTGGAGGACCGTCTCTGTGTCCTCGGTGTGTGAGAGACCCAAAGCTCCAGCTGCTACTGCTGAACAGGAACAAGCAGAACTAGTAATACAGCAGTGCCGATTAAAGTCACCCTGGCACTGTTCCCCTGAACCACTCTGACACAGCTCTCCCCTGTAGCTGAGCACAGACCAGGCCCACTACCACAGAGGAGAGGCTGGCTTTCTAAGTCATAATTATGAGATACTAAGTCATGATTATTGTTTGCTTTCTTGTTCAGAAACTTGCTGTTTAATTGTAAATGGGCCAGCAAATCGCAACTGAAACGGCAAATCCACAACTGGTCTAAGAAACATGACCTGATCTCCAGGACTAAACTGCCTCTGTCGTGCTGAAATGAACTGAGACAATCACAGACTTAGTTGTAATAGAACGCAACAGTCTTAATGAAAAGAGACACGTCCCTTTTCAACCAGGCCCAAAAGAAATGATCCAAGATCTGAGTATGTTTTTTCACACCCATACGCCCAGTTACATCATCATAGGAATCTTTCAACACCATTTCTCAGAATTTAACAGGCACCACGATTTGCACCACAGGTTTTCCCAAAAAATGTCTCCCAGTGCACACCATTTATGCAACAGGACATCGCTTTGTAAAAATTCCCCTGACTTTCGATGTCCCCCGCAAGAGACACCAGCTCAAAAAGGGGCCTCAGACTGTTCCTGAATTAACTCACTACTAGAAATAGACTTCAGAGGCAGCGTAATTACTTCAACTTTTGCCTGCTGCTCAGCCAGGGACATGACACTTCAGCTGAGCTGAAAAAATAAGTGCAGCCAAAACAGCCAGTTTTACTTGTTTACTATCTGCAAACTTTTTTCCTGTAAGAGCACGATATTCATTTCAGTGCCCTTCATGCTGGCAGTAATTACAAGTCCTACTTGAATAATTTTTCTTCCTACTCCTACGTTCAAACATGAAAGAATGGGAAAGAACGGAAGAGCGCACAATACTTTATGCTGATGTTGTTACTGTGTGTGAGGCCGGCAATAAAGAACATGTGACACAGAAGGGTTACCGCTGCATGCTGAAAAACTATTGTGGTAACACCTTCTTTGCCAAATGTATTTTTATGAGTTAGAATATAGTCAGCCAAAACTGATGCTTCTTGTGATGTTTTAACTTTGCGTTCATTTATGAAAGTAAACATACTTTCTGGCACACACATGTTTTAAAATTGCTACTAAATCACACAGTTCTTGAAACGTGTTAACTTCTGATGCAGAACACCATTGATTAAACTGTACAACCAAATACAACCGTGCAAATTCAACATGTTGAATGAGTCTTCTTTTTCATACCCTGAAACATTGCTGATAGGCTTCAAGAACCAACTCATATGCCCACAATACTGTAGTCTTAACCACATCATAATTCTTACTCTCTGCAATAGTCATAAAAGCATAGGCCTCCAGTGCCTTATCTGTGAGGACACATTGTAAGTATAGTGTGTGCTCCTCGTCAGACCAGGACACTGCAACCCGCTCGAACCAAGAAAAAAAACAGATCTGGATTTTTTTCTGTGAACATGGGAAGCAATGTCAGGTTATTTCCAACATTAAACCTACTTTCTTCCTGAACAGCACCCCCAGCAGACAGCTTTCCCTATCTTATTAGATTAAATTTATAGTGTTTCAGTTCCAATTTTGTCTGCTAATTTCTTGCTTCATCACTTCCAATTGTGTATGCTGTATAATTTTATCGTGTTCTAATTTAAGCAGTAATAACTCTTTTCACTGCTCAAACGTTAAACTCTTAGGGGTCACTGCAGGAGAAAACTTTTCACATTTATCCACACTAGTTTATTTTTTAGACACATTTTTACATTTTGTTTCAGATATTTATCAATTACCTCAATATCAAAACGATCAGCAATCTTTAATAATTGACATGGACATTGATCCAATAACGTCACTTAAGGAGTCTGGATGACATTTTCCACCACAGAGCCCATATTAAAATCTACTTACCCATAAGTAGAGGACAATCAGCAGTGCACCAGGTTCACAATCAAGAATAGCCAAAACTGTCCAAATTCCCAACCTATCTCACCAAATACTAACTAACTCAACCCTAGTCTTTGAGTAGTTAATTGTGGGGGGTACTTATTCACTCTAAATCAGTGGGATGGGAAAGCAACTGGCTGAACCAGCGACCCTCCCAGAAGTCACTAAGGTGTTTCCGAGCTAAGCGTTCTACCCACGTTCACCACCACACTATGGATTCCCTAAACAGAACAGAAGGTTTCAGAACTGTCTGAAACCTATCAAGGGAAGAAAAAAATTCTTTCCTTAGAACCTCCAGTGCACCAAACAAAGGAGCTACCAGGGACTGACCAATCTCTCTCTCCCCATAACCCAAACCCAACTATCTGTGTGCATCTCCCACAACAATTTGCACTAGTGAAATCATTCCCAAGTGTCACTTAACAGGAAAGTCCAAAATCAACTGCTAATTCCCTGAACTAGGCCAAAAGGCCATTAAACTGGACCATTAACATTGAACAAGCCCCTGATTTTGTCATGAACTAGCTCAAAGTCCAGACAAAACAAGGGAGACCACATGTATTAAAGTAAAAGCTATTTATCTAACCATTAATAAACTATTCACAAAAAACATTGACAGATGTAAATCAGTGGTGTAGTGAGTGCATGAGTGTAAGTGAATGTAGAAAGTAAATCCAAAGAAACCAAAACCTAATGAAACAAAGCCCTATTAACTGGAAGGAGAGAGAGAGCATGAATGGACAGCCAGCCCTCTTATATAGCCATCAGGATGAGTTTATTCCTGTGTAGGAACAAGCAAGCAGTGGATGATTAAAACTGCCCAGTACAGTGAGGGGAGGTGCCTGTCAGAGGATACTAAAAGACCAAACCCACCCCAGCAATAACCTGTTCACCCTGCAAATACAAAAGTGTCCACTGTTGTACCACCAGACTATGAAGCAGCTTCTTACCTCTGACTATAGGACTTTTCAACACATCCTCCATACTCCACCATGAATAATTATTATTTTTCTGAAGTAGCAAAATGGGAATTTATCTGCATCTCTGTGTGCAACCCTGTGTTGCAGAATGAAAATAAATTAATCTTGTTACCTTTTATCCTTGTACCCTGGTTTTGGGGCAGATGTCTGCCTTGTAATCCAGCCCTACTAAAAACTTCTAAGTGGACTGCACGATGGAAAAAATAATAAAAAAGAGCTTGAGACACACTTCAGACAGTGAGTCAAATACTGCGCTTGTTGAATCATCTGTTTTGGATAGCTACAAAAAATGTATGACCCCCTTGATTCCGCTGTCGGAAAGGGGATTTCAGGCAGTGTTAGACAATCTCACAACTCCTTAACTAATAGCTAAATCATCAGCATGTTGTTCATTCTGTCAAACACTGTAGTTTTGTTAGTGCAATGAATATTAAACTTTGTTGTGTTATTATATACATTTTTTAATATTTATTGGGGAAGTTTGGACCCTTGCAGTTCACATATGTTGTCTTCTTTAATGAGCAATTCAATCCTGTTTAAGCCAAGCTGCTCATTGCTTCCTCCAATTTAACCAGCTTTCTGTTTTCCTTTTCTCATACTTTTGTCATTGCCTGTCCAGATTCATAGTTTTATTAGACCCCAGCTATCCCAGCATGAGCAGGCAGACCTTTTCAGGCTTTGTTATTGGCAACAGCTGCACAAGGCTGAGTATTATTACTTAGAGTATTTTGTCATTTTCACCTCATTTCCCTCCAGTGATCGTGATAATGTTGCACTGCCAGAGTAACATTAGCTGCCTTCTGAGCTAGAGCATTTGGAGGCGAATGACATGGCATGGTAATAAAGGCATTAGAATGCCCTGCCATACCTTCCTTTCCATCAAATCCAAACAAAACAATTACCTCTAACTGGGATTTGATGGTCTTTATGTAGATGCTTATTTTCTGCTGTTTGCTTGATAAAAAACACAGTTCAGCAAATGTTGCCCTTAAAGAGACTGCTGCTAAAGTGATGCCTTTGTAAATGCAATGACTCTGTAAATACAACTAACGAGATGGTTATTTTCAAAGTGGTCTGCTGGAGTTTCTGCAAGCCGTGAATGCACTACTAATGAAATATTTTCAATCAAAATGTGTCAACAACACGATACTCAATTCTCACATTAACATAGAAATATTCAGGCATAGATGGCCACCAGAGGAGGGAAGAAAGGTACATCTTTTTACAGAAAAACTATGGTTTTACTAGAATGTATGCTTGGCCATAAGTTCCACGGTCATTACTTAATACTTGGTATCAGGTGGATATGTTCTCATGATATTGTCTTTCTATAATGTACATTGCTATATTTCTCAATTATTCTCTTCCCGTATGCACATATCACATAGTTTAACTGCAAAACTTTTAAAAGTATCAGACTGAAAGAAACACTTTCTGAAGAAGCAGTGATGTTCACAGCTCCGACACAATGTATTAAAACTGAGGATTTCACAATCCATCCAATGCTGAGAGATAAGAGAAGAGCTTTAGTCATTGACTATGAAACTTTACACTGAACTGAAAGCCAGTAAAACAAGTGTCAGTATCACAAGCCCATCTCTATTATTTCATTAAGAATTTGAATGATGACAGTATGCGCGCTGAAATTACCCAAATTACTTTTGCTAGCAGGTTAGCATTCTGTACCCTCATGTGCCACATAACCTGTGCCCTCTTATAGGGGACAGGTTATGCCATGATGACACCTGAGCCAGCTACATTTGCTGAATGGAGGCTGTAAGAAAGTTCAGAAAGCTACTAAGTGGACCTTTTAGCTAAGATTATTTCTTACGATTACTATTCCCACAGTATATGTAAAAAATGTATTTCCATGCACAAATAGAATAGCCGATTGAACAAGGAAATATTTACTTTAGGCACAATGGTATTCCAATCTAACCTTCATATTGCATAGGTGACAAGATGCACAGCAGGTTCAATACCTGTCTTCATTGAAACTGTGTTTTCTTTGTTTTTATGTCACAGAGATAAAAATAAGAGAGAGAGAAAGGTCAGGGCGTTGGCTGTAACTGGACAGGAGAACCAGATAATACTACTGCAACATTCTTACACCCGATGCAGCAGCCCCTTCTGTTCAGTCTATAACAATACTTTAAATGAATAGGAGTAAGGCAAAGTATTTTCCTTTTTGCCAGCAGGCGACGAGGGAGGCTTAGATCAGAGCCAGTGACATAATCCATGTAGGAAAGCCCAGGCAGGGGTTTTTCAAATTATAACTAAGTAATACTTTCTAAGTATATCGGTGTGGTTTCAAAAAGACTGTATCACCTACACAGGTAATGTGACATGGATTGTATGAAAAGGTCCAGCTGATTTAGGTGAAATGCTCTTATATATCTTATACTACTGACCTTTTCATTACAGTCAAAGACTGGTATTGGTAATTTTCTGCCTTTGTACTCATCATTTATGGAGTGATACGAATCAGGTAACATATATCACTTCTGGCTGGCCCAGACAAATAAGACAGATGCTTTTCAATATCATCCAAAAACGCTGAATTCTCTAAGCGCACACACGGAACTGAAACAGGTTGCCCACGCAACCCATCTTCCTCAGGGCTGTATGGCAAAGACACCACCGTGGCCACAGAAGACACACAGGACGCAGAGATCTCAGGCACATCAGAGTCAACACGGCCAAAGTGTCATGTCAACATATTGACATGACACACACAGGACTTTTTCTTCTTATCCGGTGTTCTAATTATATAATCAGTGTCACTCAATTTTTGCTCAACTTCATACGGCCCATAGAACTTTGCCTGGAGACTGGACCCGACAACAGGTAACAAGACCAAAACATGGTCACCTGGTTGAAAATTGCGATGGAGGGCCTTTTTATCATACCTTTTTTTCATCTTGAACTGTGCAAGGGAAAGGGAACTGCGGGGCAGCTCACATGCAGTGTGTAGTCTCGCCCTGAAGGAACACACATAGTCCAAAATGCTGTGCGTGGGGCTAAGACTATCTGCAAGCCATCTCTCCTGCAGCAGTCGCAGGGGTCCGCGCACAGTGTGCCCAAAAACCAATTCAGCCAGACTAAACCCAAGAGACTCCTGGATGGTTTTCACGAATGGTGAACAACAGCAGTGGCAGACCCTCATCCCTCTCCTTATTGGATTCAACACTATACTTATGGAGCATAGATTTCAGTGTCTGATGAAACCTTTCCAGTGTGCCCTGACTCTCTGGGTGATACGCACTGGAGATCTGATGCCTAACAGACAACTCTGACATAACCTGTGCAAAAACCTTAGACATAAAGTTAGACCCCTGATCAGTTTGGATACATTTTGGCAACCTGAAAATGGAAAAGAACTTAATCAAGGCTTTCACCACTTCTTTAGCCCTCAACGTGCGCAAAGGGACGGCCTTAGGAAAACGTGTGGCTGCGCACATCATGGTCACCAAATACTGGTGCCCAGACTTTGTTTTGGGCAAGGGCCTGACATAGTCTATTATAACATGCTCAAATGGTTCACCCAATATTGGAATCGGATGCAACGGGGCCGGAGGAATTACCTGATTTGGTTTCCCGGTTACTTGGCAAACATGAAAAGATTGACAAAATTTTGCAACATCGGACTTTAACCCTGGCCAAAAGAAATATTGGAGCACACGATGGTATGTTTTATTAATTCCCAGATGGCCAAGTTGTGATCATGGGCCAAACTCAACACCTAGAGACAGAACTCTTTTGGCACCACTACTTGAGTAATCACATCATACTCCATCCCAGACACTGGGTGTGAGGGAAATCTTAGAGCTGGTTCACTCTAACAAGAAGTTTCAGGAGGCCGGGATGTCTTAAACAGGAATATTTATTGCAGCTCGATCGAGGAGAGAAGGGAAATATCACGTGTGAATCACAGTGTACTGCTACCCAAATCTGAAGATGGTGTCCTGAAGCTCAGTATTTAACCTTCCCCAGAACTGATAAGTTCCGCTATATCCAAACAGGGTTATTCCTAACTCAGTCTGTCATGTGTGATGACTCTATTGGATATCAGATCCAAACAAGGAAAGACGTCAACCATTGCTGTCCTAGCAACAGCATAGCCTCTCTACAGTCTCTCTTATCCAGCGTCAACAACCAGGCTCCAGCCTGTTGTGCCTAACCCTGAAAACAGAAGATATCTAGCAGACCTTGGTCTACCAGATGCCTGAGCCAACTCGGCCTTGTCAGGCACACAGAGTGAGACAGGCGAACAGAGACAGGCAGTTGACCTGACCTGTGAATCACTGTCTTAAGTTACTGTTAACCTACAAGAGGGAAGTTTAACATACAAGAAGGAAAATTCCTTCACACTGGGGACCATTTATGCAACAAGACACCTTCATCAACCACGTAAGTCACAGGCTGTGTCATATTTTCCTGTTCCTGAGCAGCTGACAAAATACTAGCCAACGTACTGTCAGCTTGTTGAGCCTTGATGAGGTGGTCTTTATCTACTGCCAAACACAACTTTCTCTCATCTGGTACCACCTCAACAGAAACAGGTACACTTTCTATTTCCGTAGAGTGGCCATCCAATGTATTTATGAAGGAGTCAGAAAGATCCGTTACATCACAAAGCTTACGAGCCTGGGCACGTGTTACGACACACGCCGGGAAAACGAGCAACGCATTAAGTGTTAAATGTTATTTGGTATTATACACCAGGTTTTTGTCATGGATATAATACAGGTCCACAAACAAATAGTATGATGAGAGCTGTTCTTACAGAGGTTCTTCTGCTTGGACTATGCTCCCCACCAACATCAGTAGATTTTTTTCTCCAAAAGACACTAAAACAAAGATGTTGTGGATTTTTGCTGTTTCAGAACCAATGTACCAAAAGCTAATATTAGAGTTAGCCCTAGCTAACATGGCTATTGTTAGCCTAGCTCTTTTCTTTCGGCATTGTTAGTCCCGTCACACAGCGCTCATATAAACTGATTTTACTGATTTTTAACGCTATTGATTTCCATGTCTGCTGAAAAACCAAATAAAGAGACGCCTATATTTGTATTAATATATGCGCCTTATAATTATAGTGACATACATTGTTTTAATATGTTGTTAGCATGATTGATAATGACGATCTGTCTGATTACTGATGTTGTTAGCTATGTAGCTTACTAACCGCTGCACTGATTCTGAGGTAAATTCTGCCGTTTTGGAGTTAAGAAGAGCAACCAGCCCTGTTACAGACACTGTTGCAAATATTGTGTAGTACTTTTGTTGTAGGCTTACTAGTTAATGTTAATTTGGTTTTCTTGGCCCTTTAAACAGACAGGGAAAACAGTAATGTTAATGTCAGTTCATATCAGCTCTGTCCAACGGCAAAACAGCCGTCAAACCGTTTACATCCTGAACTTCCCGCTGGTTAAAAACAACGAATTTAGTTTTTGCAAACAGAAGTGATGTACATGTTTATTTACACATAAAGCAGGGAAATGAGATCCGACCACAAGTAGTCACTGGATACGCATTTTAATGCCAGGTGTGAACTGAGGGAGAGATTTACTCCTATGTTTCCACTAGCGTCTAAAATATTTTAAGATTACTTACTGATTACGTAAATTTGTGTGTATGAAATATTACGGTCATTGTACATGAGTCAAAAACTCCATGGCAACTTTCAGATCGAAGATAGATCAAATAATCATAAAAATGTTCTCATCAGGCCAATGAGTGGTGCTCTGTAAAACTTGAATTAAATATGGTAAATATAAAATAAGTATGATTTTATATGAGTCCTTTGATAGCTGGAAGTGATTGTAAATAAATTCATTCTCATTCAAAGTTATCTTTTATGATAATTTAATGATGAGGCCATACACCCCTACAAATGTGTAGAATCTATTGAAAAACAGGTTCAGCACATCAGCCCAGGTAGTGCTACCCCCTGCCCCCTGTCCTGAAGGCCCTTCATGTCCCTGGTGATCCAGGGCTTGTTGTTGGAGAAACAGGGTCTGAATGGTTGAAAAAATCTTTAAAGGGTAAAAGACTGTGTTTAACACCATGAACACATTGTTGGAAAGATTGTGAACCAGCTGTATTGATTCTTACCCAATTCAGACAGTAAACATGGTGAATATTTGATGTCTGTTTCTTTCTTTTGCATCTTCCTCTTCTCTGTCTGTACACTACAGTTGCCACTTTATGAATGTGAACAGAACTGACGCTTTGTTCATGAGATGTGAGAACTTTCGATAAATAACTTGACGTCTGAAAGCACCAACAACAAGGTCACACATTCAGTCCTGTTTGACATTCTCAAATGGCACTATTGAAGCTTTGTGTTGACTGCTTCCTTGTGAAAATAATTCTCAACTCATCTTGAATACATTTCTTATGGACATGAAAAACTGGAAGCAACTAGCTTGTCGGTAGCTCTGTTCATCCCTAAAGCTCTATAATTAACGTGTTGAAACAGAAACATAAAAATATTAATTTGTGCATGTAGGGGAGTTATACTATACGAATCAAACCATTTTTAATGAATAACAGTGTATCCATCTGACCAGTATCTTAGTAATCTCTTATCTCAGTAAATGTAGGCTTTGGTTTTAGTGGAGAGGTATGATGGCACCTTACCTAGCAACATTGTGACCAAAAGACCCCAGTCACTGTGCCTGGCTATTGTTCATTGAGAAGTAGTTCCAGCACATTCTCCCCCATTAAACCATAAATTGTCATTTTTACATTTCTGTTTGTGTACAGGTTAAACAAACAAGATGAAATGAACAGAATATGCACCATAAGCTAAAATTTTATTTTATGGGTCCATAATTTCCTTATGATTACCAAATTATCACCTGGCAACTGACCTTAAGCAGGGCCTTGCTTTATCACCTAAACTTGATGTCTTGAAGAGGCTCCATTGTGCATCTATTGGCAATCTCATTCAGGGCGCCCTATTTAAGCTGCTTCAGCCGCCTATCCCAGCTGCTTTAGCCTGCCTATCCTGGCTGCTTCCTCCGCAAGCCGCTTCACAACCCACCTCCACCCCAGCGCCTCCCTTCATGCTGTGTCTGACTTATCAATGTCATTTCTGTTGTCATTGATGCTGCTCTGTTCTGTACCCTACGGGGAGTTCTTGCTGCTGCTCTCCCTGCCTTAGGCTTTCCATGTGTGCGCATGGAAGGGCAGGGAGGTCCCAGATCAGAGCATACCGCCAAATACATACAATTGCAAATATATCTACTGCATGTAGAACAAGTATTTTTGTCATAGTGGTCCTGACTGAACCATAGTAGAAGTAGTAGTTGTATATGTAATGTAATTTCTAAGAGACAGGGTTGTCTGGTCTAGGCTCGAGATGCATCACAGATTTTCAACCTGAAATAAACACCTACAAACAGACTCGTTCAAACAGCCCAAAAACATTGGATACTTCTACAGCCAAACTGAGGAGAGCTCTTTGGAAATCCTCTCATGTAAGGTCAATGTTATCCTTGTGCTTTAGAGCTGAAATACCAAAACGTTGTGGTGGTATTTTCTCTGAATGCCAGCTCTAGCTGCTAACAAGCACAATAAACTCCCTAGCAAATACCTCACATTGTGGATCAGTCCATATAAAAAAAAAAAGAAAAGGGTGTATCAGCCTTTTGTGGGAGAGAGAGGACGAGAAGCTGCGGGGTGTTTGAGCACTTCAGCTGTCTGTGTTTGCTGCTGTGGAGAGAAGAGAAAATGTCATTTCTGTGGCCTTTTCCATCCAGACCAAACACACTCAGACATACACACACTGCATGAATCTGTCTTCAAACCTATCTATTGACAGGATAATGTGCGCATGTATGTGTGCTCAGTGCCATTGTTTGCGGGCTGTACAGCAGTACACATGTTGGTGATGACGGAGAAGTTGCTCAGCAGGTGAGCGGGTGTCTGAAATCATTGTGTTTTTTATCTTTTATGCCTCATCTTCTTTTCTTTATTCCTATTTAGAGGACTGCCAAACACACTCACAGAGACACAATTCAGTTTGTTCCTTCTGCTGAGCAGCATTTGCCATTTCAGCTTCAGCCCACACTTAACCTCAGCATCCTTTCCAACCTATTGCAGCACCTGAGGGACCATTATGCTAACGGTTGCGCTCTGCATCTCTCAGTTGTGCAAAGTTTTTGTTACATAAAAACAGAGTTTACACTCTACAATCGAATTATAGTTCTCAGTGTAGGTCTCTTCTTTGAAAGCTGATTGTGACAGCTTCACTATTGAAGGTAAGAAACTCTTTGGGATAGGCTAGGAATCACAACCCTTGGGCAGCCGGGTGGGGCTATTGGGTTTCTGTAGTGGCTGTTATAGAGATATTAGGAGGGGCAGAGGTCGTATTGCTGTATATGGCTGAAGGTAGAGAAAGGTGGATGAAAGGATGTATGTGCATGGGGAAATTGTGAAACCTGCAAACATAGGTGCTGTGACGTCAAGTGTGATGATCCTGGAGGTGGATAGCCCTGACAAGGATGCCAAAAGTGCGGGAGGCATATTGGTTGTCGCTGGGGTATTGATGAATGCTGAGTGTAATCGGCGTTATTGTTGCTGAAGGGATTTCATTGGATTTGCATGGTGGCTATGATGGCTGTCAGCAATGAGCTGTCACCTTCCAGGTGAGAAGGGCACACCATGAGTGCGCCCGTGGTGCATTAAAGGGAACTGTGTATGAGGGAACGTCCCCCACTGCACACATATGTATGCTGCTCACCCACACACTCACCCTCTTTCTACTGACTAGAAAAGACAGAACCCACCTTCACAACCCAGTGACCATGGGACCCTGATTACTTAAATTTAAATACTCTTTTAGTACCTCAAAACTATACTTTATTCCTGTGTGTGTGAGAATGTTTGTCATTCTTAGAACACAAATCATAGCAGTGGTATGAATGGCAGCATGGACTGATGAATGCCATCAATGCTTGTCTAAATGTTATTGGATGTAAATATTGGTGTAGCACTAGTCGGAGGACACTGAGGGGACTAGCAAATGAAGGCTGCGTGTGTGTGTGTGTTGTGTGCAGCTACCTTTGTATTTATACAGTTTAGCCTTTGTATTTATACAGTTTAGTGTGTGTAGCCTTCTGTATGTGTGGGACATAAAATCCCTACATTGCAGAAACAAAGACAAAAGTGTACAGCTCCAGTGATGTTAGATTATTTTTGGATTCATGGCTTTGTAACAAAAAAAATGTCTTCAATTATGGTCCCCAAAAGTGTGGCAGTATACGGCCTTAGAGTGTGTATGAACTATGTGTCCGTGTGTACGAGGTCATAAGGGACTGGTGCAAGTTTCCTCCACTGTTTCTGACACCAGTGTTTGCCAAATATGGATTGTGCTAAAGGTCTCCATTAGCATAAGACTCCCAGTGAAAGTCCTCTGCTCTCCCCTAGCATGCCAACTGGCTGTTTGTCCTCTCTGATCAAGGAAGTGTCAGACACATCACTGCTATTTGCACCGACTATTCACGACAGCACCAAGAGTTCTTGTAGTCAGCATGTGAAATCAGCAGAACTTTGAGTCAGTCACTTTCCTGGTTTTAACTACGCTATCATTGGCTCTGTCGGGATTAACACTTTGGTATGGATTGCCATGAAATTAATTTTCCCTTCAGGATAAATTGTAATAAGTTTAATGATACCCTGTCTTTTTATTTGGGGCACATCATCGATATTCAATCTGTCCAATACTTTGTTACTTTATACATGTCATCTAATGTTAGTATGCAACATATTAAAGCAATAGTTCAAATTTTTTGAAAATTAGCTTGTTTGCTTTCTTGCCAAGATTTAGATGAGAAGATTGATATCACTCACATGTCTTTATGGTAAATATCTCATTTTGCTAACGACTTGCGCCTGGCCAACAACCTGAACGTGTTCTACTGTCGTTTCAAAAGACAATGGGACAGTCCAGACACCATCCCCAGTGACTCCATCCACCATCCACCAGCCCAAGCCCACCAGCTTCACCTCCCCCACCACAGCAGGGGCCTGGACCTCTCCACAGCTGAACAACTTAGAAACCCCCTCCTCCTCTCCCTCCACAGTGACACCTCTCTCAATCCTGGAGAGAGATGTTAACAGTCTATTTAAGAGATAGAACCCCCGCAAAGCAGCCGGGCCAGACTCTCTCTCTCTCCATTCACCCTGAAGCACTGTGCTGATCAGCTGTCTGCGGTGTTCACGGATATCTTTAACACCTCACTGGAGACATCCCAGCTCTACCTCGGTTCTTTAAAATATATTCAGCTTGGAGTTACTTGGAGAACTTGGCTTGTACTGGATGCAGCAGTTGCAAATTATAGCTCATGACTATCGCTGCTTCTACCAGTTAGATTTTCTACCATCAGCTCACTCCTACCTCCGTGTCTGTATCCTTTTTAGTCTTTTCCTGTGTCTAGGCGTTGAATACACTGTTATGACTGATAAATTGTGTTTTCTTTTTATTTTCCACTTTTCAAAGAATTAATTACAATATTAGAGTAGAGCGACATCTGATCAACACCGTGCCATGACCACAGGGCAGCTCCCTGGTAATTTGGTGTAGGGAAGTTTCAGTAAACCACAGAGGACAAACAAAGTCATATGGACCTAAGCTCCTGCAGTAATCCGAGGCCACACTTTCAGGCTTTTTTTTCAGGCTCAGATGCGACAAATTCTGCAAACACAGTTTGCATGTGTAGCAGCATAGAGGTGGCATCTATGTTAATTACTGCCCTGGCTCGTAATTAGCGCCAGGTGGCTGTCATTAGGTGGGCCAGTATAAAGGCCATCCTCCTCTGCTGGTTCTTCCTCTTGCGCCTCTGTCATTGGTGCATCATTTTTGGACCAAGGTTGGTTGGCTCAACAGGGTGACTGTATGTGTGCTGTTCCATGCTCCCTTATGTGCAGCTGCGTATTTGTTTGGTAAACGCCAGCTACAGCCGGTGTCCTCTCTCTCCCTCCCTCCTCCTGTGCGTGTGTGTGTCCTGAAACAGGAGTTGCTGTGATCAGCTGATTGGGGTCGCTGCTGTTTTGTTTCCGGTGAAACTTCGCCTCCGATGTTTTGTCTCCGCTGAAGCTCTGCCTCCGGGAAAGCTTCGTCTCTGCTGCGTTGACTCTGCTGAAGCTCTACCTCCCTCGGAAACATTGTCTCTCCATGCTGCCTGTGTTTTAACCAGGGCTTGGTCCGTGTGTGTGTGTGTGTGTGTGTGTGTGTGTGTGTGTGTGTGTGTGTGTGTGTGTGTTGAATGGGTGTTTAGCTTATTATAATTTTGCATTATAATTTGTTTCTTTCTTTTTTAGTTACTGGAGACTGGTGGTGGTGCTGGTGGCCGGGTGGTGGTATCCCCCCTTTTTGTCTGCTGTGTCTTGGGAAGCGGGTTCCTCACTTTGAGTGTGTGTGGGTCATGTATGTTGGGTGGTTTAGTTTGTTTTTCTTAATTTGGTGGGTTCCCCCCTTGCACCTAGCCTTGTCCATCCATTCAGCTCCAGCTCCCTTAATTGATTTTCCTTATTTAATTTTCTTTTGGGATGAAAATTTTAAATCATTTTTTAAAACTATTTAAAATAAAATTGTATTTTTTCTGAGTTTTGGTGAACTGCGTCTCTTGCCTCAAAAAGAGTATACATACCTGTGTGCCTGGTGCTCTTCTAAATTATTTCCTGGGGTGAAATTCCCCAGGTGGTGTTGTTGGTCTCTTTCTTGTTAGTTAGTTTTTTTTTAATTTGCATTCACACGCCTCGTGTCGCCACACATGTTATGTAAATGTTATGTACCTGAAATAATAACAAATGAAATTATAACCTGACAGTTTGCACTATTAGTCTGCTGATAGACTCCTCCCAACCTCCTCCTTATGTGCCATATTTTTGTTATTGTTGATTTAACCATGATTTAATGGTCATTTAAATGTTTTTATTAAGGAAGGATTAGTCCTCCAGAGGAATCCTCATTGTTGCTCAGATTCTTTGAGAGGTTCCTTAAGTAGCATTACCTAATCTGTAATGTATAACCATTTGATATAAATGGTCAGTTTCTAGATGTAAGTGTGCATAGATGTAAAGCTACTGTCAGTTGATAATTTTCTTTTTCTTTTTTTTCATTTCTTTTTTTACTTTTGCATTAAACTCCTATATTACATGCTTAATGTATCACCCAGTGTACTCAACTATTTATTCAGCATTTAGGTTACTCCCAATACCCACCCTGATATTATTTAGACCACAAAAAATGTGGGTATTACCAATCATAACTGCCAATATGACTCAGATGCTCGATTGCATCACCAACTTTAGCTCTACCTAAAAACACTGTGATTGGTTTGATTGTTTTGCTGACAGGGACCCACTGAGAAAACAGTCTCAAATCAATCACCACATTCGACCCCTTCCAGTTTGCCTACAGGCCAAACCACTCCGCTGAGGACGCCATCTCCTCTGCTCTTCACCTGAGCCTTGCACATCCTGAGAAGAAAAATGCTCATGTGCGGATGCTGTTCTTGAACTTCAGTTCAGCATTTAACACCATCATTCCTCAGCATCTGGGAGATGAACTGGGACCACTAGGTTTCGGCACCCCTCTGTGCAACTGGCTGCTAAACTTCCTAACTGACAGACCACAGTCAGTGCGGGTCGGACAGAACACCTCCAGTGTCATCACCCTGAGCATAGGCTCTCTTCAAGGATGTGTCCTGAGTCCTCTGCTGTTCACCCTGATGACTCATGACTGCGTCCCCAGGTCTGACACAACCACAGTGTGAAGTTTGCGGACGACACAGCAGTAGTGGGATTCATCAGAGACGATGATGACTTGGCCTACAGAGAGGAGGTGAAGCTATTGCTGGGCTGGTGCAGAGACAATCATCTGTTCCTGAACACAGACAAAACTAAAGAAATCATTGTTGACTTCAGGAAGAACCAGCCCAGTCATGCTCCTCTTCTCATCAACAACACGGCTGTGGAGGTGGTCAGCATCACCAAGTTCCTGGGGGTGCACATTACAGACAACCTCACCTGGTCTGTGAACATTGGATCACTGGTTAAGAGGGCACAGGAACGTTTGTACTACCTGTGGAAAATGAGACAAGCCCACCTGCCCCCACCTGCATCCTCACTACTTTATACAGAAGCACCATAGAGAGCATTCTGACCAGCTGCATCTCTGTGTGGTGTGGAGGCTGCAAGGCCTCTGACTGGAAAAATGTGAGGAGAGTGGTGAGGACAGCGGAGAAGACTATTGCATCTTCCCTTCCCTCCATTCAGGAGGATATTGCACCAAAGTGTTGCATGTCCCGAGCCAGGAATACCCTTAAAGACTCCTCACACCCCCATCGTGGACTGTTCACCCTGTTAGCCTCTGAAAAGAGATTTTGTAGCATCCGCTGCAGGACCACAAGATTCTGCAACAGCTTTTCTCCAGGTTATCAGGTTGTTGAACAAATAATCTAGACAATGACATTATTCTCACCTCAGCGTGCACTACTGTAGGACTGTGTTCTCTAGTGCACTGGTGACAGCTCTTGGGACCGTGTGGTCCAGAGAACTTGTCACTCCAAGCTGTACACTGTAGATTTGCACAATTCAGTCAGACAATTCACGTTTGAACTGTTTATTACAACAGCGAGTTTGGTGTCTAGGCTCCGACCTCATCACTCCCCGCAGACATGTTTACATGAAATATTGGGGAGTGATGATTACATTTCCCCCCCCGCCGGAGCCTGCAGGTGGATGCTGGGGTGGAGGTGGGACTGAAAGAGCAGAAGCAAGGATAATGCAGGCAGCAATGATGATGCAGGGCAGCAGCGAGCAGCGGCATAAAGGAAGCAAAGGGCGAGATGGGAAATTTTGCGGTTCACATAGACCGCCAGATTAGGCATGTCACGTGTGAATGAAGCGGTGCAGCTCGAGTTGCTTGCCTGAACTAGCTTGCAGGCGTCACTCCATTTCAGTCAGACAACTCATGTTTGAACTGTTTATTACAACAGCAGACATAGTTAGAGTTTGGCGTCTAGGCTCCGACCTCATCACTCCCCGCAGACATGTTTACATGAAATATTGGGGAGTGATGATAACATTTCTTCGCCCCAAAACTGCACAGATATTGAACCTGACACTGCTGATGTAAGGAGCTTCTATGTATGGCCTAGGCACCAGCCGTGCACCAGCCGTGCGCCGTCCGTTTGCGCGGACAAGATCTCGTTCTTGTGGAGCCTAACATATCGTTGGTAAGCAGAAGATGACCAGCAGCCCAGGGATTTCAGAGTTGAGGTTGTGGCTGCAGTTGTGGCAATTCTTAGGGAGTGAGGGGAATAGCGTTCTGGAGGTAGGTCGCAGCTCAAGCAGAGATCACGCAGCTTTGAGGAGAACCAGGATCTCGTCATTGGTTTGCCACCATCAATGATGAACAGCGGCGCTGACCGATGGGTCGTGGAGCGATGAAGTAAGAATTTCATCATGGAAGTAAAGGGACAAAAAGTGGTGTTAGTCTTGGCAATGATTATTTGGGTGCCTTGGCAAGATCTATCAGACTGTTTTAAGAATATGGAATACATGTGTTCTTCTACGGTTAAATCAGAGAAGTGAGATCGTGCTGAGGATTAAATGAGAAAGATCTTGTTCACCACACCTGAGAAACCCATAGAAAGCCATTAGCAGAACTGCTTCCAGCATTATGTCAATATACAGTGAAAAAAGACCTTGCTTTAACCTTGACACCAATTTATGCACCAGTGAAATAGTAAGAGGCAGTCTTTTATCATTTCATGAAGGACGCACCTTTTTAAGGCCGTGGGGGCAGCAGTTGAATGGAAGAATTCCCAAGAAGGCTCTGAGATGCTTTATTTTGACATTGTAAGTGGAACTGAATCCCTGCTAGCATGGCTTTGATACTTTGTATTTGAAGATTATGGAATTCAAATGAAAATACAATAAATGCACATACTATGGAGATACTTACTGGTAAAGGTCTAAGGAAGAGGTTTGCGCCAAAAGAAGAGAAGAAATACCAAGCTGAATCATATGCTTTAATTGTGCTTTTGGCCATGCCAGGTCTCATGTAACTGGAGGCAAAGTGCAAAAGATCCTGCAGGAGGTTGGATGTGATTAATCGAGGATCATCTGATTGAATAGAGGGCATGGCATGCTGGAGGGATTGGCCTGGGGACCCATAGCTTTGAACTCCTGAAATTTAAAGTGCGAGAGAGCATCAGCTACGTAATTTGCCATTCCATTCATCGCATAATAAGGCCCAGAAACACAGATCTGAGCGACAGCCTTCATCTAAAACTACATGTCTTTTAGATTTTAGACGGATTTAGCCAATGTTAGCAACGAAACAAATGAACGACCGTGAGGTATGATGCGCATAGCAAAGTTAAGGTGGCCTAATACAGATAATAGATCTCTTTTGGAGATGATGACATCCCACCAGGATTTGATAGCTGCTCTGATGCAAGACAGCTTATCTTGTGGCAGTGAAGCTTGCATGAGCACACTATCGAGGGTGATGCTGAGAAATTCTAAACATGTGGAAGGGCCTACAGTTTTCTCTTCTGAAAGAGGAATACCTAACTCATGGAAAAGGCTTTTGACTGTGGAGATGTTGCGAGCGGGTGGTGACGAGGGAAATTCAACTACTAGAAAATTGTCTAAAAGATGCAGGACGAAAGGGAGTTTGCAGGTGTTGTAAAGGATCCAGCATAAGGCTTCAGACAAGGAGTCGAAAATGCGATGGCTACTGCGGCATCCAAATGTCTATTTAACAGAGAAGTAAAACTTTGAGCGCCATATGACACAGAAAAGATGCCATTGCGAGGGGTGGAGTGGCATGACTTTGAAGGCATCTGTGACGTCTGCTTTACCTAGCCAAGCACCTACACCTGCTGACTTCATCTGCACAGCATTATCAACAGAAGCAGGGAACAGGGAAAAGGGCGCTTGCGGAATTAAGCTATTTATGCTCTGAATGGAAGAATCGTGAGGGGCTGAGAGATCCGCGATGAGACGTTTTTTGCCTATAGGGCTTACTCTAAAGATGGAAAATGGGGATCTTGATGTAGAACCTATCATGTAGCTGTTTTAACCTCTTTTAACAAAAGTTTGTTTACTACTTCAGGCTCCTTAAGTGCAGACTGCAGATTTTTACAAACCTGGGTCACGTTTGGGAGACAGCATAGGCCTGCTAGGATTCCTTGTACAAAGCATCTATTGGGGTGATTTGAAAGAGCTTTGTAAAGAGCTGGAACATTCACTGGAGTCGAAGGATGCTTCATATTTATTTGCAGAACGAAACCTCCTGGGACACACAGAGCAGAGGTGGCTGTCTCCACACCAACTGACGCTTTGTAGGATGGCTTACAGGATTTAACACTGGATTCAGCCAGGGCTGAGATTTCGAGGTGGACAGTTCTTGCAGAGCAGTTTTTGGACAGAGGGAGGTTGTGTTATGGTTCAGTTTTGTTATGTCATGGTTGTTTGTTCTTGGTTGTTTGGTTGTATTTCTTATTTGTGCTCTCTCTGTTCCCCCTCCCATTTCTGTTCTCTTGCAGTGCTGGTGTGTGGCAGGGGGTGTGGCTGGCTCCTCCCTATTGGCAGCAGTAGCACATCTGATTCCACTCAGTCCTCAGTCCAGGAGGCTCGGTGGGCTTTGTTCCTGGGTCGGTTCAACTTCACTCTCACCTACCGTCCCGGCTCCAGGAATGTCAAACCTGATGCCCTCTCACGTCAGTTCTGTCCCCCTGTTGAGGATCCTGCTGAGGACACCATCCTGCCAACCTCCTGTGTGGAGGGAGCAGCCAGGTGGGAGATCGAGCAGCGGGTCCAGGAGGCCTCCACCTGTTCGATCCCCTGTGCTCCAGTGGGGTCACTCCTCCATGGTGGCATGCCATCCTGGTGTTCATCGGACCCTGGCTTTGCTTCGTCAGCGTTTCTGGTGGCCCTCTATGTCCGCTGACACCAGGGAGTTCATCTCTGCCTGCTCAGTCTGTGCCCGCAGTAAGGCTTCGCATCGCGCTCCTGCTGGTCTCTTTCGCCCCCTTCCTATCCCCCACCGGCCCTGGTCTCACATTGCCGTGGACTTTGTCACTGGATTGCCACCTTCAGAAGGTAACAGTACCATTTTAACTGTTGTAGACCGTTTTTCCAAATCAGTGCACTTTATCCCTCTGCCTAAACTCCCCTCTGCCCTTGAGACTGCTACTTTGCTCACCCAGCATGTTTTTAGGCTGCATGGCATCTCCCAGGACATTGTGTCTGACAGAGGGCCACAATTCTCCTACACAGTGTGGCGGGCTTTTTGCCAGACTGGCAAGCCTCTCTTCTGGATACCATCCACAAACTAATGGCCAGACTGAGCGGGCAAATCAGGATCTGGAGGCAGCGCTTCGTTGGTGTGGCCTCTCATCACCCGGCCTCCTGGTCCACCTGTGATGGAAATCTTAGAGCTGGTTCACTCTAACAAGAAGTTTCAGGAGACCGGGATGTCTTACACAGGAATATTTATTGAAACTCGATCGAGGAGAAAAGGGAAACACCACATGTGAATCACAGCGTACTGCTACCCAAATCTGAAGATGGTGTCCTGAAGCTCAGTATTTAACCCTCCCCAGAACTGATAAGTTCCGCCATATCCAAATAGGGTTATTCCTAACTCAGTCTGTCATGTGTGATGACTCTATTGGATATCAGATCCAAACAAGGAAAGACGACAACCATTGCTGTCCTAGCAACAGCATAGCCTCTCTACAGTCTCTCTTATCCAGCGTCAACAACCAGGCTCCAGCCTGTTGTGTCTAACCCTGAAAACAGAAGATATCTAGCAGACCTTGGTCTACCAGATGCCGGAGCCAACTCGGCCTTGTCTGGCACACAGAATGAGACAGGCGAACAGAGACAGACAGTTGACCTGATCTGTGAAGCACTGTCTTAAATTACCTTTAACCTACAAGAGGGAAGTTTAACATACAAGAAGGAAAATTCCTTCACACCACCCACCTTCCCTGGGTTGAATATGCCCACAACTCCCTGGTCTGCTCTGCCACAGGTATGTATCCCTTTATGGCTGCTAATGGCTTCCAGCCTCCACTCTTCCCCGCACAGGAGGTTGAGGTGGCAGTTCCCTCGTACGTCATTGACCGTATCATTAACCCCAGTGTGGTGAGGCTTAAGCTGCCTCCATCCCTCAATATCCATCCATCTTTTCATGTGTCACTCCTCAAGCCTGTCACCACCAGCCCTCTGTGCCCTTCAGCCGAACCCCCTCCACCCCCTCAGATCATCAACGATCACCCTGCATTTTCTGTCCGACAGCTGTTGGATGTATGGAGGCGAGGTCGAGGCTTCCAATTCTTGGTGGATTGGGAGGGGTATGGGCCAGAGGAGCGCTCATGGATTTCTCGCTCCCTTATTTTGGACCCTGATCTCATTAGAGACTTTTATGACAGGTACCCGGACAAGCCTGGCAGGCCGCCAGGAGGCGTCCCTTGAGGGGGGGGGTACTGTTATGGTTCAGTTTTGTTATGTCATGGTTGGTTGTTCTTGGTTGTTTGGTTGTATTTCTTTTTTGTGCTCTCTCTGTTCCCCCTCCCATTTCTGTTCTCTTGCAGTGCTGGTGTGTGGCAGGGGGTGTGGCTGGCTCCTCCCGTTGGCAGCAGTAGCACACCTGATTCCACTCAGTCCATTCCCTCTATTGCCCGGTCTTCACTTCTGCTCGCTGCCAGATTATTCCATGCTCTCACTCTGCATGCCGTTCACCAGCCTAACCAGCTTCAGGATTCCCCCACGCTTCTGTACTGAAGACATTCTCCAGCCAGCCAACTCCCTGCCTCCTCAGCTTGCTTTGTCCTAGTTTTTTGGTTCGTGTTATTAAAGAATCTTTAGTTCCCACTCACCTGTGTGTGTGTGTGTGTGTGTGTGTGTGTGTGTGTGTGTGTGTTTGTCTCTGCCTTGGGGTCCTAATCTCAAAGAACCTAACAGGTTGTGTAGGAGAAGGAACCGCAGACGGAGCAGGCTGGGGTTTGGTGCCCAGTGAAATGTCTGCTAATTAGGGACAGGTCGACTACAGACCAATCTATTCTCTGATTGAATTTTTGGATGTACATGGCAGCTTTGGCAAAGAAAGATTTATGGTACTGATAGAAAAGAGAGCCACCGTAGGAGAGGGCAAGGTCTGACATAATGGCCAAATAGGTGTCGAGCTCCTCCCTGTGTTGCCGATATATTTCACATATGGTGTCTCTGAAGACACTGAAGGCAACTTTGAATTCTGCCAAAGTGAGGGTTTTTGACAATCTCGGATCGCTATCTTTGAGAATTACTGAAAAATCCCCACATTCCACAAATCTTTTGTCAACAGTATCCATACCGCATAACAGAATCTTCACCAGATTTACATCATGGCCTGTTAAAATTTGATTCCTGAGGGTATCAGGAATTGCTGCTGCAGGGGGCAGGAACCAAGTACCCATGGTTGGAGCTGGGACTGCAATTCCCAGGGTCCTGTGGGGGGGTGACGTCAGCGGGAAGCAAGGCAGGTTGAGCCATCACGGAAGTTGAAGAGAATGACCCTGGGTTGTTTACATTACAAGCGGAGAAAATCGCGTTTCCTTCCAGGCACTGTATCCTGGCGTTCATGACATTAAGTGCAGATTTGACTTCAACAAGGGAAGACAGGATGGATGCTTTGGTAGAGGTGCCGGGTTCTGGTTGCTTCCGTCTTTTTGGAGGAGAAGCCAGTTCAGGAGAAGCTGGATGAGAAGCGGCACAATTTTTGGTGGCTTTACCTTTGGCAGGAGCGCTGTTTGAATTAACAGCACTGGCGGTGGACGCTTGGGCATCGGTGGAGTTTTCTTGATTTATGAGAAAAAATTGAAAAGCTCCTAATGGTTAAGGCCAGATGGAGCGGAGATGTTGTGGGCGTATAGCGCTTCAAGGATGCGGTGCACAGGCATTCTGGCAAGTCATATTATATATATTATTATATATTATATATTGCACAGTCTTTTTTTTCATGGTGTATATTTTTTATTATTTCAATGCTGTTGCTATGCCTTTGTTATGAAATTTCGTTTGATGTACACTGGTTGTACACTGAATGACAATAAAACCTGTCTAAGTTTCAAGGTTCCAGAGCTTTCGACTGTATCATGTGGTTTTGATCAGCAGATGGAGTTTGCTCAGTTGTCAGGACCTGTCAAGTGTTGTTTCTAAGGTCATGATCCCGACTAAAGACATTTAGTTATTGAGAGCTGTCAGCCAACCACAGGGCCAGAAAGCTGACATCACATCCAAAGATGTATAGTCAATGAACTTTACGACTTCAGGGTGACAGTGCCTTGTGAAAGGACAGGAGAGATGTGGGAGTACTGTAAATCACTGCCTCCTGCTTATGATTTAAACAGTAGCCTTTTACAACACTAATGAAAAATGTCCAGCAGCCACCTGTCTGTAGGAACCTCCACCTCTATTCCTTGTGTAAACCTCCTTCTTTTTCATCCTGTTTTACAAAGCAGAGGGAGGATGTCAGAGGTTACACCTAAAATACTTCAGTAACCAGCTTGAATCAATGACTCAGCCGTTCCTTTTATAGATTTAGCCTCTCAGTGTGCCACACAGCACTTTTTTCTCCATTTCTCTTTCTCCTTGTTTCTCCATTTCTTCTTTCCGATAGAAGCGGATGGTTCAAATTAAGAGAATGGGTAAAATGGGACACAGCTGGGCTTATTTAATTAAGATTACAGACGTGTTGCCTGTATTGCTTTGTATTACTCTTTCTTCCACACATTACAGGCTCAGTGAGCATGACATGACTTATGGCTTTGGTGTTTGGGCCATGGGGTGAGTTTTAATTAACCCTGGGAGAGTAGGCGAGACTGATATTTCCTGCTTCACTCCTCATGTTGGCCAAGCAGAGCGGCCCACTAAAGGCTGGTCAGGGGAGCCCCTTTGGATCCCAGCTGCCTCTCTTCTTCAGCAGTGATGACCAGAGCTTCACACATACTGCTGGGATACTGACGCAGGCATGACTGCCTGACACAGCCAGCCAATGGGAAGCAGCTATGGCCTGGTTACTTCAGGAAATCAACTGATCCAGGGACAGCTCCACTATTTGGATTGGAAGGGAAGAGCACTTTTTCAGATTATTATAATACAAACTGCAATCAAATTGAAGACGCAAGTAAATAAGCTATACAATTTAATTAAATACATTGTTTTTGTTTTTCAGTTTTTGACAGAATTTAAATAAACTGTCATTAGCTGAAATAGAATTAAAAAAGTAAATTGATTCAATTTACAGGCTCAGCATGAAACACTTGGTGCAAGGTTACTAATGCAAAACTTTTTTATTTATGGTAATACACTATACTGTTCATATCATCATTTAGTGTTCACTCAATGTGCATCGGCTTTGCCACTGCTCTTGAATGGGGCTGTACTGTCCTGCTAAAAACTTCTCAGAAGAACTTCTCCTTCCTTCCTGTGCTGACGTGCCGCGGTAAGCGTATCGTATCATTTCCAGTTGCCGGTGTCTCTGTACTGCGTGTTTTTGCTGCTCTCACTCAAAAGAGTTAACCTGGTTATATTCTTCACAGCAGCGACTAATTACCAGCTGTTTATTTAAACACTAGTTTTAAAACACACACACTTTTTTAGCGACTTTTCCTTGATTTCACAGTTTCTGTTCGCTGCTCAGTTTTGTTAGCTTCTGTAGCCTCTTTTAGCTCCTCTGCTAGCGATGGCTTCTCTCTCTCCCTCTTCCTCTCCTGCTCTGTCCTGCTCGGTGTGTCGCATGTTTAGTTACTCCTCTGCCTCCTTTAGCGTTAAAGGTTTGTGTATTAAATGTAGTTTGTTTGTAGCATTGGAGGAGAGGCTTAGCAAACTAGAAGCCCGGCTCCGCACCGTAGATAGCCAGACTTTAGCTGTAGATAGCCAGCCCCCTGTAGTCGGTGCGGACCGACCCAGTGCAGCTACTGTTAGCCGTCCCCCGGCAGCTTCCGAGCAGCCGGGCAGTCAGGGCGGCTGGGTGACTGTCCGAAGGAGGCATAGTCCCAGGCAGAGACCCACGGTTCACTACCAACCCCTTCACGTTTCAAACAGATTCTCCCCCCTCAGCGACTCACCCGCTGAGAAACACACTCTGGTAATTGGCAGCTCAATCCTCAGAAACGTGAAATTAGCGACACCAGCGGCCATAGTTAGGTGTATCCCCGGGGCCAGAGCGGGCGATGTTGAGTCAAACCTAAAACTGCTGGCAAAAAGTAAACGTGAATACTGTAAGATCATAATTCACGTCAGCGGTAATGACTCCCGATTACGCCAATCGGAAGTCACCAAAATTAATGTGGAGTCGGTGTGTAACTATGCAAAGACAATGTCGGACTCCGTAGTTTTCTCTGGACCCCTGCCAAATCTGACCAGTGATGAAATGTATAGCCGCATGTCGTCATTCAACCACTGGTTGTCGAGGTGGTGTCCAGCAAACGATGTGGGCTTCGTAGATAATTGGACCACATTCTAGGGGAGACCTGGTCTGATGAGGAGAGATGGCATTCATCCTACTTTGGATGGTGCAGCTCTCATAGCCAGAAATTTGACCAAGTTTATTAGTGGACCCACACCGTGACAATACAGAGTTCAGACCAGGAAGCAGAGCTGCAGTCCTACACGCTTCCCTGCGCTTCCATTAGAGCGGTCACCCACCCAAAACCCTGTAAAAAATCCCATAGAGACTGTGTCTGTCCCCCGACCACTTCATTTGATTAATTCAAATTCAAACAGAAGAGGAGATACTCGTAAAAACTTAATAAAAATTAAAACTACCAGTGTAGTGGTACAACCAAATAAGAGAATTAAATGTGGACTCTTAAATATTAGGTCTCTGTCATCTAAAGCTGTGTTAGTCAATGATTTAATATCTGACTATCATATGGATATATTTTGTCTAACTGAAACTTGGCTGTGTCAGGAAGAATATGTTAGCCTGAATGAGTCCACTTCTCCTAGTCATATTAATACTCACATTCCTCGAGGCACTGGCCGAGGAGGTGGAGTTGCAGCCATCTTCGACTCTAGCTTACTAATCAACCCTAAACCTGAACTTAGTTTTAACTCATTCGAAAGTCTTGTTCTTAGTCTTTCACACCCAATGTGGAAAACTGTACAGCCAATTCAATTTGTCATAGTGTACCACGCTCCTGGTCTGTATTCTGAATTTTTAGCAGAATTTTAGTTTAGTTTAGTTTAGTTTTGTTTATTCCTCAAAACAGATAAAGTCATTATTATAGGTGATTTATAATATTCACATGGACGAAGATAATGATAGCCTTAGTTCTGCGTTTATCTCACTATTAGATTCGATTGGTTTCTGTCAGAGTGTAAACAAACCCACTCATTGTTTTAACCATACCCTCGATCTTGTTCTGTCATACGGAATCGAAATTAAAGATTTAATAGTCTTCCCACAAAATCCTGTCTTATCAGACCATTATGTAATTACTTTTGAATTTATATTACTGGACTATAGGCCATTAGGCAAACATTCCTTTAGTAGATGCCTGTCTGATAATACTGTAGCTAAATTTAAAGAAGTGATTCCATCAGCATTTCATTCAATGCCATGTCTCAATGTAACGGAGGACTCCAATGCTAACTTTAGTCCCTCTCAAATTCATCTGGTTGATAGGGCTGCAGGCTCGCTGCGAACGACTCTTGATTCTATTGCCCCTATCAAAAAGAAGATAATAAAACAAAAGAGGTTAGCTCCATGGTATAACTCCTTAACCCGCAAATTAAAAAAAACATAGCGAAAATTAGAAAGGAAATGGTGTTCCACCAAACTGGAGGAAATTCATTTAGTTTGGCAAGATAGTCTTAGAACATACAGGAAGGCCCTCCGTAATGCCAGAGCCTATTACTCCTCACTAATAGAGGAACATAAGAACAACGCTACGTTTCTTTTCAGCACTGCAGCCAGGCTGACACAGAGTCAGAGCTCTGTTGAGCCATGTATTCCCAGAGCGCTCAGTAGTAATAACTTCATGAGCTTCTTTGATGATAAAATTCTAACTATTAGAGAAAGAATTCATCATCTTGTGCTCTCAGCTAGTTCAGATACATCTTCGAGTACAGGAACCTCAGAAGCAGCTGTAGAACCAGATTTATATTTAGACTGTTTTTCTCCAATTGACCTTTACCAACTAACTTCAATGATTTTTTCATCTAAATCAACAATCTGTCTCTTAGACCCCATCCTAACTAGGCTGCTTAAAGAAGTTTTACCCTTAGTTAGCACTTCTTTACCAGACATGATCAATCTGTCTTTATTAACGGGCTATGTACCACAGTCCTTTAAAGTAGCTGTAATTAAACCTCTTCTTAAAAAGCCTACGCTTGATCCAGGGGTTTTAGCCAATTATAGACCTATATCTAACCTTCCCTTTCTCTCCAAAATCCTCGAGAAAGTGGTCGTTAATCAGTTATGTGACTTTCTAAACAGCAATAGTTTTTTGAGGATTTTCGGTCAGGATTAAGGGAATTTCATTGCACAGAGACAGCACTGGTGAGAGTGACAAACGACCTTTTGATTGCGTCAGATAAAGGATTTGTCTCTGTACTTCTGTTAGATCTGAGTGCCGCTTTCGATACCATTGACCATTGTATCCTATTACAGAGACTGGAGCATTTTATTAGCGTCAAGGGACACGCACTGAGCTGGTTTCAGTCGTATTTATCAGATAGATTTCAGTTTGTCCATGTAAATGATGAATCATCCGTGCACACGGAAGTTAGTCATGGAGTTCCACAAGGTTCAGTGCTCGGGCCACTTTTATTTACCTTGTATATGCTTCCTTTAGGCAATATTATCAGGAAACACTCCATGAACTTTCACTGCTATGCAGATGATACTCAGTTATACTTATCTTACTTAATTTCCCTTCGGGGATGAATAAAGTAATCTATTTTATCGATAAAGCCAGATGAAACCGGTAAGTTAGCCAAGCTTCAGGCATGTATTAAGGACATAAAAGACTGGATGACCTGCAATTTCCTGCTGTTAAACTCAGACAAAACTGAAGTTATTGTTCTGGGTCCTAAACACCTGCGAGATGCACTATGTATAGATATAGTTACTCTAGATGGCATTGCCCTGGCCTCTAGTACCGCTGTAAGGAGTCTAGGAGTAATCTTTGATCAGGACATGTCCTTTAATACCCATATAAAACAGACTTCAAGGACTGCCTTCTTCCACTTACGTAACATTATAAAAATCAGGCATATCCTGTCTCAAAAAGATGCAGAAAAACTAGTTCATGCATTTGTTACTTCTAGGTTGGATTATTGTAATTCCTTATTATCGGGCTTCCCCGATAAGTCTCTCCAGCTGATCCAGAATGTGTACTGACAGGAACTAGCAAAAGGGAACATATTTCTCCAATATTAGCTTCTCTGCACTGGCTCCCTGTGAAATCTAGAATAGAATTTAAAATCGTCCTCCTCACTTACAAAGCTCTTATTGGTCAGGCACCATCATATCTTAAAGAGCTGATAGTACCGTATTACCCAACTAGAGCACTATGCTTACAGAACGCAGGGTTACTTGTGGTACCTAAAGTCTCTAAAAGTAGAATGGAGTTATCAAGCTCCTCTTCTGTGGAACCAGCTCCCAATTTGGGTTCGGGAGGCACACACCCTCTCTTCGTTTAAGAGAATGCTAAAAAACGTTCCTCTTTGATAAAACTTATAGTTAGGGCTGGCTCAGGTGAGTCCTGAACCATCCCTTAGTTATGCTGTTATAGGCTTAGACTGCCGGGGGATTTCCTATGACGCACTGAGCTTCTCTCTCCTCCTCTCCCTCTCTATCTGTACGCATTCCTATCCCACTAATACAGGTTACCAACTCCATTTCTTCCTGGTAGTCCTTGTGCTTTCTGTGCTTTTTCGCCTTCTCACTTTCTGCAGGTATTTCCACCCCTGGAGCTGTAGATTCTGGATCTGTGATTGCCGGCCGTCTACTGCCCCCATGTTCCTGCTCCACACTCACTGCTGCAGTTGTTATTATTATTAGTCTGATTTGTTGTCTGTCCTCCTGCTCTGTCTCCCCTCTCCCCCTCTCTCCTCCCCTTTCAACCCAACTCGGTCGATGCAGATGGCCGCCCACCCAGAGCCTGGTTCTGCTCGAGGTTTCTACCTGTTAAAGGGAGTTTTTCCTCGCCACTGTTGCCAAGTGCTGCTCATGGTGGGAACTGTTGGGTCTCTGTAAATAATATTTTAAAGAGTATGGTCTAGACCTACTCTATGTGAAAGCGTCTTGATATAACTTTTGTTATGATTTGGCGCTATACAAATAAAATTGACTTGACCTGACTTAGAAGACTTCCCTTCAAACATCGCAATAACAGAACATATTTACATGTGATTCACCTAAACTTATTAACATTATCTTTACAGTACAAAGCAGTACAATACATCCATATACAACTCATCCAACAATAAATATATTTTCACACCTGTATGAGTAAAACTCTATGCTCCACAAAGTTCTGTCATTAACTCTTGTACAGGTTGAAAAACCTTGTTTGACTGTAATCTGTATTTGAAACTGTTTAAAAGTAAAGAACATTGGCAGGCAGTTAGTTAGCAGAGCTGTCCACCTGTAGAGAATTTGTCAGTCAGCCAATTAGGTTTATTTTATTGTCCACCCAGCAGAAATAAGTGGGTAACAGGGATAGGCTACAGTATTTTTATTTTATTGTGTAACATCAATACAACATGGCTCCAACTTGAAATAACTTCAAAAATAATACCAATAAATGTTGATTACAATGAATGATTTAGTGAATACAAACATTGAAAATAAACATTAGAAAAATGTTTTTAAATGTTTAGGTAAAAATATTTCATGCTAAATGTACTTACCAACACTCATGGATTGGATTATATGAATGTAGAATATGTCTGTATTGATATTTGGAGTGAAGGTTTTGACCTCGTGACTCCAAACAAGGTGACACCAAGCTCAGCACAGCAGGGGGGTGGAGTGTGATGATAAATAGGTAGCTGTGTCCAAAATCTGTACTACACATAATCCAAGCAGGGTTTATTTTACATTGGAAAGGTGACAAAATAAAGATTGTCAGATACAGAGTGTGCTGTTAATGAAGACTTTTTTCCCACAATGCACTGCACAAAGGAAAGGGAGGAGCTGCTCACAGCTGGAAAATGAAAAAAGCTATTTGTGGATGATGGTCAGACAGCTCCAACAAACATCACAGAAAACGCAATATAGCTATTGAATTTTTGGAAAAAAACATTTTCCTGTCTCTTTGGCACTGAAGTTCTAGTTGTTAATTGATGTTTAGTGAGTCAATGTATTGTATAATTTCCTACCAGTATAAGACTGTTCAAAATATGCCTTTGTGGAGTTATATTATTGGCCAGCAATGGATTGACCACTGCTTTTAATCCTTGTGTATGTGTTCACGTATTTTTCATATTTATATTTTTAGATGTTTTTGTTTTGTGTGTGTAAATGAAGACTTAATGTGTACTTCTGTTTGCATGCTTGCTTGTCTTGAACTGCCCCTCGAGGGAGGAAAAAAGTATTTTAAATTGAATTGAATGTAAATTTATTGCATACTAATTGCAAAAACAATAAACGTGAAAGAGTAGCATATACGTTTGGTTAGGATGTAGTATGGGACTGGGACACATTTTGACGGCGGTGTGGCTTATAACATTCTGTACTAACAGCATCAGCAAGCTACGGCATTGCTTTCATGTAAGAGTACGCACTGAAAATCAATAAAATCAGGGAGTCTATCTTTAACATACTGCTGCTTCATTTTCTGAAGATGCAGGCCATCACTCTCAGTGACTCATTCTTCTCACTTGGCTGATAACAGACCATCAGAGAGGGATTGATCTCCAGCAAATAACTTTATTTTATTTATTTATTCGTTCCAGCAGCCCGCTAATGCACATTATGTACATTCATCTGAGAGAAGCTTCCAAGAAGTAGCTTTTTAATCTTTCCTCAGGACAAGTTGGAATAATTTTGACCCCTCTTTGTCAAGGATGAAGTGTTCTTCTAATCCATTTCTGCCAGCTTCTGCCAGCAACCATAGCAACAACAACAAAAAAATGGCTTAATTAGTCAAAGACATTTACCATTTAAACAGTGTTTGGCAGCAGAAAACAAAGCAGCTCCTCGACTGGCCTCTATTTAACGCTTCGATGAGGCGGTTTATTTAGAAGAGACATCAGGTCCCTTGGGGGAAAACAGGCATAATGACAGTGGTGGTAGTGAGTGGTATATATACATTCCCCCACATTTCTATGACTTTATGGGATGCCTTTAACGATGGGGTGTATTACAATAAATCCTCAACACAGAAAATGGAAGGGGGGGGGGATATCTGCAAGCATCAGCATCAGTGATTGGGCCACAGTGTGGTTGATTTCTCTGTCCATTCCCTGTTGGTTATGCCAGAGAGAAATCATCAGGATAGGCAGGCAGACCACTGACACCTAATCCCTGGAGAAAAACACTACCAGGCACAAACACAGTTTTCGCATACACTTTGAAAACAGCACATAGTCCCACTTGGAAGCAAAGGAATGTTGTTGTACTGAGGAGTTATCACAAGAAATACATCAGTGTTCTGAAAGAGAGGAAACTGACAATCCGACAATCACACCCGATTCACACAGTGATTGAACTTATGTCTGTCTTTTTTTTCTTATGCAACTATTGCTGTCACTTGTCATGTGAACAACTTTGTACAACACTATGAATCCAGGAAAGGAAATGTGCACTTTATTCCCATATTTTTGCAATCTTATGCAACTTAGAAAGATTCATGGGTCTGCAGATCTTGGCAGCTATGGAAGCCAGTCCTACAAAAAGTATGAAACATAAGTTAACAGTTGGGCCAGAACCTCAAGCAGGCATGCCAGCTGTATAGTTTATTTATGTCATATAGACACCAGTTATAGTGAAGCAGACATTAGCAATGGAATTCTTAGTTCAGGCTCCCTCCAACAATGGTTATACAAATATGTTTAAAAAAGAAACTCATGCAAGTAAAAAAGAGAATCCAGGAAATGAAATAGAGCAGAAGTTAAACATTATATATATATATAATGTTTATATATATAATATATATATAACAATTTACTGGGAGAAACAGGTGTGCAGCATTCGCAAATGTGTATTAGTCTGGAACCTCTCAGTTCATTTTCGATTTCCAAGGGGCGTTCAACGGACGGAGACAACCTATTGGAGCGACGAAATACCGTCCTGTCAGAAATATGGCAAACATGTACCTATTATCAACATAAAGTTTAAGTGCACTTGTTTGTTCATCTTTTAAAGAAAATTTACCATCCAGTCCGTTTAATACTGCTGCTGTAGTCGCCGGGGTACATGGCAGCGCCATCTTGGATATTTACAAAGATACCTGAACATTGCTCGGCTCTGTAATTTATTGCATTAAACTCGCCTCATACTAGATAAACACTTGTGATTGGTTAGCCCATATAAACGGCAAGGAAATCAGTTTGAATGGGAGAGGGGCCAGACGTATCTGCCAGAGCAAATGAACATGAGCTTGCAGATTCATCTGGTTCCCAGGCTAGTTGTACAGATATAATAATAATAATAATAATAATAATAATAATATAATGAATAAATAGGCAGATTGTGCATTGTAATGTAGTATGTATAGTGAAGATCATAATGACACACACGCACACACATACTTTTTTTAATTTTATTGTCATGGCAGAATTATGCAGGAAAACGGGTAGGACCCAATCGCAGATAGGAGAGGAGGAGGCCGTCAGGAATGGTACAGGGAGTTTACTTAAACAAAAAGGTGCAACAAAAACTTACAGGAGGGTGAGGCAAACTGAAAATCCGAAATGCAACAAAGTCCAGAGCAGGCAGGTGAATGAGCAGGTCACAGGGAAACCAGACACATGGAACAGGGTATAAATCCAACATGAACAGAACACAATGAGTGTGTAGATGGGTGAACCTTGAATATATGGAATGAAAGTTTGAATATATTGAATGAACCTTGAATATATTGAATGAACCTTGAATATATAGAATGAAAGTTTGAAAATATTGAATGAACCTTGAATATATGGAATGAAAGTTTGAATATATTAAATGAACCTTGAATATATTGAATGAAATGTGACGTCATCAAGGCGCTGGCGACATCCTGTTTTTTCCATGTTATTATTCCTACAGTTGCTGCCAGAAGTGTGTCACTATATCGAAATCGAAATCGGAATCGGGTTTATTGCCAGGTTTTCACATACAAGGAATTTGCTGTGGTGTATTGGTGCGTAACAAGTACAGACAATTACAGACAAGTACAGAGAAGTAGTGCAAGGTGCAAAGGTCAGCGTATGTATAAGTAGAGTAGTATTAAAGTTCTAGAGTACTAGTGCTAAGTAGTAGTAAATATAATTTACAGTACAGAATATAAAAAAAATTACTAAATTTGTGCAATATATCTTTTTTAGATGATAATGAATAAAACTAAAACTGTGCAGAAGTATAAACTGTAGTCCAAACAGGTGTGCGTTAATGTAATGCATTACACCGGGGGTCTGTGCATTAATGTAACGCGTAGTGTCTGTTTGGGGTGGGGATAAGGGTCCGTGTCAATGGGGGTCCCGGGCGTTGATGATCGGGCCGGCTGCAGACGGGAAGAAACTGTTCTTGTGCCGGGAGGTTATGGTCCTGATGGACCGCAGCCTCCTGCCAGAGGGGACAGTCTCAAACAGTTTGTGTCCGGGGTGGGAGGGGTTAGCCACAATCTTCCCTGCATGCCTCAGGGTCCTGGAGGTGTACAGGTCCTAGAGAGATGGTAGATTGCAGCCAATCACCCTCTCCGCGGAGTGAATGATACACTGCAGTCTGCCATTGTCCTTGGCAGTAGCAGCAGCGTACCAGATGGTGATGGAGGAGGTGACTCAGTGATGGCAGTGTAGAAGTGCACCATCATCGTCTCTGGCAGGCTGAACTTCTTCAGCTGCTGCAGAAAGTACATCCTCTGCTGTGCTTTTTTGGTGATGGAGCTAATGTTCAGCTCCCACTTGAGGTCCTGGGAGATGATGGAGCCCAGAAAGCGGACGGACTCCACAGTGTCGACTGGGGAGTCTCTCAGGGTGATGGGGGTGAGTGGGGCTGGGTTCTTTCTGTAGTCCACAACCATCTCCACTGTCTTGAGGGGGGTCCTCTGAGGTGAAGTTGTGGCGAGGCCATGGAGTCACAAGGGATGGTGTCAGGACTGTCCCATTGTCTTTCGAAACAACAGTAGAACTCGTTCAGGTTGTTGGCCAGGCGCAAGTGGTTAGCAGAGTGGGGGGCTCTAGGTTTGTAGTTGGTGATCTGTCTGAGCCCCTTCCAGACAGAAGCAGAGTCGTTGGCTGAGAACTGGTGTTGGTGTTTCTCAGAGTACAGTCGTTTAGATCCTCTCACCTCCTTGTTAAACCTGTACTTGGCCTCTTTGAACCTGCCTCTGTCTCCACTCCTGAATGCTTCTTCCTTTTGCGACCTTAGCTGTCTGAGTTTGAACCAGGGTTTGTCGTTGTTGTAACTCACCCTGGTGCGTGATGGTACACAGCTGTCCTCACAGAAGCTAATGTAGGACGTCACAGCCTCTGTGAACTCATCCAGACTGTTGGTGGCAGTCCTGAAGACATTCTAGTCAGTACAGTCCAAGCACGCCTGAAGACCCTCCACAGCCTCACTGATCCACTGCTTTGATGTCCTCGCCACAGGTTTGCAGAGCTTTAACTTGTAAGCCTGTAAGCAGGAATCAGGTGGACCATGATGTGGTCATAGTGTCCCAGTGCACCTCGGGGGATGGCGTGGTAGGCTCTGCTGACTGTGGTGTAGCAGTGATCCACGGTGTTCTCCTTTGGCACTTAATAAATGGTATTTGGGGAGTTCATGTGTTAGATTTCCTTTGTTAAAGTCCAGGTCCAGATTTGTCTCTCAGTATCTGGTCGGTGAGCGTGCACTGGGCCTCCTGCACGTTGGTGCGCGGCGGGATGTAAACACAGACCAGAATGAATGAAGCGAACTCACGGTGGTAGTAGAAAGGTTTGCAGTTGATAATAAATGATTCCAGAGAGGAAGAACAGTGTTGCAGCATCACTGTCACGTCGTTACACCAGCTACTGTTTGTATAAAAACAGATTCCTCCACCTTTCGTCTTGCCAGAAAGTTCCGTGTGGCGATCCACTCTGTGGAGTTGGAAACCAGCTAGCTGCAGCGCAGAGTCCGGGATCGGAAGATGCAGAAAAGTCACTGTTTTTCCCCACCAGTAGCTGGAGTTCGTCGAGTTTGTTGCACAGTGAACGCACGTTGGAAAGAAATATTCCCGGCAGCGGTGTGCTAAATCCGCGTCGACAGAGACGCACGAGCACACCAGCACGTTTCCCTCTCCTCCAGCATTTCACTGTGTGGACAAAGGTGAGGGCACCTTTGACCAGAATGTCCAGTAATTTCTACGGATGAAGCGATGAAAGTGGGAATTAAATCCACAGGGGTTGTAGCCCTGTTGTTCATGAGCTCTTCTCTGGTGAAAGAGCGGTGCTGTAGCAAAACACTGAGTTTACACACAAAATAAGAAAAAATAATGCGCACCAACACACCGAGGCGACCATCTGCGGCGCCTTTCTGGGTGATATGAGCCAATCAGTACGAAATCTAGTTTCAGCAATCCCAAAATAATTAACATCCTGGCGAAGCAGCTGAGCTGGTCTCAGGCATGGATGTATTAAGAGAACTGGATACAGCATTTGAGGCGGGGCCTCATTTATTCCTATCGAAGTTGCTCAGACATCCGGGTATTCAGAATGCGGAAGTTTCAGATTTTCCCGCTCTGTTTCGCCCATAGAGCATGCTCACTAACGTTTCCTTAAACCCTGCTTCCCAGCCGCTCGGTCTCTGGCTCGTTCACATGACCAGCAGACTAAAGTAACTGGATTCGGCTATTAATGAACTTTACAACTTTTAGGACCTAATGATTTAAATAAGGGTTATTAATGTGCTGTTATGCTGTTATAGGCTTAAGACTGCTGGGGGATTTCCTAGGACGCACTGAGCTTCTCTCTCCTCCTCTCCCTCTCTATCTGTACGCATTCCTATCCCACTAATACAGGCTACCAACTCCATTTCTTCCTGGTAGTCCTTGTGCTTTCTGTGTTTTTTCGCCTTCTCACTTTCTGCAGGTATTTCCACCCCTGGAGCTGTAGATTCTGGATCTGTGATTGCCGGCCGTCTACTGCCCCCATGTTCCTGCTCCACACTCACTGCTGCAGTTGTTATTATTATTAGTCTGATTTGTTGTCTGTCCTCCTGCTCTGTCTCCCCTCTCCCCCTCTCTCCTCCCCTTTCAACCCAACTCGGTCGATGCAGATGGCCGCCCACCCAGAGCCTGGTTCTGCTCGAGGTTTCTACTTGTTAAAAGGGAGTTTTTCCTCGCCACTGTCGCCAAGTGCTTGCTCATGGTGGGAACTGTTGGGTCTCTGTAAATAATATTTTAAAGAGTATGGTCTAGACCTACTCTATGTGAAAGCGTCTTGAGATAACTTTTGTTATGACTTGGCGCTATACAAATAAAATTGACTTGACTTGACTTAAAGTGTTAGAATTGGGTAGTTGATGTACCTCAAAAAAAAAATATCCACTGAGTTACAGACGTCTCTTTCTCAATGTTAGTCAATGGAAAAAAGTCTTCTTGGGCCAGTGGCATCACATGACGGACCAGGAAGTTGTAATTCAACCGTTTGGCCACTATGTCAAATTGGCTTCAAAGTGTGGCGCACTTCCTAGGGGCTTGGTCTCAGCAGGTGCCATTTTATATTACGTGTCATCAGTCTCCCGTCCAATCACCAGCCAGCAACCCACATCCTGAGGAACACAAAAGGCCGGACAGCAAGGAGAAACTTATGAAATTTATGACTTCGGGGTATATCAAAGTGTCTTGAGATAACTTTTGTTATGATGCTTCTTGTGGTCCCTCTTTAGTCAGCAGTGTCTGTCCTAGTTTTAAATCAGGGTGTGATTCTTGTCATCCTCTTCTTGCACCTCTTAGTACTCCACACTGTTTTGCCACCTGATTCTTTTAACCCTAACAAACACATATATTTTGTTCAATTACATTTCTTTTAGCCCAAAGGACAATAAACTCAGATTAGAAATTATCAGAACTTTCCTTCAGTGACCAAAATTACTGCAGAAGTTTTAGTCCAAAACACTACCACCATGACTTGAATTTCTAAAAAACAATGCAATTTTCAAGGAAAGCACAAAATCATTTTATGCCATGCAGTCCCACAAATACCCCAAATAGAGTGGAACAGCACAGCTCAGTAACACAGAACAATTTGTTTTATACAGGCTCACATAAGCCCCGAGCATCCTGTTTTCACAGCTGAATGGAGTGGCATGGCAAGCTGTAATGTGTCAGAGCCAGCCGTGTCATTCAAGAACAAAAAAGCGAGAGTAATGAAAGCCAAAAATGACAGCAAAGCAGCAACTCTCTCCTGGAGCCAAAAGGGAAAATGACACTAGGGCTGTTGTGTCACTGGCTGTAAAATTACTTCATCCCTATGTTTTGCCTGAAGAGGACAGGCGACCCGAGTGGAGAACTGGACTCCTTTGTAGGCTGAGAGCTGTGATTTAGTGCTGAACTTTAAAAGTGCTGCTGCTTTTTTAGGCACTGGGCATTGGTGGTAATAAGGAGGATATGAGGGAGCATTGGAAGGAGGGATATGGGGGAGCATAGGCCATTGTCTGGGCACTGGCCCCTCTGTGCTCCCTGTTATTTGAGACAGTGGGAATGCTGTGAAATAGCCCATCTCATTACATCTAAGCTCTTCTGGAACAGGTACGCTCCCAATGGATACTAGAGATAAAAAGCTGTCCCTCTGATACCTTCACTGCCTGACTGAGCTGAGAAACCAAAGAAAATCTCATCTATTAACTTTGATTTTAGAACTTAAGGAGCATTACTACAAGCTTTATGTATAGATTATGTCACAAACAAGTCTATGCATCATTTTGTAATACATTAAAAGCTCAGTCAACAACAGTGCAATGCTGTGGTTAGTCTCAGGAGTGTCTTCTTGTGCAGCAGTTTGTCTGTTACCTGGTTTGCCAGAATAGTAACTGATTGATTGATTGATCACAATGTAATAAGGGTGTTTCATGACTGGAAATGTTATATTCAGATATTGAAATTTATCATCAACATTTCATTTTATTATGTTTGAGGCACAGATGTAGAGTTAAGATAACGGAGGGGTGTGTTATCCTTGTCAATACTACTACTACTACTACTAATAATAATAATAATAATAATAATAATAAACTTTATTTATACAGCACTTTTCAAAACAAAGGTACAAAGTGCTTTGCACTGTTGAACCAGGATTAAAACATTTCAGAAGGAAATAAGAAAGTTTAAGAAGTTTTAGAAAAGTTTTGAGAAGTGATTTAAGAGATGTCACTGATTCTGCAGCCTCAGATCCCAGACAGGGAGTTCTAGTTCGGGGGACCTGACTGCAAAAGCCTGGTCATCTTTAGTCTGGAGCCGGGACTTAAGAACTCAACCACATTTGACCTCTTCCCAGTGGAAGCTGCAAGTGGTTTTGGTCTGGTGTTCACAAACAGCTCATGTTGTCTGTTTCTGCTAGTCATTCAGTCTCTTTACCAGGGTCCTTACTGTTTCACTGAAGTAGTCTTCCACATCAGCTGTGAACTGAACTTCATGGATGCCATGATCAGTTGTGATTAAGGTTGAAGATTACCACTACACCAGCCTACAGTCTGTATCCTACTACTTTCTAGTCAAGTCAATTTTATTTGTATAGCGCCAAATCATAACAAAAGTTATCTCAAGACGCTTCCACATAGAGTAGGTCTAGATCATACTCTTTAAAATATTATCTACAGAGACCCAACAGTTCCCACCATGAGCAAGCACTTGGCAACAGTGGCGAGGAAAAACTCCCCTTTAACAGGTAGAAACCTCGAGCAGAACCAGGCTCTGGGTGGGCGGTCATCTGCATCGACCGAGTTGGGTTGAAAGGGGAGGAGAGAGGGGGAGAGGGGAGACAGAACAGGAGGACAGACAACAAATCAGACTAATAATAATAACAACTGCAGCAGTGAGTGTGGAGCAGGAACATGGGGGCAGTAGATGGCCTGCAATCACAGATCCAGAATCTACAGCTCCAGGGGCGGAAATACCTGCAGAAAGTGATAAGGCGAAAAAGCACAGAAAGCACAGGAATTGATTCTAGGTAGATCTTTTGTAACATTATGCATAAAGTGTGTCACAGTCGCTGTCCAATGGTCTGATTCACGGATGGGGATGCTGCCTGCATGTGATTATGCAATTGTATTGTGATTATGTGATTGCAGGGGCCACACAAAAAGTGTAGGGGCCCATTACTAACTTATGTTAGTAGCCTTGAATTCATGCTTTGAATTCATTCTAAATTCATTCATTCTGAATTCAAAGCAGTTGCTTGAAAGTAGCGAGGAAGCTGCACTGCATCCTATTAAAGTCTTCACTCAGATGTAAAAGACGGGGTTAAAAAACAGCTTATAGGGCTCCAGACAGTCGATTGATGATCATGGAATGTTCCATCTGTTAAGTTGTCCTTTATGTGAATAACTCCACAATCATTTCAAATCTTAAACAGACAGACAGCAGAGAAGAGTATACATATTCTTTACACAGCAAATAGCAAAGGTTATCTATACATCGAAACACTGAACATGTGTTTCAAAAAGTTTGACAGTTGAGGTCAAGTTTGTTTCCACACAGCGACTGCACTTTGAGTACCACATCCTCCTGCTCTCCAGTCACCCTGACACCTATTCCACATTTACTGATGACACACTGCAGTTGGCTATAGGTTCTGGGTGACTGGCTCAGAGACTGTAGCCACTTTGTTTCTAAATATATAAGGGCAGAGAATCTCAGGTGTCAGGGAGATAGAGTGAGGGGGCAAAGAAAAAGACAGTGTCAGCATGAAAGAGAAACTTGTTTGGCTGAGGAATCTTGATGAATTGTGTTCAGCTGTTTAATAGTGGAAGGGCCCGGCTTCTGAAACCCACAGCAGAGCCAAGAACGGAAGCCCAGGAGCCTGGCCAGCTTTAGCCTACATCCTTACAGTCCAAATGTCACAAACAATATGAAACTGCTTGATGCTCGACTACAATGAATCACTGCTTGGCAAATGATGGTGTATCTTTTTTATTTTTTGTTTTCAAGTAAACCATTGTCAGTTTTTCTCCAAATCTAGTGACATTTGACCAATGTGTTGGGATTAGTATCTGATAAATAAACATCAGATAAAAAAAAAAAAAAATGTAACAGCTTTAGTACTGGTGCACAAACTGGATATGTATAACAAATTTAGTGATATTTGAACAATGTCAACTTGAGATAGGAATCAAATGTTACAGCACCACCTATGGCTGGAATTGAAGCAAATTTGGCATGCTAAATTACATCCAGGGTTCAGAACTTGGAATAATTTTGATCTACTGGTGAGGTCAAGCATTTTCTCCAAAATGACATTGTACAATTTAAAATCATAACCATGCACACATAATGCATAACCTGAGCTAAAACAAAAGGGTTCCAACACTATCATGCTTGAACTTTTGATATGACTTGATATGATCACTCCAGGTATATCACATATATGTATAAACTATTTGATACCCCCTCCATGGTCTAGACTTCAATTTACTTGCTAACCTCTTGCTTATATTATACTCTATTACAGATTATGTAATACTTTAGTGAGTCATTTTTTCAGGGATACATGCCATTTAGGAAAGGTGAAAATGTTGCAAATTCACTGCTGGAGTGCCATTGTGAAATCTTAGCACAGGGTGGTGTAGGTCCAGGTACCTGTAGTGTAAATGTCTTTCCCACAGTGGACACTGCTGTTCCATAATCCCTCCGCTGTCATTTCCATAATTTTTCAGCCCATATTTTGCAGTTGAAAGTCCCTGAGGTGAAGTACACAATAATTTCCACGATACTACTGCCTCGTTCCTGTGTCACTACTCCTTGTATTGCCCTCCCTCTCCCTGCTTCCTGCCCTCACAGGTAATACTGAGCTGACAGCTTTCACTCCTGCCCCAAGAAAGATCACAGAAGACAGAAGGGGCTGAAGCTCAACCATCAAAGTCATGTCCCCTCTGACTGGCCGTCAACTCCTCATGCCACCACTTCAGTGACAGACAGGGAAACCAGACTGGTGTCAATGCTCAAACACCAGCTCCATTCAGGCCTGGGACAACTGGGACGACATGCGTCTCGGGATTTGCTGGGAGCGCCACGGCTAAGGATTGCGGCTTAAAGACTCTGACTGAGAACTCTGTCCCCTGCCAATCTGCAAAACACATTTATTCCCCTACTAAGTTGCTTTGCCAAACATTTTTTGGAGGAAACATAAATGCTGCATGGATTGTGTTCTCTGCCAGTATTTTCCTGTCCAGGATGATATTCCTAATTCATCATCTCACTGGGACTTCATCTCTATGAACTGGGGCTTAATTTTAGCTAAAGTACATTTAAAGTGCCTTACCTACAGTCTATATTCCCTACCACCACCTAATCTAGAGGATCACCTATCCCAAGAAATCAATGAAAGTGAGGAGGTCAGTGCCAAAATATCTTTATGATGTCCATTCACTGAATAAAGACAGTTGAAAGCTTTCAAAGCTAGTAAGTGGACCTTGGTGGTGATTTTTTAGTACTTAACCAAGACCATCATCTCTCTCTGGCTTTTCCTAAACAGAACCACATAAATGTTAATTGGGAAAGTTAACACCTGTTCATGTTAGCTTAAAAGTTGAGCATAAAATAATATTATTGACCTAGGAATACTGTATTTACAAAATCTATAAATATATAAATATATTAAAATATTTTTAAAAAATCTTGAGCAAACTCAAGCTTTTTCCAGAGCTATTTACTGCATCTCAAGGTTTCCCTCAGTGACTTGAGTTTATTCAGTTGTCATGGGGATGGTACGGTTGTCATTAGGTGACTGAAGTATTGAATTTCTGTTTGCCTTTCCCTAACCATAACCCAGTGCTTTGAGTTGCCAAAACATGAACGTGAAAGTTTATTCTTGTGATGACACTGATAAAGACTGCAAGATGCGATTGAAAGCTCCTGAAAACTTGTAAGTTGACCTCTGAGTTGAGCTTACTCTTTTAGACCACTGTTCCCCAAGATCAAGACTGAGTTTCTGTGTTCAAATGGAGTAGACTAACACAGAGGCCAGCTCTGCGCTGCTGCTAGACCGGTAGTAAGACATATAAAACAAGAGAAAAAACATTGGTAAAAAGGAATTTGTTATCAATTCCAGTTCCTGTCCTGATGTAGGACACACAGCCCCAACTTTCATTCTCAGCAAATGACTATATAACACCAAAAACAAACCCTTCATCTGAGCTTGCACCACTTCCCCCTTCTTCCTCTAAATCTCTAAATCCTTCAATAATAAAAACAGAGCTGCGGGGCACATGTCATCCTCACAGCCCTGCTTTGCTCTGAGCTTCTCCCAAACATCACAATTCCTGAAGTGAATCTCTGCTTTGTGCATAAGACAGCCTCATTTCAGTCCAGCTTTCTCCAAAATTTGAAAATAATTTAGTTCTATGGAGTTTTTGAAACATTTATGTTGGCTGGGCCATGCATATTTCATCAGAGGGCAGTCAAGTTTAAAGTAGGACACACCTATTGTACTGCATGAACAATAGTACGTCCAGCTCCATGCTTATCAGATACCACAATTTCAGATACCAAATATCATGCAATAACTTTGGCTCTTTATGCACAGGTCCTGTCATGTCTGAATGAAGCCATAAGGGACAATTATGGAACAGACACCTATATATGCATAACAAACATACAACAGTTTCATGTCTGAATGACAATAGTAAAATGCTGATGTTTAGCAGGTTTATTGTATTATTTACATATTTTTATCTTAGAGGAAAAGTCACAGGATTATCAAAGTTATAATTATTCAGTCTAGACCAGGCCCGCATCTAGCCTGCAGGACAAATTCATAAGGCTTTGCACATATTTTTCATTTAAATCCGGCCCGCAATTAAAAAAATATATATATGTATATATATATATATATATATACATATATATAATATTTTTATTTTAGCCATATTTTTATATTTTATACAAATCGTTTATTCATTTATTTTATTGAAATGTTTTATTCCCCCTAGCTAAGATATAAGTCCATGAAAAATTTGAATTTCTCTTTTTAAAAATGATTATTGACCTAATTTGATTTGACAACACAATGTCTAGATAAAAGCAAACACTAATCTAAACACTTATAAAAGTCTTCCCACAAAATTTAAAAGTCTTCCCACAAAATTCTGTCTTATCAGACCATTATTTAATAACTTTTGAATTTATATTACTGGACTACAGGTCATTAGGCAAATTAGATGCCTGTCTGATAGTGCTGTAGCTAAATTTAAAGAAGTGATTCCATCGGCATTTAATTCAATGCCATGTCTCAATGTAACGGAGGACTCCAATGCTAACTTTAGTCCCTCCCAAATTGATCAACTGGTTGATAGTGCTGCAGGCTCGCTGCGAACGACTCTTGATTCTATTGCCCCTATCAAAAAGAAAATAATAAAACAAAAGAGGTTAGCTCCATGGTATAACTCCTTAACCCGCAAATTAAAAGAAACATCGCAAAAATTAGAAAGGAAATGGTGTTCCACCAAACTGAAGGAAACTCATTTAGTTTGGCAAGATAGTCTTAGAACATACAGGAAGGCCCTCCGTAATGCCAGAGGAGCCTATTACTCCTCACTAATAGAGGAACATAAGAACAACCCTAGGTTTCTTTTCAGCACTGTAGCCAGGCTGACACAGAGTCAGAGCTCTGTTGAGCCATGTATTCCCAGAGCGCTCAGTAGTAATAACTTCATGAGCTTCTTTGATGATAAAATTCTAACTATTAGAGAAAAAATTCATCATCTTGTGCTCTCAGCTAGTTCAGATACATCTTCGAGTACAGGAACCTCAGGAACCTCAGAAGCAGCTGTAGAATCAGATTTATATTTAGACTGTTTTTCTCCAATTGACCTTTACCAACTAACTTCAATGATTTTTTCGTCTAAACCAACAACCTGCCTCTTAGACCCCATCTCAACTAGGCTGCTTAAAGAAGTTTTACCCTTAGTTAGCACTTCTTTACTAGACATGATCAATCTGTCTTTATTAACAGGCTATGTACCACAGTCCTTCAAAGTAGCTGTAATTAAACCTCTTCTTAAAAAGCCTACGCTTGATCCAGGGGTTTTAGCCAATTATAGACCTTTATCTAACCTTCCCTTTCTCTGCAAAATCCTCGAGAAAGTGGTCGTTAATCAGTTATGTGACTTTCTAAACAGCAATAGTTTATTTGAGGATTTTCAGTCAGGATTAAGGGAATTTCATAGCACAGAGACAGCACTGGTGAGAGTGACAAACGACCTTTTGATTGCGTCAGATAAAGGATTTGTCTCTGTACTTGTTCTGTTAGATCTTAGTGCCGCTTTCGATACCATTGACCATTGTGTCCTATTACAGAGACTGGAGCATTTGATTGGCTTCAAAGGACCCGCACTAAGCTGGTTTCAGTCGTATTTATCAGATAGATTTCAGTTTGTCCATGTAAATGATGAATCCTCCGTGCACACGGAAGTTAGTCATGGAGTTCCACAAGGTTCAGTGCTCGGACCACTTTTATTTACCTTGTATATGCTTCCTTTAGGCAATATTATCAGGAAACACTCCATGAACTTTCACTGCTATGCAGATGATACTCAGTTATACTTATCGATAAAGCCAGATGAAACCGGTAAGTTAGCCAAGCTTCAGGCATGTATAAAGGACATAAAAGACTGGATGACCTGCAATTTCTTGCTGTTAAACTCAGACAAAACTGAAGTTATTGTTCTGGGTCCTAAACGCCTGCAAAACGCACTATGTATAGATATAGTTACTCTAGATGGCATTGCCCTGGCCTCTAGCACCGCTGTAAGGAGTCTAGGAGTAATCTTTGATCAGGACATGTCCTTTAATACCCATATAAAACAGACTTCAAGGACTGCCTTCTTCCACTTACATAACATTATAAAAATCAGGCATATCCTGTCTCAAAAAGATGCAAAAAAACTAGTTCATGCATTTGTTACTTCTAGGTTAGATTATTGTAATTCCTTATTATCGAGCTGCCCCAATAAGTCTCTAAAGACTCTCCAGCTGATCCAGAATGCGGCTGCACGTGTACTGACAGGAACTAGCAAAAGAGAACATATTTCTCCAATATTAGCTTCTCTGCACTGGCTCCCTGTGAAATCTAGAATAGAATTTAAAGTCGTCCTCCTCACTAACAAAGCTCTTATTGGTCAGGCACCATCATATCTTAAAGAGCTGATAATACCGTATTAAGTCAAGTCAATTTTATTTGTATAGCGCCAAATCATAACAAAAGTTATCTCAAGACGCTTTCACATAGAGTAGTTCTAGACCATACTCTTTAAAATATTATTTACAGAGACCCAACAGTTCCCACCATGAGCAGCACTTGGCGACAGTGGCGAGGAAAAACTCCCTTTTAACAGGTAGAAACCTCGAGCAGAACCAGGCTCTGGGTGGGCGGCCATCTGCATCGACCGAGTTGGGTTGAAAGGGGAGGAGAGAGGGGGAGAGGGGAGACAGAACAGGAGGAGAGACAACAAATCAGACTAATAATAATAACAACTGCAGCAGTGAGTGTGGAGCAGGAACATGGGGGCAGTAGACGGCCGGCAATCACAGATCCAGAATCTACAGCTCCAGGGGCGGAAATACCTGCAGAAAGTGAGAAGGCGAAAAAACACAGAAAGCACAAGGACTACCAGGAAGAAATGGAGTTGGTAGCCTGTATTAGTGTATTACCCCACTAGAGCACTACGCTCACAGAATGCAGGGTTACTTGTGGTACCTAAAGTCTCTAAAAGTAGAATGGGAGCCAGCGCCTTTAGTTATCAAGCTCCTCTTCTGTGGAATCAGCTCCCAATTCAGGTTCGGGAGGCAGACACCCTCTCTTCGTTTAAGAGTATGCTAAAAACGTTCCTTTTTGATAAAGCTTATAGTTAGGGTTGGCTCAGGTGAGTCCTGAACCATCCCTTAGTTATGCTGTTATAGGCTTAGACTGCCGGGGGATTTCCTATGACGCACTGAGCTTCTCTCTCCTCCTCTCCCTCTCTATCTGTACGCATTCCTATCCCACTAATACAGGTTACCAACTCCACTTCTTCCTGGTAGTCCTTGTGCTTTCTGTGCTTTTTCGCCTTCTCACTTTCTGCAGGTATTTACACCCCTGGAGCTGTAGATTCTGGATCTGTGATTGCCGGCCGTCTACTGCCCCCATGTTCCTGCTCCACACTCACTGCTGCAGTTGTTATTATTATTAGTCTGATTTGTTGTCTGTCCTCCTGCTCTGTCTCCCCTCTCCCCCTCTCTCCTCCCCTTTCAACCCAACTCGGTCGATGCAGATGGCTGCCCACCCAGAGCCTGGTTCTGCTCGAGGTTTCTACCTGTTAAAAGGGAGTTTTTCCTCGCCACTGTCGCCAAGTGCTTGCTCATGGTGGGAACTGTTGGGTCTCTGTAGATAATATTTTAAAGAGTATGATCTAGACCTACTCTATGTGGAAGCGTCTTGAGATAACTTTTGTTATGATTTGGCGCTATACAAATAAAATTGACTTGACTTGACTTAATCCCCTCATTAGTTTTTATTTTTCCAAGCCTTAAGCTGGTATGTGCAGGTAGACAGCTGAGAACTGAGCAGTGTGGTCCATTTTATCTGTCAGGGTAGAAAGAAGTTTCCGTCTGTGTGCATCTGTGCTGTATGTGACCCATGTTAGGTGAGACGCTTATGTCACTGCTTCGTACTGTATTGTCCTCCTCGTTTGCCTGTGCCTGTGCATGTGTGGCTGTGTGTTCAGACGGGTTAATGTGATGTTGATTCATGTGTGCTGAGGTTATATGCAAGTGTGTGTTCATCATCTCCATGTAGACCAGTCATGGTCTACAACAAATAACATCAAAGACACACAGCCACCATATATCAAGCCTTTGAAACTTATGGCCAAAGTGTGAAAACATCACTGCAAACTGAGCAACCAGAGTGACATGGAGGGCCCTGTTTTAAGTGTAAACTGGTACAACATCGCCCAGTGAGTATACCCATGGAGATCAAATACCGGATCCACCACTGTCTCAGGGACACCAGAGTGTCTCCAGCATCTCTGATTTTAACCTGCATGAGAATAGAAACAGCTCTTTTATAAAGAAGTGATTGATTTGTCATACTTGTTTTATACTGTAGAAAAGAAAGAAGACAGATGCCAGTATTCACACCTTCCTTATCATCTCAGCCAAACCATCTGTAATGAAAATATCCCAGGCTGAACATACCCTTAAATTAAAGCTAAGCCCTCAGCCATTATAATCAGCTGAGTGAAAAAAGATCTCTGCTACTTCTCTAAAATGTAACTTTTGCTCCTGTCATCACGCTCTATCCCTCACTGTGCTTGAGCTTGTTAGGTTCCTAACAGCTATGAGTTACATGGACGAAATCACTTCCCTTCATTGGAGTGTCCCTGGCTCAATGAATCACCCCCCACATGTCTGCTATGTGTGACAAAGAGGCAGATGGGAAGTGATTGAGCGTAAACACTGAGGGCTCTGAGGAGGAGGGATGTGACAGCGTCCGGGCTCATCATGTCCTGGTAGCCACAGATACACATTCACTGCTTTCACAAGCCTGGAAAAGGCCCGTAGATTATAGTTCCTACAGTGCAACATGGAGACATGATATGGGTGATTGTAAAGTTAGCGAGCAGGAAAACCAGAAACCATTTACAATTTAAAATGTGAAACCATAATTAACTGAGTATCTCTGGGTTTTAACCTGTTGGTAGGACAAAGAGGCATTTGAATATGTCATCTTGGGCTATTGGAACTTGTGATGCTCACTTTTCACAATTAAAAGGACAAAGGATTAATCAATTAATTAAAAAAAAAATCATCAGTAATCAAAAAAATTGTCAGTTTCAAAATATGAACAATGAATCATTTGATCACTTGGCATGATTTTTTACTGCAAAAAAGTATGCTTCAGTTGGCCTTTAAATCAGTCTGTACTGACAGGGGTAAAAAACATAGTTGACATTTCAATTACTGAAACCTGTCTGCTTGTTTATTCTGTTGTCAAGACAGAGTTCTGCTTAAGCCCTTCAGAGATATTCAGCAAAACACTGTATCCTCTCAAAGCTCTGCTTATCCCGAATCAGCCCAAATCCCCATTAAACAGCCCACATTGACACAGGGAAATGGGATGGATACACTGACAGGCCTCTGGTTATCAAAGGTGGCCTCAGAAATGTCTCCTGCCTCCCTTGCAGAGTTTTCCCATCATCGGGCATCTGGCAGGAAGGCCGAATGAAGCGGCTCAGACAGGCAATTACTGTATTTAATATCTCTTGGTAGAGGGAAGGAGCCATTGTTTGGGTTTGAGCACAGTGAATCCCAGGCAGGATCAACTGTGACAACTGCTTTCTATCCACCATCCTCCAATTGTTATCCCTCCAGCCGCCTCCTCCAGCCTCGTCTGCTTAGAGCCGCGAGCAGCTACAATCCAAATTAAAATGAAAACACATGAATATTTTACAGCCACTGAATCCACTGTCTCTTTAGCAGGGTCAAAAACAGCAACCATGTTTGGAGCGTCTTGTATAAATCATGAATTTTCAGTCGAAGTCTTCTGAATGCAGATTCAGGTTTTTGATTTGATGGTCACAATCTATTATTATCTGGATTAATTTCAGCAAAGGGCTCAATGTGATCTCATGTCCTCATATTGTTTCAAATCAACAGCAGAACAAATGAAAGAGCAATCATCTGCGAGTGGTACGAGCTGAGCAATTCATTGCATGAGCATTCATTGGCACCTTAGGCCACCACACAGCCCGGAGAGAACAGGCAAGGCAACCCAAATGGAGTTTTAATGTTTGCTCTATAATTAGATTAAACCAAGTTGAAATAAATTGTTGCCTTAGGTGACTCGTTAATGTGTACAGAATTATATTTCAGACCAAATTACCAACTCTGCTATCTAATCTGGAGCAGGATTTGCATAATGTTCCTTTTTTTAAATATGTATATTAATGAATAAGGGGAGGACTAGAGAGGAAAGTGTTTTAGTATACATTAAACCATCACCCATAGTCCCACTTTCCCCAGCATACACACACACACACACACACACACACACTCTTCCAGTTTTATACACCCTCCCTGCTTCCGTCATGTTTCGAGTTTTCTCAGTGCACAGGGGATAATGGGGAGCAATAATAATAGGGTGCAAGCCAAGTGAAGTCAACTGCTCCACTGACTTTATCCCAAATTCTAAATCACTCTTACCATATTCATGAAAGGTTGATATGTGTAGAGGGGGAATCCAAACATCAGAGTTAATCCAGGTCATTCCAGAAAATGTATCACCACATGTTTGTATGAATTTCAGTTCATTTGATCCAATTCCTAAATTTTCATTCAAATTAAATGTTTTGGTCTAAGGCTTGAAAATTCGCACATTTCCACTGACAATTAATTCAATTCACACACCCACTCCTGCAGCACATGTAATAAAGTAAAATCAAACCTCAACATCAACACACTAACGTAGTAGTAACAATATTACCATTACATTACATAACACAAAATGAAATAAATCCACTCCCATGCAAAATCTAGTTTAGCAATATTTCTAAATCTTCTACCCAAACTGGACCATCTGTAACCCGATACCTCACACTAACCATGTGTTTCCTGGAGCTTGTTGTTATCTTTGCACAGCCTGACAGATAGTAGTCCTTCAAAAATGTTTAAATTTCTGCCCAGCAAAACAACTACAGCTGCTAAGTGGAAATTATGAAACATTTTAATTTACTGCATAATAGTAATAACAATTATAATAAAAGCTGCAAGCAGCGATAATTGGGCCCTTGCATCAGTGTGCACATCGGGGCATGTCGCGTCCTCGGTTAGCGACAGGACACCCATGCTGCACATCATGCGTAGAGCACACCGAGAATTTGATGTAAATCAGATGAAGATTGAAGGCTTACTTCCTGTTGACAGTAGGTGGTGCAGAGACTATGACACCTAACTGGTGTTCATATGGGTTCAGGCCAGGACCCCCGATCAAGCATGGGTAATTTGGAGCAGATAGTACAGTGTATGGTGACGTTATCGCAACTTCCTCTTTCATGGGCGAGCAAAGCGTTGCCATGGCAACAGCGTTTGATGAAAGCTTACAAACATAATTATTTTGCATCATCAATGTTTAGAGTGTTTGCTGACCGAATTTGATCTGGACATGCTAGGGAGTACATCAAACTATAAAACATGTTATTTCCTGTTGCCAGTAGGTGGCCATCTGACTATGTTTCAATGTTGGCCTGTAGATGTGTTCAGGTCGGGACTCTTATCAAACGTGTGAAATTTGGAAAAGGTCTGACAATGTGGAGTGGAGTTACAACACTGTCTTTGTTCATGGCGAAGCATCAAAATTCACCACGCCGCCAGGGCAACGCCTTTCGATAAAAACTAACAGTTTTAAAAATAAAGCATCATCAAGGTCTTAAGGTGATATCTGAGCACATTTGATGTGGATTTGGTCGAAGCACTTGGAGGAGTACATCAAAGTATAAAACGTATCATTTCCTGTTGCCAGTAGGTGGCGCTCTGACAATGAGTCAATATTGACTAAATATAATAATAATAATTTTAAGCTTAAGGTGTTCATAATTCTTTCTGTTGATTGGAAGGACTGTGAGCAAAATAGTTACAGTATACTGAAAAATAAAAAGAATTCCACTGAATGTATATATAAATAAATTAGGCAGTATATTTACCAGCAGTAAGTTGGTTTCCTTCCATTTGTGATGCTCTCTGCACTGTCTGAGCCTCCACAAATATGCTACATGACCACTGCTGATTGGACCTGTACTGATTTCAGACATGAGCAACAAAGAAACAGGTGGCTGTATGTGTGTGTGCATGTTTCCCTTTAGAGCAGTGTTAGATGATTAATGAGACAGCTGAGAACAACAAAGCCATGCCACATTTCTCTTTCTTTTGCCATTATTTGGCTTCTTAGTCTCAGACAATACAATTGTTATGGATGTAGTGTTGTATAATTGACAACTCAAACCAGTTAAAATGTATTATTTGTGCTCAATGTGTCCAGAGAGCAAAAAAATTGTCTTAGACTGCATTAAAAAACAAAAAAAATCTAAATGCTAAATTATGTACAGTATCTGGTTTTAAGCACACTTTTAAATGTTACACCAATGAAGAACTTCATCCAAACTGCACTCCACATACCTGCTGTCGGTCTGTGTTTGTCTATTGGTTAGCACAGCCTTCTGTTAGATAGAATCATCTTGCCAAATTTAACAGAGGTCCCTCATGTTTCCATCTCCTCCACCCAGAGGACCACATCTCCTCAGGCCATTATCCTCTTCCACAGCCCACAGGCATGCCTCTTTCCTTGGACACCTCTGGAGCAAACAGGTGGCTAACACCTGCAGAGGCAGCTGGCTGTCTGTCCAGCCATCTGCACGACCACTTTACTGATGCAGACAGTGCTCAAACAGGGGTGGACTGCTGCGGCCCAGAGCCTGATCCCATAAGACTGCTGATAAAGCACAAGGCTCCAGCCTTCTATGGCCTTCTTGGTTGGTTAGTAGGAAAGGTAATGTTAAAGAGGGGCAGTCAAAGGATACAGGACGTAAGCCTGTAGTCCCATACAGCAGGCTCTTCAACCATTAGCTTATTAACTAAACATTGTGTATAGTTTCCTTTGCTCCTCATCATTTGCCAAAGCATGTCATTAGTCTTTAGTTTCTACATTTAAGGCAGCCACTGGTTTCAGTTTACTTCAGCTTGTGATAAAAACTAAAGAGAAAAGATCATTTGTATTTGCCTTCCAAGATTACCAATTTTAGTGTTTTCTGATCTGACACTATCAGCAGGACGCCATCATTTGTCAGAGCCTTCCAAAACCAAATCACTGTTTCCAAAATGATGCATATGGCCATTTTCTGATTTACCATATATTGAGCATTGCATTAAAATCAGCTCAAAATCCCGGCTACATCACCTGATCAAGGCCCATCCAGCAGCCACATCAGCTGATTCCCTTCTATTCATCTATTGGCATTCTCATTCAGGGCGCCCTATGTAAGCTGCCTCAGCCTGCCTATCCTTGCTGCTTCCTCCACAAGCCGCTTAGCAAGCTCGCCCACGTGAGAACTACCAAGCTGTCAGCATTCCTGCCCCAATTCACCCTGTGGTCCCCGTCCATGATGACTGCATCACGGAATCACTGCATCAGCAATATGAAGCAGAGGAAGCTATTTGTGTCGGAAGGTTAGGCTGCTCCTGCACCTCCACTGTCGGAACTAACGCTGCTCCCACACCTCCGCTGTTGGACAATAATGCAGTCCGCGTTAGTTGGAGCAGACTTTAAACAGACTTTAACCTTCCAGCTCCCTAGTGCAAAGTCCGGGTGAGTCCATGTGTGAATGCAGCAGGTAATTGTCCGACAATTCATGCATGCAAGTGGGAGTGTTGACTTCCAGCGGTCAGCTGCTCTCATCCACAGCCGCTGTGTTTTGGAAAAATGGTTGCACTGATAAATGCTGCAGCTAAAAGTTGCATAGTTTTGACGCTCCGCTGCGAAGCACTAATGGGAGATAGGACTTCCTGTAAAATAAAGGTTTTATTTCTGGTGAAAATATTAAAAATGCTGAATTACAAATCGCAGCAACTTTTTGCGTCACATCCTGCTTCCTGCACCCCTCGCCTAAACCAAACGGACTATTTCCAGTTAGTGTGAACGCGTCTGACACGGACATCTCCTGCTGTGTGCTACTTTTACCACTGCGTGATTGAGAGCATCCTAACCAACTGTGTCAAAGTCTGGTATGGGAGCTGCTTTGTCGCAGACTGCAGTGGGTGGTGAAGACTGCCCAACGCATCACAGGAACTCCACTTCCAGCTATTGAGGACGTCCAGAAGAAACGCTGTCTGCGTCAAGCTCGCAGCACTTTGAAGGACGCCTCCCACCCTGCACATAGACTGTCCCCCCCCCCGAATTCCAACCCTACCTCACTCACAAACCCCTCAACTCCTCATTCCCCCCACTGACCAAAGACTGTTACACCATCGCCACTGCACTACTGGACTTTTCTGCACACACACACTTTAAGACATCTGTTTGCACTGAAAATTATGTAGTGAATATTGCACTAGTCTAGTAACGTTAGGCAGCTACTGTTTATTATTATGCACTATTTAATGTGCACTCCATCTGTATTTTGTATTACCTAATTTATCATATGCCCATTTCCTTTTTGTAAATTATGTTTATAGTTCCTGCTTATAGTCTACTTACATTAAATGCACAAATCGACCTGTATAATATGTACACAGTACCTCAACCAATCAATCTGTATATTTTCACCTGTATATTATGTTCCTGTCTATATCTGTAAAATACTAATTTATCATCTGTATACCTGCATTTACTGCTTATTGCACTTCTGGTTGGATACTAAACTGCATCTCGTTGCTTTGTACTTGCACATGTGTAATAACAATAAAGTTGAAGCCATATCTAAATACAAATGTGTGAAAGGGCAACTCTGCACATAGTCCAGACCCGATTGTCCGCACATTGTCGGGACTTTAGATGTGAAAGCGGCTACAGGCTGTATTTTAAAAAAGTAGAAGTAACCTCCACAACATCACCCATTGGCCCGTGAACGGCCGTTTTGATTGGGTTTCGGCAATTTGGCCATCGCATCTTGGTTTTTGGAAACCAAAGTGACGTTATTCTGATAAGAAAGTAGTGCTGCCTCTATCCTGATCAGCGGTCGTGTAGTAATGACTTGTCAATCACGTGGTAGCCCCGCCTTATGGCATGTGCTGCTTTATCGTTTATTTTTGTCTAAATATGACCATAATTTACAAAATTAACATCCTGCTGAACTCAAGAAGACGCAAAACTAGCGATTGAGACCATAAACTCAATCGAAAAATGTTACTGAGGAAAGTAAATCAAGTGAGAAGTAGAATCATTTTCTCATTGACCTCAATACAATCTTGTCTTTGCAGCCAGTGGAGTCGCCCCCGGGTGGTCACAGTATAGAGTGCAGGTTTATTGCACTTCCGCATTGGCTTCACTTTTCAGACTCGGAGTTTGCCCCTGGAAGTATAAAGAAAACTGCATGCAGCGTTGGAGGTTATGTTCATTCTTATGGAATTGCTCAGTGGCACATATAGCAAATATTGGGGTATTCAGAGGTTTGGATTCTCCCACTCTGTTGGGCCCATAGAGCATGCGCAGAAATAACTTGCGTTGGCTATTAATGAATTTTACAACTTTTAGGACCTAATGATTTAAATAAGGTTCATGTTCAAACTATGACAATGTTCGAACTGTGAAGTGATGTACCCAAAAAAAATTAAAAAATGAAATAAAGTATTTTTGGGACCAATGGCATCATGTGACGGAGACGGAAGTTGTCCACTGTTTGGCCACTAGTCTAGTCTTCAAAGTGTGGCACAGTTCCTGGGTACTTGAGGTGGCCACTACATGCGACGCTGAGTGATGACATCACTCCAGTGAACATCAAAGGTATCAGTCCCGCGGAGATTGCCAGGAAATTCAGTCCAAGTCTCCACAGGGGTTCCCTTCTTCCCTCCTGCTGCCGCATCTCTCCAAATCTGAGAAGCCAATCCTAGCAGCCAACCCCAACCCAGCAACAAGAGGCTGTCTTTGTCACAGAGGGAGACTAATGTCCAGAGCTGGGGTGCCTCTCGCCTTCGCCTCTTCTTCCAATCCTGCAGGCTCCCGCCAGAGCACTACACTACTCATTCTCTCCGCATAGAAGCAGCAAAAACTGGTCCATGGCCCTGTCTCAGTACTAAGGCTATGGGCCGAAGATCTTCATCCGCCTGCAAATGTACCTCCAGTCCGAGGCTCAACCATCCTCAAAAAAAAAAAAAAACCTCATGGAGGTTTTGCCTGGTGCAATCGTTTTGGGGGTCCTTGCTGCCACTCTCCCTGCCTAAGGCTTTCCATGCGTGCACGTGGAATGGCAGGAAGGTCCCAGGAATAAGCATACAGCCAAATACATCCTACTGCAAACATATCTTACTGCATGTACTTTCTTTGACAAAGTTGTCCTGACTGAAATTGAGCATCGCGTTAGTTCAGGCAGGACACGGAATCAAGCTCAACTCAAAATCCCAGCTACATCAGCTGACCATGGCCAATCCAGCAGCCCTTCTATGCATCTACTGGCAATCTCATTCATGGCGCCCTATTTAAGCTGCTTCAGCCTGCCTATCCTTGATGCTTCCTCCGCAAGCCACTTCGCAACCCACCCCATCCTGTGATGGAAATCTTAGAGCTGGTTCACTCTAACAAGAAGTTTCAGGAGATCTGGATGTCTTATACAGGAATATTTATTGAAGCTCGATCAAGGAGAAAAGGGAAAAACCACGTGTGAATCACAGCGTACTGCTACCCAAATCTGAAGATGGTATCCTGAAGCTCAGTATTTAACCCTCCCCAGAACTGATAAGTTCCGCTATATCCAAATAGGGTTATTCCTAACTCAGTCTGTCATGTGTGATGACTCTATTGGATATCAGATCCAAACAAGGAAAGACATCAACCATTTCTGTCCTAGCAACAGCATAGCCTCTCTACAGTATCTCTTATCCAGTGTCAACAACAGTGTCTAAACCTGAATACAGAAGATATCTAGCACACCTTGGTCTACCAGATGCTAGAGCCAACTCAGCCTTGTCAGGCACACAGAATGAGACAGGCGAACAGAGACAGGCAGTTGACCTGACCTGTGAAGCCCTGTCTTAAGTTACCTTTAACCTATAAGAGGGAAGTTTAACATACAATAAGGAAAATTCCCTCACACACCCCAGTTCCTCCCTTTCATGGTGTGTCTGACTAATCAATGCCATTTCTGTTTGGTTCCTGCTGCTTAAGTACAACAACTTAACTTAAAATGTAACTTTCTACTGTAAACAGTAGTTTATTAAATCAGGGTTTAGAGTCACAGAGCACAGAGACAGCACTTGTGAAAGTGACAAATGACCTTCTGATTGGATCAGACAAAGGATTTGTCTCTGGACTTGTTCTGTTAGATCTTAGTGCCACTTTCGATACCACTGACCATCGGATCCTATAACAGAGACTAGATCATTTGATTGGCATCAAAGGACCTACACTAAGCTGGTTTAAGTCTTATTTATCAGAGATATCAGTTTGTACATGTAAATGATGAATCCTCCGTGCACACCGGTTAATCCACAAGGTTCTGCGCTTGAACCAATTTTATTCACCTTATATATGCTTCCTTTAGGCAATATTATTAGGAAACACTCCATAAACTTTCACCACTATGCAGATGATACTCAATTATATTTATCCATAAAGCCGGATGAAACCGATAAGTTAGCCAAGCTTCAGGCATGAATTAAAGACATAAAATTGGATGACCTGCAATTTTCTGCAGATAAACTAAAAACTGAAGTTATTGTTCTTGGCCCCAACACCTGCGAGACGCATTATCTATGGACATAGTTACTCTAGATGGCATTGCCCTGGCCTCCAGCACCACTGTAAGGAATCTAGGAGTAACCTTTGATCAGGACATGTCCTTTAATGCCCATATAAAACAGACTCCAAGGACTGCTTTCTTCCACCTACATAACATTATAAAAATCAGGCATATCCTGTCTCAAAAAGATGCAGAAAACCTAGTTCATGCATTTGTTACTTCTAGGTTGGATTATTGTAATTCCTTATTATCGAGCTGCCCCAATAAGTCTCTAAAGACTCTCCAGCTGATCCAGAATGCGGCTGCATGTGTACTGACAGGAACTAGCAAAAGAGAACATATTTCTCCAATATTAGCTTCTCTGCACTGGCTCCCTGTAAGATCCAGAATAGAATTTAAAGTCCTCCTCCTCACCTACAAAGCTCTTAATGGTCAGGCACCATCATATCTTAAAGAGCTCATAGTACTGTAATACCCCACTAGAGCACTATGCTCACAGAATGCAGGGTTACCTGTGGTACCTAAAGTCTCTAAAAGTAGAATGGGAGCCAAAGCCTTTAGTTATCAAGCTCCTCTTCTGTGGAACCAGCTCCCAATTTGGGTTCGAGAGGCAGACACCCTCTCCTTGTTTAAGAGTATGCTAAAAACGTTCCTCTTTGATAAAGCTTATAGCTTAGACTGCAGGGGGATTCCCATGATGCACTGAGCTTCTCTCTTCTCCTCTCCCTCTCCATCCGCACACATTCTTATCCCACTGATACATGTTACTAACTCCAACTCTTCCTGGTAGTTTTTGTGCTTTTTCTCCTTTTCACTTTCTGCAGGTGTTCCTGCCTCTGGAGCTGTAGATTCTGGATCTGTGATTGCCGGCCGTCTACTGCCCCCATGTTCCTGCTCCACACTCACTGATGCAGTTGTTATTATTATTAGTCTGATTTGTTGTCTCTCCTCCTGTTCTGTCTCCCCTCTCCCCCTCTCTCCTCCCCTTTCAACCCAACTCGGTCGATGCAGATGGCCACCCATCCAGAGCCTGGTTCTGCTCGAGGTTTCTACCTGTTAAAAGGGAATTTTTCCTCGCCACTGTCGCCAAGTGCTTGCTCATGGTGGGAAATGTTGGGTCTCTGTAAACAATATTTTAAAGAGTATGGTCTAGACCTACTCTATAGGAAAAATGTCTTGAGATAACTTTTGTTATGATTTGGCACTATACAAATAAAATTGACTTGACTTGACTTAAAAAGGTACTGCACCCTTAAACATGCTTTTGGGGCTGTAAACTGAAATATATGTCTGTACTATGATGAAACACACCAATGTAGTGTTAATATTGACATTTATTTTAGCCAGCTATACAAAAAGCTTTACATGCCATCTACAGCTTTAAATCAGCCCTGGGCTGATGCTGAGAGAGTTGGGACCTTTCAACATCATGAAGTTTATATTAAAAAAAGTTTACGCCCTCTTATCAGAGGTGGGTGGATACACTAACGTTAATGGCAATAAACAGCATGGCTACACACCAAAGAGCCTCTCATAGCAGAGCTGCTAACGTTAGCCAAGCTACTGGCTGGTTTGCTCTAACTGCCAGCTCCATGTTGCTGTTGTTTCTAACACCGAGCGATGGTCAGTGACCCCTGACCCCATGCGTCTCACACATTACGTGGACTCAAGACCATGCCTCCCACAGTCGCCCACCTCACACACTCTCAAATGTTATATTTTTTTTATGTGCTGGAGGGAGAGCGCTATCACAATTTGACAGTGCAGTTGCATTTTAATGATTAAGTAATAATAATTATTCATAAAAATAACTAATAATAATAGTAGTAAAAATAATGTGTTTTTTTACCAACTTATCTTTGACATTTCAGCACTACAGTTTACTTATCATCTCTAATATACTCTGTCAACATTATACTGAAGTTTGATATTTCACTGAAATGTTTTAATTATTTACGTTAATATAAAGAAGAATTGTAATTACGATGTTATTTATAACTTATATAACCAGTATTATAGATATACTTAAATAATGTGCCAATAAGATTTGAATAACATAAATTGTAAAAGTAAAAAGTTGTTAAAGGATACTTTTGGCATGGATGGCCACCCATCTCACCCTCTGTCGCTGGGTATCCCAAGGTTTTTTTTTTAAAGCATGTATTTACTGAATGTCTTTTAAGTCAATAACATTTAAAATACTGTCATAAGGGCAGTTTGCTTTTGATAAAAGCTGAAAAAATTGGTCTTAACAGTTTCTGTCAGTTGTATGGGTGTTTATGTACAGTTTTGGAAGCCACAGAGAAATTATGTCGTCCTGATAGGGTTGTCAGATTGTAGAGGGCATGGACAGATGATACATTTTGTTGTAAAATTTGGAGAACTTGTTGGGCTTTATATAGGCCAAGAGTTTATTAAGGTAAACAGAAGATCCACTGATAACACATATAAGATTATGATTACTCCAAAAAGTGACACATTGGGCCAGTCTAGGCTACCGCTTTGAATGCTGGCTCGAAACATTGCAAAATCTTTGAATAACTAACAAACTCAAGATCATATACATTAACTGAACGAAGACTTAATGACAAAACTCTTAAAATAATGCCCATTCAATCAAGTGATAACATTTGAAGCAGGTGGTCTAGTGTTTTACCACTTATTTATTAATCGTTGTTTCCTGCTGACATCAAACAACTCCTAGTGATGGCTTTGAGGTGAGACTGAAACAATGCCTCTGTCATTTTGTAAACCACTTTATTTGAAGGTCAAACAACTTTTGTTAGTACAGTAGGTCCAAGTTGAAGCAGGAAGTGCATCTGAAAACTGTGAAGGATGTTTACAAAAGACAACTGGTGATGTCAACACTTTCCCAGATCTCATCAAAGAACTTGGTGAATATGTTACAACTGATACAATAAGAAACAAAATCCAACAAATAAATAAGACCCAGTTGTGATAAATAGGAATTATCATTTTAATGTAGCCAATACAGCTCAATGAAAACATGGCGTGACTGGCTCCAGTAAATTGTTCATGAATCCAGCATAAAGAGACACAGCCAGTGCAGGGAGCTGCTGTGGTGCCTGGATGGAGTATATGTCCGCTTCATCGTTGAGCTCTGTAGAACTCAGCTTTAATTTGGTCTGCAAAGGTCAAATGCTAAAAATGAAAGGTGAGGGAAAGATGCAATAACAGATGAAGCCTGTCTTCTAAGCTGGCACATAGCTGCTTCATTTGGGATCAATTCTACAGTTGACCAGAGCTGGACTGAATGAATATTGCTCTATTTCGGTGTAAACATGATCTTTTTTTCTGAGGAGTATGTAAAGAACAGATGCTCTATCAGTTCTAGTAATTCACACCTCATCCCACTTGTTTGATAATCCATCACTTGTACATTATAACTCTCTGTGGTTTCAGAATGTGTACTTATTACATGACATAGACCAATGCATGGTGTTTCTCCAGCTGGAACTGACCAGTGTAATATGCAAATGCATTCTAACCTTTCATCTTACTGCCACATCAATGGCCAGAGAAGAAAAAGGGGCCCTTTGGTTTGTAGAAAGTTAACGTCATCATACTGATATCAGTTGTCTCATTGGTATTATCAACATTATTTGACAGGCTACTACTGTCATTTAAGCATTTACTATCTTGTTTCTTTAGCTAGTCACAAGATTACATTATATGGAAGGTAGGTAAAAAAAACCTCAGATACATTGTAAATTAGTATCCAGGAATATAGTCAAATTAATTTATTGCAGCAATTAACAACAATTTGACAGTTGATTATTCAAATTTTTCTTTTATTGTACATTTCACAGTCCATGTATTAGAGTTCCAGGTTTAATAATCACTGTAATTATAGATTTAGATTTGGAGTTTTCTCTAATTCATGCCCAGCGGCAACAGCTCAAAATCTTTATGAAGACAATGATTAGATTCAACCCTGAGAAAATGCACAAACCTTTAAATTATCTTCTTTCCCTAATGACTAAATGGCAGACCGCAGCTCGGCTGGCAGCCATAATTAAATTTTGGGATAGACCACAGAAACGTTCAACAAATGCTGTGATAGTTCCTACCAAACACATTTGTAAGAAAGAACATACTTTGTAAATACATAAGTAAAGAATAAAATTGAAATAATAAAAATAACTCATCTGGAGTATGTACACTCTTTTTCATTTTCATGCAACCTTGTCCCCCAGAAAAAAGCACAATCATGTTCATCAGAATAAGAATCAGAATCAGGTTTATTGCCATGTAGGTTTCACATACAAGGAATTTGCTGTGATGTACTTGTGCGTAAACAAGTAGGAGACAAGTAGTGCAAAAGTCAACATAAGCATAAATATAAAATAGGAATAAAAAGGGGTCGGCTACAATCTTCCCTGGAGAGATGGCAGACTGCAGCCAATCACCATCTCTGTGGACCGAATGATACGCTGCAGTCTGCCCTTGTCCTTGGCAGTAGCAGCAGCGTGCCAGATAACGATGGAGGAGGTGAGGATTGCATTGTCTTTGGCAGACTGAACTTCTTCAGCTGCCGCAGAGAGTACATCCTCTGCTATGCTTTCTTGGTGATATTCAGCTCCCACTTGAGAACCTGGGAGATGATGGAGCCCAGAAAGCGGACAGACTCCACAGTGTTGACTGGGGAGTCTCTCAGGGTGATGGGGGTGAGTGGGGCTGGGTTCTTTCTATAGTCTGCACAATTTCCACTGTCTTGAGAGCACTGAGCTCCAAGTTGTTCTGTCCGCACCAGGTCACCAGATGTTCAATCTCCCAAGTGTAGACTCCCCACCAGTGATGAGCCTGATGAGGGTTCAGGAGCTTGACAGACTGCAGCTGTTGGTGTACAGGGAGAAGAGTGGAGGGGATAGAACGCAGCCTTGAGGGGAATCGGTGCTGATGGTCCAAGAGTCAGAGACATGTTTCCCCAGCATCATGTGTTGCCTCCAGATGCTGGAGGATGAAGTGGAGGGCCAAGTTAATGGCATCATCTACAGACCTGTTGGATCTGTAGGCGAACTGCAGGGGGTCCAGTAGTGGGTCTGTGATGGATTTGAGGTGGGAAAACACAAGGCGCTCAACTGACTTCATTACCACAGAGGTCAGGGCGACGGGTCTTTAATCATTAAATCCTGCGGTCCCTCTTGGGAACAGGGATGTTGGTGGAGGTTTTGAAGCATGCTGATACGTGGCATGTCTCCAGTGAGGTGTTAAAGATATCCGTGAACACCGGTGACAGCTGGTCAGCACAGTGCTTCAGGGTGGATGGAGAGACCGAGTTTGTCTCTGGGATTGAGATCTGAGCCCCTTCCAGACAGAAGCAGAGTCGTTGGCTGAGAACTGGTGTTGGAGTTTCTCAGAGTACAGTCGTTTAGATCCTCTCACCTCCTTGTTAAACCTGTACTTGGCCTCTTTGAACCTGCCTCTGTCTTCACTCTTAAACACTTCTTCCTTTTGCGACCTTAGCTGTCTGAGTTTGGCTGTGAACCAGGGTTTGTCGTTGTTGCAACTCACCCTGGTGTGTGATGGTACACAGCTGTCCTCACAGAAGCTAATGTAGGACGTCACACCCTCTGTGAACTCATCCAGACTGTTGGTGGCAGTCCTGAAGACATTCTAGTCAGTACAGTCCAAGCACGCCTGAAGACCCTCCACAGGTTCACTGATCCACTGCTTTGATGTCCTTACGACAGGTTTGCTGCTGATAGGGGCAGTGTATTTAGTCATTTCAGGTGGGGGACTTGTTGTGTACAACACAGCTGAATAATTCTATTATCCAGCAAATCTGATGCAAAGGAAAACTTCAAATAATGCATGTTCATTTTTATTTGATTTTAGGTTTACAGCAGTGCATCTCAGTCAGGGTCATCTCTAACCATTTTACTGCCTGAGGCCAGACTCACTGCTACCCCTCCATCTCTCTCTACTTTTGTCTTTTCTTCTACAATGACTCTGACAGCTTTGATCTTATAATCATCCAATAACTTCAATCACAAATATTCTATTTCATGGAACTTCAACTTGCTTTCACATCATCATCAAGTTCTGTAGTCGGTTAGTGTTAAACTTCCCCTTTGGAGTCTTAGACCTGTAGTATAGATGTCATGGCAGGTGCAGACAGGGTCACAGGAATACAGGGGACGGGATCCAAATGCAGATGTTTGTGGGAGACCTGCTGCAGTGGCAAGGGTCGAAACCAGGAAGGCAGTCCAAACAGGCAAACTAATCCAACAAGGCAGAAAATCCAAGTCAGAAAGTTAAAAAAGAAAGGTTTCAGGTTTCAGGTCTGAGGTAAACAGAATACAGGTGTGTAGATGGGCGAGGCAGTCAGGTGACTTAGAGGTGAGTACCTGGCCTCTGAGAAGTGAGCAGGGGCTGGAGACCAGGACAAAGAGCAATGCAAAGGGCTGGTGATGAGGAGAGGGAGTGATGAGCAGATTGTGACCTTGGGTCACCGTTTTGTTTTTCTTATTCCCAGGTGGTTTGATACACAGTGCTACCAATGGTTTCACACTATTCCACTGATCAACAGGTAGTGATGACAGGCCAAGATATGTTGCAGTGCGCCAGCAGGTAAGAAGAAGAAGCCTGTAAGCTATTAAGTATGGATGTAAACATTGCTGGGTTTAAAATACTAAAACATTCGGCTTTGCAAATGTTTAATGTGGAAGGAAATGCATCACACATGTTTATCTTCAAGGATACACTGTGTTTTGGTCGGTAACACTGAATGAAAACATAACTTTTATTTGTTTACAAAAAAACTCCACAGGGCACCTATGAGCTACCTGTAAAAACCCCACCTCCATGATGCATCCCTGTCAGGCCCGAACTGCTGTCCCATTCTGACTGGAGCTACATCCAAACCAGGATATCAAGCTCATTTTTTGTCATTTTACAACTACACAGGGATAAGTCATCGTCCTTTAATGCTACACACTAGAACATAATATGCATATATTTTAATTTAGAATAGAATAAGAAAAAATACAATTAAAAGAAACAATATATACTGTGACTTATATACATACTGTTTATACCTATACAAGTATAGGACTTTATGTCCTGTGTACGCTCTGTTGATTTTCTGGGACCTTTAGTGGACTTTGTGAAAACCTTCTATATCACTCCCTTTCAGTTTATATTTTTTAATCTGTAATCTGGAAAAAAAATGCAGTCCACCGGGAGACTGATTCCAGAGCAGGCCTCATGTCATCCATCAGAGACTAGGTCGAACAGCAAACTAGATTTTTAAGAACCTTGCTGCATACACTTGCCTATTAATGAGATAAATGGCAGGAATTTAGGCAGCTAAAGTGTCTTTTTGTAATGAGAACTCACAGGCATTAACCTGCAAATTTAGAGCAGCCAACATATCCATGAGTGGCAGATAGAACAAAAAAGACTTTAATTAAAACAGAGAAGAAGAATTATTATCAGGTGCTGTGGTGCTGTTGAATGGCTGGCAGGTGTCTCTATTTTGTCCACCCCATTTATATCAATGAGGGTACACTAAATAACAGAAATACCTTACTGTATACATAACATAATGCATAAATACAGAAAATTCTTGATGATTAGTTAGTATTTCTAAATTATAAAATTCAAGTGTTACTTTATAATTAAAAAAACGTGTATATAGGGTTAATGTGAGCTGCCACCATTGCTATGGAAAACACAGCTGTAGCAAAAGTTCAGCAGGCTTTGGCACAGTGCTGCTTTGCATTGTTTGAATGCAATTTTTGAATATCTGATTATGTGAATATGTGAATGTTCACTTAAATGGTGTTACAGTAAATTTCTCCTAAATTATTTAAATTGATAGTTTAATTTTTATGATTTTTTTAAATAGAATAATTACTTTTACCACTAAATGTAGTCTCTTTCCCTCTCTCAGCATCTGTCACATGCCCCTTCCGTTTCATCATCTTGGCCGAACACAAACAGGAGCTAATATCACTGAACTTCACACTTTTATCTTTGCATCATAAATAATTGTGAGATTGTTGTAAATATTCAAACAGGAACATTGAAATTGTCCAAGTGCTGGAGGGGACAAAGCCAAATGTAGGTCAAAGAACAGATTTGCATTAAGCCTTTTCCATATGTATGCTGATGATTTAAGGGTGCAGGAATTCACTTTGAGTCCAAAGGGTAATCATGCATGGGGGGCTGCACCAAGAAATTGATTACTTATTGAAGTGACACTGTGTTGGAAATTGAAAGCAGAAAGCAGAAAGTCCAAATAAATCAACGAAGCGAGACTAGTGGAACAATCTGCCTGTGTGTGTGTGTGTATGGAAGGACTCTCAGAGCAGTTAACTCTGCAGTAAGTGTCAAATCTGAAGCACCGTTCAGCATGGACCTATAACAAAGACAAGTCCATGATTTGCAATAATTGTCCAGATCATTAAGTTTTAACCTCATGGAATTCTATTGTTTTATTTCTGGAGGAAGACAATATAAATATAAATTATTGACCATATGCTGAAAAAAAAAGAACTCCCCAGGCAACATTCAAATCAAACTCTCGCTAGAGGTGTGAATTCTGGTGTCTTGTCTAACAACTCAAACTGGATGAAGTTACCCTGTGTTTTAAATGCATGTGGTTGCAAAATTCAAGTCAGTGTTTTGAGTGAATTTTATCATGATAAAAAGCAGACTCTGGCAGGTTACTCATTTCGTGAGACTCCCACACAATAGACCTTGAGCTGCATCCCAATTGTGAACAATGTTCTAGTTCTGTAGAAGTGAAGTAGTGTGTTAACATTGGAACCATGACAAGTTAAAAAATTAAGCAAAGTAATCTTAAGAATAGTGAGTTAGAAAAGCTTGTTTATTTTAAGTGTGCAGTACTAAATCAAGTAGTACAACTAAAAAAAAAAAAATAAGTTCATGTAACTTAATAGCCATGCTTAGTGTTAACTTAAATTTTTTCATTTTGTGTGGACTGCTTGATACAAATTTAACCCCACTTAGAATTACTAAATACCTACTACTTACTACTCACTCATTTTTTTTCCAGTTCATTTCAGTTCAGTTAAATTAAACAAACCAATTTCCTTGAATGGGTCCTTGTCCTTCTTCTCTCTCTCTCCCATTTCTTATCTATTTTAGCTGTTATTACCTAATAAAGGGAAAAACACCACAAACATATACTTTAAAAGAACACTCACTGGGTTTGTTCAGCTGCATTACAACATTTATTAAAAAAATAATAATTGCATCATTGACAGATCTAGGCTGAACAATAAATGTTTGATATTGTTACTTTTGATTCCAATTCTCCAATATAAAATGTGTGTTTTATCACTCATGTAATAACCTTACAATAAACAATAAAATTACTGTTCTCTATCCTCTTGTCATATTTAATGTATTTTAAAGCTAGTTGTAAAATTGCTCATAGTGTGATCTATGTCTGTTAGGCTATTGCAATAACAATATGCATTAAATCTATTATTCAGCCTCAAGTGTTCTGTTCCCAAGTATCACTTTCTTGTACATTCAAGTACAAAACAACAAACTTGTGGTTTGATTTGACTGTAGAACATGACATGGACATGGCAAAAATAAAACCACATTTTTGTGAGCTAATTCTATGCATGTAACAGTCTCACAATATTAAACAGGTAAACACCTGATAATTACAGGACTTCAGTGCATGCAAAATCATTGCATTTCTGATCAAAACTGAAAGTACAACAAATGCTTGTGTGTCCCAAAGCGAGCATCAGTCCAAGGTTTAAACATACAGAAAAACATCACTCCTTGGGTTTTGTATTTGTACTACATTATAACTATTAAAAGTTTTCCCAAAACACAAATGTAAACAGGTCAACCTTGCTAGGTTCCTTTCTGACAACATTATCTAACAACTCTTTGCAACACAAGGTCGCGCTATTTCCACCATTAGCATACTAGCATAACATGGTACACTTTAATAGAATTTTTTTTTTTTTTGAGATCATAAACAAGCCAGCTCAGTTACATGAAAGCATAAAACTTTCTCTGATAACAGGAGAACATTAACTGCTGCATAATTTACAAAGTGCTATCTGACAGCTGATGGCTCTTTACTGGTCTAACCCAGTAGACTGTTCTTCAAAGTTAACAGTTTTGGTGGGAGGTTTTTCTTTCCCAGTCCAAGCATCACAGTCTGAATGAAGTTGAGTGTATTTGCCATGCATTTTGGGTAATCCAAATGCAAAGCATATGTAAGCCTAAATAACAGACAAACTGCCTGAGGCAAGTTTTTTTATATGATCCATGATGATACCTCCCTCCAGAATGATGGCAGTGGAGATGGGCTGGAGGTCTACTGAACTTGGACCCTCATGAGGATTATCTTCACTGACAACTGTCAGCACACCGACAGTGCATTCTAGGGCCTCGTCTCTCGCTGTACCCTACAAAGACACACACACACATTCTTCAGCATGGCAATTTATGCTCTTCTAAAACATTCATTTTTAATGTTGAAAGCATTTGCTAGGGAATATGGTTTTCAATATGTGTTCACACTGGATTGTTACAATATAACCAACAAAATAAATGTGGTATGATTAAACTAAAGCTATGGTCCACAAGGTCCATATATTCTTGAACAGTGACACTGACTTTTCAACCTGGACTCCTGCTCCTTAGATTTACAATTAATTAATGTGTACAACGTTTATGTGGCAAATTTCATTTTTATTTACTGGCTGTTTAAATACCTCTCAGATTAGCTGTGGAGGAATTGCTATACAAAATACATCAATCACTGTACAAAATGTATATTGTATATTGTGCAGATAGAATTACATCTTCTATGTCAGCACAGATATAGTTCTATTTTAATGCAGACCAAACTTTTTCTTATGTGCAAGTACTTACAGAGCATGTCTTGAAGAATTCACTGGAGTCGTCACCAAGTAAAATAGGAATGTCTTTGAGGACAACAGAGCGAAGTACTGTCACGTCTGGTGTCTAATGATACACAGAGAGAGAAAAGACCAGTTAACAGAGTAATTTGCAAGGCACAAGCACAAGTCAGACAGGAAATAGAATAGGTTGGGCTGGATCATCTCATTTAGAACTTGACTGATGAACTATCACACAGATCAAAAGCAAAATTAACCTACTTACCATCCAGCTCATGTGCTGCATCAGCTCACTGAGCTTCTGGCCAACAGTTCCCCTTCTTGTTTTGAAAAGTTCAATGAAACGTGGGGTATACTGGTCCAGAGCCTCAAAGAAGTCTCCCTCAAGATTCTTACTTGCGATTCTGTTGAACTCAGCAAACACCTGAAAAGTAGAGAGAGGGGTGGGTAGGGATGGAGAGATGGCAGAAGTGTTAACATTCCAACAAGTGTGTTTGGATTTCTAGCCACACACCTTGAATTTCTTTTTGATAGGCATTATTTTATTGGTTGAGAACAAAAATAGTTTACCTGTCTCTCTGTGAAGAGTGCTGGCCATCGTTCAACCATGTTCTGTACAGCAGGTTCCTTTTTTACAATTTCTTGTCTGCGTAGTGGGAATGATTGGTCCATCATTTGTGAGATGAGAGTGCCATTGGGTTGTTTCTTCTTCATTTCTTCAACGAGAACCTTTCTGGCATTTTCAAGGCTTGTTTCATCATGTCGTTCAGGTAAGTTAGGTAGGTAGTTTGCTTCACCTCTTTTTGGCCATTTGATATTCTTGCTTTAGGATTCTCCTTCTGGGTTGCCTTTACTTCTTTTGCCTCCATTGATTGCTACATCATCACATCCAGCTTTTCGAAGCTTTGTGCGATAATTGGCCATCATAAATTTAAGGCTGTTTTTCCAGCCATACCATCTGTGTGGTCCAGGCTCAGTGAGGCAGGGGTGTTTGCTAATCAGTGCTTTTGCAACACTGCTGAAGTCATCATCTTTAGGGTAAGCCTTGAAACTGTACATCGTCTCAGCAAGCTTTTCTAGTATGTCATGCTTCATATCTCATACGTGTTCCATCCTTCATAAAGGCAAGATCTGCCTGTCTGAGTCTATAGGCAACATCAACCAAGAAATTGGGTATGTCAAAGAAATCTGGCCACTGTTGTCTTAGCGATGGTGATGCTCTTCCTGTCGACAGGATCTCAGTGTCTGCTGTGCTGCACTCAGTGTCTGATGTTGTGGTGGGTGATGACATTAGGGCATTATGGAAGTCTTGATCTTCATACTGCAGTTTAAAGTCATACTGCAGTGACAGTTTATCTACCAGTTGCACTTTTAATTCTTCAATAGACTGTGGTCTCTCATTTAAAGTCAACTTCCTGATATCATCTTCAGCGATGATGAGTAGAGCAAGCTGAATGGAATGAAGAGAGGAGCGATATTTAGGGTGTAGATTTCCAAGTACCCAGTAGATGGCAGCTTGTGTTTCTTTCTGGAGGTTCCCAAGGGCTTAGCCACCTCAAAATCATCTATGTACAAGAAAAGAGCAATCCTGAATTCTTCCTCTGTCAAGAGAGAATTGTCTTTAAACCGGTAACCATCCCTGTGAGATCTGTATCCTTGTCCTTGACAAATTTGTCTCAGATGACATGGCCTTATCTAAAATTTCTCCATTGTTTAGTAATGTCTGCAGCATTTTTAGTATGGAGATATACACAACTGTCTGCCTGTCATTTTTTAGGACAAACTCAATAGGCGTTACCCCTGAGAATTCTTTTGAAATGTATGATGTTCGCTTGCTAGTGGTTGACAATGACCCCCCCAGTAGAAGTGAATTTCAGGAATACATTATTCTCAGTAAATACTTTAGCTATCTCACTCACTAAAGAGTCCTCAACATCTCCACAATGTTGATTTAGTATTTTTCCAACCGAGGTATGTAACAATGGCTGTGAAAGCACATAAATTTGGTTGATCTGCTCTATAACTTCTTGCAGGGCATTTTCAGAGATGTTAAGAATCAATGACATTTTCAGAAAAAGAGCAGCTACATTATGTTCCAACTGACTCTCCAAGTCCTCCACATCTTCATTGAGCTCAGTAACCTCAAACTCAACCTGATCAGTTTCAGGGGCACTATCCTCAGGTTGAATATTTATATTAGGTGGAGGTACCTCAAGTACATTATGTGACACAATTTCAGGTTTGAATACCATCTTATTGTGGTCTTGATGTTCTTTGCTTTTATGTGCATTAAAGGTTGAATAAACATTGCTCTGAAAGCTACAGCCTTGATATGGACAGGAAACCTTTTGCTTCAGCTTCAAATGTCTTCGTAAATGGGTAAAAAAGTCAGCTTCAGTGCAAGGCTCCACAAAGTCACACAGCTGACAATGGAAAGCAGTTTCACCCACGTTCCCCAGGTCCTTTTGAGTGTGCCATGTTGATAAGTGGACTTTGAGTGCACTGAAAGATTTAAATGTGCACAGGCACTCCTTATAAAGGCACGGTAGTGGTGATATTCTAGTGTGGCACCCGTGTTTTAAGCGGTAATGCTTAAGTAAGAAGCACCTCTTTTCAGCACAAAATGTGCAGTACTTACACGACCACTGCATAGGAAGTTTTTTGTCTTCTTGAAAAATCTGAAAAGAAAAGATAATTTTAGCATCAAGCCCGGCAAAATAGAAACAAAAAACAAAAACACTAACATGCAGTATCAGACTTGAAATACCAGAGCAACAGAAAAAAACTAAATCCTTGCAAAAATCTATCTAATTATCAAGCTTTTAATCATTTAACTTCTTTAAGACAAGAACAGCTACCAAATGAACACAGCAGTACAAAAGGTAAATGGTAAATGACTCACTTATGTGGTATCAAGGGAACTGTGGATTGATCACCATCTGCCTGAGCCTGGAAGGGGACAGTTAAGAAGAATACAACAATTTAACACAACCAAAGCTCACCACAACTCATAAACATCTTGTTTCCAGTACAAGTGAAAACTGTAACATAGGCCTATTACCCACAAAGACAGTATTGTAATGTACATATTCTAGACAACATAACCTTAAAGAATAACTTAGGCCACTGAGTATGCCAGCAATGGTAACAGGCTATGATAAAAAGACAGACAGGGAGACCCTTTTGTCTGTCCCAAATCTGATCTGCGGGCTCTCACTGCGCTCCTCCTGTGATCAGACAAGCACTGCGCAAGTAAACAGTGTGCGGCATAGACATATAAAGAGTAGACGCCGCATCGACTGCTACTGCCTATTGGCGCTGACGAGACGTGGGGCCGCCATCTTGGACCGGTCACCCGCTCCACTCAGTGTAATCTGTCTGCAGGTACAATGAAGTGTCAATGCATTTAATTAATCATAACTCTGAATACTAAACTGATTTTCACGGGATTTTTTTCTGCAAACGTCATACATGTAGGCATGATACCGGACACATGATTCGGCGTATTTTAATATACATAGTAGGCATAACGGTAATAGAATATTCTGGTATGTGATATATGCTATGTATGATATAATATAATACACACACACACACACATATATAAAAACACTAATATATGATAGAGAAGCAGAAGCAGATTGTGTACTACTCAGCTATTTTAATAAGTTGAAAAATGAAGAAACAATACAACATTATACATCAATATAAGATAAAACACAATAGACAGAAGTTAGATCTCAGAAAAAATGAATATGTATATCTACATATATATATAAAAAAAATGAAAATCTATATCTATCTATCTATCTCTCTCTCCCTATATATCTGTATATATTATATATATATATATATATACATGTGTGACGTTTGCATTAAACAATCCCGTGAAAATCAGTTTAGTATTCAGAGTTATGATTGATTAAACACGCTGACAGTTCATTGATCCTGCAGAATGATCACACTGAGTGGAGCGGGTGACCGGCTCATTGGGCGCGCTAAACGTGGTAACCATGGAAACGACACAGCTACAAATATGACTAGTGTTAAGTGAGGAGGGTTAAATAAAATAACATTAAGTTAGCATAGTCCTAACTTAACAGCCGAACGTAAAATAAAATGACACATCCAGACTTGTTCTGATGTTCTGCCATGTGAATGCCCTCCTGCTCATGGAAACTCACAAACCGCCGGGATCAGTCTCTCATCGTGAGTGAGTACTCATAGATGACTGGCCTCAGAAAAAAAAATCAACTCCGACAGCGGGTGTGCGCGTGCACGTGACGAGCACGCCCGCGACCGCTACACTAAAGTTTCTCCTCAACTTTAACGTGACAAAAGTAAGACACGTTATGTCCATGATATAGTTCAGCTAGCTCAGAGCTATATAGCTCTGAGGCAGCGTTAGCCGACATTACAACACACATCATTACTAGCAAGCACGAAAAATATGGCGCTTACTTACAGAAAGAAAACGGTCTAAACAAGGGTAAAATATTACTCACCAAATGAGTGTGCCAAGCACAAGAATGCTGAAAATAACCTTAACGAGTGCTGTTGCAGGGATTAGGTCCAGCTCCTCGTCCGTTGCGGGTGTGTTGTTGACATACCGTCAGGCGTAGAGAGGACGGAGTTGCGCATGCCCACAGGTCGGGAAAAAAAAAAAAAAAGCCGGCGAAGTTTTCAAATCGAAGCAAAAGTACTAATACCACTCCGTGAAACTACTCTTTTACAATACAGCTCCTGCAGTGAAAATTTCAATTAAGTAAAAAACATATAACCACAAAAAGAAATACTTAAAATATTAAAATTAAAAGTAGCATACTACTGATTATTATTATATATCGCGTATGTATTATTACATATGCAGTGATGTAAAAAGTACAATATTTCCCTCTGAAATGTAGTGGAGTAAAAGTAGACAGTAATATGAAAAAAAAAGTAAAGTACTTAAAGTACTTTGTACTTAAGTGCAGTATTGAGTAAATGTACTTGTAAAAGCACAATTATCGAAAACATACTTTTTCTAAATGAATCCAGCTCAAGTAGACTGAGCTGGTAACTCTAAAAGCGAGTGTTAATAGCAATTTGATAAAAACTGATTTAAGTCAATTTACTATTTTTAATTAAATACCATGTTTGCATTTACAGTGTGCTGAGTTGGTGACGATTTGCCGTGGGTTTGTCACTGCAAGTGACAATTTTTCGTTACACATTGTCATTTTAAAGATAAAAAGAAATATTTAAAACCAGGTTTTTCAGGGCATATTTGACCAGCCTTCTGTTCAGGTTGTGAGTCTTACAATAACTTGTAAGGCCAGGCCGGATCTGGATTTGATTTTAGAGATAATCAAAAGGTAGCAGGCTGGTTCCAATGCTGAGCTTTGCAGGTAAACTTCAGGTTTGGAAAACTAGAAATGTGCAGGACTCTGGACAGAAAATGAAAAATGTCTTCCCAATTAGCAAATTTATTATGGCATTTGTTAAAACATTTTTTTTCACTGCATATGGCCACATAGGATGATACACTATGTGTGTTAACGAGTGTCTGATTGTTTTTTAAGTACCACCTATGGCACCGGCTACAATGATTCGTATTGAGTATTTTTCACACTGTCACTGGTACTGCAGCAGTGAACATGCTCCTAGTTATCTGTTTAAGATGGATGCACAGTTGTTTAATGACATTTATCTATTGTTCCAATAGAGGCTGAATGCACATATTATCTTTCAATTTGGACAAAAGCATTTGCAAAATGAAGAACACACAAAGAATACACTAATTCTTGGCATTGGTACTGGATGTAAATCGTGCCCTGCAGAATCATCCTTTATGAACAATATTCCTAGAGAGACTGGGCTGCTACTTATATAGAATATATCAGATTTTTTGATGAATTTTCCACATTTTCAATTTTAGACAGTGGTTATAGTTGTTCACCCAAGATTTGCAGAATTGTCCCAGATTTTTTGAAAATTATTTTTGGGATTAAAGTAATTTTTATTTTAATGAAAAGTGTGCATTTAATTGTCCAGGGTTAGGCAGCTTTAGTAATACAGACACAGAGAGGAAGAAGACAGGAAGAAAGAAAGGAAGACTACCTACTATGTCCTGCAACAATGAAACCCGCCTTGTCAACCCTGAAGGTACATAAGTAAGAAATATCAAAGCATGTCTCCAGATTCTTTGAGTAAGAGTTGGATTAGGACCAAGCAGTCTTGTATAACTGATAATGCTGACAAGCCTTGAAGATAACATGAAATTCCAGACCCTCTCAGACAGAGAAATCTACTCTCTAAGTCAAACCGGCCACAGGACACCTGTCTCTCTACTATGTGATCAAGTGGTGGCATGCAGCACTCACATTACCATTCAGTGTAGCAGTATGGAGAGATGAGGCCGGGGAGGGGAAACACACTTCAAAGCCCCCATTCAGCAGCTCAGATGTGCAGATGGTTTAGTTTGATATATTCCCTAAGGCAAATAAAACAAACAAAAAAAAAAAAAACACTTTGAAAAGATGCTCTGAAACAATATACAGGAGCAATGGGACAGACACTTTATTCAGTAACACAGAAAAAAGACAGTCATTGAGATATACTGCAAAATACAAAGACGGAAGGACAAATATTGGTTTGCTAAGTGAGTGATGAAAAGAACACAGAAGCCAAATCGGGACATAAATGAATGAGACATTATTAATGAACTGTTGTCACAAATATAATCTCCATATCTCTGTACACACTCTCTAAAACACACACAAACATGTTTGTATGACTATACTTGTGAAGGCCTAACCCAACAGCACTAAATGCCCAAACTTAGCCTCTATAGTAAGTTCTAAATCTAATCTTAAACACTCAAACACACAATTCAATTCAATTCTAAAAGGTGGCACCAGCAGGTGTGGAAGAGCTTTCATGAGCTCCCTGTGGTGCACTTTTCAAAAAGTTGTATTTCGCATCCCTTGAGCATAAAAGGCCTTGGTATGCTTTAAACGAAAGCTTTGTTTGGTCCTCAAACAGCATCCAAAACCCCCTCCCCCCACACTTTTCCAATGTTGGGACTTATGGAGCTGCCTCCAACAAGTTTTGCAAACTTTACGAAATGGACAATCGGACTTCAGATTGCCAGCCAGTTGGCCAGGTGTGTGGAGGTGTGAAAGCATAGTGTGTGCAACTGAGTGCAACACCATGAATGCCTTCAAGGAGAGGCAGTCTGCAAGTGTGCACTATTTGTGCAATTCAAGGCCACAAGGCCACCAGCAATGTGGGAAAAGGAAAATGTGGGAAAAAATGTCTTGCCGGCCTAGGCTCATGTTGGAACAACAGCCCATCTGTTTGCCGGGCGCATTTCCTATGTAGCGGTGCACCATGGCGGGCTCTAGGTTGGCTTGGAAAGGACTGGGTTCTGATTGCTTGTGGCTTTACAGCACCTTTTGCCCAGACCCCGCCACATTGGTGCTCACTGTGTCCTCTCCCCCTGTTCCCGGCGCCACTGTCAACCGCATCGCATTGCCTGGGCAGGGACCAGCTCACATAGCTTAAAAGGCGTTCAGGTTTTGTGGCGACATCGGCAACCCACATCTTGAAACACGGACCCCGTCATGTTTACCATGCTCGTGGTCATGACCTTTTTTCCGTGTCATCACTATTTATATGTATACAGCCAATGTGTTTATGATTAAATTGCTTACTAGAGCACAACAATGTTTACCAGATCACAAAGTTCTTCATAGATCTAGCCTCTTAATTTTGCTCTCAAGTGCACCAGATTGATGCTTTAAAACATTAAAAAAAATTCTTCCGGGGGAGCATGCCGCCAGAACCACCCACATGGGTCCACCCACCACAGTCTGACAAAATCCTGTCAGAAACACTGTTCTGCCAGTTTGGAGCCGGTGCCTAATCTCGAACCAGTTATTCACACTTTACAATAACTCGCTTACAATAACAATATTGAACATTCAATAGAACAAGTAAACATGTGAATACAAATTATAAATGGACCATCAACCAATAACAATCTTCTTTTTTCAAGAATGTCATATAAAGAAACCAATCAGATTAAAGTTTACTAACTCTTACTGTGTATGCAAAAACTGTATAAACTAATTCTTATTGTATCCAAAACATTCAAACAAGGATTATCCTCACTGATTTTCAGTGACTTACACATTACACATGTTACAGAGTGAAACATTTGTCATCCTCTACTTTCCCCATACATGATCATTAACTCTCATATGTCTGCAGAACATTATGAATGTAAATCAAACATACTTCAAAACCTTAATGTAACCTTAAGGTAAAACTAGAAACTTGGATCACTTTCAACAAGCCACAAAGATTTTCTCTAATCTTTGGTACAGCAAACTCAATATTTTGCATTTGTCACTCCACAGTAAATGTTAAGTCAAATAGAAACCCGCTGTAATTACACATCATGAGATCAACATCACCCCAAAACATTTCTCTTCATATGACCTATGAGCTCCGCCCTATACAGCCCAACAGAGGCCTCTCTGAAGAACACTCTTAAGTGATTAAAGATCTCTGAAACACTGAAGTGCTTTAAGATCTCCGACAGAGGTCACAGGTGTCATGCACCTACCAACAATAGGCCAAAATCCCACTTTTATATGTTGACAAAATGAAACAATCCAAGAGTTCCAAATCAATTTAAAAAAAAAAAAGGTTTATGAAAAAAATTGTGAAGGCTCTTATTAAAGTTGATAATAGAACATTGCAAAATAATCCATTAGTCATTGATTCACTTATAGGGTATCAAAATGAAAACAAAACACTTGAATCTAAACCCATAAAATATCTGCGACAGATTCGCATTTCAACTCTTTACCTAGATATATAGATGGTTTAGTGATTGTTACTCTCATTATAGCACAATATATGACTTGATTACAGTAATTCAGAACACTTTAAAGAAATACAAGATATTACTTCAGAGTCCTTCAGTTTGCATTGTACAACTGAGAGCTGGTCAAATTTATTGGTATACATTCTTCTTACCATGCTGGTCACTATCTATGATTTAAGAAAATCAATCTCTGGTGACTTCACTCATTAAAGATTATAGATACCTCAAACCCAAAACAATAAAATGTATGGAATGTAATGTATGGCAAACGCTCTCTAGTCTAAACAATCTACAACATTTCACTCCTTTGTGCAGACCTTCTGTTGAGGTCTGGCGCTTTTATCCTTCACACCCAGAGGAAAATACTGAACAGAAATGATCTAAATTATAACAATCAATGATACGTGGAAATACAATACATAAAACATTACAGTTGAGATTACTTATTAGAATGATAGATGTTTTTTCTTTTTATTTACTCTTTACCCTTTACCTGCACCCTGGTTGTGTTGTCACAACAGCCCTCTGGTTTTCACTATAAGAATCAGAATCATCTGAGTAACAGGATATCATACGAAGAAAGGATGAAATGTAATTTAGAGGAATCTCTGTTTCAGAATTTATTGTTTTTAACCATAATGTCAACCGATTTTTTAACACTGCCTTTCACTATGGCAGAGTTACAGGTACACACTATTAGCAGTATAATTACACTTGTTACTAACATAAGGATGAAATGATCAAATATTTGTATTTCACACAACTCTGCTATGCCTTGTATCAGTCTGGATTAAATCAGCTACAGTGTATCATGTGAACACTTTCATATATGGAAGAAAAAGAAGAAGAAAAGAAGAAGAAGAATTTACTTTCATTTTGGCACTTCTAGACAACTATGAGTTCCTACATTTTCAAACTTGGTCTGTGCATAAGCTCTGTAGGCTCAGATCAGGGTTAATCTAAAAACATACTGATTTTACCATTATTCATGAACAACTAACAGCTGAAAGGTATTGAAAAATCCTTAAGTTATCTCAGGTTCCTACAGGAATAATATAGTTATCAGTTCTACATTTGCAGAGGTCAGAAACAAGACATCTGCCCTGGAACGGACTCAACTCAAACATTTACCTTTAGCATAGGAGCAACACTTTTATTTCACAATTACCTTCCTGTAATTGATGATCAGTTAGTTTATTCAAAGTTATTTCAATCATATGTTGAAAGGAACCTCTGGATTGTGTGAAAACTTCGTACCTTATACACTAAAGATATAAACACCTGGAGGTCAATATTACTGATTAACCTTTAAAATGATTAAATTTTCCTTCTTGTATGTTAAACTTCCCTCTTGTAGGTTAAAGGTAACTTAAGACAGTGCTTCACAGGTCAGGTCAACTGCCTGTCTCTGTTCGCCTGTCTCACTCTGTGTGCCAGACAAGGCCGAGTTGGCTCTGGCATCTGGTAGACCAAGGTCTGCTAGATATCTTCTGTTTTCAGGGTTAGACACAACAGGCTGGTGCCTGGTTGTTGACGCTGGATAAGAGAGACTGTAGAGAGGCTATGCTGTTGCTAGGACAGCAATGGATGACGTCTTTCCTTGTTTGGATCTGATATCCAATAGAGTCATCACACATGACAGACTGAGTTAGGAATAACCCTATTTGGATATAGCAGAATTTATCACTTCTGGGGAAGGTTAAATACTGAGTTTCAGGACACCATCTTCAGATTTGGGTAGCAGTACGCTGTGATTCACACGTGGTGTTTCCCTTTTCTCCTCGATTGAGCTTCAATAAATATTCCTGTGTAAGACATCCTGGTCTCCTGAAACTTCTTGTTAGAGTGAACCAGCTCTAAGATTTCCATCACACATACCAGTCAAACATTTCCCAGTCTTCGTTAGTGAATGGAATTGGATTTAGCATTGGCAAATGAGATTAAGTTAGTGATTGTTAACATACCCAACAATTACTTCAATTTATTCCGTGCGCATAGTCCATCATTAGGCTGATGTTGTTTATTGCTATTCTAGGTTACTAAACGCTGTTTGTTGTTTTGTTCTGTAATGATGCTTCCGTTTTAGTTGCTATTGTGTTTATGGATAAAAAGTAAGCTAGCATGGATGAACTCATCATCTTCATCATGCTCAATGATTTTACAACTTTTTAACCACCATGAACCCTTAGATAATTTTTTTTCCTATTGTTTACAATCATGGTACCTTTTTAATTGTTTTTAAGTGAATTACTATAATCCTGTAGTTCCACAATAGGTTAGCAGGAGTGTACCTCACTCTCATTACACTTGGCAAAGCTCTCAACCAAGCTTGTATCATGCGTTGCCTGCAACCATTTACCTGTAGAGTAGAATAGTAGATATGCAACATAACAGTCATTCATCATACATCTGTCAGTAAAACAATGGGGTCCATTTCTTTCATCCGGATGAGAGCTGGGAAAGCATGTCTTCTCATACTTTCTCACCATAACATTGTCTTTCTTCTTAGTTTGTTATAACAGTCCAGTAGGTTTTTTTATTTCTTTGTATGTGTAGCAGCATAGAGGTGGCATCTATGTTAATTACTGCCCTGGCTCGTAATTAGCACCAGGTGGCTGTCATTAGGTGGGCCAGTATAAAGGCCATCCTCCTCTGCTGGTTCTTCCTCTTGCGCCTCTGTCATTGGTGTGTCATTTTCGGGCCAAGGTTGGTTGGATCAACAGGTATGGCTTCCCGCTGCTTCAGCACATTTGGATGCTTGGGTTTTTCTGTGTGCTTATGGTATTTTGTGTGGTTGTAGGGCGACTGTATGCGTGCTGCTCCATGCTCCCTTATGTGCAGCTGTGTATTTGTTTGATAAGTGTCCCTCTCTTTCTTGGCATTGTTGATGCTGTCTGATGGCTAACACTAGTGTGGTCGCAGGTAAACCCCAGCTACAGCCGGTGTTTTCTCTCTCTCTCTGTGTGTGTGTGTGTGTGTGTGTGTGTGTGTGTGTGTGTGTGTCCTGAAACAGGTATGTGTGTTTTAGTATACACAAGCAACCACAGTATTTTATAGTAACGTTAACAGCATTTTTCCTGCAATTAGGAGTTGCTGAGATCAGCTGATTGGGGATGTTTTTTTTTCTGCTGAAGCTCCGCCTCTGGGAAAGCTTTGTCTCTGCTGCGTTGGCTCTGCTGAAGCTTTACCTCCCCTCGGAAACACTGTCTCTCCACGCTGCGCTGTGTACGGCGGTGTGCTGTCAGTTTGGTGTTTGGCATTGGTCGCCATGCTGCACTGCCTGGCGCCCCTGGTTTACACTGCGCACCAGATCAGCTTCAGCTGCCTGTGTTTTAACCAGCACTTGGTCCCTGTGTGTATGTTGAATGGGTGTTTAGCTTATTATTTTGTATAATTTCTTTCTTTTTAGTTACTGAGACTGGTGATGGCCGGGGGGGAGGGTGGTATTCTCCCCCTGCCCCCCCTTTGTCTGCTGTGTCCTGGGAATGTTGGGTGGTTTAGTTGTTCTTAATTTGGTGGGTTCCCCCTTACACCTAGCCTTGTCCATCCATTCAGCTCCAGCCACCTTAATTGATTTTCCTTATTTAATTTTCTCTTGGGATGAATGAAATTTGAAGTCACTTTTAAAACTACTTAAAATAATTAAAAAAAAAAATTCTCTAAATTTTGGTGAACTGCATCTCTTGCCTCAAAGAGGATACTTACCTGTGTGCCTGGTGCTCTACTAAATTATTTCCTGGGGTGAAATGCCCCAGGTGGTGTCAGTCTTTTTCTTAATTTTTGGTGTTAAATTATATTTAATTTGCATCCCCACGCCTTGTGCCGCCACATGTCTGAGTGGTGAGAAGTCTTACTTTACTGCTAAGCACTGAGGTGCTCGTCGATTATTTTCCATTTGCCATAGCGCCCACTCATTTTCTGGATCACCTTGCACAGTTCTCTGCCTGGGCCCGCTCAGCAGAAGGATGACGAGGAAGAACCACCCTTCACTTGTCATGGCTGTTCATGTTGCTAGCGGTCTGGGGAGCCAATTGGCACCTTGAAGCATGGATGCATTCTGCTCTGCCCTCAACCTTAAGTGTGGTCCTGATATCAGCAGCACCTGGAACAGACCTTTCCACCTAGGACAAAGATACCTTGTCCAAAGATTTGATCAGTACCAACTCACCCACCTGAAACAGATGACTAGGCTCCTGACAGTTCTTTTGGAGTTAGTTTAACACATAAAAATTAAACTTTCTAAATATTAGTCTTAACATAACTATGCTCATCAGTCAACAGCAGAGTAACTTTGTACATCTTATTAGATCATACCTTTCTGCTATGATTTCTTCCCATTTAGTTTTGCAGTCACTAAGATTTTCCTTAGTTCATTGATCATTATTTTATTTCAGTTTAATTATCTTAACTTTTTAAAATTTGTATGTAGCCTACTTATCTTTACCCTGTGGTATCATCTTCTGATGGGAATGCTGTATCACACCATCTCTCCCCCCACACTCCCACAAGCAGTCTCTTCTCACCCCGGGAGTCGATTACGTGCAATCCTTGGGGGAGGTAGACTTCTGGATTTTGGGCAAACCCTCACCAGCTGTACGCTGATCAACTTGTGTAGCAGGTGGACGGAGGACAGTATGAGCTATGATCCCAGAAACAAACCCAGATTGTCATGGCAATTCTGCAATACCACTCTAACAAAGATGGACGAGAAAGATCTCTTTACATCACTTTACTTTCAGAGCACCATTAACTCAATTGCATCAATCTAAAATTGACATTTCAGACCTGTTATTTTGGCACTCTTTCATAGTTCACTGAAGTCCAAGTATTGTTACTAGACTTTCTTTGCCACTGTTGCTCCCAACGGTCATGCTTCAATCATCTTTGAAAGAAGAATAAGTAAACATTTTATTCCTTTAATAGAATGTGCACTACAGTGAATGGAAACTGTTATTTACCTATTTTTCCTTTCAAACAGCTTTTATTGTTCTGTCCAAACTATCGCTTTATCCTCCTTTATCCCCCTTTTTTCTATGTGTGAGACCTTGTGCAACTTAGGCTAACACTGCCACGGGGGGGGGGGCACAGGGAAAGGACCCAATCACAGACACAAAACTTAAGTCCAAAAAGATGTTTATTGAACTCAAAACTTACAAAAATCACCAGAGCGAGGCCAAGAAACAGGAAAAAACAGAACCCAAGAAAGGGAGCCAGGACGACAAATGACAAGGACCAGGAACATATATGCACAAACAACTAATCACAAACGAGGCAGCAGGAGAGAGTGAAACACAAGGGCTTTGCAAATGAGATCTAAACACAAGACTGGTGCGCAGGGAAAAACTGAGAAACACATGGAAACACAAAAATGACAATCATGGCAGGGCCGTTACAAACACATCACAGAAAAACTTTGAGATGAGTTAAGCGCAGCTTTGTTTAGTAGCATTGAATGCTAATGCAGTACCTTTAAAGATATTATTTATTAACTGAATCAGTGTCACCTGTGTGTGCAGCACTGTTTACAATATGCAATTGTAAAGACACAAAATTACTTCAAAAGTTTGATATAGGAGCTAGGAGTTGGTTATTGATTTACTAGAGGATATCATAAAACCAAATTCATGGGTCATACTAAAATATCTTGAATTGATGTACATGGTGGTCTGGCTATCAGCTAGTTCAAAGTTCAAGTTTGTTATACACTTGATAAAAATGCAAACTTAATTAATAATGAAATTGCTGGCCATGGAGCCAACTCAACTTTACCTAAAGAATAACACTCATGCCCATCCTAAATGGTTGTGGCACAAGCACACTAGTGTAATGCCAAGAGTTAAGACCAAGACAGATATGCAGTACTGATAAATTGAAATGGCTAGTAGAAGACAGTGTAATCAGTAGTTATCCTTAAAGTACAAAGTGTTGAGCATAGATGACCAATCACTGTGGTATGTGTATGCCATTAAATAAAGTGTACTATCATAATTATTCTCAAATTCTCATAATTTGTTAGGCTGCTGTTATAATGCTAAAATACAGGCATGTTGTCACGGGGGTTAACAGGGGTAGGACCCAATTGCAGAGAGGAGACCGGCAGGTGTACAAAAACTTGAACAAAATCCAGAGTCCAAAACAGGCAGGTAACAAAAACAGGTTATCCAAGTAACACAGCACAGGCAACTGAGGAACGGGAACATGAAACAAGGATCTGACACCAGACAAAGAAAGTGAACAGAGAGAGATAGAGATATATGTAGATGACTGATTAGTGACTAGAGGCAGGTAAATGAACAGGGGAAGGGAGCTGGACTGATGGAGTGGCTGAGAGGCAGAGAGATGAGTGGAGACAGGTGTGAGGACAGAAAGAGTCCATGGCCCAAGAGCAGTGAGCAGGAGGCTTGGGGAAGTCAGGGGGATCGGAGTCGGGGAGTTCAACCGCTAAGCCGGGGAACTCGGCCGCGGGAAACTTGGGGAGAGCGGCCACTGGGGCCGCGGGAAACTCGGGAAAATGGCCGGACGGCCTCTGGGTTTCCTTCCCCAAAGCCTGAGAGTCTGGTGGCTACGAGGACCTACCAGAGCCAGGCGGGTACCCCAGAATGGGTCAAGGACTGAAATAGGCTCAGGACACGTGGGGCTGCAAACCCAGAAACCCGAGCCCTATGGACCGCGGGGCCGGCAGAGAAGCAGAATGGAACGCAGGCATGGAAACAGGCCGGCGTGATGGCAGAGAAATGGGCTGAGGTGCAGGCAGAAAAGCGGTCCGGGACCCGGACTGAGAAGCAGACTGTGGTGTGGACTAGTAATCCGGGGTTTCAAGGAAGTTCTTAAACCAGCCAGGCAGAGAACTCTTCAGCCCTGGCCTCTCCGGACCTTCCGGCATGCCATCCGTATCACTGCCTCTCCATAATCCCTGTTGGGAGCTCTTCTCCACTCAGCATGCATACATACCAAGGTGCATGACAGTTGAAGTTCCTCTTTAAATGAAAAACTCTCTGCTGGGTCCATTTTTGGTCAGTGATCAGAGGCAGGTGAGTGAACAGGTGAAGGGAGTTGGACTGATGATGAAGGAGTGGCTGAGAGGCAGAGAGATTAGTGGAGACAGGTGTGTAGATGGGTGGGGCAGTCAGGTGATGGGGAAAGGAAGGAAAGTCAGAGGGCATCTGGTGGAAGGTGAGGGAATGGCAGGTCAGGGAAACAGAGAGAGTCCATGGCCCAAGGGCAATGAGCAGGAGTGACAAACAAAAAAGTAACAGATCATCACACATGTGTTAGTGCCTACAACCTAGCTCATTAACCAGATGTTCAAGGAAGCAAAACATGTGCCTCCACTACACCTGTTTCAGTAGTGACTGCATAGCCTGAAAAGTCTCATTGCTGAATCTTCACAAAAGAAACTAATTAGCATTTGAAACAGAGTTTGCTTCAAATCTGGCCTAGTTGATCTAACAGTATCAACTAGTCATGTGTATTTATCTTTTGCACTTATCTTAAGTCAATCAATGTGACTAATGTAGCTGGATGCAAAGGCGGGCTCTTTGATCAAAGCTGTCAGCATTAAACAGAATGGTCACATTGTAACCGGATTTGGAGTGACTGTCATGTGTTGGTGGCAGAAGTGTTTAGAATGTACAAAACAGCATAAAATGAAAACTTTACACGAGCCCATGTCAATGAGGCTGATTAGTTAAAACTGGGTTTGGCTCCTTTTTTAAAAAAATATCTCAGCATCTTTTTCAAAATTAAATTCACAGCAAGCTAAATAGATAAATGTGCAAAAATGAGGAATGCTACATTTAGGGGAACCAAAAAAAGGCAAACCAGGACATGACACAATAAGGACCAGACAGAGAACAAAGGAAGACCAGGAACATATATGCACATGCAACTAATCAGAAACGAGACACAGCTGGGGTGGGCAGGTAGGCAGGCAGCAGCAGGAGGAGGGAAACACAAAGGGTGTGCAAACAAGATCTAAACACAAGACAGGTGAACAGGTGAAGTGTCTGCCGGGACCCCTGACACAAGAACAGGTGAAGCGTATGCAGGGACCCTCGACGCTGGAACAACCAAACAGCCTCTGGGTTTCCTTACCCGAAGCCTGGGAGTCTGGTGGCTGTGAGGACTTCTCCGGGCCAGGTGGGTTCCCAGGAAAGGGTTAAGGTCTGGAGCTAGCTCAGGATAGGTTGGCTGCAGACTCACAAAGCCTAGCCTAACGGTTGGCATGGCTGGCTGGTTGCGAGCAGGTGGAGGAACAGGCTGAGCTGCAGGCAGAGAAACAGGGGGTTGAAGATCAGGGGGCTCCAAAAAGTTCAGGAGCCTGCCAGGCAGAGAACTGTCAGTTCTTTACTACCTCCAGGTTTGCCAACCTCTGAGCAGCCTGCTTCTGCTCCTTAGTGGGAGCACGATTTTACTCCCATGAAAACAAACTAAAGTGTAAATTAAATCATAAAGTTTGATGTACAAAAGGTCTGCTTTTGGTCTGAAGGAGGGAAACACAAGGTCCGAGGGAGGGAAACACAAGGGCTGTGCAAACGAGATCTAAACACAAGACACGTGCACAGGGTAAACTGAGAAACAAAGGGAAACATGGAGAACACACTGCCATTCTGTGGTGCTGTGGAGTAAATTCCTGGCAACAGTCTCTTCTCTATAAAAAATCCACCACCCACTGCAAATAAACATGTTTTAGTTTTAGATTTGTAGTGCTGTAGGGCAACTTCCTCGCCACAGTCTTCACAGGCTAATTTCTTTTCCGTATTTTCTGCTTCTTTCAAAGTTTGTCAATTTTGGTTTGAACTGAGAGAGGGATCAGCAAGAACTTTTTTTGTCCTCAGACCCTCTACTGTCTTTTTAGTCAGGCATTAGATATTCAAAATGCTGAAAATACACAAATTCTTTATGACTCTGTCAAACACAGACATGGTAAGGCAAAATAGAGAAATGCACTTACCAGTCTTTGTTTTATTGGAATCCTGTTCATGACGCCAATTGTGAGGGAAATCTTAGAGCTGGTTCACTCTAACAAGAAGTTTCAGGAGACCTGGATGTCTTAAACAGGAATATTTATTGAAGCTCGATCGAGGAGAAAAGGAAAACACCACGTGTGAATCATAGCGTATTACTACCCAAATCTGAAGATGATGCCCTAAAGTTCAGTATTTATGGGTGTTTAGCTTATTTTTTGTAATCGTTGTCCATAGGAATCGCAACGAGAAACACAAATTAGTCGGACAAGTTGTGTTTGGATGCCAATGTAACACTTGTAAAGTGACAATGTAGTCCACCATTTTTGTTGTTGTGCTTGAAGTTGACCAGTGTTTCTGGTGTTATAAGAGTATAAATCTCCTTTAAGGAATTTGACAGTGCATATTGTGTGTGTAGCAAGTGTGTGGTTCAGCAAACGAGAGAGAGCAAGCACAAGAAAGTGACGGTGAATTTGAGTGGAGCAGAGGAAAGGGTTAGCGGTGAAGTTTTCAATCTGGTAGTATTTCCAGTTATTTTTCTGGGTCCTAAACACCTGCAAGACACACTATCTATAGTTACTCTAGATGGCATTGCCCTGGCCTCCAGCACCACTAGAAGGAATCTAGGAGTAATCTTTGATCAGGACATGTCCTTTAATGCCCATATAAAACAGTCTTCAAGGACTTCATTCTTTTGCTTACATAACATTATAAAAATCAGGCATATCCTGTCTCAAAAAGATGCAGAAACACTAGTCGATGCATTTGTTACTTTTAGGTTGGATTATTGTAATTCCTTATTATTGGGCTGCTGCAATAAGTCTCTAAAGACATCAGGAAGGAAGTTATTGTACACAGTTGTTGTTACGGGCCATCTCCTGCTGTGACCATTTATGGGTTGCTAAGAGTCATCAGAGAAGGTGCACAGGAGCATGGTTCTGATACTTTCAAGGCACTTCTATGTGGATATTGGCCTGGTTTCTGTACCAGCTAAAGCTGAGTCAATAGACCTGCTCCAACGAACATGGGCCTCACTCTCGGAATCAAACCTCTGCTTACACAAGTTTGTGTCAAACTGTCAGGCAGTCATGGAGGCGTTCCTGCCCCGAAGATTAGGCCCCAGTAATGAAGGACATAGATCTGAGTGGAGAAACTTCACCCACACAACAGAGCTTAGAGTAGGTAAACGTGATGGTCATGATCTCCCAGAGCAGACCTGTGTCGACCGCAAACAAGCCATTCACCTGCCATGGAGTCCTCTCCACTGTCAACAGTGTTTTTGATGTTTGTGCTCTCCAGCTGATCCAGATGTTGGCTGCACGTGTACTGACAGGAACTAGCAAAAGAGAACATATTTCTCCAATATTAGCTTCTCTGTACTGGCTCCCTGTAAAATCCAGAATAGAATTTAAAATCCTCCTCCTCACTTACAAAGCTCTTATTTGTCAGGCACCATCGTATCTTAAAGAGCTGATAGTACCGTATTACCCCACTAGAGCACTACGATACCTAAAGTCTCTAAAAGTAGAATGGGAGCCAGAGCCTTTAGTTATCAAGCTCCTCTTCTGTGGAATCAGCTCCTAATTCAGGTTCGGGAGGCAGACACCCTCTCTTCGTTTAAGAGTATGCTAAAAACGTTCCTTTTTGATAAAGCTTATAGTTAGGGCTGGCTCAGGTGAGTCCTGAACCATCCCTTAGTTATGCTGTTACAGGCTTAGACTGCCGGGGGATTTCCTATGACACACTGAGCTTCTCTCTCCTTCTTTCCCTCTCTCTGTACGCATTCCTATCCCAACTAATGCAGGTTACCAACTCCACTTCTTCCTGGTAGTCCTTGTGCTTTCTGTGCTTTTTTGCCTTCTCACTTTCTGCAGGTATTTCCGCCCCTGGAGCTGTAGATTCTGGATCTGTGGCTGCAGGCCGTCTACTGCCCCCATGTTCCTGCTCCACACTCACTGCTGCAGTTATTATTATTATTAGTCTGATTTGTTGTCTCTCCTCCTGTTCTGTCTCCCCTCTCCCCCTCTCTCCTCCCCTTTCAACCCAACTCAGTCGATGCAGATGGCCGCCCACCCAGAGCCTGGTTCTGCTCGAGGTCTCTACCTGTTAAAAGGGAGTTTTTCCTCGCCACTGTCGCCAAGTGCTTGCTCATGGTGGGAACTGTTGGGTCTCTGTAAATAATATTTTAAAGAGTATGGTCTAGACCTACTCTATGTGAAAGCGTCTTGAGATAACTTTTGTTATGATTTGGCGCTATACAAATAAAATTGACTTGACTTGACTTACGCACCAATACACCACAGCAAATTCCTTGTATGTGAAAACCTACTTGGCAATAAACCCAATTCCGATTTATTTACAACTGTGTACAAGTTAACAGCAATGCTAGCAGCCATGATGCTCATGAAGAAGAGTGACGACTCTGTCTTTATTGGCTACGAGAACGAGAACACTACAACCCCTTTTCCAGCAAAGCTGGACAATCACCAGCCAAGAACTAGAACTAGGTACACTTTGCTGGAAAGGGGCTACTTATTGCTTAGCCTATATATTATGAATAGCCTGATATTGCGGTGCTTGTGTTGGGGAAAAAATTCAAGACGGAAATTGAGAGGGCCAAATTTTGTCCCTAGTCCAACCCTGTTTTCAACACACAGCAAATATTTTTATATGGATTAAATAAGAGTGTCAATGTCTGTCAAATTTATAGTGTATGCTTATAGTGTAAAACAACTACAAAAAATTGTCGATTTTGTCACTACTGTCATTTACTTTGTTGATGTTATGTTACTTTGTATACAGTGGGTACGGAAAGTATTCAGACCCCTTTAAATTTTTCACTCTTTGTTTCATTGCAGCCATTTGCTAAAATCAAAAAAGTTCATTTTATTTCTCATTAATGTACACTCAGCACCCCATCTTGACAGAAAAAAACAGAAATGTAGAAATTTTTGCAAATTTATTAAAAAAGAAAAACTGAAATATCACATGGTCATAAGTATTCAGACCCTTTGCTGTGACACTCATATTTAACTCACACGCTGTCCATTTCTTCTGATCCTCCTTGAGATGGTTCTACTCCTTCATTGGAGTCCAGCTGTGTTTAATTAGACTGTTTGGACTTGATTAGGAAAGGCACACACCTGTCTATATAAGACCTTACAGCTCACAGTGCATGTCAGAGCAAATGAGAATCATGAGGTCGAAGGAACTGCCCAAGGAGCTAAGAGACAGAATTGTGGCAAGGCACAGATCTGGCCAAGGTTACAAAAGAATTTCTGCAGCACTCAAGGTTCGTAAGAGCACAGTGGCCTCCATAATCCTTAAATGGAAGAAGTTTGGGACGACCAGAACTCTTCCTAGACCTGGCCGTCCAGCCAAACTGAGCAATCGTGGGAGAAGAGCCTTGGTGAGAGAGGTAAAGAAGAACCCAAAGATCACTGTGGCTGAGCTCCAGAGATGCAGTAGGGAGATGGGAGAAAGTTCCACAAAGTCAACTATCACTGCAGCCCTCCACCAGTCGGGGCTTTATGGCAGAGTGGCCCGACGGAAGCCTCTCCTCAGTGCAAGACATATGAAAGCCCGCATAGAGTTTGCCAAAAAACACATGAAGGACTCCCAGACTATGAGAAATAAGATTCTCTGGTCTGATGAGACAAAGATTGAACTTTTTGGTGTTAATTCTAAGCGGTATGTGTGGAGAAAACCAGGCACTGCTCATCACCTGCCCAATACAATCCCAACAGTGAAACATGGTGGTGGCAGCCTCATGCTATGGGGGTGTTTTTCAGCTACAGGGACAGGACGACTGGTTGCAATTGAAGGAAAGATGAATGCGGCCAAGTGCAGAGATATGCTGGAAGAAAACCTCTTCCAGAGTGCTCAGGACCTCAGACTGGGCCGAAGGTTCACCTTCCAACAAGCCAATGACCCTAAGCACACAGCAAAAATAACAAAGGAGTGGCTTCGGAACAACTCTGTGACCATTCTTGACTGGCCCAGCCAGAGCCCTGACCTAAACCCAATTGAGCATCTCTGGAGAGACCTGAAAATGGCTGTCCACCAACGTTCACCATCCAACCTGATGGAACTGGAGAGGATCTGCAAGGAAGAATGGCAGAGGATCCCCAAATCCAGGTGAAAAACTTGTTGCATCACTCCCAAGAAGACTCATGGCTATACTAGCTCAAAAGGTGCTTTTACTCAATACTGAGCAAAGGGTCTGAATACTTATGACCATGTGATATTTCAGTTTTTCTTTTTTAATAAATTTGCAAAAATTTCTACATTTCTGTTTTTTTCTGTCAAGATGGGATGCTGAGTGTACATTAATGAGAAATAAAATGAACTTTTTTGATTTTAGCAAATGGCTGCAATGAAACAAGGGGTGAAAAATTTAAAGGGGTCTGAATACTTTCCGTACCCACTGTATGTGATTGGCACCAGGGAACCACAAACATTGAGTTCATTACAAATTAAACTGGAGTTCATCCAATTACTCCTAAACTTATTTCCACAGTCCACTCATGAAAACAAATTAGAAACTGCCCTCACAATAATGAAGTCCTTCAGACATTGAATGCCTTTCATAAATGCATACGCCCAGACAGCTTTCAGATAGACAGTTATTTTAAAACATCTTTTTAAAGAAACCCCTCAAATTGGCCCCAAACCTGTCTAAAATGTTTAACCTGTCACTGGAAATTGTAACATTACGACCTGTGCTGCATCAAGCATGCATCACACTAATTACAAATATATAAATATAAATCAGGTAATTTACCAGCTGTTTGTGTGTCATGTTTGTTGAATTAGTAGTCATGACCACACGTCTGTGATCTAGTTGACATTAGGGCCCCATTTACGCTTGGTATCAACATGCGATCAACATCTGGATACGTTATCTGGATAATAACATCCCATTCATGGGATTGCATTTACACCTGGTAAAAAAACGCATTCGCGTTATCTTGATTGTGCCTGCATTGTCATCTCAATTTGAAAATCCGTTAGGACAGGGCTGGCGTTCTTGTGTGTAGACATGGTGCGCCCCAGGTCATGGGAAACAATGCCACGAATGGACATCATTCATTTTCAAGTCACATTTTGTGAGATAAGACTACTTCTAATACAATATAAGCCTGACAAATGTGGTCTGGCTGATCGGGCCGCATTCTCATCCCAATGTGTTCTGCATGTTAAATGTGTTTTTCTTTATCCAGATAACGTATCCAGCTATAGATTGCATGTTAATGCCAGATGTAAATGGAATATTTAATGATGATGAGAACGTAGGCCAGTGATGCAGAGAAAAAGAAATAGCAACAATGAAGGGAGATGCTGTGACCTTCTATGGGTCTGAATTGAATTTGATTGAATTTATTTGAGGATTAAAAAACGCATATACCCTGCATTGCAGTCATTACATACATTACAAAATCACAGAGGATGAAGACACAATAAAGCCCGAAGGCTTATTTCCATTGTGGTCCTCTAGTGCAACATTTAACATACACAAAATAACAAAGCAATGACAAAACAAAAGCAAGACAATACAATCAACATATTAAATAACAGGCGGCGGGGTAGCTATGTCAATATGCTCTTGTTTTTGGTCCTAAAAAATGTAAGATTTAAAAAGTAATATGCTACATGGTACTTTGTAACCATTTATTTAAGGCCACTTTAAATGTGCTTTGTAAAATACTCAGTTTCAGATTTGTAGGAAGATTATTCCACTGTACTGCTGCACTGTCGAGAAATGTGTTCTTGCCCATTAAGCTATTGAATCAATAAGGTATCAGTTCTGTCAGGGTACTTCTTGTAAAGTAGCTATGATTGTATCTTTGTAGTGAATAATAATTAATTAAATACTGTGGTACCATCTTTTTAACAATTTTGTAGGTGAACAGCATCTTGATATAAATGGTTCTTTTTTCCACCATCAGCCAGTTAAGCTTTTAAAAATGTGCAGAATCAAGATATGTGCGTGGATGAACTTTTAGATGACCCTTGTCAATTTGTTTTGAGCCTTTTGTAGTTTATTTCTGAAGTTTTGTGATAATCTGGTGTACCAGGAGATGGCACCGTAATCAAAATGGCTCTGAACTGGAGCTCCAGCTAGTGTGTGAAAAATAGGGCTGTCTTGAAAGGTGGCTTTCCTGGCTAAAAATGGAACTTTTTGATTTATATATTTTTTTTATATACTGGTCTATAATTGCTTGGGTCACTTCTACTTAATTTTTTTATGTAGTGGAATTACTCTTGCCATTTTCAGCTCATCTGGAACTTTACCTGTCTCAATAGACATATATATTATATGAGCAACAGATGGAGTGACCACTTCTGCTGCATCTTTAAGAGATCTTGCCGGTAGGTGATCTAAACCAGTACCTTTAGTGGGATTCAATTCACTAAGCATTCTCAAAATAACAGCATTAGAAATCTTGGAGAAAACTAAAGAGATAGGCTTGATTCCCTTTTCTGTATAAAAATTTTCTGTTGCGTGTTTTTCCCTATATTTACCTGAAATCTATGGTAGGTTGTCAACCAATTTTTCCTTTTTATCTGAAGTGTTATTTCCGTCTATATCCAGACTGATATTGCCTCTTTTAGATTTTAAACGTTTACTGTACCCCAGTTCCTTAAGACACTTCCAAAACTTCCTTTTGTCTGTTCCACATTCTGGTATTTTCTCACTGAAAAAATCTCTCTTAGCCATAGTGACCAGTCTATTTACCTAATTTCTCAAACTCTTATACTTTGCTCTGTTTAAACTCTACGAAACTAGCATTCCGTGTCATCATTTATCCATGTTTCAGATCTTTGTTTGATTATGACTGTTTTATTGGGGCAACCCTATTTAAAATAACTAAAAACATAGTTTTAAAAATACTAAAGGCTTTGTCAACATTCTGACAATCTACTACTTGAGAAAGATTTGCCTTTTTTATACTTTCAACAAAGGCATCTTTGCTATAACTTTTAAGTTGTGGTGTTTTAACCTCAAGTTATATTATTATTATAATACAATCATAATTAAAGTTAGTGGTATACATGAAAACAATCTAGTTTGTATGAGGGGTCTTTCGACCATGCATAAAGGGAAAAGTTTAACTCTTATGGGCACATTCGAAGGTGTGGTGAAATGCCTTCCATCATATAGAGAGGTGAAACTACATGATCACCCACTCGAACACAGTTTATCCTCTAAGACATTCCTGGTTCTGAATAATGAAAAAGAGAGTTTGAGAGACAAGTTAAAATCCTGCAAAATGTTTCAGCTACACACATCTAAGCAATCACTGCACTTGGAAAGTTTCAAAACTTGTTTGATGTATTCCCAACAATTGCTATGTCAGAAAGCTGAGGGAAGAGGGTTTTTGTGAATCTGGAAACTCAAAAACAACTACTTTGTCAAGTTTAGGAAACCTCCATCGTCATTGTTAAGCCACTTTTGCCTTTGTTCCTGACAGGCAGGAGTCATAATTTACAGAGCCTTAGAGGTGGTCAGAGTTCTCCCCAGGGAATGAATGGTTCACCTCTACGCAACTAAGAGTTGCTGTGGGGAAGGCTTTGACTGTTGTGTTTGCTGATGCACAAAAGAGCAGTTCAGAGTATTTGGCCTTCTTGATGTCTCTAGATGGTGTCCTGGAAAGGATTCCATCTGGGAACTTTACAGTTCTACTGGGAGACTTTAGAGGTCAAGAGGGCAACAGTGGATAAACCTAGGGGGGTTGATTGGGAGGAATGGCCTGCATGATCTGAACCTGAGTGGTGCTTTGTTATTGGACTTGTGTGCTAGTCATGGATTGGCCATAGCAAACACCATGTTCGAGCAGACGGTGGTTCACAAGTGTTCTTGGTACCACAACACCATAGGCCAAAAGTCGAAGATCGACTCTGTGGCCGTATGACAAAAGAAATTAAAGAAAATCTCTGAGGGAGGGTGGAGCAAGGTCATTTAACACTTTATAAAGTAATAAAATAATTAAAAAATCAATTCTAAAAGAAACAGGGAGCCAGTGCAGTGTCTCAAGTACTGGGATAATGTGGTCCATTGTCTTTGTTTTTGTTCAAACTCAGACTGGCTGTAACATTCTGAACTAGCTGTAGTTTCTTTTAGACTTTTTAGGTTATCCAGTGAAAAGGGAATTACACCTTTCAAACACACCTTTCGCTTGCATACCTTATTTGTAGTGAATTTCCACAGCTGATAGAATGAAACATGTTAGCCAAGCATAGAAATATTTCAACAAGAGAGTGTTCCAAGTGCCTTTTTTTAATTGAAGTCTCTGATGTCCATCTGTCTTATCGATGACCTTTTATATCTGTTCACTATATTGATCCCGCTCACTTATTCAACACCCAGACATTTAGCTCAACATCTCACTCTTTGGGTTTATCATGTAATTGGCTGCTATCAGTGAGGATCGTAGTGTTCCTCTGTATTAGTGATGATGATGATGGGGATATGAAAGGAAGGCTGGAGTGCAGTGATGATGTATGGACTGATAACATGTAGAACTGTAGAGAAGAGATGGTTATGTGGACAGACAGATGATATGCAGATCAATGAACGCTAACTTAAACCCAATCAATCCCTTCATCACCTCCCTGTCATTATCTGAGTGGTGATCATGACTGCTTTGTGTCTGTTCCGGCAGTCAATCAGACAGGTTGTAAGCAAAGCTCTAGGTCAGACAAACTTATTTGAAAGAGAAAAAAACAGTGGTCAAATCTACTGGCACAGAAACAATTGTTAGAATATATACATTAAACTTAATTTTTAATTCTTTATTTTGTAAAAATTCTGTTTCTCTCTTTAAAAACTCCACCCAAATGTCAGTCCGGTTACATCCGGCGTGATTTGTCGTTAGACAGATGAAAGCTTTAATATTCTACAGAACCTTCAATATCTACTTCTCAATCTCTAATTTGCTTTCTGTTAGAAAACCTTATTTCCCAGCAGAACTTCCATAAATCACAGTGATGTTAAAGCCTGCTCACTTGGGTGTTGTGTGTCCTGTTGGCGTGTTGGTTTGAAGTGTACTAAAGCCTCTCGATTACTTGCCCGCTGCTGTGGAAATATACCTGAGCTGTTGGGAATCATCATTTTCTCTTCTTTCTCAGCCGCACAACTCACTGTGGGCTGACATCATCTGCTACTGACTTCCTGCTGACAGACTCCACTGATCAAGGAAGAGAGATGCCTCATAATGACAAAAATGAAAAGAGATGTTAAGAGCAGTAGACTAAAACAACTTCTTGGTTATACAGGGCAGGACCAGGCCTCACTAGCAGCCAGATTGGAGGCCCCTTCTGGAAAAGACCCATCAGGTTTGCTGTGTGTCACCTGGTTTGTAGTCATTTTTGTAAACTTTGTAAACACAAAATCATTTCACAACATTGGCAGAATATATGAACTCAAAATAAAACTAGATTTCACACTTTTCATTTCAGCGTATATTGCACTTTGTTCATATTCACAAACAAATCAAATTATTAGTCCAGTCACTGCAAACTGACTGACACAGTGAACCACACTGACCTGTGGTTTTTAGGGCCATTGAGGCTCTGGCGCTGTCGCCTGCTTTGTCCGGTTGGAACTACAGTCTTGACTAGAAGGTACCATGTTAATTACACAAAAAATAAATGTTACTCTGCTACTGTTATCTGGCTGCTGAAGTAACTAGTTACTGTGCAAATAAAGGTGTTGCTGGAGCATTATTAGGAGCACATTCATTGAAAACAGTAAAATAAAATGCTTTTCATTTGTTTCTGATTTTGTCTTCACATATATGTGGCAAAACCAGTCTTTTTGTGTTTGTAAACATGTGAACAGGTGATTGTATATGAGGGGAGATGGTAACCTCCATCTCTGTACAAAGTTGGTCTCTGGTGTTGGATCTTGTTATTTGTCACTTTCCTCAGAGTGTGTTGCTTGGCTGAGGAATAGTGTGGTCGTGCTCTCTTTTGTACTCGTCTAATTCCACAAAGTAAATAGTAGATTGTTTTGGTAGGGCTTAGAAAGGAGCCCGAGAAGAATTGAGGAAACGTTATCCCTGGAGTCCCCACTCTCACAAAATTGCCTATCCCTCATGAAATAGCGTATGGTCTGGCACTCATATCAAACCAAAAGCTGTGGTGCAGGGAACAGGACACAATAGCAATCATCAAAGCATTGTTTGTGTTACCATATGGGACCTCATATTTTCTTTTTCTATTAATTATATTTTTGTGGGTATGAACATGTGATGAAATGTATATGAATGTTACCAAAGCTTTTCAAAGGGTACTTTAAGTGAGTGAATAGGGTCTGTCCTATTAGCTCCCTATGGAATAAAGCCCACTAATTGTTTTCAGTTACATGAAATATTGCAAACTATTTCAAATCTGTTGCCCGAGAAATGCCCTACTCAGTTGGGACATTTATAAGTTTCAGGATGTTTATTTCCATGTAAACTACCTTAATTCTCTCTGTCACAGTAAAGTTCCAATGATGTTAAGTAAGTAAACTGAAATCAAAACAAATCTTTGGCCAAGAAATACATCTGCTTGGTATTTGAGTTGACTTGAGTACTTTTTCGGTAAAAATTGTGATTACCAGTGATAGCAGAATGGTGGACTTATTTTGGTGCAATATTTGTTTAGGCTGGCAATAAATTAGTTGAGCACACTACTATGTATCAACCAGCTAAAAATAGAGGACTAATTAGTTAGAGTGTCTGTCTGCTATTTCTAGCACCATGGACAGTAATATTAAACTACTCTTTGGAAAAAAGGGCCTGTTGTGTTTACTTTAAAAGTTTGATATTCTTTATTCAATAACATCCCAAATCATTGGCTTGCAAAACATGTGCATAAGATAACTTATGTGATGTACCAACAAAGTGCAGTGAAATGAAAGGAAAACCCAAATTTTCAAATTCTCAGCCTGATGTAAAGATGTTGTAGGATCAAGTCTTAGTAAATAGACCAATCAAAAGTAATCCCACCATTATCTTTCTGTGCACCAAGAGATTGGCAAAGTGGTAAAGCTGGCTTTAAGTAAGACAGACAATTGTGATGGAGACCATTGATAAAAGGAGCTGATTTCAGACCAGATTGCAGGGTGTAGCTGAACAGGATGACCAGTCAGGATCCCTGACAAGGGGATACGTCTTGAAGGGGTAAATCAACAGTGACAGCATACATCAGCAAATGTGTTGATGATCACAAAGCAAATAAAATCATTCCCCAACCAGAAAGCCTGGATAAATAGAGAGGTGAGGGCCGTATCCAAAGCCCAAAAAGCTGCCTTACGGTCAGGTGACAAGGAAGCATACAACACCGGTGGAGTGAGCCTGAAAGCTGCCATTAAGGAGGCAAAGGGCCCCCTTCTGTTCACACTTCTGTTCACGCTGTACACCCACAATTGCAATCCCCAACATAGATAAAACTCTGTTGTGAAGACTGTGGACGATCGTCCACATTACCAACAACAATGAGAATTCATATCGGGAGGAAATCAACAACTTTGCAGAGTGGTGCTCAGAGAACAACCTGCTGCTCAATGTCAGCTAAATCAAGGAGCTGATCATTGATTTTAGAAAAAAAGGAGGCAAAGACACACACCCCTGTTCACATCAGTGGAGCTGAGGTGAAGCAGGTGAACAGTTATAACATCCTGGGAATCAGCATCACAGAGAACCTGTCATCGTCTTTTACAAAAAATGGGTTTAGCGAAAACTCTAAATTAGTTAACCCTGAATTGACAGAGATCACTTTAACTCTGTTACTGTGGTAACTGACTCTGTGAACCTAACCTACTTACTGGCTGGTTTTCTTTTTCCTGACACACTGACACACAATTTCCTCATTCATACAGTCCATATCCTTTGCAAGAGGATAACCAAATCCTGGGTGATATTATGTTGCTTCCAGAGGACTACCTTTTAACACTGTGACTCTACACATCTAAAAAGTGTATTCAGTTTTAAAGTAGATACCTTTTCATCTGCAAGTCATTATTACTGGGTCGGACTATGAGGTTAGAATCATGAATAAGTAAAATATGCCGTGGTTTGATCTTCATTTTTGTATTTCATCTTAAGGTGCTGCCACCAGTGTTTTGTCACTGACAGGTTACAGCTGAATAAATATTTTAAAATTATAATTATATAATATGTATAATTATTTATCATGAGCAAGCAGCCTGGTAAATGAAGACTGAGTGGAATTTGCTGAATAAGATGTAATGGTGTTATCCTCTCCAGCTCAGGCTCTTTCACTGCAGCTGCTGTGTTTTTAAAGATTAACATCATACGTATGCATATGCACACATTCATATTTCCAGCTCCACTGGATGAAAATGTAAACTCTGCTCTTTATTGTCCTGATGCCATAGTGAATCATAGTGTTGGAGTTCCATTGATGATGGGTTCTTTTTTATACACCACAAACACACTCAACTCAGAATGTGCATGGAGTTTGTTAAACCTGCTTTCTGGGACTGGTCCCTGCTCACTTAGCTTCAAGTGACTTCAGTCGGGGTAATTATCACCATTTCATGTTGGCCAAAATTATACTGTACCTATACAGTAAATATACAGCATCCCAAATATGTTTTCAATGGCAGATGATGTCAACAGACAGTAATGTTGATCTAAAAAGGTTACATTTGGCATTTAGCCATTGGTACATTTACGTGTGCACAGAAATACCACTTATGTAACAACAAAATCAATTGCTTGGCTACTTGTATGATACATACATTAATGCGTGGGCCACACTGCATACCTCTACCTGTGCATGACGGCTGCCTCACTAAACTGCTGCGGCTCGCACCTGTGGTGTCCACGCAGACATGCCAACCCTATCGTTCTATACTTAGTCTGCCTTTGATCCTGGCCATCAATAAAAGCCTTCACAATGAAGGGATTCTGCCCATAGAAACACTAGAGGGCTTTCAATTTCAAACGGATACAGGAAAGGTTAAGTCTGTGACTATTATGCAGGTATAAAGATTGAAAACTTTAGTGAAAGGTGCAATGTTTTAATTTTCAGTCAGGATTTAGGGAATACCATAGCACAGAGACAGCACTGGTGAGAGTGACAAACAACCTTTTGATTGCGTCAGATAAAGGATTTGTCTCTGTACTTGTTCTGTTAGATCTTAGTGCTGCTTTCGATACCATTGACCATTGTATCCTATTACAGAGACTGGAGCATTTGATTGGCGTCAAAGGACCCGCATTGAGCTGGTTTCAGTCGTATTTATCAGATAGATTTCAGTTTGTCCATGTAAATGATGAATCCTCCGTGCACACGGAAGTTAGTCACGGAGTTCCACAAGGTTCAGTGCTTGGACCACTTTTATTTACATGGTATATGCTTCCTTTAGGCAATATTATTAGGAAACACTCCATAAACCTTCACTGCTATGCAGATGATAGTTAGCCAAGCTTCAGGCATGTATTAAGGACATAAAAGACTGGATAACCTACAATTTCCTGCTGTTAAACTCAGACAAAACTGAAGTTATTGTTCTGGGTCCTAAACACCTGCGAGACGCACTATGTATAGATATAGTTACTCTAGATGGCATTGCCCTGGCCTCTAGCACCGCTGTAAGGAGTCTAGGAGTAATCTTTGATCAGGACATGTCCTTTAATACCCATATAAAACAGACTTCAAGGACTGCCTTCTTCCACTTACGTAACATTATAAAAATCAGGCATATCCTGTCTCAAAAAGACGCAGAAAAACTAGTTCATGCATTTGTTACTTCTAGGTTGGATTATTGTAATTCCTTATTATCGGGCTGCCAAGATAAGTCTCTAAAGACTCTCCAGCTGATCCAGAATGCGGCTGCACGTGTACTGACAGGAACTAGCAAAAGGGAACATATTTCTCCAATATTAGCTTCTCTGCACTGGCTCCCTGTGAAATCTAGAATAGAATTTAAAGTCGTCCTCCTCACTTACAAAGCTCTTATTGGTCAGGCACCATCATATCTTCAAGAGCTGATAGTACCGTATTACCCCACTAGAGCACTACGCTCACAGAATGCAGGGTTACTTATGGTACCTAAAGTCTCTAAAAGTAGAATGGGAGCCAGAGCCTTTAGTTATCAAGCTCCTCTTCTGTGGAATCAGCTCCCAATTCAGGTTCGGGAGGCAGACACCCTCTCTTCATTTAAGAGTTTAAGAGTATGCTAAAAACATTCCTTTTTGATAAAGCTTATAGTTAGGGCTGGCTCAGGTGAGTCCTGAACCATCCCTTAGTTATGCTGTTATAGGCTTAGACTGCCGGGGGATTTCCTATGACGCACTGAGCTTCTCTCTCCTCCTCTCCCTCTCTATCTGTATGCATTCCTATCCCACTAATACAGGTTACCAACTCCACTTCTTCACGGTAGTTCCTGTGCTTTCTGTGCTTTTTTGCCTTCTCACTTTCTGCAGGTATTTCTGCCTCTGGAGCTGTAGATTCTGGATCTGTGATTGCCGGCCGTGTACTGCCCCCATGTTCCTGCTCCACACTCACTGCTGCAGTTGTTATTATTATTATTAGTCTGATTTGTTGTCTCTCCTCCTGTTCTGTCTCCCCTCTCCCCCTCTCCTCCCCTTTCAACCCAACTCGGTTGATGCAGATGGCCACCCACCCAGAGCCTGGTTCTGCTCGAGGTTTCTACCTGTTAAAAGGGAGTTTTTCCTCGCCACTGTCGCCAAGTGCTTGCTCATGGTGGGAACTGTTGGGTCTCTGTAAATAATATTTTAAAGAGTTTGGTCTAGACCTACTCTATGTGAAAGCGTCTTGAGATAACTTTTGTTATGATTTGGCGCTATACAAATAAAATTGACTTGACTTGACTTGATGTCAATATAACTATCAACAGTTAATTTCCACTGTCTATTTTTGTTGAGAACCGCGTGCGTGTCACAGAAAGAATAGGCGAGATACTGAATCTCCAGATTAGGCACTGCTCAGGCACCGGCTCATGCGGGTTGTGTGGCTGCTGAACACTTCCTATAATGAACTATAAACTTTCTAAAATGATCCTGCAAACACAACATATTTATTTAGACTATCCAGAGGAAATGTGGTAATATTTGTTTTACCTTTCTAGGTTTGCAATGAACAAATAAAAAAGTTTTTGTAACCGGAAGAGGCATATTTAATCTTTTTAGGCCCTGTCTGTAAAGACATTTTTTCATAAAATATGTAGAAAGACTTAAATGAATATACATGCTTTCCCAGATGCAGTGCTTAATACAGATGGACCAAAAAGAATAAAACATCCAAAAGGTATACCAGACTCGAAAAACAAGAATAAGAACATAAGTTGGCCTGCATAACACATATAGCCAAAGCCCAATCTCCAAAGATTGGATTTATTTGGGTGCTGCAGCAACAAAGGCACCAACAGGGGGTGCTGCAGCACCCCCAGCACCCCTACTTCCTGAGGTACTGAGTGTGCCCCTCTGCCAACAACCCATGAAAATTATTGTTTTGCAATGAAGTCTGAGCTGTTGCGCAGTGACTATGATGCCTAATTGGTGTTCAGATGGGTTCAGGCCGGGAGTCTGATCAAGCATGTGAAATTTGGAGCTGATAGGACAGTGTACCGTGATGTTATTGCAACTTCCTCTTTCATGGCGAGCAAAGTGTTGCCATAGCAACAGCGTTTGATGAAAGCTCACAATCTTCAGTATTTTGCATCATCAATTTGTTTGTTTGCCAAATTTGAAGTGGATCGGGTTAACCTGCTAGGAGGACTACATCAAACTATACAACATGTTATTTCCTGTTGCCGCTAGGTGGCGCTCTGACTATGTTTCAATATTGACACATAGATGTGTTCAGGGAGGGACTCTTATCAAACATGAGAAGTTTGAGGCAGATTGGACAATGTATATAGGATCTACAGCAACTTCCTGTTTTATGGCGAACCATCAAAAGCGGACGCTCGCCATCGCCACGATGTTAAAGTTTTGTGTAAAAACCGAGTATCGTTTGATCACCAAGGTCGTAAGATGACACTGACCAAATTTGATGACGTTCTGATTAATTTTGTAGGACCAGGTTGTTAAAGTATAAAACGTGTAATTTCCTGTTGCCACTAGGTGGCGCTCTGACGATGACTCAATATCAACATATAGATGTGTTCAGGGAGGGACTCTTATCAAACATGAGAAGTTTGGGGCGGATTGGATAATGTACAGAGGAGATACAGCAACTTCCTGTTTTATGGCGAAGCATCGAAATTCTCCACGCCGCCAAATTCTCCAGGCCGCCACGGCCACACCGTTAAAGTTTTGTGGAGGAGCCGAGTATCGTTTGCTCACAAAGGCCTTTAGATGTCACAGACCAAATTTGAAGTTGTTCTGATTCATTGTCTATGACTAGTTCGTTAAAATATGATCCCCCCAAATAGCCGAAAACACACAAAATTATGACATTAAATTCAAAATGGCCGACTTCCTGTTGCGTTCATGTCATGTCACCAAGAGACTTTTCTGTGAGTCTTGGTATGTTACATGTGCCTACTAAATTTCATGCGTGTAGGTCAAACCAATGTGAGGGGCTTAATTTTAGCGACCCTGTAGGGGGCGAAGTTACTACTGTAATAGCTGTTTCTTTTGTTGATTTGACGCTGTCACTTTAAGAGCAGCGCCAGGGTAGCTCACGCGAGAGATTGGAGCTCCCTCTTACATTACGTACAATGGATCAGCTATACAACTACCCTGACTGCTGAGGTGTGTATTTTTGCCCTGAAAATATCCCTATAAATGTTGACAAAGTACAGAAATCGTTATCAATGTTAACAGATTTGAGTATGATTAAGCTAACTGGCTAAGGTTGATGAATGATGATTTTGTATTCGTGATGATTTGTGTAGGTTGGTTAAACGGGTTCTGTGTGAGATATCCCTATCCCCCTATGGCCAGGCCACATAGGTGTATATTTATATAAATAAATGTATATAGTGTTTTTATTTTGTTTTTTTTAATATTGGATCCTGTTCTATTCGAAATGTAATTATCTGTATGGTCTATGTGTGTAGCATGCGGGGTTACAACTTTAATTTTGTTGTGCAACCATGTGTTGTAAAATGATAACTAAATGAACGTTGAACCTAGATTATATTGTGTTATCAACTTTCTTCTGTCATTTCTTGATGGTAAGTCTTTCCTCTTCAGTAATTAATTCTGCTACTAACTCTAGTGGAATTATACTTAAGGTGGACAATTCCACACGAGAGAAAATACATATATGGTGACTTTGTACATATATAAGTTTGAGCTGCACACTATATAAACAAACAGACATATTTTATGAATGTGTCACATAGAAATGCTGTATATACATACAGACATATTTTATATCTTTATGTATATGTGAGAGAGTGTTGGGGAGAGGAGTGCAGAGCATTGTTGATGGTAACCGTATCCAACTATCTCATGTCTTTTGCCCATGACACATAACATGACACAGGTGAAAAAATACAGATTATCAATATGAACATAAACGACCAACAAATACTGTTAATACTCACAGCGGTCAAGCTAGCATGTTAGCATTGGGAAGTAGCCACTGCCACTCAACTCAACTCAGTGGTGACCTTTGACCCCTGAAGGTCTTGTGGGGAAATAATGTTCATTAAATTAAAATTTCAATATTAAATAAACAATGATACTAGATTGATTTTAAAAATGTATCATTCTCATCTACATAGTGGAGTGACCCATGCAACATGCTGTTGAGTAAGGTAATGTTCCAAGGCTTCATTTTTAGTAATTTTAGATTAATTAGAAATGTCAAAGTGATCTTGAAAAAGGTTATTTTACTTCATTTCAGCTGTCAATAAAGGTACATCCAAATACTTAAATTTTTTATTTGAGAGCAATACAATACATTCTTGTGCATGAACTATAAAGATTTTACCCCTGATATCTGCAGGATGTGACAACCTGCTATTCATTACTAATTTCACTACCTGAGCACACCCCCGGATACACCCATTTTCACTGTCTACTCACGATTTGTTCCCGTCTCGCCACAATTCAATTCGCTTCCGTATATCTGTAGTTCAGTTTTTGTAGGAGAGCAAGAGAGAGCAGGATACAGGAGAGCAGAAGAGCAAACGGCTGGAGTACATGTTAGTTTTGTGCGATTAAAAAAACAAAGTAAGGTTGTTTAATCCCTTGCAAACCGTTGATTTATCAGCCGCCAATAGCGTCCGACGATCGTTCTGTTTAACATCCCTCCCTTTAACAGCCTCTGCTCTGATTGTGTACGGAACCGGTCATTCACCCTCAACCCAGCAGCAAAAACTGGACCAGGACTGGATATTAAGACTGACTGGAATGAACTAACTCTGTAAGTGAGAAAACCTCTTTTTTAGTTTTTTTTTTGTGTGTGTGTGTGTGTGAGAGAGAGAGTTTTGGAACTGAACTGAAATTATTTCTATTTTTCACAAACTGAAGTAAATAGCCCTTATTCTTTTTTATTTTTCTATTAGGTGAATTTACCTTGGACTAACAGTGTGAAAAAAGACCAGCAGTGGAGTTTTGAGTTGGATTATATTTTGTTTTGTGGAATTTGGGACTGTGGGATTTAGGTGCTTTTGTGACTCTTTAAATATATCAATGCTTCGGTTTTGAGATTTTGTGTATGTGTGGTTCTTATGGATTGTTCAGGGTCATTCAATGTGTAGGGTGTAAATTTTTGCTTGTGTGTGCACCCTAATGTGACAGTTGATTTAAACATTTACAGATTTACAAATCTTAAATGCCAGGAGAGAAACCTGGCTGGCACCCTTAACAAATAATCAAAAATAAAATACCAAAGAGAAAACTTTAAGAGACAAACCATCAGAAGGACTATAGAGAACCACACTGTTGCACTGGGTGACATGTTCCTTCATCACCATGAACACACACACTGTAGTTTGTTTTCACTCAATCCCACATACACTGCTCCACATATTCACTAGAGCAACGTCCTGTTTGAACATTTGATAAAAACTACAATAAGCAGCTGTTTTAGGAAATGACTGAGACCTTTTTGAAAGATGAAACTATATATCTGTGGGCAGTTTAAGTCAAGTCAAGTCAATTTTATTTGTATATCGCCAAATCATAACAAAAGTTATCTCAAGACACTTTTCACATAGAGTAGGTCTAGACCATACTCTACTCTGCTGTCTCCTACTCCATCAGGTCATCTGCAGGCCAACCATGTTTTTTTCTACACAGTTTCTCTCTGTTACACATTTCACTACAACACTCTTTAACATATTATTTACAGAGACCCAACAGTTCCCACCATGACCAAGCACTTGGTGACAGTGGCGAGGAAAAACTCCCTTTTAACAGGTAGAAACCTCGAGCAGAACCAGGCTCTGGGTGGGCGGCCATCTGCATCGACCGAGTTGGGTTGAAAGAGGAGGAGAGAGGGGGAGAGGGGAGAGAGAACAGGAGGAGAGACAACAAATCAGACTAATAAAAATAACAACTGCAGCAGTGAGTGTGGAGCAGGAACATGGGGGCAGTACACGGCCGGCAATCACAGATCCAGACTTTACAGCTCCAGAGGCAGAAATACCTGCAGAAAGTGAGAAGGCAAAAAAGCACAGAAAGCACAGGAACTACCAGGAAGAAGTGGAGTTGGTAACCTGTATTAGTGGGATAGGAATGCGTACAGATAGAGAGGAAGAGGAGGAGAGAGAAGCTCAGTGCATCATGGGAAATCCACCAAAAGTCTAAGCCTATAACAGCATAACTAAGGGATGGTTCAGGACTCACCTGAGCCAGCCCTAACTATAAGCTTTATCAAAAAGGAACGTTTTTAGCAAACTCTTAAACGAAGAGAGGGTGTCTGCCTCCCAAACCCAAATTGGGAGCTGATTCCACAGAAGAGGAGCTTGATAACTGAAGGCTCTGGCTCCCATTCTACTTTAAAAGTCTTTAGGTACCACAAGTAACCCTGCATTCTGTGAGCGTAGTGCTCTAGTGGGGTAATATGGAACTATCAGCTCTTTAAGATATGATGGTGCCTGACCAATAAGAGCTTTGTAAGTGAGGAGGACAATTTTAAATTCTATTCTAGAATTCACAGGGAGCCAGTGCAGAGAAGCTAATATTGGAGAAATATGTTCTCTCTTCCTGTCAGTACATGTGCAGCCGCATTCTGGATCAGCTGGAGAGTCTTTAGAGACTTATCGGGGCAGCCCGATAATAAGGAATTACAATAATCCAACCTAGAAGTAACAAATGCATGGACTAGTTTTTCTGCATCTTTTTGAGACAGGATATGCCTGATTTTTATAATGTTACGTAAGTGGAAGAAGGCAGTCCTTGAAGTCTGTTTTATATGGGTATTAAAGGACATGTCCTGATCAAAGGTTACTCCTAGACTCCTTACAGCGGTGCTAGAGGCCAGGACAATGCCATCTAGAGTAACTATATCTATACATAGTGCGTCTCGTAGGTGTTTAGGACCCAGAACAATAACTTCAGTTTTGTCTGAGTTTAACAGCAGAAAATTGCAGGTCTTCCAGTCTTTTATGTCCTTAATACATGCCTGAAGCTTGGCTAACTTACCGGTTTCATCTGGCTTTATCGATAAGTATAACTGAGTATCATCTGCATAGCAGTGAAAGTTTATGGAGTGTTTCCTAATAATATTGCCTAAAGGAAGCATATACAAGGTAAATAAAAGTGGTCCAAGCACCGAACCTTGTGGAACTCTGTGACTAACTTCCGTGTGCATGGAGGATTCATCATTTACATGGACAAACTGAAATCTATCTGATAAATACGACTGAAACCAGCTTAGTGCAGGTCCTTTGACACCAATCAAATGCTTCAGTCTCTGTAATAGGATACAATGGTCAATGGTATCAAAAGCGGCACAAAGATCTAACAGAACAAGTACAGAGACAAATCCTTTATCTGACGCAATCAAAAGGTCATTTGTCACTTTCACCAGTGCAGTCTCTGTGCTATGATATTCCCTAAATCCTGACTGAAAATCCTCAAATAAACTATTGCTGTTTAGAGTCGGCAAAGTCACATAACTGATTAACGACCACTTTCTCAAGGATTTTGGAGAGAAAGGGAAGGTTAGATATAGGTCTGTAATTGGCTAAAACCCCTGGATCAAGCGTAGGCTTTTTAAGAAGAGGTTTAATTACAGCTACTTTGAAGGACTGTGGTACATAGCCTGTTAATAAAGACAGATTGGTCATGTCTAGTAAAGAAGTGCTAACTAAGGGTAAAACTTCTTTAAGCAGCCTAGTTGGGATGGGGTCTAAGAGGCAGGTTGTTGGTTTAGACAAAAAATCATTGAAGTTAGTGGGTGAAGGTCAATTGGAGAAAAACAGTCTAAATATAAATCTGGTTCTACAGCTGTTTCTAAGGTTCCTGTACTTGAAGATATATCTGAACTGGCTGAGAGCACAAGATGATGAATTTTTTCTCTAATAGTTAGAATTTTATCATCAAAGAAGCTCATGAAGTTATTACTACTGAGCGCTCTGTGAATACATGGCTCAACAGAGCTCTGACTTTGTCAGCCTGGCTACAGTGCTGAAGAGAAACCTGGGGTTGTTCTTATGTTCCTCTATTAGTGAGGAGTAATAGGCTCCTCTGGCATTACGGAGGGCCTTCCTGTATGTTCTAAGACTATCTTGCCAAACTAAATGAGATTCCTCCAGTTTGGTGGAACGCCATTTCCTTTCTAATTTTCGCGATGTTTCTTTTAATTTGCGGGTTAAGGAGTTATACCATGGAGCTAACCTCTTTTGTTTTATTATCTTCTTTTTGATAGTTGCAATAGAATTGAGAGTCGTTCACAGCAAGCCTGCAGCACTCTCAACCAGATGATCAATTTGGGAGGGACTAAAGTTAGCATAGGAGTCCTCCGTTATTTTGAGACATGGCATTGAATTAAATGCTGATGGAATTACTTTTCTTTAAATTTAGCTACAGCACTATCAGACAGGCATCTACTGAAGGAATGTTTGCCTAATGGCCTGTAGTCCAGTAATATAAATTCAAAGGTTATTAAATAATGGTTTGATAAGACAGGATTTTGTGGGAAGACTGTTAAATCTTCAATTTCGATTCCATATGACAGAACAAGATCGAGGGTGTGGTTAAAACAATGAGTGGGTTAGTTTACACTCTGACAGAAACCAATCGAATCTAATAGTGTTTATGTCAATTTTATGTTATATTATGTATGTTTATGATAATGGCTTCACTAGGAACCAGTGGACTGACTAATAATGATGCTTGGCCTTTTCATGGGATTTGTTGACAGTCAGAAAAGAAAGTTTTTTTCAAGAGCTGCTTACAAATACTTAATCACACAATTCATAAGGACAGAAGGAGATGTAACCAGATTCTCCCAATTAAGTCATCACGACACTGCTCATAAAACCTCTCTTCAATTTTATCCAGTGCTGAACATGGTTTTATTATAGAAACCTCCTTCAGAATCATACTGATCCCAATGGAAGTGTCTTATGAATGCATGGAGAAGGACACTGCAGGATATTGCCTTTACATTGGTTGTTTTCTGCCTTTATTTACTGTAAAGTTTCATTTGTTCACTATTTTACAGAACACCCGTGATGGTGGTTTCTTTTTGTTCCCTGTTCCTTTTATCTGTCTCCAGTCAATTTGATTCATTACAACTGGCCCACTTCTCTGCAAACACTCATTCACTTACACACACACACACACACACACACGCACACACACACGTATACGTTATGTTATGTTGTTATGATAATCTAAGCATTTTGGTGGTGAATCCTAGACGTGGAGACAATAGAATTTAAATGATGCATGTAATACAGCAATTCAGAGCTGCCACTATGCTTGTGCATGCAAACATGCATATTTTTAAGTTTCTAATCCTCATATATCTATTTGTATCTGTGTTGCCTTTTTTTCTTTATCCGAAAGCAGAAGAAGAGGGAAGATCAACAACTCCCTCACATTGTTTTAAATGTTATATGAAATGTTAAATCCTGTTTTCATGCTTAATTCAGTCTAGTATTGTTGTTTTGAGACACTGAATAAAAAAACAAACAAAAAGAAAAACCTCCATATACCATCAACCCCTCATTATGCATGATGTGCAATTAAAGTGAACAAAGTCATGGATCTGTTGCACTGAAAACCCCCCAGGGACCAGCTCATTTTACATATAAAAACAAATACTTAACTAATTAAAGATGTAAATGTCATTGCCTTAGAGAGGTGCTTGATCTTATTGAAATGCAATGACATCAAGGGAAAACACCAAGAAGCTCAAAACATTCAGGATCAATTAAGCTCATTGAAATGGGAACTATGATGGTGAATGAGGTCAGTGGCTAAATAGATCAAACACAATACAGTATGTTCTGAAACAACTGGCCCTCCTCATTTAAAGTAGGTAATGGATTAAATTAAATGGTGCCTGATTGCACAACCTCTCGCATTTACTTTCCAGTTAATGGAGCGAGTAGGTTTTAATGATCTCTAATACCATTATTCAGTGTGGGCTGCTTTTCTTCACTTGCAATTCACTTGCTTCTCATATGATTTTTAATCATCCTGTCATCACAAAACTATTTGGTAGTCAAGTTTTTGAAAATTGTGGTTCAAGTGACAAAATTCATTTTCATTAACAGCTTTTATGAAATTATTTGGATGATTTGTTTTCATGTTCACAGTTTTCAACACACCACAAAATATTTGTATGAATGGAAAGAGGAGACTATCTTTGTTCCAGGGATAAGTGCCATGTTGATGGGACATTTTGAGCCTTTCAGAAAATGATATGACTGTGTCAGACAAACAAAAACAAGTTAATTTTCATGTCCCTCCTATTGTTTTTCTTTTCCTTTATCACACAGATCTTAATCGATGGAGCCAATTCTTTCCATGATTTATATGCAGATTTACACTTTTATGTGCATCAGAGATATTGTAACTATCAATGGAAAAAGTTGTGCTGATTCCAAAAGTGTGTATAATGTCTGTATTTTCAGATTTGACTCTGACTGTCTTATAACTCTCATTTAAGGGTATGCCCTGGGTTAAGGAACATTGCTGTCACGATAAAGAAACCAATGTTGGCAATTGGAGACAGGATGTGAAATGCAGTATTGAGTGTCAAGAATTTGCTAGTCAGGAAAACATAAGCAGTCTGGTCAGTCTTGCCTTCTTTGAACATCTGTCCAGCTGTTGTAGGTGCAATTTTTTTAATCAGAATTTTAAATGTGTGCAATGGAATGAAATACTCCAACCAAAGTGCTATGAGTATGACACATTCAAGTCCCTGCAGGATTAAAAGGTGGCTTGAAGTTTGTAGGTTGCTCATTCTTGATTACTGCTTGCATTCATGTTGGTTCCAGTGCAGTCCAGAGTTTGCAGAATATACATGTAAAGCTAAATTGTTCATCAGTGCAGTAATGCAGTGTGTCTGATTTACCCTCTAACCTTAATGTAGATGCAGAAAAGACTTCTATAGGCTTAACAGGTTGGACTCCGTGAGAAGCAGTGCCTCAATCAGAAACTTAGTATCTTCTTGTGTTGTTCACCTCCACCCAGTCCTTGGAGCTGTCCATTTTCATCGATTCTGGGGCTGATGCCAGCTTTATGGACTACAACCTGGCTGAACAACTACTGCTTCCCACTGAGCCTCTTCCTCACCCCCTGGTGGCCAATACATTCGATGGTAGACGACTTTGCTGCATTACTCATCGCACCAGAACCGTGTGTCTTCTTTTATCTGGTAATCACTCCGAACACATCTCCTTCAACCTCATCCACTCCCCACAGATAGCCCTCATTTTGGGTCACCCATGGTTAAAAAAGCACAATCCACGCATTGACTGTTCTACTGGGCTTATTTTGGGATGGAGTAATTTTTGCCATTCTTCCTGCCTAACCGTTGCCTCTCCTGTCTTCCCCAAGTCCAATGTGCCTCTTTCCGAGTTCCCAGATCTTTCTGCGGTCCCTCCTGCTTACCTGGATCTGAATGAGGTCTTCAACAAGGCACGAGCGAATTCTCTGCCACCCCATCAACACTATGATTGTGCCATTGACCTCCTCCCTGGGGCTTCACCACCCAAGGGGCGTCTCTACTCTCTCTCAGCTACAGAGAAAGAGGCCATGGACACCTACATCCAGAGTTCCCTAGCTGCAGGCATTATCTGGCCATCATTCTCCCCAGCTGGAGCAGGCTTTTTCTTTGTGGACAAGAGAGACAAGTCTCTCCGGCCATGCATCGACTACCGAGGACTAAACGAGATCACTGTTAAGAACAGATACTCCCTCCCTTTAATGTCATCTGCATTTGAACTGTTACAAGGAGCCACCCTCTTCACCAAACTTGACCTCAGAAATGCTTACCATCTAGTTAGGATTAGGGAGGGGGACGAGTGGAAGACTGTGTTCAACACACCTAGTGGCCACTATGAGTACCTAGTTATGCCCTTCAGTCTCACTAATGCCCCAGCAGTTTTTCAGGCCCTAGTCAACGATGTGCTCCGGGACATGCTCAACCAGTTTGTGTTTGTGTACCTCGATGATATTTTGATTTTTTCCAAATCTGAGCAGGAACATGTCCAACATGTCCGTTGGGTTCTCCAGAGGCTCTTAGAGAATTAACTGTTTGTTAAGGCTGAGAAATGCGAGTTCCATGTCCAGAAGTTGTCATTCCTGGGCTTCATTGTGCCTGAGGGGAGTATCCAGATGGATCCTTCTAAGGTCAGTGCAGTCTCTGGTTGGTCTCAGCCCTGCTCTCGCAAACAGTTGCAGCGTTTTCTGGGATTTGCTAACTTCTATAGACGTTTCATTCGCAACTACAGCTCCATAGCTGCTCCCCTCCATGCTCTCACATATCCAGGAACCAGTTTCCAGTCCAGGTTGCAGAGCAAGCCTTTCAGGCCCTGAAACAATGGTTTTGCTCTGCCCCTATCCTCACACTCCCAGACATAAAACGGCAGTTCATTGTCGAGGTGGACGCTTCTGATGTTGGGGTGGGGGCAGTGCTGTCACAACACTCTGCGGCAGACAATAAGGTTCATCCTTGCGCCTTCTTTTCGAGAAAACTCTCTCCGGCAGAGAGAAATTATGATGTGGGAAACCGGGAATTATTGGCTATCAAGCTGGCCCTGGAGGAATGGAGGCACTGGTTGGAGGGGTCAGAACAGCCGCTTCTGGTCTGGACGGATCACAAGAATTTAGAATACATCAGCTCAGCTAAAAGACTCAACTCAAGGCAAGCCAAGTGAGCCCTCTTCTTCACTCACTTTAACTTCTCCCTCTCTTATCGCCCTAGCTCTAGAAACACCAAACCAGATGCCCTTTCCCGGTTGTTTGACCCTGACACTCCACCCAGGACTCCATCCACCATTCTGCCCCCCTCCTGTACCATCGGGGCAGTTACATGGGGAATTGAGAGTGAGGTCAGGCATGCACTTTAGGGGGTGCAGGTTCCTGAGGGCTGTCCACCCAATCGCCTCTTTCTCCCTGAGCCACTCCGGTCCCGAGTCATCTGATAGGGACACTCCTCCAAACTTACCTGTCATCCAGGTATCAGTCGAACTATTAGCTTCATCCGTCAACGTTTCTGGTGGCCAGTTATGACTACAGAAGTGAGAGAATTTGTGGCTGCCTGTCCTGTCTGTTCTCAGAGCAAACCCTCTCGTCATCCTCCTGCTGGACTGCTCCATCCTGTACTCATTCCTCAGCGACCGTGGTCCCACATCTCTGTGGACTTTGTTACCGGCCTCCCTGTCTCTGAAGGTAACTCAGCTATCCTCTCGATCGTGTTATCGATCGTTTCTCCAAGATGGCTCACTTCATTCCTCTGTCCAAGTTGCCCTCTGCCAAAGAGACGGCAGAGGTTCTGTTATCTAACGTGTTCCGGCTCCATGGTCTTCCCCAGGACATAGTCTCTGACCGCGGTCCTCAGTTCACGTCCCATTTCTGGAAGGAGTTCTGCTTGCTCATCGGAGCAACGGTCAGACTCTTGTCTGGCTACCATCCCCAGTGGAGTCACGCAAATTGGCTCCTAGATTCCTTGGACCCTTTGCCATCTTGAAGGTGGTCAGTCCTGCCACTGTCCACCTCCGCCTTCCCCAGACCATGAGGATCCACCCCACTTTTCATGTATCCAGGATCAAGCCTGCCAGGAAGAGTCCGTTGGTCCTCTCCCCCAGACCCCCTCCGCCCCCCTGGGTCGTTGAGGGGGAACCAATATACACTGTGAGACGCTTGCTGGCGGTCCGCCGGAGGGGCAGGGGCCGCCAATACCTTGTAGATTGGGAGGGGTATGGTCCAGAGGAGAGGTCATGGGTGTCAGACAGTGACATTCTGGATCCCTCACTCATTGCATATTTTCATCGTCGTCACCCTGATCTCCCTGGGCTGTCCAGTGCTGCCCCTGGAGAAGGGGTGTTACTGTGACGACCCGTATGGACTCATGAGACCACTTCCTGTTTTATTTTGTAATTTCCTGTAGTCTTGCTTTCCAGTTAGTTTTACTTCCTGTCACTATTGAGTTTCCCGCCAGTTTTGTTTCCACACCTGCGTTCCGTTATCTAATTAGTTCTTTCACCATTTATACCCCTTGCTGTTCGACCCTCCTTGCCAGATTGTCTTAGTTCTCTTGTCAGACTAGCTCTCCAGCCGCTTTCTGCCCAGCCTGTTTGCTTTTACCTCCTGTTACTTTTTGAGCCTCTTTGGAGTGCCTTTTTGTTTAAGTTTTTCTTTTTGAGCCTCTTTGAGTCGCCTTTTTGTTTTGCTATTTTGAGCCTCTTTGGCGTGCCTGTTTGTTTTGTGAGTAATAAACTTTTATTTTTGGGGGGGAATTCGATTCTGTGATTGAGTCTTCCTCTGCCTGATCCTCACACTTCTCCTCTGAATCGAAGGGTGGTTAAGTTCCAGCAGTCTGTTTTCCTGAACATCCTTCCTGGAGAGACAGGTGCTGCTGACACTGGCTGTCTCTCATGTGCATGTCTGGAACTGTCAAGCAGTCTGCTTTACACAAGTCACTGAACATAGAAAATATGTGCTGGGATCACTTACCACAGCTTTTTACCTGCATGACATCTTTACACAGGAGGTGCAGATGGAATAGATCCTGCTTAAGGTTATCTATAGAAGTTCATCTTTAGCACTACACAAGCTGAACAGACACATCACTTACTTTACTTTAATGCCTACATCACCAGGTGGAAGTTTTTTTCAGTACAGAGTGATAGGTAAGCCCAGAGTTTCACAATTGTTGTTGATCAATGCCACACAGACTACTGTTACAATTGCTCAACAGGTGCTCTGATGTCAACTGTCTTAGCAAGCGGGCCGGCCTGTCCTCTATGTTTTGGTCTGCGAAAATGCCAGTCTTGGAAAGTACATTTACTCCAGTACTGTACTTACAATAAGTAAAATTTTGAGGCACTTGTACTTGTGTATTTCCATTTTGTCTGCTTTGTACTTTTACCCCAGTAGTGTCTTGAGATAACTTTTGTTATGATTTGGTGCTATACAAATAAAATTGACTTGACTTGACAGCCAAACAATGCGGGCAGAAAAATAAAACATTATAGATAGCTGCAAGTGGCAATTCTGGGTCCACACCTTTTTGAAGGAGTTTGAATGTCACAAAGCCAAGCAAAGTCACTTCAGCTAGTTTAATTCTGTTTAATGATTTAAAGAGACCAACCAAATATTTGTGTTTCTGTTTCCAAGTGGTATTTTTGGTGTTAAGTTTCATGCCATGTTTTGTGAAGCATTTTCACATAATTTCCAGTTATTGGGCCCAATTTCATGTCACCAACTTAATAGGTTCTAGGGGATTTGAACCCTAAAAATGAAGTGTGCACAGTGTAGCAAACTGAAAAACTAAATGAAGTGGTTGGGTCTGGGTTGGATACCATTTTGGGCTGGTACCACCTTTGATTGTTCGTCAGCATATAAACTTGTGCCCTTGACATAAATGTAAAACAAATTTCAATTACAATTTCAGTGCCACTAGTCTATCTTATAACCACTTACTTCACTTTCCTACTAAACATGAAAGTGAAAGTGATGGGGGTTAGTACAGTATGAACATGTGGGAGAATCTAGAACTTTGTACCTAGGGCTATTAGCCTGCTGCCACCTGGCCCCTGTCCCTTTCAGGTATTATCATTACGTTCATGTCACAGAGCTAAGTATAAATATGAGAATGAATGAATAAATTAATGAATACATGAACCAAATGACCTTTCAAAAACCCAGAAGATCCTTTAACAACAGTTTTTTTTACGGTTCTGAAGGTATTTCAACAATCTTCAAAGACTCCTCTAGCCATCTGGATGGAAAAAGTTTTTTTTTAACCTATTTCCCACACTGTCCTATTTTTTTCTGATCAAAGCAAAGATGATAGCTGGAAATAGCATATCCCCTTGCTCAATTTGTACAATGTCAACCAAAATTTGAAATTCTACATTTGGTTTGTGTTTTAGAAAAGGACATATGTCCTTGGATAAGAAATATAGTCACAGATGCTGAGAAGAGTCACTGAAAATTCTGGAAATACCTTCAGAAAAGTGGTACGTTTTGTTTAACAACAATCTGGGTTTTTCAAAGATCACTGTTATGTATTTTTCAGGAAAAATAAATGCTTAGCTCTGTGACTCAAATGTAAGGGTTTATAAATTCTTAAAACACATTCTAAATTGAGGTGGAAAAGTTGATGTAGAGATAGAGATGATGGAAGAAAAGCTGATGAAAACATAATAAACAGCATCGTTGCAGGACCTGCGTCACTTCTTCTTCTTGTTTTATTTCTGGCAGTGTAAATGCAACATCAGCATATGGCTGCTGCCCACTGTTTCAATTCTCCACAGCACCAGAAACACCAAAGAATAAGAGTAAAAGAGCAACAGACAAAAACACAATACAGTGTGTGTCGACATGGGAGACCATTCCTGAAAATAACATCTAGTAAATGTCAAATTAGTTGTGAAGCAGCAGTGAAGTGTAATGGTGTAATAGTGTTAGTCTTGTAATCTTGTTATTCATACATCACCATTTGATGAAACTTATTTGCATTTGGAAGCCTTTTCAAGACTTTTTGCACCAGGAGGCACACACAGTGCCGAGGAGTGGAGAGCCTGGGGTTCAGTAGGATCTTATTACCATTCGCATGGATTAGCCACCATCAAACAGTCACCTATAAGGCTTTATTTAGCATGCAGATATATGAGGGGAGACTTTGCACAAATTATTGCATCAAACTGTTCTACAGATGACTGTATGGTGGCTGAAATGTACCTCCCTGCATCACAGAGTGTGAATATCAAACCTCTGATGGAATAGCTTTGCAGAACTTCCACTACTTTTATTTCCCTCTCATTACTGTGGAGACACAGTCATAGAAGTTTGGGCATCAGTGGATGGATAACTTTCCTTGAGGGCTCCCATCAGCCACTCTGAAAAAGCTTCTCACACTCAACCTCCTAGACACACACACACACACACACACACACACACATGCCTGTAGCGCTTGCTTAATGCTAATTTGGCCGGTGTCAACCTCGCTGATTGGGTCATTAGTTGCTCCCTAACGTCCTGTCAGAGGTTTCATTTCCTGTGCCCTCTGTGGGTTAATGAGGTGTATGGCGGTGGGGAGCTGGGGGTGGGGGTAACAGGGCTGTTGGGACGGTTTATTCTGCCAGTGTTTTCTCTTCTGTTTAGCCTCATTTGCATGGCAGGAGGAGGCAAGCTCCTGAACAGCGGGGAGTCTCCCTAACAGTGCCCAGAGAATGAAAGCTTGCAGAGAATAGATGATTTGGGCCAATTAGGCTGTCCAAATGGCTATGAGTCAACAGCAGTAAAGAAGTCATTATGGGAGAAGAAGGTGTTCATTTACACAAACAGGGTAATACACAAAGACATATCCAGCTAAACACAGAGGGATAAAACCCTATCCCCGAAGACACACTGTGGCACACCGTTATCTTATTCCCACGTCTGTGTTTAAAGGAACATTTTGGGAACTACGCCCATTTGCTTGCTTTCTGACAGTGAGATGAGAACATTCATATAAATCTCATGTTTAGTACCACTGTACTTTCATTACCCACTAATATACCCAACTAATAATAATGTAATTAAGGTATTTTGTTGGGATTTTAAGGGAACTAATGGATACATTCATTGATGAAACAGGGAAGCAGCTAGCCTTGGTCTGTCTACAGGTAACAAAATCCACCACCTCTAAAGTTCACTGACTAATCAGTTATGTCTCTATATTTATATCTCGTGTCTTGAGTTTTTAAGATTTTCACCAGAAATAAAACAGATTTTATTTTACAGGAAGTCCTCTACTGTTAGTGCTAGTTGATGTGAATGAGAGCAGCTGACTGCTGGAAGCCAACACGCCCACTCGCTCAACATGAATTGTCCGGACATTACGCAGACTTTGTACTAGGGAACTGGGCAAGACAGTTTAAAGTCCACTCCAACTGATAAACGTCTCACTCTCAGAAAGAAAGCAAATAAGTGCATTTCCTACAGTGCAGAGCTATTTCTTCAAGTAAAGTTTGACTGGAATATAAAGTATTCATTTATCTAGGGATAAACAACTTTTATCTAGGGATAAAAGTTGCTTTGATATTTAATATTACAGAGGAACGTTAGCTCCTCAGCTACACGGAGAAGCAGCATCCACCTTTTCTGAGGATTAGTCCTGTTTCACAATGTGCTACTGACTCTAGTAGTTACCTGTGATTATGCTTAAATATGAATACGAAAGCTGTAACATCATTACACTAAATCGCATCATTTTGACTGTTTGCAGTGCACGTTTTGTTTGGATGGGTCTGTAAGTACTGTATGTGCAGATGGTCAGATCATCTCTGCACAATATGCATACATATCCATCTACTGGTTTTCATTTCTGTAATAGAATGTGAATAGCAGCCTTTACAGTGGGGCATGTGACAACACGTATGCACACAGCCTCTTTGGATAATTGCTATCATTTAAATATTAATGTGGCTCCCTTGTCTGCAGTAGTGGGCCATGCTAGTGACTTTGCATGCAGATGGCATCAGACTGAGAATAAAGATCAAAGACAAGAGAAATCCCATTTGTTCCACTCCTTGTGTAATGCCAAGGCTTGAGGAGAATCTGCCTGCTCGATTTCTGGGCTCAGAAAGAGGGGCTGAATGTGAGATGTGGCTAGCAGATGGCAGCAGCTGATATGTAGCCAGTAAGATTGAGAACACATTCTACGGATGCTGCTGTTACTGCCGGCCTGGCTTCACTCTCTGTTCTCTAGGTTTCTCTGGAGTGTCAGAGATGCTACTTTTAGCTGGTGGTCTACCAGTGCACAGCAACACACATGTGGAGTTCAGCTTATCTGGAATGTTTGATCACAATTGAAATTAGAAATAAAGCCGCAAGCAGCAAGGATTGGGGTCCAAGCAGATTGTGAGCATTTGGACGCTTTTTTCTTATGTAAGTGACAAGAAGCAAAACTCTTGCTCTTCTTTAAAATTATTAATTAAAACACTAAATGCTGATGCTTTGTTGAGGTATATACATGTACTTTCAGACACATTTGATATAGTTTAGGGCCTTCTGAGCCTTCTGAGAAGACCTGTTTCACATTGACTACATTTCCTGCAATTTTGATGAAAATTGATTGGCTTGTATAATTGAAATGGATTGATGTATCGAAATTTCTTTCACAAGTTAAGATCAGTTAAGTCTGTAGATAATCCTGACTTAGGATTTTTTGCTGGACGATTGGCCCAGTGGTTTCTAATGTTGAAAATAGGATTTTGCGAAAAAGTCACATTTTAGAGCAGAAACCCATTAGAGCAAAGATGCAGATGAATTGAGAGCTACCTTGTGGTCACTGACTGTAATTGGCACTCACTGACAGTTTTGTGCCTGCATGGAATTTGAAACCCACCTGCCAAACATTGCTGGCCACCTTTGTATCCCCAGAGAAAGTCACTTACTGAGAAATATGGTTTGCTACACACCTTCTCACAAATTGAAGCAATGACATCACATGTGCAAGAAGTTCACAGTCAAAATATTGGTGATATATTTTGAATAAAAACACACATTATTCTGCTGGTTTTGATGGATCTGAACACCATTTGAAACACCTTGCACAATCAGCCCAGTAAATTGTATGTTTACAACTTACACAGGATACACAGCAGGGGGAAGTTGAAGTTGAGACAAAGTTTTAGATAAACTAAAAATATTCTCAGCATTTCACAGCTTTTATCCGAAGAGTGTGCTATCAGTGTTTTGGAGCTTGTAACAGCTTAGCTTTCTTTTTGATCAGAAACTAATGTGTTTTTCTGGTCTAAAGATTGATTTTCCACTGTGCTATGGAGAAAATCACCCAGATAAACAATATGGCATGGAAAGTTCAGCCAAATTCAGCATAGGGTTCACAGGTTCTCTATTTACCAAATGCCTACCGTAAATCATAATGCAACAGTAGGATCTGTCCATTAGATGTTTCTATGCACTTAATAGCATGGTGGGAAGTGTTGGGTCTCTGTAAATATTATTTTAAAGAGTATGGTCTACACGTACTCTATTCAAAAAGTGTCTTGAGATAACTTCTCTTATGATTTGGCGCAATATAAATAAAATTGGCTTGACATGACTTCAGATGCTCGCTGAGAGCTTGCCGAGAGCTTGCCGATGAATCGCAGATGCCAAAAAGATATCTAGCAGGCTAAATATCTGGCCGTGTCATGGACAATAGCATTGTACGGACACCTGGGTGCTTGTCTCTGCCATGCTGTGTATATATATAATCAGGTGTACACCCTGGGTGAGAGTAGCATTGTTAGCTACTGACACCCAGGTGTACATAGCATCTGTCATGCTATATATACCCGGGTGTATGCACGCGTATGTGTCTGTCCCTTCAAACTGAAAAATGATTGTCATTGCATTTAATAAAAATGACCTCACTTAACAAAAAAAATTCTCTCCTATAAAAAACTGTTAAACAGCTGGTTTTCTCAGTCGTCTGTGATAACAGTTGCTACTGGCAGCTGGAGCCTGGGTTAAGAGTCACACCTAACATATGCGTTGATCCCTCTTTTGCTTCTTCTTGCAATGAACTGCTTAACTACATAGTATTGCAGATGCAACATCAGCACTTGTTTTCTGTTCTTCTCTCCTTCATCAGGCATTGTCAGATGTGATAATTATTATTATAATAATTCATTATTAATTTCATCCATGCAATGCCAAACTGTCCTTACGACAAGTGCTGAAAAATGTCAAAATTTACTTTCAAGATAAACTTTACAGAGTGAGTGAAGCATCTGTTAGCTAAACTTTCTACCATTGTGAACTCCCTGTGTTTCTTCCCCAATAAAGGCTGATTAGCGTTTTAAAAACCCATTTATTGTGACACGCATGAAGTGATGTTACACCTTATCATCAGCTGATAAGCAAATGAACGGGACACAACTGAAAGCAATATTATTGACCAGTGGTGGTCATGTTAGCACACCTAAAAGAATGTAGCAGTAATAATTTCCGTTCAACAGAATTTACCCAAACTCATTTCTGATTTGGGTAACAGACTGTAAACAGTATGAGTGCGATGCTACAGCTGGTAGTTTGGAGGTGTGATAATGTAATAAATACAGAGATAAAACTGAATGCTAGACTAATAAATTCTGCATATCTGTCAGTTCAAAGTTGAACAAAGGTGAACTCTGACCTGTGATTCCACCTGAGAGGCTGGAGATTGCAGCAAAACAGGACAAGCATGCTGAAATTAATCCATCAGGGAGGCTTCAATAGAAGTGAATGGCCATATCTTAACTAATATAAATCTGGTCATGCTAGATAAAATTATCCCAAACTAGTCAACTATTGCCAGGTGCTAGTACAGCTAGCGCTCCAGCAGCCTTTGGTTTCAGCCTCGTTCCTGGGCGCCTAGCAGGGCTGAGGGGCCTCTGTCTGCTCCTCACTGAAAACACGTATATACTGTGAGTCAAAAATCTAAACAGTCCTGAAAGAAAACTGATACCCTCATCATATTTTTCTTAGAGCTGTGGGAAACACACCTAGTCTACTGCACCAAGAGTCTGAGACTGAGAAGAGCACAAAAGGTTTGTCCATGAAGTGGTTTACAAGTCATTAGCAGTGGGCTGACAGCTTCACTATCACACCCAGAGAAAATACGGACACATACTGTACTGCATGCTGCTGCAGTTGACATCTGTGCATTAATAAATACATTGTATCGCTTTGTGCTGGAATAACTATGGGAAGAAATTGTAAAGTAAAGTGTGAAATGAAGAGATGTGCTTTTGTCTTGCTGCAAATTAAGTGTCAGTGCTACAAAGGTAGTTAATGAGATTTTGGCCTATCTAATTTTCACATTGTTAACTAAAGTGTGAAAACTCAAACAAACAGATTAATTAGACTACCTCTTGTATAAGATGTGTGTGTGTTTGTGTATGTATGTATGTGTGCGTGTGTGTGTTGCTTTGACTCACGTAGCATGTCACCCGACAGACTCTAAGAATAGGTACTAACATCTTAATTCACATTAAGGACTGAGCATGAATATGTATGAAGACTAAAACAACTGAACTTCATCCGTTAGAGATGTGAGGGATTAGCAGGCTTCATGTTTATTCCACAAATATATATTGTAAATTATATTACTTAATAAAGTATATGACAGGGGCTGTTTAATTAAAGACTGATAAATGTATTTATGAAACTCCTTATTTCTACAAGGACTCATTTTTAAAAACATTAATTTAATTTGAATTCATTCATTAAAAAAATGTTTATTTATTTTTAACCCACAGGGGTTTTGAAGACACTTTGTTGATGTTGACTCTACAATAGCTCACCAATTTAAACCCACCGTGGTCATCCTGCTCTGATCCATTTAAACATTTCCCCGAATGGCCACTTGAAGCTCCAACAGCAAGTAAATCCCACAGATTATATAAATGAAGTGGACGAAGCCACCGTGACGTCACCCATTGGTTTGTGAACTACCATTTTGAAGCCATGAGTTCTTATCTTGGTTTCTTGGAACCACAAGTGGCGAAAGGGTATCACTGCCTATATCCTGATTGGCGGTCGCTGTGGTAACAACTTGTCAATCATGCATTAGCCCCACCTTCAGGCATACGTGGCTTTATCGTCTATGTTACTCAAAATGGGATCATCATTTACAAAATGAACATCCTGCTGTACTAAAATAAACTTGAAACTAGAAACACTTGAAACAAGATGGTGATGGCCAAAATAGGCTTCAAAATGGCTGTTCACAAACCAATGGGTTGAAGTCACTGTGGCTACGTCGATTTCTCTTATACAGTTTGTGGTCATGAAAGGTGACTTCGCTTAAGTGTAGTGGGCAAACCCCCATTAATGAAAGTGTCTGTGTGTACGTGTATGACTGTCTGTGTGTGTGTGTGTCTTTCTAGAAAATCTGGCCATATATGTGTCTATTTAGGACTAAAGGCTTCTTCAATGACAAAATTCTAATTATTAGATACAAAATGCATCATCTTGTGCCCTTAACCAGTTCAGATCTATCTTCAAGCACAGGAAAGTTTTAATCAACTATAGTTCAGTCAGGACCACTATGACAAAAATACTTGATCTACATGCAGTAGATATATTTGCAGTTACATGTATTTGGCAGTATGCTCTGTTCTGGGACCTCCCTGCCCTTCCATGCGCACACATGGAAAGCCTAAAGCAGGGAGAGCAGCGGCAAGAACCCCCCGTAGGGTACAGAACAGAGCAGCATCAATGACAACAGAAATGACATTGATAAGTCAGACACAGCATGAAGGCGCTGGGGTGGAGGTGGGTTGTGAAGCGGCTTGCGTAGGTGCAGATGGTATACCTCACTTGTAATATACGGACAGGAGGGAGGGTATCAAGGTCAAAGGTCAAAACTGTATTTCTTGGGTGAGATCATGTGTGTCTTGATAGATTGTTAGAGTTATTGTTGTATGTTTGTTATTCTCAAAGTATAAGAACTGAGGAGAGGCTGCCTCTCTTCAGTCATATCTGTGTAATGCTGATGATGGCTCTTGCTTGCAAGCAATAAGCTTCATGAAAAAACTGAATATCATGTCCAGGTAATTATTATTTTTTTTGCCGACTCTCATCTGCACTAGACACAAACGGAGATTTTAGTTTCCTCCACACCTCCCTGCCCTTCCAGGTGCTTACGTGGAAAGCTTAAGGCGGGGAGAGCACACCTCCCCGCCTTCCATGCGCATGCATGGAAGGCCTAAGGCAGGGAGAGCAGCAGCAGCAGCAGGGAACCCCGAAAACGATTGGACCAGGTGAACCCTCCATGCGCTTCAATGAAAGTGCAGGGTGGGGATGACCTTGTTTAATGAAATGCAAGCTGCAATTCAGTATTTCATAAAATATATATCGGCTGCACATCACACAATGGCAGGTTGTGTGGCTGAACTCTGGTAACAGTACAAAAATAAAAATATCAGTCTATTAGGCTATATGAAGCCATCATAGTTGTAACTTACCTATGCACAAGTTCCAAGTTATAATATTTTCTGTTTGTTTGGATTTATCCATATTGTGTGGTAAAAACATATTCTATTAAATACTTTGTTGTAAATTCATGCTCATCTGGTACAAAACAGCACTGAGGTTAGGTGTATGAGTGTACCCTGTGATTCAGTTCCTTCTGACAACGTGGGATTTACTTTTTTCGATCTTAGACAACTTTCTCCTGGTGTGTTGGATACCTGAGCATCCCACATCAGTAAGACAGTGGAATAGCATTTTTTTTTTTTTAAATGGTTACTCTACTGGAAATATGTCACCAATAAAAATATTTGGAATGAGAGAAATGCATACTTTTAAAAGTAGTTTTTCTTCTCTCTCTCATATCGAAACAATTGCATGAAGCAAAACCTCCCCTGTCCAGGTGCCTACGTGGAAGGCTTAAGGCGGGGAGAGCACTCCTCCCCGCCCTCCATGCGCACGCATGGAAAGCATAAGGCAGGGAGAGCAGCACCAGCGACCCCTGAAATGATTGAACCAAGCGAAAGCTTAAGTCAAGTCAAGTCAAGTCAATTTTATTTGTATAGCGCCAAATCATAACAAAAGTTATCTCAAGACGCTTCCACATAGAGCAGGTCTAGACCATACTCTTTAAAATATTATTTACCAAGACCCAACAGTTCCCACCATGAGCAGCACTTGGTGACAGTGGCGAGGAAAAACTCTTTTAACAGGTATAAACCTCAAGCAGAACCAGGCTCTGGGTGGGCGGCCATCTGCATTGACCAAGTTGGGTTGAAAGGGGAGGAGAGAGGGGGAGAGGGGAGACAGAACAGGAGGAGAAACAACAAATCAGACTAATAATAATAACAACTGCAGCAGTGAGTGTGGAGCAGGAACATGGGGGCAGTAGACGGCCGGCAATCACAGATCCAGAATCTACAGCTCCAGAGGAGGAAATACCTGCAGAAAGTGAGAAGGCAAAAAAGCAACGTGTATTAGTTGGATAGGAATGCGTACAGATAGAGAGGGAGAGGAGGAGAGAGAAGCTCAGTGCATCATAGGAAATCCCCCGGCAGTCTAAGCCTATAACAGCATAACTAAGGGATGGTTCAGGACTCACCTGAGCCAGACCTAACTATAAGCTTTATCAAAAAGGAACGTTTTTAGCATACTCTTAAACGAAGAGAGGGTGTCTGCCTCCCGAACCCAAATTGGGAGCTTGTTCCACAGAAGAGGAGCTTGATAACTAAAGGCTCTGGCTCCCATTCTACTTTTAGAGACTTTAGGTACCACAAGTAACTCTGCATTCTGTGAGCGTAGTGCTCTAATGGGGTAATATGGTACTATCAGCTCTTTAAGATATGATGGTGCCTGACCAATAAGACCTTTGTAAGTGAGGATGACGCTTTTAAATTTTATTCTAGATTTTACAGGGAGCCAGTGCAGAAAAGCTAATATTGGAGAAATATGTTCCCTTTTACAAGTTTCTGTCAGTACGCGAGCAGCCGCATTCTGGATCAGCTGGAGAGTCTTTAGAGACTTATCGGGGCAGCCCAATAATAAGGAATTACAATAATCCAACCTAGAAGTAACAAATGCATGAACTAGTTTTTCTGCATCTTTTGGAGACAGGATATGCCTGATTTTTATAATGTTATGTAAGTGGAAGAAGGCAGTCCTTGAAGTCTGTTTTATATGTGTATTGAAGGACATGTCCTGATCAAAGGTTACTCCTAGACTCCTTACAGCTGTGCTAGAGGCCAGGGCAATGCCATCTAGAGTAACTTTATCTATAGATAGTGCGTCTCGCAGGTGTTTAGGACCCAGAACAATAACTTCAGTTTTGTCTGAGTTTAACAGCAGAAAATTGCAGGTCATCCAGTCTTTTATGTCCTTAATACATGCCTGAAGCTTGGCTAACTTACCGGTTTCATCTGGCTTTATCGATAAGTATAATTGAGTATTATCTGCATAGCGGTGAAAGTTTATGGAGTGTTTCCTAATAATATTGCCTAAAGGAAGCATATACAAGGTAAATAAAAGTGGTCCAAGCACCGAATCTTGTGGAACTCCATGACTAACTTCCGTGTGCACGGAGGATTCATCATTTACATGGACAAACTGAAATCTATCTGATAAATACGACTGAAACCAGCTTAGTGCAGGTCCTTTGACGCCAATCAAATGCTCCAGTCTCTGTAATAGGATACAATGGTCAGTGGTATTGAAAGCAGCACTAAGATCTAACAGAACAAGTACAGAGACAAATCCTTTGTCTGACGCAATCAAAAGGTCATTTGTCACTTTCACCAGTGCTGTCTCTGTGCTATGATATTCCCTAAATCCTGACTGAAAATCCTCAAATAAACTATTGCTATTTAGAGTCGGCAAAGTCACATAACTGATTAACAACCACTTTCTCAAGGATTTTGGAGAGAAAGGGAAGGTTACATATAGGTATATAATTGGCTAAAACCCCTGGATCAAGCGTAGGCTTTTTAAGAAGAGGTTTAAATACAGCTACTTTGAAGGACTGTGGTACATAGCCTGTTAATAAAGACAGATTGATCATGTCTAGTAAAGAAGTGCTAACTAAGGGTAAAACTTCTTTAAGCAGCCTAGTTGGGATGGGGTCTAAGAGGCAGGTTGTTGGTTTAGACAAAAAATCATTGAAGTTAGTTGGTAAAGGTCAATTGGAGAAAAACAGTCTAAATATAAATCTGGTTCTACAGCTGCTTCTGAGGTTCCTGAGGTTCCTGTACTTGAAGATATATCTGAACTAGCTGAAAGCACAAGATGATGAATTTTTTTCTCTAATAGTTAGAATTTTATCATCAAAGAAGCTCATGAAGTTATTACTACTGAGCGCTCTGGGAATACATGGCTCAACAGAGCTCTGACTCTGTGTCAGCCTGGCTACAGTGCTGAAAAGAAACCTAGGGTTGTTCTTATGTTCCTCTATTAGTGAGGAGTAATAGGCTCCTCTGGCATTACGGAGGGCCTTCCTGTATGTTCTAAGACTATCTTGCCAAACTAAATGAGATTCCTCCAGTTTGGTAGAACGCCATTTCCTTTCTAAAGAAGAGTTGTTCGATACTAAGCTCTATGTAGAGCAAAGTATCGAACAACCCCCATTCATTTCAGATCATTTGATTAATAAAAAACATATTTTGATTGCAAAAGTTTTCATTTGGGGTCAGAATGACCCCAGGACAACACGAGGGTTAAACCAAGTCTTAACCCTCAAACAGCCTATTGATGGTGTCTCTGAAAGTGAGGACTGGCAAAAATGTTCCCACCTTCCAAATTTGTCCTCACTCCCAAATTGGTTCTCACAAAGATAGATGTACAAGTGTACACACACACACACACACACACACTTGCCCTCCATGCCAAATATCAGCCAATTTCTCTTTAGCCATGCTTGTTGTTGTTGTGCATATTGGTATGATGTCATTACGTCAAAAAGACGGAATACTGCCATTATCACAAATAAAAAACATATAAAAAATTATCCCGGTATTATCATGAACAATACGATATGGCACACCCCTACAGTACATTGCCCCAGTACAATTTCATGTCAGCATCCATGTTTGCAACACTTGCGACACCGTCTGACAGCATAAACACACCAGCGTAAAAGTCCAAAATTTACTTGTCTCCTCTTTTTTCGTAAATATTACATGCTGTCACAGTTAGTGTTGATGTCTCGTCATCATATTGTCTTAGTCATGAAAAAAGAAAGGTCTTTGACGAACATATTTGTTTTCGTTAATGAAATTAACACTAGATGAAACCAGAGCAGAAAACAAAACTAAACAACATTAACTGGCTAGCTAAACCAAGAATATTTTATCCCAGTTGTCTTTTGCCAACCACTTCAGAACCTTAACTGGTTCTTTTCAAAGGACTGGGAAGTGGATGTGACTCCACTTTGCTGCTGTGTCTGCTGCTCTGCAATGATGGGCAACTCTGGCAGGAGCTTGATGCTGGAACCTAGCTAAGTGGCAGGGCTGCCCCTCTGTTAAGAACCAGCAGTAACATTAACCCCTTATTGTCAAGGGAGCATTGTGAGCACCTTTCACCAATGTGATTTCACAAGTTTAATTTAGTTTTGTCCTAATGTTATCACACTGTCAATATTAGAAAACATACTTACAGCCAGTCAGGAATACGGTAGGCATGGTCAGTCTACAAGCCCTGACAGTGGAGTGGAGACAGTGGTAAACTTGTATTCAGTGTCCACAAACTAATAAAAGTATAGCATGCATTTAACTTGGGAGCAACATAAATTATGCTTATGTTAATGATACATACATTGCTAAGTTACTATCAGTTAACGCTACACAACTAACAGTGTAACATTAGTTAGGCTAACTAATCAAAACACACAACTGATAGCGTTAGCTAACTAACTGAGTCTGACCATGCACAGAAAACATCCTATAAGGAAATTTATTAGTACATATTTTCTTATTAAAATTACTTTTAACTGAGTGAAATTAGCTTGTGCTCTTCGTAGGATTCAATAATACATTAAAATCTATGAAATATGTAACATGTAACAATTAATCAGCATGATTAGTTGTTTTTTTTTTTCTTCTCCAAAACATCTTCCAAGTAATCTTACTGAGCAACAGTGAGTGGTGCAATGAGTGCTTTGCCGACTTTTTTTTTACTTGTTTTGCTCCTATATACAGACTGCCCTACTTTATTGGAGGAGGTTGTTGGGGTTGTATGAGGCCTGAAAGGGAAACTGCAGACAAAAAAAAAGGTCTGCCAACTATGCTTTTTGGGTTAAAGATCTGGGGTAATTTATTCCGTGTCTTTATTAACACCTAATATTGTCCTAAGGAGATGTTCATATTGTCCAAAAATATATTAATATCTATACAATATTGTGTTTTCATCTTTTAACTTCATTGTGGTCCGCACACCAGCTTTTTTTACAGAGCTTCAAACCACAGATCACAATCTTTAGGGGGAATGGATTTTGCTTAGTTGTCATGGAGTTGGCTCAGTTTTCGAAACACATGACTCAAGTATGGAACTTCAGTCACATAGATGGTGGTATGTGGTGGATCTGTTCAAAGATGGTATTTGGTGTCAGATGGGAATGTCCTCCTTGATCTTTCTCCGGCTTTCCACTGACTCCTGTTCTAATGCCTACGTTATACGCCACAGTAGACACTATTGTGCTTTACGTCACGCCCATCACGCCTGTTTTTCTTCTGGAATGCCATAATGCAATATAAAAATCGCAACCAACTCCAAGACAACTGAGGTTACTCCATCCACTGGTGAACGCCATGAGATACGATTAAAAGTCCTGGGAAAAGTGGGCAAAAAGCAGGTCGGTGGATACTGAGTTAAATGTATTTTGTCAATTTAGTAGTCTCAAGGCCAAGAACAAACTTTCACCCTCTGATTGCATTCAATTGATGTTGTCTGTAGCATTCTAATTGGTTGTTTTGTTTTCTTAATCCTTATTTTTCACCTTGTGCAAACTGTTTTTCCTACTTTTTCCTTTAGTTTAAATAGCAGACGTCTCACCTGAACAGTATTCACAGAATCTATCAGAGGTTTGCATGAAAAAGCAAATGCTGTGTAGGTGCACACTTGTATTTTGATATTATTGATTGTCTGGCTTTTACACGACTTACTGAGGTTCACAGAGTATATCCAGTGATGTCATGCAAGGCTAGCATAAATCATTTTAATTAGCCCTGCCAAACCACAGGCACTTTCCTATTTAAAGCACATTAGTTGAAGTTGGAGCAGCAGATAATATTGATCACACAAACACACACAAAAGAACATGATGCAATTTTAAAATTTGAAATGACACAGTCTATTTCTATAAAACAGAGTCTTTAGATCCCATTCCTGGGCTACAATTGTGCCTGAGAGAAGCAACAATTCCTCCACTGTTTCTCATCAGTTGAATCAGACAACACAACAAAAGTGCATCCCTGCGGATTTGAGAATAAGTCTAAGAATAAGGACAGGGAGATGACAGAGAGAGATAGTGCTTCTCTGCTTGCCTGGGGCTTGGAGTTGTGCATGCTGTTATGTTCATGGCCTGAGGTTGTGCAATCTGTTTGACTGTTTAATGTATCATTTAAAAATCAGTGTTTTGCCTCCTGCCGTGCTCTCCAGTCTGGTGTGCCCAATGCCAGGCAAAGCTCCCATTCCCTGTAGGGGCCAGTGATTCAAACACAAACTAGATGTAGACACCCAGACCTCCTGCTAGTTTCCCACTCCTCAGTTAATCCACCGTGCGAGTTAGCGGAGCAATGGGCTGTTTAATCAGAGGAGGAGTCACTCTGAAGTCCTTGTGGAAGCTTAATGATCTGCAGTGAGTGGTGCAGTGAGTGCTTTGCCGATTTAGTTTTCCCTGGATATTGCCCCTCTGGCTACGTATACAGCCTACTTAAGCAGCCTGAACCAACCAACAAACCAAACGCCGCAATGGATGGTGAGACTGCCCCAGGCGGAGAGGGAAGAGAGCTGAGATAGGCGCCAAATCAGCTTGAACCTAAGGCTGGCTAATGGCCGGTTGCAGGAAGGTGGACTGGACGAGATGGGACTCATGCTGGCCACAACATCCCGGATCAAGCTATTGCTCTCAAAAGGTGGACCATGTGGATTCCGACAGGACAAGAAAAGGTGGACTCTGTGTTTACATCAATGATGATTGGTGCTCAAACACAGTCATTGTTCATGGGCAAAGTTTCCCAGATCGCATCTTTTAACATCATAGAACTTTCAAATGGAGTTTGTGTCTGCCATTATTTACATCATGCAGTATTTACATCCTGCAAAGCTAAATTGAACTATGACCCAAAATATGGTGACCTCAACAATGCGGGCCCAATGCCGTTCCACAATGGAAAAGATGTGGAACTTAGGACATAATGCGGTGTGACGTTACGCTACCCCATTGGCAGATCTCAACAGTTATATTGGTGAGTAGGCCTACAGTTGAATCATAACCAATATAAAAAGATGGCCAGAGCTATGAAAATAAAACCCAAGTTATAATAACTGTTGTTATGGAGGGTGACACTACCTCACAGACACTGGAAAATGTTAACAGTACAACAGTGAAATAAAATAAAGAATTATGTCATTATGGGTCAAGGTTAGAATTATTGTACGTCAGCATAATTTAAAGATAAAAAAAAAGTTGCATTTACCTGAATTAATCACTGCTTTAATGCACTACCCAGTGAACATGCTAAGTGACCAAAATCAAACATACCCTGATGTTGCGGGACCAACCGGTGCGTGCTGGGTCTGGCTTGCTAAAATTGCTAAATGCTAAAATGCTCATGGCAGGGCTGCCAACTCTCGCACTCATGCAGTTGATACTTCACATGCTCTCACGCCACACATCCATTCTATTTATAACTGATAATGCCGTGGCAGTGCCATACACACAGCTTGTCTGTCTCTGCGCTATCAGTCCGCTACAAGTAGTTTTAACAAAGTGCACCAGAGTTAAAGCAAAGCCTCTCCTGTATATGGGAGCCTCTATATTCCCATACAAACCATATAACGCAAATGGGATTCACATACTGAACAGCTCATACAGTTCAGCACTCTACATGCTCAAGAGTCAAGAGTTCAAAATGTCGATGTTGAACTGAACTATTTTGTGCCATTCATTTCTATTTTCTTACTTTAAATAGAAAAAAATATTTCATCCAGTTTTATTGAACCTATTTATTAAAGACTACCAGGAAGAAATGGAGTTGGTAACCTGTATTAGTGGGATAGGAATGCGTACAGATAGAGAGGGAGAGGAGGAGAGAGAAGCTCAGTGCGTCATAGGAAGTCCCCCGGCAGTCTAAGCCTATAACAGCATAACTAAGGGATGGTTCAGGACTCACCTGAGCCAGCCCTAACTATAAGCTTTATCAAAAAGGAATGTTTTTAGCATACTCTTAAACGAAGAGAGGGTGTCTGCCTCCCAAACCCAAATTGGGAGCTGATTAAACGGAAGAGGAGCTTGATAACTAAAGTCTCTGGCTCCCATTCTACTTTTAAAGACTTTAAGTACCATAAGTAACACCATCATTCCTCAGCATCTGGTAGACAAACTGGGACCACTAAGTTTTGGCACCCCTCTGTGCAACTGGCTGCTAGACTTCCTCACTGACAGACCACAGTCAGTGCGGGTCGGACAGAACACCTCCAGTGTCATCACCCTCAGCACAGACTCCCTTCAAGGATGTGTCCTGAGTCCTCTGCTGTTCACCCTGATGACTCATGACTGCGTCCCCAGGTCTGACACAAACCACACTATGAAGTTTGCGGACGACACAACAGTGGTGGGACTCATCAGGGAGGATGATGACCTGACCTACGGAAAGGAGGTGAAGCTATTGCTGGGCTGGTGCAGAGACAATCACCTGACACCCCCATCGTGGACTGTTCACCCTGTTTGCCTCTGGAAAAAGATTTTGTAGCATCCGCTGCAGAAACACAAGATTCTGCAACAGCTTTTCCCCAGGTTATCAGGTTGTTGAACAAATAACTGGACAGTGACATTATTCCCACCTTTATCCTCCCTCAGCGTGCACTATTGTAGGACTGTGTTCTCTAGTGCACTGGTGATAGTTCTTGGGGCTCTGTGGTCCAGAGAACTTGTCACTCCAAGCTGTACACTGTAGATTTGCACAATCATACCTGATGGACCTTTGCACTATTATTACTCCAAAGGCTACTACTTATTTATCTGCTATTTTTTTTACTATGCACTTTATTATATTTATATAGTGATATGTTTGTATTATAGTGTACATAGTCTTTTTTTCTGATGTATATTTTTTATTCGAATGCTGTTGCTATACCTACATGACGAAATTTTGTTCTATGTACACTGGTTGTACATTGAATGACAATAAAACCTGTCTAAGTCTAAGTCTAGTGTGTTATATTCAGGTCATTCAACAATCAATTGGTTTTATGTTTGTAGTTTAATGTAATAGTTTGACTGTCCAATATCAGGAGGGGAAACATGTAAATGAGAGCTATGATGCAACAAATGATTTAGTTAATGTTAGCTTAGCTTAACTTTGTTAAAGTCTAGCAGGCAGGCTAGACCGGCCATCATTTAATGAATGCATTATGCTGCAATAGTCAAGTCAAATCAAGTCAGTTTTATTTGTATAGCGCCAAATCATAACAAAAGTTATCTCAAGACGCTTTCACATAGAGTAGGTCTAGACCATACTCTTTAAAATATTATTTACAGAGACCCAACAGTTCCCACCATGAGCAAGCACTTGGCGACAGTGGTGAGGAAAAACTCCCTTTTAACAGGTAGAAACCTCGAGCAGAACCAGGCTCTGGGTGGGCGGCCATCTGCATCTACCTAGTTGGGTTGAAAAGGGAGGAGAGAGGGGGGAGGGGAGAGAAAGCAGGAGGACAGACAACATAATAATCAGACTAATAATAACTGTAGCAGTGAGACTCTACAGCTCCAGAGGCAGAAATACCTGCAGAAAGTAAGAAGGAGAAAAAGCACAAAAAACAGTTAGTAGAGTTAGTAACATATATTAGTGGATCATGTATTGGTATTTATCGTAGCTCATTGGTTATTGCTTAATTTAGCTGACATGGTGTCAGAAGATGAATTGTCTTAGTAGTAAATATGTGTAACACCTCTGACATAATGAAAAAAAAAAGACAAATCCAGACAAAATGGTTCAGCTGAGAACTTTTTCCCACTATTTTATTTTTAGGCTGGCTTTTTAGTTTAATAAAATCCAGTTTGTTTGTTTTCTGGAGAAAATTATCCTGCTGTATTTGAACAAAATCATTTACTTTTTATACAGTGTTACTGTTTGAAGATGTTGCTACTTGCCACATTTCCACATCTTAGGCTATGATTCATCATTTACTGTGATTACTGACTTGGCTTTTCCTCTATGTAAGCTTTTGTTGTGTAAAAATCCAAGTCCAGGTTAGAGGTTTACTGTAGTGTTGTGAGTTTATTCAAGCATGCCGGCACACTGGTGCACTGACAGACACAGAACGGATCTGAGTCGATGAATGGACCCAGAGTCAAGACACAGATACAGTTTTATACAGTAAGAACAAAGCAGTGACGTAAGAACAACAGAAGACAAAAGGTAGGAAAGGGGCATTTGCTATCAGACTTGCAGGGGACACCAAGTTGACAAGACCAAAGGGTTAATTAGCAGAGGGGAAGGAACTCCAGACTTAGCATAGGGGAAGGGGGTCCAGACCTGATCAATTCAGCAAGTCTGCAGGGGGGCCCCAATGTGTATTCTATATCAGTCTGAAGGGGGCTCAATGTTTATTCTTCTTCACTTTACAATTGTGAGGCCTTTTCTGCTGTTTTTGACTGTCCATCATTCAGCTCAACATGCTCACTTTGAGAGGCGCAGTGGGAGGGAGAGGCTGAGTGAACTGGTTGTATTAAGCTTTGAGAATGATCAAGCAAAGATGTCGAACCTACTGCAGATTGTGGAGGACTTGCTCAAGGTTCACAGAGTGTCAGACAGGTGAGTTCAACAACAAACTGACTGTGATGGATGTAACTGAGGTGTTTTGTGTCTAATGCATTTTTTTGTTTTTGCATCACTGTGTGCGTTTGTGGCTGCAGCTGCTGTGTAGTTTATTTTGTTTCATGTTATCTGCCTTGGTGATGTTTAATTCTGCTGATGATTCTATAAGAACATCATACACACATTTTTTCCCTTTTAAATAAGTGACACAATAACATTTAATCAGTGCGCATTTTGACTGACCTACTTTTTCACTTTCCACTGCAATTTGCTTGTACTTGAGTAAAATGTCTTTAAAGTAACAATACTTTTACTTGAGGAAAATATTTTAGTACTCTTTCCATCCCTGCACTATATAAGTCCTTATCCTCTCACATCGTTCCACTGACCTTTTATGCAATTACAATGCCTCTAAAATTTGAGTTTGAACACAGTGAAGAAAAAATATTTCAACCTGCATCCCACTACCTCCCACTGATCTCTATCAAAAATGTCTGGGTTTGTTGCATGTCTTTATTGCCTCGAAGGGCTGAATCGTACAAATGGGAATAACGAAGCACACTTTCAGTCCCTCCATTCACAGTGTTGCATTCATTTGTACACGATTTCATTTGTAAGAAAAGTGACAGATGTATTTGCGAAGAAAAGTGAGAGAAAAGTTTGTTACACACAGTTATACACAAAGTTTGTTATACACACAGATAGGCTTTGCCAATCTGTTTAGCTCAAAGTGAAGATGATAACAGTATTTGTTTGAGTACTTTTTCTTTAACTGTTACAATGTTAAGCTGCTAATTCACAGATGCTCAATTTATTCCTTTCAAGTTCAAACCCTGTCTCCCTCCACACTCCTGGCCAATCACCAGCAGTTAAACACCTGGATGTCACTAAAATTAATGTGTGACCAAAAGTAAAACATGCCAGAAAGTTCTAGCCCATAGAGAGCAGAACAGCAGCATGCTTCTTTCCTGTGAGTTTAAGTGTTGAACTGGCCACTAACCAAACATTGTGTCTGACCTTTACCACAGGCCAGTTGTATGATGGGCCTGAGCTCAGTGTTTGGTTACATTTCTGTATTCATATCTGGACTGAGGACAAAATGACCATTTGGATCAATGATGGAGCAGACATAACACTCTCTCAGAGTCCTTCCCCCTTACCACCACCAGCCTCTCTGCAGACTGATGGTCCATAGCCAGGGGACTGAATCTCTCCAAACTCTGCTAAGGTCAGAAGATGGCTGTCGCGCTGCCCTGGGGCTCTGCATCAGAAGGTCACAAGCAGAAACACACCCACACACACACACACACACACACACACACACACACCCACACACCAGTGGTAAGTCGGGGAAACATGTTTAATATTAGAGAGGTGGTAAGGACAGGAAAATAAACTTTTGGAACAAATGACAGAAAGCAGCCACATAACATGAAATAACACAATTATATTTTTATTCTAAGTTCTACATCCACTTTTTATCACGTTACCAACGTTTCACTCTTACTTTATGCGATGACACCAGAGATATTTGCAGTCACAACAGTGAGATGTGGTTGAATGTTCAGAAAAAGGTAATAAGTGGACCTTGACAAGATTATTTTTCCACATAGATGAGCAAATCTAAATTCACGGTAGATATAATTTATATTGTTGCCATGTGCAATATTGAGCTTCATGGGCAGGGGCTTTTTGTGAGTCTACATACAGGCTGCACCAACCCTCTGACTGGTGGAGCTTTTTGAGGCCGTACACAGGAGGAGGAAAAGGAAGACCTGCAGACAACACTCAGGCCTGAAAATGCTTTGACCCCTTCGCAGGTTTTTTTTGTAAAAAAATCAAAATAAAATCCCTTTCAGCATGAAATTTCCTTTTTGACCTTGAGAACAGTGGTTTGACAAAGTTAACTGATTGCCCACCTACTAGCTTTTTTCAAAGCTTTCAACCCTACCTCACCATTATCACTTGACTGGAGTTCCGCACTTTGGTCACATGATGACAACTGAACCAACTGAGAAAAAACTCTATTCACTGAATTAATTACTAGGCTGCTGTGTCTAAGTGCCAGTTAGTGTGACTGCTGTATAGTATTATTAAAAAATTACAAATTTTTTGTAGATGTGTGCTATTCCTTTTTCCTTTAAACATCCGTTGTCTTACAGAGTTTCAGGAGCAGGACCACACCTCAACCGTGCTACTTCCTACACATCAAACCCTCTCCTCCTCTTTCGCTCTCATTCTGCCATGTCTCTCTTCCTGTTTCTTTCTCTCCTTCCTCCTCTCCGCGTGGTCCTGAGGGGGTTCGTCATGCCTGGGTGCTATGGCAGATTCCTTACCAAAGCTTCCCCACAACTCAGACAACAGGCAGAAGAACTACAAGGGAGTTCAAGCCTCGCACACTAATTATTTATTTTTTTCCTCTTTAAGAAATGGTTTGAACGCATCTTGTTGGTGGTGTGGTCCTTCCTAGTGAATACACAGTACAAATGTCAGTCATATTTCAAATTTTCCATTTACATTTCACCATAAATAGACATAAGCTTATTATGATGGCATGTACAGTTTATGAGTTATATAATGCATAAAATCCATGGAGCCCTATTCAGTATCATTGTATTTATAACTTAGCAAATACATTAACTATTAACTCCATTTGAATTTAAAAATGTTCAGTGTTGCTCACTGATCAACTGGGAATAACCTCATAATGATGTACATGTACAGTTTACATATACCGTAATGCATTTAAGCCTCATCCATTAGTGTTTCAAAGCTCCATTCATTCCCATTTCAACTATTACTTAGCCAATGCATTCATTAAATTCATCATAGTGTGTTGCTAACTAGATAGCTATAAATATATCTAAATCTAGAAAATATCTTATTTTCTTCTTTTGTAAAAGCCCAAAAGTCATACATACAAAATCTATTGTTACCAAAGAAGACAATAAACTACATTTTAACTGTTTTTTCTAACTGTCTTTAACTGATGGTTGAAAGAAAGCAGGTAGTCTGACATGTTTTTGTTTTTGTCCTAACAAAGAGACAACTCTTCCGTATATGTGTGCAGCCTTCCACAGTTCTAGCTCCAACTTCCCATTTCTCCTCAACAAAAGTTCACTGGAAGCAGGACTGATTGTGCATGCTTGTGGCCTACTTTCTAGGTGTTATGTGTTGTTGTTCATCATTGCAATCTTGGGGAGAAGAACAAGTCTTTGGGGAAAAAAGCCTCCCTGAGGGAAGAGAGAAGGATCTCAGTCCCCACTGATTCCGAACAGATAACTCTCTGAGGAATAAGGTAGTGTTATTAAGGCCGCACACACACACACACACACACACACACTGACAAGATGCAGAACTTTAACCACAACATGCTCAAACATGTATTCACTCAGGCCACGGTGAAGATGCCGCCTGATCTGAAACTGTGTTTCACTGAATACTTGTTCAGATGTTTGACAAGCGGGGTGGGAACACCAAAGACGGGAGAATTTATGGATGATGAAAAGTTGAAGTGATTGTGGTGGCTGATGCACTGCTTAGACAACTCATTTGCAATTAGTGTATTTTTAATTACATTTAATTGTGTGGGCCTAAATTAAAGACTTCCTTATTTAAAGACAACCATCTCCCCACAATGAACCTGTTCTTTGTTATAGACAAAACTTTATGAAGATATGACAAATTTTGAATACAAGAAAGTAGGCATAAACACATAAAAAAAAAACATAAAAAAATAATCATATTAGACTGAGATATTTACTGAAAATTATAGCCTACTGGTCTTTCTAATTTAGTGTTATCATGTCAAAGAGAATCAAAATGAACAGTGTTCAGGATCAGCTGTTTGGTATCATACTAATCCTCCATTTTTACATATGAGGCAATTTTGAAGAATTACTAATTTCTTTCATTCCAAATCTTTGGAAAAAGAAAGGAACTAACTTAACTATCTATTTTCATCTTTAATGTATTAAACTTTAACATCTTTCTTAAACAAAAATCTAAATTTCTATATAATACATTTGGAGCTCCCCACAAAGGTAAACCATACTCAAATGTGTGAAATGGCAGGGTGTTCACAGGCCACAGAGAGTTTAACAAAACAAACCCAAGACTGAGTGCAAAGAGCAGGAAAAAAACCCCAACAGAAGACGGTCTCCTAGTAAATTCAACATTACATTTTATGTTGAAACAAACCAGCGCTTTAAAGGAAACTTACAGCATCTTTCTGGGGGGAGGAAGGTATAATTCAGACCATGAAAAGTGTGAATTTACAGCCATATACTGTAGATAAATAGTACATTTTTTTATATCCACATGACTCAAATAAGAAAATGAGCCAAACAAAAAATATGCACCCACAGGAGGAAGGGTGTTTTGGGGGAGGGCAGCTGAACCTATAAACAGGTGTTTGCTCATATTTTTTTTTTCCTATTTTAAGACAATCATAAAGATTGCAAATCCTGGCTAATTATTTCATGGGGGTTGGGGTGGTTGGGAGCTGCGGCCATCTGGCTCATCAAGTGTCTTTCTTTTATTTAAGAGGGAAGTGGTGGTGTGTTGAGGAAGGAAGGAAACAAAAATATGAAGTGATGAGTGTCTTGGCTGAGAACCGAGTGCCACGCCATGCACACCTATTGGTGAATATTTCATGTTCAACCCCAATCAGAGCAGCAGAAGACTTTAATGTTTGTTTACACATCTGCTCTCCTCTCCTGTATCCAGGTTGCTCTAATAATGACATACTATTCAAACACAAAGAGAAAATACAAAGGCTCCACACTGACCTACTATAAGTCCTGCTCTGAAGAAGGAACTTTTTTCCCCTCATGTTATGCTGAATGCAACATCTTTAATGATGGAAATGGCCCAAAACATTAATGAAATCCAAACAAACAGGCAACATTTCTTAATGTTCATTCAAAGTTCCAATGTTCTTGGTTATCTTGTTTTCTTCCAAAAACAGCTGGACACTAGTGTTTAACAAATGTTACTCCAACAGGAGGAAATAGTGCATTTGTTGGGGACTATTTTTAGAGGCGGATTAATCCACATTATGGGCTCTAGTGAGTACATTGTAAACAATATGATCAATAAAAACTTTAAACTATGGCAACTACTACTTCAGTTCTTTAATAACTTTAATCAACATCAATGGACTCCTATTATTGAATAATAATATGACATTTCACTATCATTATTTTCAGTAATCTCTAAATTATGTCTCCTTGTTGGCTTGATGCCCTTAACACTCTTTTAGGCCAGCAGCAACATTATGTTAAGTTACAGTAAGTGACGCAATAACCATGTTTTGTAACTGAACACAATTTCTAACTGCCCTAAAAACTACTTGGTTAGCAATCGTTTACTTACTTTGGAAAAATCGAAAGACTGCAGTCCATAAAACGAGGACACCTCGACTCGTTTGTTATCTATGAGGAGCCAAATGCATTAAGGTAGAGCAGAATGATTAAATCAAATTAGTTTCTTTCTTATTTTCTAAAATTCATTTTAGAGCCACAGTCATTTTTTTCTCTTTAATTGGATCCACAAATGGGATTTGAATAAGAATATTACCAGGCCTTATCATTTCACTTCATATTTTCCTTTATTGTAAAATATTACAAAATAAATTTGTAATTAATAAAATTACCACTAACAAATTGCTACACAGCAAACCAGGGTATTTCCCACTTTGCCTGATTGGAAATCCATTTGTTTTGGAACTTGAAAAAAGGTTTAAACAAACCTAAGTACTACATATTTTTTGACAACTTGTTATTCCAATGTGCCGTTTTTAAGATGAAAAGCTACCTTTCATTCCTAAAAGTCACCTAATTTAATTCAGGTCCTGGGAACAAAAAATGCCATTGATCATCTAATAGAAATATCCTCTGAAATCTGCTGAAGTAGGAAGAAACTTTTACTTTAAGGACTAACATTAACTATAATTTTGAGGTACTTTACTTGAATATTTCCATTTAACACTGCCTGATTCCTGTACTCCAATACATTTCAAAGGAAAATATTACTCCACCATATTTATTTGACAGTGCTTGCAGATTTAAATTTTACATACAAAACGATATTATCATCTAATATGCTCCAAACTACCATTAGTATATAAATTAGTAAATGAGCAACTTTGTAACATTAAATTAAACACATTACATAAATTAAATTAGCTCTCAAATCATATTATAACACATTTCACACCATGTCGACATACATTATACCCAACAAGTCTAAAACCAACTGTAGATTAACTGTAATAAATTATAGGTATATACAGGGAATGTAATTGTGTGAAGTGTTACTTTTTTCTTGCATTTGCCCCTTCTTTAAATATGGAACTAGCCAGATAATAAAATGTCCCCATGTTATTTTTTGTTTTCCAATGATTTGTCATGCTGTTGGTAATGGAACTAAAATTGTGGTCAAATAAAGAAAACAAAAGCACAAGCCTCCAAAGCCTCTTAAAATGTGGCCTGCTGGGGTGAACTCCTCTATGAAGATGTCCAACAGTGAAATAAAGTAGTTCCTTTTGTGACACCACATGTAGAGTAAGACTTCACACTGACCTGCAACAAAGACGTGTGTTGCTCTGAATGTGTTTTGTATGAATCCTCACACTCAGTGGGTGGTCTGCACACTGGAAATGATGCAACTATGACCTTCCCCTTCATTGTATTTTCATCAGACACACCAAAGCATATCACTTTCATTTCCTACCAAAACATGTCCTCGTGTCATTGTCACAGACATCTGTGAGAGGAAAAGACAAAAAAAAAATCATCCTCTCTACTTTTTCTCTCTCATTTTCTATTCATAATTAAAGTGTCTCAGAGGACCCTTGTACTGCACTGCCCTATTTCCATATTCACACACAAAGACAGCCTTTTTATGCTTTGTTCTGTCTAGAGAAATCACTGCATTTCTTTCTTCCCGTCCCCACAGAGTTGGATTGTTCTCCAGTTCGGAATGTGGTCTGATGCCTGGGCGGCCTGTTGGCTTCAGTTTTCCAACATCCTATCATGGTGTCTAAGCCCACAGTACATTCTGACTGTGATCACACACTATCTCCTTTGAATGCAGGGTCTAAAGTATAAATACACATATAAATAAAACAATACAAGCATCATAAAAGCACTGATGTAAAAATCTGTATGAAGAAGCCACAACAGATTAGAGTACACAAGGCGAGTGACACACTGCTACAAACTATTCAAGGACTTCATAGTAGAGTGAAGAAAATCATCCATTATAGTGTTGGATGCACAAATTGGATTTTCTGTAGTTTCATTCAAACTGCAGCTCAAAGTGGCCCAATTCTGGTTTTATCTCTGTCATGAGACACAGATCTAATGTTTTCATCTCTGTTTCGACAGCAGACAGCTGCACCAAGTCTCACTTTAAGTCCAAACCACATGTATAAAAGTACAGACAAAACAAATATAGATACAATCATTAATGTTTTTATATCATATGTTCTAAAACAATAGTCCTAATTTTGATGCCTGGGGTGCATTAACACAGAGCTGATGTCAAGGAGTCACCAAATGCATTTAAAATGATTCATCTTCTGAGGAATATGAATATCCACAGCAAATGTCATGGCAACCCAGCCATCAGCGTTTCTTATATTTTCTCCAGGCCAAACTATTCAATGAGACAAACTCTTTGGTGAGGAAAGATTACAGATTGACAAAATTCCATGGCAACATGGTCAGTGGTTGTGGAGATATCTTGCTGTCTGCCGGTATCTGTTGTATCTCATTTTCTATAGTTTCATTGCTCTGTAAGTCAAGTCATGTAAATTTTATTTGTATATTGCCAAATCATAACAAAAGTTATCTCGAGACACTGACTGCCATCAGTCCCATGGCCCTTATAAGTTCATTTTACTAACCACCATGTTCCATCACCTAAGTGGAAAGGCCTACTCTGCTGTGTCCTACTCCATCAGGTCATCTGCAGGCCAACCATGTTCTTTTCTACACAGTTTCTCTCTGTTACACATTTCACTACAACACTCTTTAAAATATTATTTACAGAGACCCAACAGTTCCAACCATGAGCAGCACTTGGCGACGGTGGCGAGAAAAAATTCCCTTTTAACAGGTAGAAACCTCGAGCAGAACCAGGCTCTGGGTGGGCGGCCATCTGCATCGACCGAGTTGGGTTGAAAGGGGAGGAGAGAGGGGGAGAGGGGAGACAGAACAGGAGGAGAGACAACAAATCAGACTAATAATAATAACAACTGCAGCAGTGAGTGTGGAGCAGTAACATGGGGGCAGTAGACGGCCGGCAATCACAGATCCAGAATCTACAGCTCCAGAGGAGGAAATACCTGCAGAAAGTGAGAAGGCAAAAAAGCACAAAAACTACCGGGAAGAGGTGGAGTTAGTAACATGTATTAGTGGGATAAGAATACATATGGATGGAGAGGGAGAGGAGGAGAGAGAAGCTCAGTGCATCAGCTGACCAATAAGAGCTTTGTAAGTGAGGAGGGGGATTTTAAATTCTATTCTAGATTTTACAAGGAGCCAGTGCACAGAAGCTAATATTGGAGTAATATGTTCTCTTCTGCTAGTTCCTGTCAGTACACATGCAGCCGCATTCTGGATCAGCTGGAGAGTCTTTAGAGACTTATCGGGGCAGCTTGATAATAAGGAATTACAATAATCTAATCTAGAAGTAACAAATGCATGAACTAGTTTTTCTGCGTCTTTTTGAAACCAGCTTAGTGCGGGTCCTTTGACGCCAATCAAATGCTCCAGTCTCTGTAATAGGATACAGTGGTCAATGGTATCGAAAGCGGCACTTAGATCTAACAGAACAAGTACAGAGACAAATCCTTTGTCTGACGCAATCAAAAGGTCGTTTGTCACTTTCACCAGTGCTGTCTCTGTGCTATGATGCTCCCTAAATCCTGACTGAAAATCCTCAAATAAACTATTGCTGTTTAGAAAGTCACATAACTGATTAACGACCACTTTCTCAAGGATTTTGGAGAGAAAGGGAAGGTTAGATATAGGTCTATAATTGGCTAAAACCCCTGGATCAAGCGTAGGCTTTTTAAGAAGAGGTTTAATTACAGCTACTTTGAAGGACTGTGGTACATAGCCTGTTAATAAAGACAGATTGATCATGTCTAGTAAAGAAGTGCTAACTAAGGGTAAAACTTCTTTAAGCAGCCTAGTTGGGATGGGGTCTAAGAGGCAGGTTGTTGGTTTAGACAAAAAATCATTGAAGTTAGTGGGTGAAGGTCAATTGGAGAAAAACAGTCTAAATATAAATCTGGTTCTACAGCTGCTGCTGAGGTTCCTGAGGTTCCTGTACTTGAAGATATATCTGAACTGGCTGAGAGCACAAGATGATGAATTTTTTCTCTAATAGTTAGAATTTTATCATCAAAGAAGCTCATGAAGTTATTACTACTGAGCGCTCTGGGAATACATGGCTCAACAGAGCTCTGACTCTGTGTCAGCCTGGCTACAGTGCTGAAAAGAAACCTGGGGTTGTTCTTATGTTCCTCTATTAGTGAGGAGTAATAGGCTCCTCTGGCATTACGCAGGGCCTTCCTGTATGTTCTAAGACTATCTTGCCAAACTAAATGAGTTTCCTCCAGTTTGGTGGAACGCCATTTCCTTTCTAATTTTCGCGATGTTTCTTTTAATTTAAGGAGTTATACCATGGAGCTAACCTCTTTTGTTTTATTATCTTCTTTTTGATAGGGGCAATAGTATTGAGAGTGGTTCGCAGCGAGCCTGCAGCACTATCAACCAGATGATCAGTTTGGGAGGGACTAAAGTTAGCATAGGAGTCCTCCGTTATATTGAGACATGGCATTGAATTAAATGCCGATGGAAACACTTCTTTAAATTTAGCTACAGCACTATCAGGCAGGCATCTACTGAAGGAATGTTTGCCTAATGGCCTGTAGTCCAGTAACAACAATTCAAAAGTTATTAAATAATGGTCTGATAAGACAGGATTTTGTGGGAAGACTATTAAATTTTCAATTTCGATTCCATATGACAGAACAAGATCGAGGGTATGGTTAAAACAATGAGTGGGTTTGTTTGCCCTCTGACAGAAACCAATCGAATCTAATAGTGAGATAAACGCAGAACTAAGGCTATCATTATCTACGTCCACGTGAATATTGAAATCATCTACAATAATGACTTTATCTGTTTTGAGGACTAAACTTGTTAAAAACTCTGAGAATTCTGCTAAAAATTCAGAATACAGACCAGGAGCGCGGTACGCTATGACAAATAGAATTGGATGTAAATGTTATTAATTCTAACACATCCCTCCTTTTACACCTTTTAAGGTGTAAACACAGTCAAAGCGGAGTAACCGCACAGTACGTCTCTTCATCTTCGCCTAGTTTAACCTCCTGTAATTCTCCTTCCTCATCTGACTCCAATTCTTTTCCTAACAGGGGCATTTGGTAATGGGCGGTGGTAAATAGACGGTTAATTAATGCACGTAAGCAGGGGATGCAGCCACAGCCACAATACACTAAAATGGCCGCAAAACAAGCAAACAAGGGAAACACCACGTGTGAATCACAGCGTACTGCTACCCAAATCTGAAGATGGTGTCCTGAAGCTCAGTATTTAACCTTCCCCAGAACTGCTTCCACTGTATCCAAATAGGGTTATTCTTAACTCAGCCTGGCATGTGTGATGACTCTATTGGATATCAGATCCAAACAAGGAAAGACGTCACCCAGCATAGCCTCCCTACCGTATCTGTTATCCAGTGTCAACAACCAGGCGCCAGCCTGTTGTGTCTAACCCTGAAAACAGAAGATATCTAGCAGACCTTGGTCTACCAGATGCCAGAGCCAACTCGGCCTTGTCTGGCACACAGAGTGAGACAGGCGAACAGAGACAGGCAGTTGACCTGACCTGTGATGCACTGTCTTAAGTTACCGTTAACCTACAAGAGGGAAGTTTAACATACAAGAAGGAAAATTCCTTCACAGTTCCCCCCTTTTTGATCGTAAGATCAACACTACCTACCAATATTCTTACCATTACCTTAAGAACAAATCAGGAACACCTTCAGAGTTGAATCGCACTCGCTTACAATAACAATATTGAACATTCAATAGAACAAGTAAACATGTGAATACAAATCATACATGGACCATCAACCAATAACAATCTTCTTTTTTCAAGAGTGTCATATAGAGAAACCAATCAGATTAAAGTTTACTAACTCTTACTGTGTATGCAAATACTGTATAAACTAATTCTTATTGTATCCAAAACATTCAAACAAGGATTATCCTTACTGATTTTCAGTGACTTACACATTACACATGTTACAGAGTGAAACATTTGTCATCCTCTACTTTCCCCCATACATGATCATTAACTCTCATATTTACATTATTAATGTAAATCAAACCTACTTTAAAACCTTAGTGTAACCTTAAGGTGAAACTTGGATCACTTTCAACAAGCCACAGATTTATCTAATCTTTGGTACAGTAAATGGCAAACTCAATACGTATTTTACATTTCTAACTCCATAGTAAATATTATTAGGTCAAATAGAAACCCGCTGTAATTACTTTACGCATCATGAGATCAACATCACCCCAAAACATTTCTCTTCATAGGAGCTATGAGCTCCACTCTATACAGCCCAACAGAGGCCTCTCTGAAGAACACTCTCAAGTGGTTAAAGATCTCTGAAACACTGTGAAGTGCTTTAAGATCTCCGACAGAGGTCACAGGTGTCATGCACACACAATAGGCCAAAATCCCACTTTTATATGTTGACTAAATGGAACAAGCTAAGAGTTTCAAATCAATTTAAAATTGTGAAGGCTCATTTTAAAGTTGATTATAGAACATAGCAAAATAATCAATTAGTCATTCTTTGATTCACTTATAGGGTATCAAAATAAAACGAAACAGTTAAATCTAAAGATGGTTTAGTGATTGTGACTCTCATCATAGCACAATATTATGACTTGATTACATTTACTCAGAACACTTTAAAGAAATACAAGATATTACTTCAGAGTCCTTACTTTTCCAGTTTACATTTTAAAACTGTGAGCTGGTTTAATTTATTGGTATACATTCTTCTTACCATGCAGGTCACTATCTATGATTTAAGAAAATCAATCTCTGGTGACTTCACTCATTAAAGATTATGGATACCTCAAACCCAAAACAATAAAATGTATAGAAAAAACAAATGTAATGTATGGCAAACGCTCTCTAGTCTAAACAATGTACAACCTTTCACTCCTTTGTGCAGACCTTCCGTTGAGGTCTGGCGCTTTTAACCTTCACACCCAGAGGAAAATACTAAACAGAAATTATTTAAATTATAACAATCAATGATACGTGGAAATACAATACATAAAACATTACAGTTCAGATTACTTATTAGAATGAAAGGTATTCTTTTTTCTCTCTTTACCCTTTACCTGCACCCTGGCTGTGTTATCACAACAGCCCTCTGGTTTTCACTGTCAGAATCAGAATCATCTGAGTAACAGGATGTTATACGAGTAAGGGTGAAAGGTAGTTTAGAGGAATCTCAATTCTCTCAGACTTCACATTGTTTTTAACCATTATGTTAACAGATTTTTCAGCACTGCCTTTCACTATGGCAGAGATACAGGTACAAACTATTAGCAGTAAAATTACACTTGTTACCAACATAAGGATGAAATGATCAAGTACATGTACTTCACGCAATTCTCCTACGCCTTGTATCGGCCTGGATTAAATCAGCTACAGTGTATCATGTGAACCCTTTTCATACATGGAAGAAGAAGTCACTTTCATTTTGGCACTTCAAGACAACTATGAGTTCCTACATTTTCAAACTTCGTCTGTGCGTAAGCTCTGTAGGGTCAGATCAGATTCAGTGTAAAAACATATTGATTCTTCTATTATCCGTGAACATCTAGCACCTGGAAGGTATTGAAAAATCCTTAATTTATCTCAGGTTTCTACAGGGATAGTACAGTTATCAGTTCTACATTTGCAGAGGTCAGAAACAAGACATCTGCCCCGGAACAGACTCAACTCAAACATTTACCGTTAGCATAGGAGCAACACTTTTATTTCACAATTACCTGGTCCTGTTATTGATGATCAGTTAGTATATTCGAAGTTATTTCAATCATATGTCGAAAGGAACCTCTGGATTGTGTGATAACTCAGTAAACACCAAGGATATTAACACCTGGAGGTCAATCATATTGATTAACCTATGACATCACAAAATTCTTTATTTCTTCCCGTGATTCTGAAAGTAGAGATATGTGGTCACCTAGAAAAGTTTAAAAAAAAGTTTCATAAAATGGATTACCAAAATCATACCAGTCAAACCTTTCTCAATCTTCTTAAGTATTGTAAAGCGCTTTGAGTGGTCAATAGACTAGAAAAGCACTATAAAAATGCAGACCATTTACCATTTAGTGAATGGAATTGGATTTAGCATTGGCAAATGAGATTAAGATAGTGATTGTTAACATACCCAACAATTAATTCAATTACTTCCATGCACATCCATCATTAGGCTAATGTTGTTTATTGCTATTCTAGGTTACTAAACGTTGTTTGTTTTGTTCTGTATTGATGCTTCCGTTTTAGTTGCTATTGTGTTTATGGATAAAAAATAAGGTAGCATGGATGAACTCATCATCTTCATCATGCTCAATGATTTTACAACTTTTTAACTCACCATTAACCCTTTGATAATTAACTTTCCATAGTTTACAATCATGGTACCATTTCAATTGCTTTTAAGTGAAACACCATAGTCCTGTAGTTCCACAATGGGTTAGCAGGAGTGTATCTCACTCTCATTAAACTTGGCAAAAAGCTCTCAACCAAGCTTGTATCATGTGTTGCCTGCAACCATTTACCTGTAGAATAGAATAGTAGATATGCAACATAACAGTCATTCATCATACATCTGTCAGTAAAACAATGGGGTCCATCTCCTTCGTCCGGATGAGAGCTGGGAGAACATGTCCTCTCATACTTTCTCACCATAACATTGTCTTTCTTCTTAGTTCGTTCGTTAGAACAGTCCAGTAGGTCTTTTCTTTGTATGTTTGTGTGGTGAGAAGTCTTACTTCGCTGCTAAGCACTGAGGTGCTCGTCAATTATTTTCAATTTGCGTTCAATTGACCCAGAACACATTGGCCATAGCGCCCACTCATTTTCTGGAACACCTTGCACGGTTCTCAGCCTGGGCCCGCTCAGCAGAAGGAAGAAGTAGAGGAAGAATCACCCCTTCACTCGCCATGGCTTTTCACGTCTCTAGTCGTTTGGGAAGCCGATCTGCACCTTGAAGCATGGATCCCTTCTGCTCTGCCCTCTACTTTAAGCGCGGTCCCTGCAGCACCTGGAACAGACCTTTCCACATAGGACACAAAGATACCTCATCCAAAGATTTGATTAGTACCAACTCACCCACCTGAAACAGATGAATAGTCTCCGCTGATAGTTCTTTATTGGAGTTAGTTTGAAAAATACAAATTAAACTTTCTTAACATTCCTGTTAGTCTTTTAACATATTCCTATGCTTATCAGTCCACAGCAGAGTAGCTTTGTACATCTTATTAGATCATTCCTTTCAGTTAAAAGTTTAGGACTTTTTCCCCCATTTAGTTATTTTGCAGTCACTCTGAGATTCTCCTAGACATGAGATTCTCTTAGTTCATTGATATTATTCATTAATTTTATGTATCAATTTTCTTAACTTTTTTTTTATCTTTGTTTATAGCCTATTTATCTTTACCCTGTGGTTTCCAATATTGTATCCTCTTCCAATGGGAATGCTGTATCACACCATCTCCCCCCCACGCTCCCACAAGCAGTCTCTTCTCACCCCGGGAGTCAATTACGAGCAATCCTTGGGGGAGGTAGACTTCTGGATTTTGGGCGAACCCTCACCAGCTGTACGCTGATCAACTTGTGTAGCAGGTGGACGGAGGGCAGTATGAGTTAGGATCCCAGAAACAAACCCAGATTGTCATGGCAATTCTGCAATACCACTCTAACAAAGAGTAATGAGATAAAGATCTCTTTACAATATTGTCACACTTTTCTTTCAGAGTATCATTGGCTCCATTGCATCAATCTAAAATTGACATTTTAGACCTGTTGTCATTATTGTTTCGGCAATCTCTCATTCATAGTTCATTAAAGTCCTAGTATTGTTACTAGACTCTTTGATATCTTTGCCACTAACTCTGTCACTGTTTATTCCCTGGAAAGATTATTCTCCCAATGGTCATGCTTCAATCATCTTTGAAAGAAGTATATAAGTTGAAAACATTTTATTCCTTTAATAGATTATCCACTACAGTGTATGGAGACTTATTATAGTTATTCATTTACCTATTTTTCTTTCAAACAACTTTTATTGTTATTTTGTCCAAACTATTGCTTTATCCTCCTTTATCCCCCCTTTTTCTACATGTGTGAGGCCGTGTGAAACTTAGGCTAACACATCAAAGAAAAACTTAGAGATGAGTTAAGCACAACTTTGTTTAATAGCATTGAATGCTAAAGCATTACCTTTAAGATATTTCTCATTTATTAATGGAATCAGTGTCACCTGTGTGTGCAGCGCTTTTTTGCAATATGCAATTGAAAAGACAAGAAATTACTTCAAAAGTTTGATATAAGAGCTGAGTGTTGGTTTGGTTTACTAGACGATATCATAAAACCAAATTCATGGGTCACACCAAAATATCTTGAATCGATGTACATGGTGGCAGTCTGGTTCTCAGCTAGTTCAAGGTTCAAGTTTATTTTCATATACTTGATAACAATGAAACTTATGAAATTAATGAAATTAATGAAATTGTTGGCCTCGGAGCCAATTCAACCTTACCTAAAGAATAGTAAAGTACAGTAAAAAGAATAATGCCCATCTTAAATAGTTGTGGGGCAAACACTTTAATGTAATGTCAAGAGTTTAGACCAAGACAGATATGCTATGCAGTACTGATATAGATTGAAATGGCTAGTAGAAGATAATGTAATCAGTAGTTATCCTTCTTCTTAAACGTACAAAGTGTTTTAAGCATAGATGACCAATCACTGTGGTATGTGTATGCCATTTAAATAAAGTGTACTATCATAATTATTCTCAAAATAATAATAATTATTTGTTAGGCTGCTGTAATAATGCTTAAATACAGGCATGTGTTATTGCCTACAACCTAGCTCATTAACCAGATGTTCAAGGAGGCAAAGTATGTGCCTCCACTACACCTGTTTCAGTAGTGACCGCATAGCCTGAAAAATAGATAAAGTCTCATTGTTGAATCTTTACAAAAGAAATTAATCAGCATTCGGAACAGGGTTTGCTTCAAATCTGGCCTAGGTGATCTAACAGTATCAACTAGCATTTCACAGTCGTATAATTATCTTTTGCACTTATCTTAAGTCAATCAATGTGACTGATGTAGCTGGATGTAAAGGCGTGCTCTTTGAACAAAGATGTCAGCATTAAACAGAATGGTCACATTGTAACCGGATTTGGAGTCACTGTCATGTGTTGGTGGCAGAAGTGTTCAGAATGTTTAAAACAGCTTGAAATTAAAACTTTACAAGAACCCGTGTCAATGAGGCTGATTTCCCATTTAGAATAGTTTTAGCTGTAACAATTCATAAGTATCCTGGTATCTCCTGAATTACAGGAGGCAGCTTAGAAAAATAGAAAGCCATCAGTTGATAATGAGAACCATGTGTGTGAACCAAGATTCCCATGATGAAGCTGTCTTTTTTTTATACATGTAAACAAAAGGCAGTTCATTGTCTGGCAAGAACAAAGCTGATGCTGACGTGAGAGCCCTCTTCAGTCTCTGAATGCTGATGTCATGTTATCAGTTCATTGAAGAGTTCAGGTGCAGAGTTCAGAGTGGCAGCACAAAGCGACAAAGTTCATTGCAGAGTATCCATGAGTCCTGTTCTTGCAGTAACTGGTCATGCCTAAGAAGGAACACATCTTCTTTCATGTGTGGAGGAGGCACTGCGGACCGCAGCATAACTCTGTCTGTTGAGAGGAGCTGACCATTATCCAAAATGTACTCCAGTTAGGTGACCATGCCGACAGCTTAGCAAGCGATGTCACCTCTTTCCGCCAAACATTTCAGGAGGAGAATAGAGTCTGTTTTCATGCTTTCTCAAAAGCGACATGCTTCCACCAGGTCAACAAGGCCATCAAGGTCTCTCTTTATCTCTGATGCCTATATTGTAGGTGAGTCAGAATTAATTCTGACAATCAGAAAAAGAATACTGAACACAAATGCACCACTATGTAAAACTTAAACTCACGAGGTAATGAGGCCAAATTAGAATTGACATCAGTTAAAATTGGAACAATTGCATTAACAGCTTTTCAGATCTTGAACAAAGCGCCAGTCTCCAGGTTTGTTAGCTTTAAGGATATAAATGTAGGTGGTTTTCTGGCTAGAGGCAGGTGTTAGAACACCTTGCTCTAGAAAAGAGTCAATAAAAGGTTAAATGTCTTTAATTTGTCTCTTGAAGTAGGTGATGTTACTTAATGTGTAGCAAAACTACATTCAGTTCTAAAATCTATTTATGTTGAAGAGATTAAGTTACAAAGTCACTACTGTTTCAAACAAAGTCCATAATAAACTCTTAAGAGACGCAACAGTTTTAATTTAAGAGTACATGAAAAATGTTCAAATTAAGTTTGAATCTTCTCTGATGCATGCAGAACTAACAATCGCTCTGTGTCTGAAATGGAATGTAAACAACCCAAAGAAGCAGCAAGGGATGTGTGTTCCTGAGTGTGTGCTATCAGACAGTCTAAGTTCCACATCACAAGGTTAACAGTGTGTGCGACCGACTGTAAAAACAACAAAATGTTACTGGATAGCAATATAGATTAGCGCCAGATGCAGCCAGAGATGGTGCTGTTTGAGCCAAAGTTTGACCCTGACACAAAGTGAACAAAGACAACAGCAGATTAAATGTAACTGGTCAAAATACATTTAATTACTTAAAATTACTTTAAATAATTTCATTAGGAATCTCTTGATATAAACAATCAGAAATTATCTAATATTCAACAATCAAAGCACACAAAGCATCTCTGCTAATACAAACTCAATGAAGAACTTAAGAATGACCATAACAGCTTAATTAAACTGAGATTTGCTATCAGTCTGGCCTCTCTTTTTCTCAAATATTTAACTGCAACAGTGTGGACACATGTCACAGCCTTCCTCCTGTATAAAAACATTGTAGCTCTGAGACAACAGCACAGTCATAGCTGGTTTGGCTTTTTCTAAAATTATCTCAGCATCTTTTTCAAAATTAAATTCACAGGAATCTAAAATGATACATGAGCAAAATGAGGAACGCTACGTTTACCTTCTTTGAATGGAGTCAGCTTTACTGACCGTGATGAAAACTTTACCAACTGCAGGAAGAACAATATACTGTCAACCAACATTGCAACTCAGGTGAATTTGACACTTTTATTTTTGTAGCTTGCAACACAGAAGTAGTACTGATTCCTGTCTGACACTACTACTTAGTTTTATGATTTCTGTACGGATCTAACATGGTATGAGAGGAGCTTGGTACTGTGGCATAGTCACTGGATTCTTTACCCAATAAATAAGCATTAAGGAAACACATGATTCCATCCTTCTTGTCTACGTTTTACCTCTTATCTACTATTCATGCAGGCATGCATAAGGAAAACTTAGCTTATAGCGTGATGTGGGATCTTTGTGATTCTGTTATTTCCTCTGCTTGCTCGTTAATGACAGATTTACCTCCTTTCTTTACATCTTATTTTTAATTCATCTGTAACTTAGGGTCCAGGCAGTTCACAGCTGCCCCCGATCTCCCATTGTTATTATATTATTCAGAGGAAATATGCCCTCTTATGCATAAAATAAACAACTTTGCACATAGGTTCAGTCATATGCCAATCTTCCTCCCACATTTTCTCTCAATTGACACTAAACTTGATACACTTCATCTTCAGACTGTCGTCCACAAACGATCCAGTCAGATTTCTGAATTCATCAAAATTGCTACTGCAAATTCCTGCTAAATAAATCTCCAACGTTTACTATTCAGATGCTAGTCTAAAATCCACCTTTTTATGCTCTACAGCTGTTTTTTTTTCATTTCAAGTCATTTTATGACTCCATCTATAGTTTCTCACTTGGTATACCTACCAAGCTCAGCAAGCTCATGATTTGCCCGTAGTTACTAAGGTTGTGAGACCACCAGGTTTATGCAGCGTTTTACATCTTACACCTACACCTACTCAGGCATTGTGCTGTGTGAATTACATGTTTGAGGTTTAATGGTAAGACAGTTCAGTCATTTATTTCTCATTCATATTCCTCCTCAAAATGTCTGTCATGGACTCGTTGCGCAACTGTTACTTTTATTTTTTTTTATCATAATTACAGCATGCACACTATAGCATTAAACACTTAATACATCAATACATTGCAATTAACATATTTCCCATGCATATCAATAAAACACTGCTGTAGCATCAGAGTCTCCATACTTCTGTTAATTACTTATTGTACTTCAGAGGGGTGATTGAGATTGCCTCAACCCCTGAAAGTTAACACCTTGTGTACACAATAATATTCAGTGCCTCGGCCTCTGTGCCAGCAGCAAAACAGAGCCTCTCATTTCCCGATGGACACAGACTCACCACAGGTCTTGATTAACCGAAATAAACCCTTTTGTGCTTACCACGGAACATCTTCCCACGGGCTTAACCTCACTGTGGGTCTTATCTGTGTCGGACACAACCATCAGTTCCCCCGGAAGAAAACCACCAATTTGTGGTGCTGTGGAGTAAATTCCTCGCCACAGTCTTTTCTCTATAAATCCAACTACAAACTCACACATTTTAGTTTTGTAGTGCTGTGGGGCAACCTCCCTGCACAGTCTTTCTGAAGTACACCAATTTGAGCTCAATTAATTTCTGTATTTTCTGCTTTTTTTTTTCAAAATTTGTCCTTTTTTAGCTTAAGCCCCTACTGAGAGAGGGGGGACTATTTGTTCTCAGACCCTGAACTCTCTTTTTAGGCAGGCATTACATATTAAAAATGCAGAAAATTCACATAGATTCTTTATGATTCCATCAAATACAGACATGGTAAGGCAAAATTAAGAAATGCACTTACCAGTCTTTGTTGTATTGGAATCCTGTTTGTGACACCAATTGTGATGGAAATCTTAGAGCTGGTTCACTCTAACAAGAAGTTTCAGGAGACCGGGATGTCTTACACAGGAATATTTATTGAAGCTTGATCGAGGAGAAAAGGGAAACACCACGTGTGAATCACAGCGTACTGCTACCCAAATCTGAAGATGGTGTCCTGAAGCTCAGTATTTAACCCTCCCCAGAACTGATAAGTTCCGCTATATCCAAATAGGGTTATTCTTAACTCAGCCTGGCATGTGTGATGACTCTATTGGATATCAGATCCAGACAGGGAAAGACGTCACCCAGCATAGCCTCCCTACAGTATCTGTTATCCAGCGTCAACAACCAGGCACCAGCCTTTTGTGTTTAACCCTGAAAACAGAAGATATCTAGCAGACCTTGGTCTACCAGATGCCAGAGCCAACTCGGCCTTGTCTGGCACACAGAGTGAGACAGGCGAACAGAGACAGACAGTTGACCTGACCTGTGAAGTCCTGTCTTAAGTTACCTTTAACCTACAAGAGGGAAGTTTAACATGCAAGAAGGAAAATTCCTTCACAGTAGTAAATGTAATTTATCCAATCTACATTTTTGTTAACAGTAATAAAGAGGAATAAGGACTCAAATCCTGCACCAATTTGGTTCCCGGCCTTGAACTCATCAGGTACACCTATGGGGACTCCTATAGTATCTATATACTATACTATACTATCAACAGGGAGTATGTGGAATGGCATAATTAACTGGGCCATGGCACAAGTGCCTGTCCATTGTTTTTTCAGTAGGGGACACAGTTTATTGTCCCCACACAGCCACCACAAATCAGCTCTAGACACATTTTGATTGATGAAAGCAGCGGCAGTGAAATTCCTACAGTTGTTGGTGATGTTTACAGAGACCCCACAGTAACTGCTGGGTAAGTTACCTACATAGGTACCATTCCATATTCTGCTGAGATATAGTTTCCAGCATATACTTCGATGAATGGAGGTGTGTCTGGACTAGCAACTGGAGGAAAAGCAAAGCCAACGTTTTACATTTGCTGTTGGTGGGAGTTGATTTTTAACCAAACAATTTAGTTACATACAGGATCATTGAAGGTGTTTAGTCTAAAGGGCATAGTGCCCAATATAGGTCTGGCCTTGGCACAGGCAATACAATCAGATTGACCTGTGGATTGGGCAGTATTTTATCCATTCCAGCCACTCGTTCTTCTCTGTGTAACCTGTCTCTAAGGCTAATTTATCTCTTTATAAGCGACATTGGTCAGATAGGTAACCTGCGGGCCCTTGTACTCTTTTGTAACTGACATGGGGCTGGGAGTAGCTCTGGCAGTTGTTACTGAGGTGTTGGTCATGGGTGCAGTTGGCTTCTTAGTGACAGTTATAATAAAATGTCCTAAAGGATCCTTGCCATTTTGGTACGATCACAGTACATACCTTCCAGTGTCACCCACTACTGGCCTCTTTAATGTGAGGAATAGGGGGTTACAATTTATGTTATTACAATCTGGCTGTCCTTTTGATCAAATTTAGTCTACCCTTCAAGGGATCTGTTCCCTTGCTGGCTTTCTGAGCGGATTGTAACCCCAATCCCGTCTGGTGTTTACAATGACAAATTTCCAATACCCGCACCATCCATCACAAGTGCATCCAGTATCATGAGTCTTACAAACATATTTGTCTGCCCATTGATACCCCGTTTCACGCCCATGACACTTTACTACAGAGCACAGATCGAATTTGGCAGTACCATCTTGGCCTTCAATGAATTGGAAATTTAATGGTTTTATACTAGACCCTGGTTCCTTCTGACCTACTGTGGTCCATCCACATATACAGCTCCATGTCCATAGGCTGAGTCTGTGTAGATGTTTACTGTTTTTCCTTCAGCCAACTCCAGGGCTCTTGTTAAGGCCACTATCTCGGCCAGTTGTGCTGAGGCTGGTTGTGGTATGAGACCTTGGTCTATTATGAGATGTGTTTTTGTGTTTGTACCCTGTTTTACTACAGCACAAGAGGCCACATTTCCACTGTTTCCTCTATAGCAGCATCCATCTGTGAACAGGACCATATCTGGGTTTTCTAGGGGTTCTGTTTCCAGATCTGCTCTGAGTCTTACATCTTTTTCAGTTCTTTCCGCACAGTTATGCGCTTGGCTGTTGTCTGTGGTCGGTCCTCTTGCCATGTTGACTTTTTCAGTGTGGTATGTGATATGTGGTTGCTTCTGAAAATTTTTGTTTTTCTTGCTGTAGAGAAGGTGAATGCACTTGATCCCAAAAATGCCACTACTCCATGATCAGTGTTCATTTTCGACTCATGACACATCACTATGTGGCTTGTTTTTGTGATTGCCTTTGCCAGTGCTTCCAAATACCTTGTACATCCTGCTTGCCCATATTATCCAGTTTGGAACTGTGGTACATCAGTACTCTTCGTTCTCCCTCCTTTTTCTGAAAAAGCACTGCATTAACAACACCAGATTTTTCTGAAATATCAAGGTGGAAAGGTTTTGTGTAGTCAGATGATGCCAGAGATGCTGCTTAAGCTAGTGCCTATTTTGTGAGGATGAAAGCTTCTTCTGCTGAGTGCATGATAGGTTGGCAGTGAGGTTACGATTTCCTACCTCCGCCACCATGTCCTGCAGGGGTTGCATGAGATCACCATAGCCTGGAACATGATTCCTGCTATATCCTGTTAGGCCTAAAAAGGCTAGCATTTGTTGGACAGTGGTTGATTTTCCATGTGACAAGATGGATGACTTCTGTGAAGCTGTTAGGGTGTGTCTTTCATGGGAGACTCCTCGTCCTAGGAACACAAACACTCGCCTACAAACTTGCACTTTTTCTCTCTTGACTTTATACCCTTGTTCTGCGAGCAGTGTGAGCAGGGACTGTGTGGCAGTCAAGCAAGCGTCAGCTGTAGGTGCAGCCAATAGGATGTCATCCACATACTGTATGACAACTACATCATGGGGAAGGGTCAGGGGTGTGAGAGGTTGTTTTAGTTTGGTGATAATGTCCAAATCTTGGCTGGAACATCATCCAACAGCCTTGAGGTGTCAGGGTGGTCTGTTTTTTCTCTGCCATGGTATCTGGGAAGCTCCTTGTCTTCAAACACTGTTTTCCTTTATGGGAGCAGAAATGCACCACACGTAAGGACTCTAGGAGTAATCTTTGATCAGGACATGTCCTTTAATACCCATATAAAACAGACTTCAAGGACTGCCTTCTTCCACTTACGTAACATTATAAAAATCAGCCATATCCTGTCTCAAAAAGATGCAGAAAAACAAGTTCATGCATTTGTTACTTCTAGGTTGGATTATTGCAATTCCTTATTATCGGGCTGCCCCGATAAGTCTCTAAAGACTCTCCAGCTGATCCAAAATGCAGCTGCACGTGTACTGACAACTAGCAAAAGAGAACATATTTCTCCAATATTAGCTTCTCTGCACTGGCTCCCTGTGAAATCTAGAATAGAATTTAAAGTCGTTGTCCTCACTTACAAAGCTCTTATTGGTCAGGCACCATCATATCTTAAAGAGCTGATAGTACCGTATTACCCCACTAGAGCACTACGCTCACAGAATGTGGGGTTACTTGTGGTACCTAAAGTCTCTAAAAGTAGAATAGGAGCCAGAGCCTTTAGTTATCAAACTCCTCTTCTGTGGAATCAGCTCCCAATTTGGGTTCGGGAGGCAGACACCCTCTCTTCATTTAAGAGTATGCTAAAAACGTTCCTCTTTGATAAAGCTTATAGTTAAGGCTGGCTCAGGTGAGTCCTGAACCATCCCTTAGTTATGCTGTTATAGGCTTAGACTGCCGGGGGACTTCCTATGACGAACTGAGCTTCTCTCTCCTCCTCTCCCTCTCTATCTATACGCATTCCTATCCCACTAGTACAGGTTACCAACTCCATTTCTTCTTGGTAGTCCTTGTGCTTTCTGTGCTTTTTTGCCTTCTCACTTTCTGCAGGTATAATATTTTAAAGAGTATGGTCTAGACCTACTCTATGTGAAAGCGTCTTGAGATAACTTTTGTTATGATTTGGCACTATACAAATAAAATTGACTTGACTTGACATGCCACATTGTACAACTGATGAACTGTAAAAAATTAACATGGTCTGATGACCATTAATAATAATAATAATACATTATATTTATAGAGCGCTTTTCAAGGTACTCAAAGACACGTTACAAACTTTAAAATCATCATTAAAAGCTACACATTAAAAACATCGTACACACAACATTCATCACACATTAAAAGCAGTTCTGAAAAGGTGAATTTTGATTTGTGATTTGAACATGGAAAGATTTCATACAGCATGTGGTCTCTGACGTGTTTCCACAAGTGTTTCCATCTTTCACTTCTTATCTTTTTTTCCTATTTGATATTTCAATATTCAATTCTAGTTGAACATTTAATTATGGCCTGACCTTCCTGAGTAGTGGAGTACAAATTAATTGGATTACCTTTTACTTTTTTAATGTTGTGTTTTCCCTTTGATGATCCTCCACAGCTCCAGCTGTTACTAGGGTACAACATCTCATCATTGTTGGAATTGTAAAATTGCTTTTTTTTTGCAAAGTTGGATATGGACTACACAAATTTAGAACCAGTCTGGCCCCCCAAAAACAAATAAACAGTGCTGATTTTGAAGTCATCCTATTAGTTGAATAAATTTGTTTGTAAATTGTAGTCGTTAATTATTCCTTTACCAGACAGATCTTTTTCATTGTAGTCCCACCTCAAATAAAGCTAACATCCTGATAGGTAAAATAAAATGTTTAACTTGAAATTGAAGCACATGCAACACAATGTAATCCAGTTTTTCCTCTTGTTTTGTTATCACAGTGATTGCAGTGCAGATCCCCAGTGAGGTATGGAGGACAGTGAACTGCCTCTCTCGCAGTGTAATGTAACACACATAACTTCATACACTCCTTCATCCCATCTCCTCACTGATTTTACACAGAACTGTGTCCCAGTAGACTGTGCATATGTTCCATTATTGAACACATGGTTTCATACAATATGGATAGCTGGCTTAATGAAAGAGGCCGCAGTGAGAAAAATGAGGCCTCCTTAGATTGATTTTGACAAGAAATTATTAACGTCAACTTGAAATCCAAATTAAGTCTCGTCAAATTCACATGAATGAAAATGAGAGATGAATGATGCTGTTCTTATATTGTGTTAATTGAGACAAACAGACTGCAGTATAAACTACAGTATGTGTATCAAAGTAGAGACCTACATGGTTTATTACTGTGGACTTACGAGAGATTCTGCTCATATTGGAGTTTTCTGTTCTTGTATGAGAGTAAAAAAAAAAAGAGAAAACATTAGTAAAGGGAGTGAACTACCAACAGACATGAAATCTGGACGTCTCAATGCAAATCAGTATTATACGAGACAAGATGAGACAATGGAAAGAGGCACGGGAACTCAAAGAATGACTAGGGAAAAATAGGGAATGAGGTTAATAGATAAGGAGGATGTGGAAGTAAAGAGGGTGCAGATGAAAAGAGAGGGAATGCTTCAATCTATAAACCACATTTTCATCTTCTTCCCTCTCCATATCCTCTTCATTATGCACGCTTGTCCCTCCAGACACACAGACACACAGACACACACACGATGAGACTTACTGTAATAAAATGTAACAGCTGTGTAAAATGTCAGGCTGGCCTTTTCTCAGATACGGTGTGAACCAATCCAAATGTTACCCTTTCTCCCCTTCACCAGAAAGAAAAGAGGAGGAGAAGGACGAGGAGAGCAATGATCTACATGACTTGAGGGATCGAGGAGATGGGGGTAGTTGAGGGAAGGAAGGGAGGGAAGGAGAGAGGTGGGCAGAGTACTCCTGGTAATACTAGGCAACAAAGACAAAAAGAGCCAGAGACATACTGAGGATACAGACCGCAGCTGAGAGAGAAGGTTTGCTAAGACTGCAATCAGAGGGTCACAAAGGCATAAACAGACAGTTCAGTTCAGTTCAGTATGCTTTATTGGCATGAATGTCAGGTGAACAATATTGCCAAAGCATCTTTAGTTAACAAAACAGAAGAAAATAATCTTTAATTTCATAAAAATATGTTAACATTGACCTGGAAGATTGTATATGTATGTATATATAATTAATGGAAAGAACCAGGAAACACAATTAAAGGTCATGATAATAATAATTCTTATGATTATTGTTTGTAGTAGTAGTAGTAGTAGCAATAGTAATAAAATAATATTAATATTGTAATAATATAATATTATTTGTAAGTACTTTAACAAAGTCAAGTCAAGTCAAGTCAATTTTAACAAACAAAAGTTATCTCAAGACACTTTTCACAGTAGGTCTAGACCATAGTCTTTAAAATATTATTTACAGAGACCCAACAGTTCCCACCATGAGCAGTGCTTGGCGACAGTGGCGAGGAAAAACTCCCTTTCCAAGATTGGTTGAAAGGGGAGGAGAGAGGGGGAGAAGGGAGACAGAGCAGGAGGACAGATTATAATCAGACTAATAATAATAATAACAGATCCAGACACTACAGCTCCAGAGGCAGAAATACCTGCAGAAAGTGAGAAAGAGAAAACTACCGGGAAGAGGTCGAGTTAGTAGCATGTATTAGTGGGATAAGAATGCTAGCGGATAGAGAGGGAGAGGAGGAAAGAGAAGCTCAGTGCATCATAGGAAATCCGCCGGCAGTCTAAGCCTATAACAGCATAACTAAGGGATGGTTCAGGACTCACCTGAGCCAGCCCTAACTATAAGCTTTATCAAAGAGGAGCGTTTTTAGCATACTCTTAAACAAAGAGAGGGTGTCTGCCTCCCAAACCCAAATTGGGAGCTGGTTCCACAGAAGAGGAGCTTGATAACTAAAGGCTCTGGCTCCCATTCTACTTTTAGAGACTTTAGGTACCACAAGTAACCCTGCGTTCTGTGAGCGTAGTGCTCTAGTGGGGTAATACGGTACTATCAGCTCTTTAAGATATGATGGTGCCTGACCAATAAGAGCTTTGTAGATCAGGAGGAAGATTTTAAATTTTATTCTGGATTTTACAGGGAGCCAGTGCAGAGAAGCTAATATTGGAGAAATATGTTAGTAGTAGAATCAGAAACAGGTTGAAGGTTTTCACAGGAATTTGCTGTGGTGAATTGGTGCGCAACAAGTACAGACAAGTAGTGCAAAAGTCGACATAAGCATAAATATAAAGTAGTATTAAAATACTACTAAGTACTAATTTGCAAAACAGAATATGAAAAAATATTATTAAATATGTGCAATATATATTTTTAAGACGAAAATGAAATAAAACTAAAACTGTGCAGGAATGAGCAAAATATTGTCCAGGGAATGTGTAACGGTTTAAGTACGATCTGTAGTCCACAAGTGTGCGTTAATGTAACACATAACAACGGGGGACTGTACGTTAATATAACACGTAGTTTGTGTTTGGGGAGGGGATAAGGGTCTGTGTCAGTGGGGGTCCCGGGCCTCGTTCATCAGGCCAGTTGCAGACGGAAGAAAGATTAGTAGTAATGATTAATTAGTAGTACAGATTGTGTAAAGCAGTACATTCAACAGTTTAGGTGCCAAGACAGAAACACGAAACCTAGGTTTGGGAACTGTAAGAAGAGCTTTGTGTGTAGTAGGTAAGAGATATGGCTTGGAGCTAATCCATTTAATGCTTTGTAAGTGATTAATCGGATTTTGAACTGTTTGGAAAGCAATGTAGTAATATGTTCTCCTCTAATGGTTCCACTTACGAGAGTTGCAGTAATACAGACAGGATTAAATGAAAGCCTGAATAACTGTCTCCATGTCAACAGCAGACCGAAATGGTTTGATTTGAGAGATACTTCATTATTGAACAAGACCAAAACATCCTTTTTACTTGGTTTTTCAGATTTGATTAAAAAATGACTTTTATCCAAAGTTTTCCATTAATTTCAACTGTCAGGATGGGTGGAGCAAGTATGATTATCTCAATCTTATAGTGGTAAAGGTTTACTGAAGTAGTTTACATTTGGTAACTGAATAGCTGTACAAGCATCTGAGCCTAAGTTTAAGCTTCAGTACAAGCACACTGTTTCTATGCATTGGAGGTCAGCCAAAGTGTAACCTACACTTGTCAGTTGACATAAAGATCCTCACAAAGAAAAGAGAGCTCTCACTCTCCACCAAAAACAGATTACGGTACAGAATATGACTTTTACATAATTCTCAGCGGTATTTTACATTACACGTTTTCTAGATATTTATTTAATGTCAATATGCACATTTTGTTCCTCACTTTCATTTCACATATTGTTCAATATTTATTAACCCATGCTCTATCTGTACTATCTACTTGTCAACTACTTACATACTCGTATTCAACAAAATCAACAAATTAACAATGTCAGTGTTCTAGGGCCGACTGACCCTAGTCCACAGCCCCGAAGCAGACTCCAGCAAGCACTCCTTGCCCAGGCTGTGCTTTGGGCCACTTAACACAGCCTCTGTAGCCCTGGGCTGGTTTTCAACAAGCTCTGAGGGCCCTAGACAGTCTGTCACCCCCCCAACCAACCCTGACCTACAGCTTGGAAGATTTTCGGACCTTGCAGGTTGGAGCCTATGGTTGGGGAAATGACCATGTGATATTTCAGTTTTTCTTTTTCAATGAATTTGCAAATATTTCTACATTTCTGTTTTTTTCTGTCAAGATGGGGTGCTGAGTGTACATTAATGAGAAATAAAATGAACTTTTTTGATTTTAGCAAATGGCTGCAATGAAACAAAGAGTGAAAAATTTAAAGGGGTCTGAATACTTTCTGTACCCACTGTTTTCATGGGACGGAGAGCACTTCTGACCTAACCTGTTTATTCATATTTCAACAGAAATTAAATGTGTTGCATTAGAGTGAGCTATGCGTCATTCTTGTCCCTGTAACATATACACATTCCTCTTCTATCATCATGTCTATCATGTCCCTTGGTGAATGGTGACGTGCTGACGTGTTGCAATAAGCGTATCGTATCATTTCCGGTTGCTGGTGTCTCTGTACTGTGTGTTTTTGCTGCTCTCACTCAAAAGAGTTAACCTGGTTATATTCTTCACCGCAGCGACTAATTACCCGCTGTTTATTTAAACAATAGTCTTAAAACACACACAGCTTTCTCCCTTTTTTAAGCGACTTTTCGTTAATTTCACAGCTTCTGTTCGCTGCTCAGTTTTGTTAGCTTCTGTAGCCTCTTGTAGCTCCTCTGCTAGCGATGGCTTCTCTCTCTCCCTCTTCCTCTCCTGCTCTGTCCTGCTCGGTGTGTCTTATGTTTAGTTATTCCTCTGCCTCCTTTAGCGATAAAAGTTTGTGTATTAAATGTAGTTTATTTGTAGCATTGGAGGAGAGGCTCAGTAAACTAGAAGCCCAGCTCCGCACCATAGATAGCCAGACTTTAGCTGTAGATAGCCAGCCCCCTGTAGTCGGTGCGGACCGACCCAGTGCAGCTCCTGTTAGCCGTCCCCCGGCAGCTCCCGAGCAGCCGGGCAGTCAGGGCGGCTGGGTGACTGTCCGAAGGAGGCATTGTCCCAGGCAGAGACCCACGGTTCACCACCAACCCCTTCACATTTCAAATAGATTCTCCCCCCTCAGCGACTCACCCGCTGAGAAACACACTCTGATAATTGGCAGCTCAATCCTCAGAAACGTGAAATTAGCGACACCAGCGGCCATAGTTAGGTGTATCCCCGGGGCCAGAGCGGGCGACGTTGAGTCAAACCTAAAACTGATGGCAAAAAGTAAATGTAAATACTGTAAGATCGTAATTCACGTCGGCGGTAATGACTCCCGATTACGCCAATCGGAAGTCACCAAAATGAATGTGGAGTCGGTGTGCAACTATGCAAAGACAATGTCAGACTCCGTAGTTTTCTCTGGACCCCTGCCAAATTTGACCAGTGATGACATGTATAGCTGCATGTCGTCATTCAACCGCTGATTGTCGAGGTGGTGTCCAGCAAACGATGTGGGTTTCGTAGATAATTGGACCACATTCTGGGGGAGACCTGGTCTGATGAGGAGAGATGGCATCCATCCTACTTTGGATGGTGCAGCTCTCATAGCCAGAAATTTGACCAAGTTTATTAGTGGACCCACACCGTGACAATACAGAGTTCAGACCAGGAAGCAGAGCTGCAGTCCTACACGCTTCTCTGCACTTCCATTAGAGCGGTCACCCACCCAAAACCCCGTAAAAAATCCCATAGAGACTGTGTCTGCCCCCCGACCACTTCATTTAATTAATTCAAATTCAAACAGAAGAGGAGTTACTCGTAAAAACTTAATAAAAATTAAAACTACCAGTGTAGTGGTACAACCAAATAAGAGAATTAAATGTGGACTCTTAAACATTAGATCTCTGTCGTCTAAAGCTGTGTTAGTCAATGATTTAATATCTGACTATCATATGGATATATTTTGTCTACCTGAAACTTGGCTGTGTCAGGAAGAATATGTTAGCCTGAATGAGTCCACTCCTCCTAGTCATACTAATACTCACATTCCTCGAGGCACTGGCCGAGGAGGTGGAGTTGCAGCCATCTTCGACTCTAGCTTACTAATCAACCCTAAACCTAAACTTAGCTTTAACTCATTCGAAAGTCTTGTTCTCAGTCTTTCACACCCAATGTGGAAAACTGTACAGCCAATTCTATTTGTCATAGTGTACCGTGCTCCTGGTCCGTATTCTGAATTTTTAGCAGAATTCTCAGAGTTTTTAACAAGTTTAGTCCTCAAAACAGATAAAGTCATTAGTGTAGGTGATTTCAATATTCACGTGGACGTAGATAATGATAGCCTTAGTTCTGCGTTTATCTCACTATTAGATTCGATTGGTTTCTGTCAGAGTGACAAACCCACTCATTGTTTTAACCATACCCTCGATCTTGTTCTGTCATATGGAATCGAAATTGAAGATTTAAAAGTCTTCCTACAAAATCCTGTCTTATCAGACCATTATTTAATAACTTTTGAATTTATATTACTGGACTACAGGCCATTAGGCAAACATTCCTTCAGAAGATGCCTGTCTGATAGTGCTTTATCTAAATTTAAAGAAGTGATTCCATCGGCATTTAATTCAATGCCATGTCTCAATGTAACGGAGGACTCCTTTGCTAACTTTAGTCCCTCCCAAATTGATCATCTGGTTGATAATGCTGCAGGCTCGCTGTGAACGACTCTTGATTGTATTGCCCCTATGAAAAAGAAAATAATAAAACAAAAGAGGTTAGCTCCATGGTATAACTCCTAAAAAGAAACATCGCGAAAATTAGAAAGGAAATGGCGTTCCACCAAACTGGAGGAAACTCATTTAGTTTGGCAAGATAGTCTTAGAACATACAGGAAGGCCCTCCGTAATGCCAGAGGAGCCTTTTACTCCTCACTAATAGAGGAACATAAGAACAACCCTAGGTTTCTTTTCAGCACTGTAGCCAGGCTGACACAGAGTCAGAGCTCTGTTGAGCCATGTATTCACAGAGCGCTCAGTAGTAATAACTTCATGAGCTTCTTTGATGATAAAATTCTAACTATTAGAGAAAAAATTCATCATCTTGTGCTTTCAGCTAGTTCAGATACATCTTCGAGTACAGGAACATCAGGAACCTCAGAAGCAGCTGTAGAACCAGATTTATACTTAGACTGTTTTTCTCCAATTGACCTTTACCAAGACAAGACCCCTTTACTAGACATGATCAATCTGTCTTTATTAACAGGCTATGTACCACAGTCCTTCAAAGTAGTTGTAATTAAACCTCTTCTTAAAAAGCCTACGCTTGATCCAGGGGTTTTAGCCAATTATAGACCTATATCTAACCTTCCCTTTCTCTCCAAAATCCTTGAGAAAGTGGTTGTTAATCAGTTATGTGACTTTCTAAACAGCAATAGTTTATTTGAGGTTTTCAGTCAGGATTTAGGGAATTTCAGTCGTATTTATCAGATAGATTTCAGTTTGTCCATGTAAATGATGAATCCTCCGTGCACACGGAAGTTAGTCATGGAGTTCCACAAGGTTCAGTGCTCGGACCACTTTTATTTACCTTGTATATGCTTCCTTTAGGCAATATTATCAGGAAACACTCCATAAACTTTCACTGCTATGCAGATGATACTCAGTTATACTTATCGATAAAGCCAGATGAAACCGGTAAGTTAGCCAAGCTTCAGGCATGTATTAAGGACATAAAAGACTGTATGAACTGCAATTTCTTGCTGTAAAACTGAAGTTATTGTTCTGGGTCCTAAACGCCTGCGAGACGCACTATGTATAGATATAGTTACTCTAGATGGCATTGCCCTGGCCTCTAGCACCACTGTAAGGAGTCTAGGAGTAATCTTTGATCAGGACATGTCCTTTAATACCCATATAAAACAGACTTCAAGGACTGCTTTCTTCCACTTACGTAACATTATAAAAATCAGGCATATCCTGTCTCAAAAAGATGCAGAAAAACTAGTTCATGCATTTGTTACTTCTAGGTTAGATTGTTGTAATTCCTTATTATCGGGCTGCCCCGATAAATCTCTAAAGACTCTCCAGCTGATCCAGAATGCGGCTGCACGTGTACTGACAGGAACTAGCAAAAGAGAACATATTTCTCCGATATTAGCTTCTCTGCACTGGCTCCCTGTGAAATCTAGAATAGAATTTAAAGTCGTCCTCCTCACTTACAAAGCTCTTATTGGTCAGGCACCATCATATCTTCAAGAGCTGATAGTACCGTATTACCCCACTGGAACCAGCTCCCAATTTGGGTTTGGGAGGCAGACACCCTCTGTTCGTTTACGAGTATGCTAAAAACGTTCCTTTTTGATAAAGCTTATAGTTAGGGCTGGCTCAGGTGAGTCCTGAACCATCCCTTAGTTATGTGGCTTAGACTGCCGGGAGATTTCCCATGATGCACTGAGCTTCTCTCTCCTCCTCTCCCCCTCTATCCGTACGCATTCCTATCCCACTAATACGTGTTACTAACTCCAAGTTTTTGTGCTTTTTCGCCTTCTCACTTTCTGCAGGTATTTCCGCCTCTGGAACTGTAGATTCTGGATCGGTGATTGCCGGCCGTCTACTGCCCCCATGTTCCTGCTCCACACTCACTGCTGCATTTGTTATTATTATTAGTCTGATTTGTTGTCTCTCCTCCTGCTCTGTCTCCCCTCTCCCCCTCTCTCCTCCCCTTTCAACCCAACTCGGTCGATGCAGATGGCCGCCCACCCAGAGCCTGGTTCTGCTCGAGGTTTCTACCTGTTAAAAGGGAGTTTTTCCTCGCCACTGTCACCAAGTGCTGCTCATGGTGGGAACTGTTGGGTCTCTGTAAATAATATTTTAAGAGTATGGTCTAGACCTACTCTATGTGAAAGCGTCTTGAGATAACTTTTGTTATGATTTGACGCTATACAAATAAAATTGACTTGACTTGACTGTGGTCAATTGACAAAGTGCAGACATTTCCTGTTTTGTTGCCAATGAAAGGATGTAGCAATAAGCAACAAGATTGCTCCTTTGTGTTTGTCATTTTACACTGTGTCGCTATGACTATCAGCTAAGAATCCTGCCTACATTTAGGGCTTAAGTTGGGTCGAGAGTTGAGCCATACCATGCAGTGGAAATGTGGCAATAATACTCAGAAAGAGTTCTTACAAAACAAAGCAATGTGTCTGTTGACATGTTAGTTGAGGTTTAAGCATTAAAGTTTCAGCTGTGCAGTTTGCTGTGAAGTTCAAGTGCGATGAATGAAAGCAGTTGAAATTTCAGTTGAGATTCAGTAATGAAAGTGGCAGAGACATTCATTTATCAAAGATTATCACCCTGCAGCCCATGGCAATATACAAGAAAGTGAAAATGTCTGAAAAAAAACAAAACATGCACTTTGAGCTCTTTTAAAGAGTGAAACGTTGACAAACAAGAATCTGTTTAATATTTACATGTCAGCCTTAATGGGGGAGGTTTGAACTTCTCAACCATTGTCTGGCTTATTTCAAGGTTTCCTCTACAGCCATGCAAGCACTCGTAGTCAAAATACTAACATGCTGTTGTTTAGAAAGTATAATATTTTCTTTTTCTTTCCTGTGTTTAATTTTTGTATTATTACTTTTCTCCCTTATGTGCATTATTATGTTGTGTTTGTCACCGTGTATTATGTTGTTGGTCTTTTAGAAATACAAAATAAAAATTGAATTTTTTTTTTAGAAATTGTTTTGCAGGTATTTAGTCATAAACTAATGGAGGGCATGAATGTGTGTACAAAATTGAAACACTGAAAACCAACCAATGTCAATCCACATAGTATTTGTTGAGATATTTCAACCTGGACCAAAGTGGTAGACTCACTAGAGCCTTGTCGCTAGCATGTCTGAAAACAAGATGTCACAATCCCTCTGCTTTCCTGCACAGCAAATACAATTAATAAATATGTAATGTAAGTACAGCTTGCAACTAACTAAAGATTTCGTCCCACCCAAAAATCAAGATGCACACTGGTAATTGTATTAGGGTGTCTTTAGATTGAATTCTCACCAGAAGCTGCTGCAGTGCTGCCCCGGGCCACATTGCCTCAGTAACAGATTACCCATCAACAGGTCACCTTTCTCCAAAAACAGGGAAAAAAAATTATCAAAAAAATAAAATCATCTGAGGCAATTTCTATAGGCCTGCACCACTGACTTTGTTTTTCTTTGTGTGTGTGTCTGTGTTTCAGCTGGGAGGCAGGCCAATCCATACATAAAGTGTTATTTTCCTCCACACTCACCACGCGGGTCAAATGGATCTAATAAATCATAACTAAAAGGAATGAATTGGGTGTTTTTTTTTTACAGGGCTTTTGTCTGGTTTATTTAGGTGTATAAGTGGAGATAAAAAAGCCATCAGTCTCCCTCTACTGCCTGCACAGCTCAATTTGTCGGCAATGAAAGAGGGAAAAAGGGAATGAAGGAGAAAAAAAATGAGAGCTGAGACAGAGAAGTGGATAGAGAGGTGTTTTTGTCTGTTTCTGCCTTTCTTTTTGTCTTTCTTTGTCTCACTGAAGATCTCTTCACTCACGTCCTCTTTTTCTTTACTGTTTCCCTACCCCTCTAATTTCCTTCTTTTGTCTGTCTGCCTCTACACCTTTTCATTTTCATCCCTTGTTTCTTCTCTTCCTTTCTTAATGATCAGTACCCATTTCATCCTGGAAGAGTGGGGCTTCAGCCAAAGAGATCAAACAAAACTAAATGGGGAATAATCTGCCATTCTCTCAAAGTCAAAATCAAGTCAAATTTTATTAATATAACCCAAAATCACAAATCACAATTTGCCTCAGGGGGCTTTACAATCTGTACAGCATCCCTCGTCCTTAGACCACTGTTCTGTTCAGATGTAGATTGGTTTCAGGATATGATATGGCTGTTGTGTTCACAAACACCATGCATGGCACACCATACAGGAACAGGGGAATCAGTGTTAAAAGTGAGCTTGGAAAAGACAATAGTCCTGCCAAGCAGCACTCACAAAAGGCATTCTCTTGGCTGATCCGCACCTTCTGTGTGAATAGACAGGGCAGAGTCAACAATTATGTTCCCTCTAGTTCTATTTTAAGTCTATGGCTACAACATACATATTACATATAATATGTACATACATACATTCCACTGAGAAAAAGTCGAAGTTCATCGAACAGTAGTCATTGGATGGCTGGAGAAAGAGGATTTACTAAGAAAGCTGGAAACAGGGCCGCCACTCAGCCTGGTGGCCAGTTTGTCCCAGTGGCCACTGAAAAACATCCCCTCAATTTAAAGTCTATGGACCGAGCAGGAATGTGCAGTATGGGAAATACTAATGCACATGTGCAATGGGCTGCACAACACGGAAGCAAACCTGGAATCTTGTAAACTTTTTGTGCTTATGCGCTTGGAGAGTTTTATTCAAGCATGTGGGCACCAAAGTCAGGTGTCGCAGTGCTGACTCGAATTTTACTCCTTTCACACTACAACTGCTTTGTAAGCCTACAGGACTCACAGAGGATGTTAAGAGTACACATCAGAACATTATGAATGGCTCTACGGTAAAATTGCTGAGACTGATTTCAGAGGCTGCTATAAAGTTAATTCAAAGACAACATAAACGTGGATTTTCCCTGGGTCGCGTGGACGGAGGCGAAGATTGGTCTATGCAAGTTAAAAATGTTCAGTTTGAACTAAAGATTTGTGCTCTTATGAGGCTGTATGACTTCACTTCATGAATGTACAGAGAAAGACAAAACAGGAAGGACACTAGAAGAAAATAAGAGAAAGAACTGGTCTGAGCTGCCACACAAACACACACAGTCAATGTGTAATGTTATGCTATGTTGCTAGCTAGCTACTGCTAATGTCTGTACACTTATGTTTTCTGTTTGGAGCAGATAAACACCAATCCAACAGTCAGATTCATGTGAATAACATGGGGCAAAATGCGTAGTCTCACCACACACGGTACAAGTCCTGCTTCCTTTGAAGTCAAGTTCTAACAGGTTGCTACGAACATCACACTCGTACCTCTCAAACAAGGAACAGAATAGAGATAAAATGTCACACATTTGAATGGGGTGAAACATACTGTATATGCTGCACAATGTCATTACAACCGTGATTACTGCTAAAGCTGAGGTGTGAAAGTTGCTAAAATTATTTTAGCACTCCATATCACCGCTACCACCGTTTTCAGCAGCTATTAGATCAGTCAGTTTTGCACACCTCTCTGTGACAAAGAGAGAGAGTGCTCCAGCATGAGTTGACTGTTTCCTGCTGCCAGATAAGCTGCCCTTCATCAGCTGAATACAGCAGAGGCTCTTATCTAACTTATCATGACAATACTTGTTTGTATACTTGTGTTCCTTCTCTTTAACTGCATTTCTCCTTGCTGAAATCTGCTCAAACTGTTGGGATGACTGACAGCAACTCAATAAAGCGCATCCATGCAACTATCTACCTGACATCACTGTCTCCTTTCTGCTCAATAGTAACAAAGAAAACGTCACTGTATCATCCTTGTGTAACTGTCTGACAGCTCCATTGATTGATTGTGCTTGAAAACTACATGTGTACCATTTTCAGACTTGTCATTTCGAAAAATAAACAAAAAAACAAAACAAAGTGATGAGGCTTGGTTGGCTGACACCTTGTCAGATGGGGAATACTCTTCTCATTAATCCCAATAATTTAGTGTGTATCATCCATTATGTAACAAAGACATAGATGCCCACTTTTGACAACACATCCCACATGCAACACACCTTGCTGGTTCTCTGAATGCTCAGCAATCCATTTCTTGTATTTAAGGAAATATGGGATATCAAATGTCACACTCACACCAAGTAAGACTATCTGTTGGTCATATTCTGCTACTTACACAACACTGATCCAATCTCAGCTATCACTTCACATCAGTCTGTAATCCTCATATGTTCACGATGCTGCACTGTTTGGCTCACAAAAACAGATAAGTACATTAAAGCTGAACCTGTAAAGCCCCCAAATAACAAATAATCATTGTTGACCATCAATCACAATTTAAGCTGGATCAAGCGTGCCAAGCATTGCCAGGAGAGTGCGGTTGAACCGCTCAGGCTGAGGATCACCTTGAGGGTGGTAGGGTGTGGTTCTGGACTTGCGAATGCCAAGCAGAGTCAAAAGCTCTTTTATGAGTTTGCTTTCAAAATCTCAGCCCTGGTCTGAGTGGATGCGAGCAGGCAACCCATAATGCACGAAGAACTTCTCAAAAAGGACTTTGGCAACAGTAAGTGCTTTCTGATCTTTTGTGGGAAATGCCTGAGCATACTTGGTATAATGGTCAGTAACAACTAGCACGTTAGCTATGCCTTTAGAATCTGGCTCAATGGACAGAAAATCTATGCAGACCAGGTCTAGAGGGCCATTGCTGGTGATCTGCTGTAGAGGGGCAGCTTTCTGCGGAAGGGACTTCCTAGCTACACATCTTCCACAGTTCTGGATGTATGTTGCAATTTCAGAGGCCATTTTGGGCCAGTAAAACTGGTCCTTAATGAGCTCTATGGTTCGTTCGGTGCCGAGGTGACCAGCATCACCGTGCAAAGATTTCAACACCATTTGCCGATACTTAACAGGTAAGATAAGCTAACTCACTTCCCGTCCAGAGGTGACTCTGAACAGAAGGCCACGCTTTACCTTAAGTTTGGAATTTTCTCGCTGCAGCAGGGTAATGTCTGGGTTTGGATGCCTAGGAGCTGGGACACCTTGGCCTCTCTCAACCTGGAGCTTCACTACCCCTATGACTAAGTCAGAGTCTTGAGCCTTGGAGACCAGCATATAGATCAGGGATGGCGTCAGGTGAAACACCTAGCTGATCAACAAATCTGGTGGGGGGTTGGTAGGATTCACCGGTACTGATCCTACGACATAGGGCTTTTATGCCAGAGGGAGGTACATCCACCCATCCCTCGTCTGTTTCTTGTAGACTCCTGGACAGTAAGTCAGCATCAATGTTTTCACGACCAGGCTTGTAGCGGATGTTGAAGTCATAGGTGGAGAGTGCCGCTAGCCACCTGTGACCTGTCGCGTTCAACCTGGCAGTCGTCAAGACATATGTGAGTGGATTATTATCTTTTCTCACTGTAAACTTTGCACCATACAAGTAGTCGTGGAACTTGTCAACCACTGCCCATTTCAAAGCTAGAAATTCTAGCTGATGGACTGGATAGTTCCGTTCGGCTTGATTCAACTTGCGGCTGGCAAAAGCAACTGGGCGGAGCCCTTCTGGGTGCTCTTGATTCAGCACAGCTCCCAGCCCGTTCAGACTTGCATCTACATGCAGGATGTAACGTTTAGCCGGGTCAGCGAAGGCCAAGACCGGTGCATGTGTGAGCTTGTACACAATGTTCTGAAAGGCGTCTTCACAAGCTGGAGTCCAACAACTACCAAAAGGCTCAGCGACTCGGAAGTAACTCTCTTTCTTTCCTTTGATGACATCCTTCCTACTCCTCTGTGCAGAAGGGTATCCTTTCGTCAGCTCAGTGAGTGGGCGGACGACGGCGGAATAGTTCTCAATGAACCGCTGGTAGTACCCACAAAATCCCAGGAAGGACCTCAACGATTTCAAGTCAGTGGGTTTCTTCCAGTGGGTCACTGCCCTCACTTTTTCTGGGTCAGTGGCGACTCCAGAGGCAGAGACAATGTGCCCCAAGAACTTCACCTGGGGTTGGCAAAATTGGCACTTGTCAATGGAAACTTTGAGGCCACATTCCTCCAGCCTATCCAGTACTTTTAGTAGACGCTCCTCATGCTCCTCTAGTGTCTTACCAAAAACAATGAGATCATCCAGGTACACAAGGACCTGTATCAGATTCATGTCTCCGAGGGCTTTCTCCATTAACCTTTGGAAGGTTGCAGGAGCACCAGTGATGCCTTGAGGCATTCTCTCGAACTGGAAAAGGCCGAGAGGACAGATAAAAGCTGTTTTCTCCTTATCTGCCTCGGACATCTGCACTTGGTAATATCCGCTTCTCAAATCCAACACAGAGAACCACTTGCTCCCTGTCAAGCAATCCAGCGCATCTTCTATGCGTGGCATTGTATACTGGTCTGGAATGGTTCTGGAGTTCAGCAGCCGATAGTCAATGTACATTCGTACTTTGCCATTCTTTTTTCGTACTATGACAATCTGCGATGCATAGGGACTCCTTGACTCTTTGATTATTCCAGCTGCCAAAAGTTCTTGAAGATGGCACCTAACATCCTCAATGTCGGCTGGGACGATTCTGCGGGATCTCTCCCTGAATGGCCTAGTGTCTCGCAGCCTTATATGGTGAGTCACACCTTTTGCTAAACCAACGTCCCACTCCTCAGGGGCTGAGCAGTGAGTGGCGATCCCCATCTCTCTTTTTCATGTCTGTTGGGGTTGCACCATGTGATACAGACATAACAGTCAACTGGTGCTGTAACTGTTGCACTTGCTGCCTTAACTGCTGGACTTCACCTTCTGCTCCAGTATCTGTAACTTTCTTGGTTGGTTTCACCGTTAACTCCGTGTGTATGTCTTGTCGCTTGTTTGTTAACTCTTTAAGCTCAGCGCGTAGCTCTTTGATCTCCGCTTTTAGCTCTTGAACCTCTGTTGATTTGGCTTTGGTCTCCTCTCCAACTTTTACTTGTCTCACTGTAGTGTTTAACTTACGCCGTGCCGTCTCATATTCTTCCTCCTCCCGGATCTCATTTAGCACCTGCAGGAAGGTAGGGGGTTTCTCCCTCCTTTCTCTCAGTCTCAGCTGTAATAGCATGATGTCTGACTCAGCAGCACCCCTTATGAGTTGGTCGATGCGTGCACGATCTGCTCTGTGACTGGGAAGACCCCCTCTTTGTACCACTTTGGTCAGCGAGCGCTCCAACCGTCTCAAAAAGTCTGATAGCTTTTCTCCTCGCCGTTGATGGAGGCTCCTGAAAGCAAAATACAAGTCTTCACCAGACTCAGGGGTCCCAAATGCACTCTCTAGAGCCTCTACATAACACTCAGGGCTTGAATCTGGGTTATTTAACCGTACAGCCTGGATGATCTCCAGCGCGGGCCCCTTTAAGCTCTCTGCTATTCTCTTTCGCTTCTCTCTGTCAGAACAGTCACACTCTTCAATCATCAGGCGGGCCTGCTCAAGCCAGTGTTCAAAACTCTCCTCACCTCCTGGTGTGGGAAGGTGACCAGAGAATGTCCAAAGACGTCTAAACGCATTGTTCTCACTGGTAGGTCGCATAGTTTTTTCGAACAGGTCTCCAACTGCACGTATGATAGATTCAGGTGAGTTCTCCCGTGGAACATCTGTAGACAGCATGGCATGAACATCATTAACAGTTTTTCCCTCCTCTTTCATTAGCTTGTTGAGCTTGGCTACGAAGTCATCAGCAGGACTCGCAGATTCAACAAAGAGGGATATCTTCCAGGCAGAACCTCCGTTCAATGGCTGAAGATGAGGTGGTATGCGGTCTGGGTGAACATCTTGACGGCCTTCACAGAGTACTAGGCTGTTGCTTGTCTGAGTGTCAGGTCTTATGTCTCTTACCTTTACTCTTCCAAAAGCTTTCACTGTCTCAGCAGTCTCTTCAATGTCTGCCTGATCAATGTCAGCAGGAATGTCATGCAGCACAAAGGCCCGGTTTGGGTCTATGCCTGCCTCACTGCACCAGCTACTAAGCTCAAGTGCTATCTGAGAATCTTTTTGGGTAGCCATTATATTAACCCTACTGCTGGTGTGTTAAGCTGTGTAACACTGAAAACAACGTACCCCTTTAAAGAGCAAAAACTAGAAGGTTAAGCATGGGAATATCCCAGCGGTGCCTCCAATTTGTGTAACATCCGCCTCATGTACATATAGGGGGGGCCTGGCTTACTCTTATGATATTCCCTTTGTTTATGCTTCTAAATAAATAAAACACCACACAACCAAACTTTAAATGTAAAGACTCTTTAGTTCTAAATTCTTACTCTCAAAATAAATAAAAGGAAATTGAATAAATCACTTGGATATAGTGAGATTGTTGTATTTAACAGAAATAGTATCGGTTTTACTATTATTCAGTCTCTTATAACATCAAATAAAATGAAGCAAAACTTAAATACAGGATATGATGGACCCACACGCACTCACACACTCACACCTGGTCCACAACAGTCTCTACAAGTCATCTAAACCCCCTGTTGCAGGCCTGTGTTGTAGCTTGGGTGCGTTGTGGCCTAAAACAAACTGGCCGCTTCACTTTTAATAAGCAGAAGAAAAATAAAAGGCACGTGCAAATCTAGTACTCACATCTCCCGACACAGCAGGAAGGACGCAGATCCTACGTAGTTCACAGGAGCGTTGCTTCCCTCTTTAATGCCGTCAAAACGTCCGTCTCCTTCTCCTCTCGATTGTTCACAAAGTTCTTTTTTCATCAGGTTCACTGGCCGTTCCCCATAAAAATATAAACTCTGATCCACCAAATCACTCCAACACGGACTCGGTCAAGTTAACTCGTCTCCCTCCTCTCGTCGCTCTGCTCACTTCAATCAAACATCCCGCTCTGTCCCACCCCCTCACCTACAGACTGCCTGCGATTGGCCGGAGGTACCCGAGCTCTACACATGCCAATACTGTCAAAGAAATAAATGATTGACTCTCAAAACAAGTAATAATACAGTGAGCCTAAACAACACACAATGACTCATATCTCACACTATGAAATTAAATGGCATAACTTGTATTTTAACAAATCACTTCTTTTGCATTTTTAAATTGTTCTGCATTTTAACCATATTTATGAACTTTTACCCACTTCAATACATAATGAACTTTTATGAATTATGAATATTTGTTATCAAAATAAATCAATTATTTTAGCAAGGGCTACATAAGATTTAAGGGATTATTTGTTGAGGTTGTATTAATTGACTTATTTGATGACTTCGGGACAAGGGAAATCAACAAGCTGAAAACACAGCTGATATGGCTGAAATGTAAACAAAGCATCAACATCCAGCAGACACAGAGCATGGTTATTGTGATGTATCCAGTTCTCTGTAATGTGGGCACAACAGTCTCTGATTTCCCATTACTTTTTATGTAGAGCCATCATCAGCTCAAAATCAGCTAATTCCCATTTACCTCAGCTGTGTAATTCAGTGCTAAATAAAAAATGCCAGTATGCTTACACTTAGCACAACATAGTGACCATGCTAAACATCACATGCTAGACATTAGCATGTTAAGACTGTCATTGTGAGCATGTTGGATGGCCTTTGTCTATGTTTATTATATTGCCACACTAAAGTTTTGCTCTGGCAAAATGGAAGGAAAGAGGCTTTCCCTGTTTTCAATACATAAATGCAACATATTAACTGGTCTGAGTGTTCCTATGCCATACCACAGAACATACAAAGGGGAATAAACGGACATTGAATGTAATTTACCATTGCAAATGGACTGCTGTGGCAGACACATTTGTGTCTGTGATTGATTGTCTGGTAGAAGCAGATGTGATATTTGCAGCACTGCACCAGCATGGCAGCTGGTCAGTGTGGTAGAGGCTTTTTCTAAATCCCTCGTCAGTTTTTGGTTTGACAAAACCATCCTTTCCTTGCTAACTGAAAACTTTTCTTACATACATTATGATGTTTTTGGATGAAAAGGTCCCATTTTCAACATGTGTTATCTTATTGCTGTGGACACCGTAGTTATATCTCAAGCAGCTGGCACTGCCAACTTTCAATAGTTGTTATCACTGGTACCATGGAAGTGACAAAGGTGGTACTACAGATGGTGTGTCATCACATAGTGTATTATCTGTTCATATCCAAATAATATATTTGTATTCAGTTATGTTGTAATGTACAGTACCTACTAGCCACTATCACCCCACAGCCTGTTAACTGCCAACGAATTGTGATGATTGGATAGATATCACTGCTTGTGCCAACATGCAGTTGGATGTGTGATGTTAAAAGGATTTTATTGTCCACATGTTTTCAGCTCTGTATTCCGCTGCTGCAGAGCTGCCACGTAGCTTCAAATCCATCCATAGTGTGCCATTTCTAGATCAGCTCTGTTTAGTTTGGATGAACAGCTGGCCAGATGTGGCTGCTTCTTGACGCCATCAGGGACATTTTCTGAGTCAGCAGATGGTTGACGCACCGCAAAACACTGCTTGACTACTGAGGTGTCTGAGCTAAAAGATGTCTCTGCCATGTGTGTTTAATGTTTAGGTAGGCCTATGTCAAAGGTCTGGCGCCATCCACGATGGATGTCCCTTGGGAGTCGTTTTCCTAAGTTCCAAAGAGATGAGATCAATTTTAACATGAACTATATGTTCCACATTCCCTTTTAGTAAAATAGCCATATATGGTTATGAGGTTGGCTCTGAGCCTATCCTGACACCACACATCAGCTATACCATGAGGCTTTATAAGGTGTAGTTTGAGTGGAAAATGAGAGAGATTCACATTGACTTTGGATCTTTTCACAGGCAATCCATGGTGCTTGTTTTGATGCTGTACTTTTTGTAATAAACCTTTTTATACAACTAAGTCGGTGTCAGCGGAGATTCCTTCATCATCATCACATCATCGCTACAGAAGATGCAACACTACCCTCTGAAAACAGTAAGTGAGTTTGGAAAGGAAATGACACCTCGAATGCTCCAACGCTTTAACTCAATACAAGGATTGATTATATACCATATCTGGTCTGGGAACTCCTTGGAATCATCTAGGAAAAGCTGGAGAATGTTGCTGGGGAGAATGGCCATCTGGCTTCATGGGTCTGAACAGCCAAACCCAAACAAAGTCTAAATTCAGACAGTTGAGTCAACTTGTTGTGCATCATAATCATTGATGGATAAAATGTGTCTTTGAGTTAAACAGAGACTGCTTTTTTGGACTGCGGCTGCTTGTTAATTTGTGGAGCTCCATTAGTCCTTTTAGGTCCACCGCATTTTGAATCAGGTCTAATTGGGATCGGATGTGACTGTCCTCTGGTCCATTTTGGATCGGGCATCTCGTTTTTTTTTTTTATATAAAATCATGCATGTCAGGTTTGGGTAGGTTTTCTAATGGGTCTGTTTTGGGACCTGTGAAGACCTTTAGTGTGACATCCTACTTTTAGTCCGCCAGCTCAGTCGCAGCTACCATAAACACACCTGCTTTTCTTTTCTTTCCTACAGAGGACATCGGGTCATCACTGGCACACGGAAAGGAAACCTCTCTTGGTGTGTCTGAACAACGAATATGGGGGATATTTTTTTTTTCTTAACGTCTCAGTGTTTCTTCTCCCTGCAGCAATCACTGGTGGCTGACTACGCACACACACACTCAAAGTTTTTAATATTCCAAACACATTTCACAAAAACTTTGTGAAGCAGGAAATGATATTTCTCCCCAGCAGTGTGATTTAAGTAGGGTTGATTCCGTGCATGTCCTTCAAGGTTTAAGTTAATCACAGGGCTGCTTCTTTCCTCTCCGCCTCCTTCTTCTCTGCCAGATGGGAAACAATGATTTAGTGAGCACACAGGCCACTGTTTTGGAATGAGAAGTAGATAGAAAGAGGCTGTCTTCTGTAATAAAAATGACTGGTTCAAACTGCTTAAAATTACTTACTTTCAATGTGTTTAAACATCACATTACTTCCTGCTGCATGTCAGTGTAAGACTGTTCAGGTTGGCGATTTCTCTTCAACATAGTGACTCAGTGTCGAAGCGTTGTATCCAACAGTCAGCGCAGGTTTCCTTCAACCAGGATTATGATCTTTTTTCTTAAACTCATCCAAGTGTTTTCACACTTTCACCATTGGGTTCACTTCATCCCATGACACCCGACTGATATATTTTGTGTCAAAAAAATTGATTTTCAGAGTCACAACTCTGTACCCAGAGTGCACAATTTTTGCAAAGTGGCAACAGTCTGAATTTCAGTGACACATGACATTCAATGACCCAAAAACACTTTTTACCATACACTATCATTACAGATGAAGGAGCTGGGAAATTATGAATACATGAATACTAGTGTCATAAACACTGAAATTACTTTTGAATTTCTATTTGGGCTACTGGCTCAAATTCTGATAACACAAAGTGCTATGCAAGGGCCATAAATTACATGTTACATCTTTTTTGTAGCGGTCATGTGTCCTGGGGGTCAGCACAAAGTCAGTGACCAGAAAAGAACTCTAATGGTCATGCTTTACAGGCCCAACAAACACGGAATCCTAGAGTTGCAAAACATTTTTTCATTGAACAACTGTGATGAATGGGGAACCATCTTGGGGAACAGTATCTGGTTCTCTTAAAGGAGTGCTCCAGTGATTTACTAAAGTCGGGGGAATTGTGTTCTTACATATTTAAAAAACAATGGTCAAAAGCAAATGAAGTAGAAGCCCAGGTCTGAAGACTGTCCATTTGTTCGATTGATTGAGCCAGATTGCAAAGAAACGAAAAAAAGACACAGACTTCTTGGAGAAAGTTTGGGGATACAGGGGTGTGACCATTCAGTACAAGCTCTAAAGACTTTTGTCCTCAGATTTGAATGAACTAACCATTGTATGATCCCAGGTCATTTGACACACACAAAGTCCTTAAGCCTCGGCATGACTTTTATGGTGCACTCCGTCATACTACAACACTTAAACTGCACGTGTATTGAACCCACAATCACCTGCACTCGTTAAGGCATATTACAGATTGCCCAAGGACTAACTGCCTGGTAGAACGGCCAAATATGGATGTGGCAGCTTGCAGGTCAGACTACAGGAGACTGTAAACTGTATGAATCTTTTCTTTCAGGGAAAATATAAAAGGAGATTGGATTGTGATCTACTTTAGGAAACAATCCCACAGGATTTGACTGCTGGATTCCCAAAAGAGACAAAAAGTCAAGTGTAGAAATGATTTAGTGGAGAAGCAGCAGAGACTCTCCTGAGAGCTCCTCATACACCCTGATGACATCACTGCTACATGCTGTCAGTACAGAGCCTGCTGGACCGGTGAGCTGTGCAGTTAGGATACAGACTGGAATTCATGAAAGAATACTAAGAAGAAAATTGTGGTCCATTTCGAAAGTGCCTTACAGTTCGAGTGAAGCATGTCTTTTTCTGCCCTTTCCCTGACCTTGAAAAACACTTTGCATGTCTGTGTGGTATCTTGGTGCCCAGCACAGCATGCACTGTGCACAGGTGGGAGGTTCATTCAAATGAAGCAGCGCAAAGTGAGTTGTTGGTATTTCGGTAGAAACAAAGTTAGTGCTGACAATAGATGTCTCAGGACCATGTCTGTGTCTGGCGCAACATCACTTAGCTGTCAGTCTGGTGATTTTATTAACAAGAACAAATAAAATACTTACAGCAAATGCCCAGCAGTGATGGAATATTGTTAAAATGTAAATCCCTCTCCAACATGTGTTTAAATCAGCATAAAGAAAAGTTAGTTTTAATGTGTTTAAAGTCGGTAAATCAGTCTGTATTGAGCCACACAACACTATTCCAGCTAACCAGAAACAAGGGGCTTTGGTGCTTATGCCAGGTTCCAGGCTGCTGGAAGAGTTGCACTCCGACCTCTGCATGTGCCACCTCTACACCGTGATAGTAATGGAATGTAAATAAGCACAATAGTAAGAAAAAATCTAAATACTGTCAGGGATATAACCCTGCCACATGGCATATATCCCTAGAATTCACAATAAACAATGTAGCTCCATGTATCACTGATGGTATAGTATAAGTTACTGTTCCTGTTGAAGTTACTAGTGATAATATTACCGATACATAGGCTAAGCTGCTCCTTGGCTTAGACTTTGGCTTAGATAAGTATTTGACTCTGTTTTTTCCGTACACCTGCATCTTCTGTAAACCTGTACAGGTGAAGAGGTGGTTTAAGTTATTACCACCACACTGACAAACAAGGTCAAGGCCAAGATCATCCATCTGTCCTAATATGTGTCCAACTAAGAACCAATTCATAGCCCATCAGAAGAAGGATAGAAGCTGTGGGCTTAAATGTGTGCGTGTGTGTGTGTGTGTGTGTGGGTAATGCAGGACAGTGAGAGAGACAACAAGCATGCCCTGGTGTCAGGGTTTCTGTGTGCGTGTGTGAGTGTGTTAGTGTGGGCTGTCAGGGAGTTGGTGGAAAAACAGAGCTGACAGGGGAAGAGGCCATGATGGCCTTCCAGTCCAAAACTCCTCTGCTTAATGTCAGCCTGCTAATGGAGCCAGTGGCAGGTCTTGTCCCTTGCCGCCTCCACCTGTCCCAGCTGAAAAACAAAAACTAACACACCATTCACACATTCCTTTCAGCTGCTCTCACCAATGAAGATCAAGTACAGCCGCGGAGAAACTTTGGAGGAAACATCTCTGTTGAATGTAAATCCCCGGTTGCTCTACAGACAATGCTGCTGAGGCCAGCCCGTGTGTAGGTACTGCTGTATCATCAGGCATCTCTGGTCAGAAACAACTATTCTGATTGCTCACCAGAAGCTTTTAGAAGTACAGTTAACGTTGGTTCTCCACTGCCATGAAAGCAGATTTTGACACTTGTCACTTTTGATGAATAAATCAAATGTTCCTCGGGAGCTATGCCATACAGGATACTTGGGACTTGTGGAGGAAAAGCATTGCTGCACTGGGTCAAAGGTACAGCTTTAGGGGTCTCCTGCAGTAGTCATTGAGGAGTCACCAGGAGAAGCAGAGGCTACATACTTTCCAACAGAGAACAGATATTTCAGAAATGTATGATGACTAGCTGATATGTCCCAGTACCCACACATCATGGAAAGAGTTGAACTCATCCAATTCCTGGATTCAGTGTGACTGTTCCTAATGTTCCCATTAAGTCTGAGTCTTGTACCAGAGCTATCAGGTAAATCAGGTCAAGAATCAAATCAGGTATCAAATGAACGGATGATGGAGTTATTTTTCATTGTGTACTGAAATGAGATGAAACCACCTACCTGGGATGTAGGAACTAAACCTGTACATGAATTACATTATGTATAATAAAATAAAATATTTTTTCCAGCCTCTGTTAAAGGGGATTGAAATGGTTCTATGTGTCTTGATAAAGCCATCTTCTCAACTGAATGACACCTTTACCACCACTGAGGAGTCTCAATCATGTAAAATGCAGAGGCCAGAGGGTCCTGTGAGAGTTGTTGGTTTTATCCTCTCTTTTCAATAGTCATAGGTCTTTGTGCTGCTTGATCTTCAGTGCTATTTCCAGCCATAATGGCTTAACCGCACACAATGAAGGTCCTAGTCAAATGCCATTCAAATCAGCGGTGATGGAGCCAGATGTGTGGCCTTTGTGAGGCTGCCATTTGGGTGGAAAATTTGCAGCCTTACCAGCATTCAGTGTCCAGGGACTGTCTGTGGTTTAAAACTGAGTTATGAGTTTATTTCATGTGGGCCCTTTCCAGTCCCCAGAGAAGAGAAAAAAACCTGTTGCAGAGAGTAGTAGCTCGCAGCCACCATTTTCCACTCAAAAGAGCTATAGCATAGCAGTTATGCAGATACAGGTCTTATTATTTTTGGCAGTTTATTTTTTAATAATGTATCATAGCACAGGAGGAAGGGAAAAGGAATAAGGAATCATGTTGAACGGTTAACTCTTCAAAAGTAGGAAAGAGAAAGTGGTGTTTTTCTTGTAGTGTGCCCTTCCTCTCTCTTAATCTGTCTCTAAGTCAAAGCTCCTTGAAGCTATTAATCATTGATGAATGAGTAGTATGCATAGCATTCGTCCTGCTCCAGTTGACGGATGGAAATGTATGACCTGGGCACGGCAAGGCACATCCAAACACAGTCTAACACTCCCATTCTTAACTGCTTCTTCCCTCTTTCAGTCATAAATACAAGTCATTCATTACACTGGATTGGTGTGGAAACTCTTTTCCATTTTTCCATTTTTTCGCATTTAAATGAGCAGAGCACTCCCGTTATGTCAAATAAAAATACATACTGTCAGACAACCCTTGAGAGTATTTATGGTGTTGCATTCATTTGTAGACACAAGTGACAAAAAGAGAGTTCAAATCCTGCTTACTTATGATTACAGTGGTAATGACTCCATGAAGTGGACGTGACTGTCGGTTTCAGAAAGTGAACTCCTATAGCATTGTCAGACTCACAAAGGACATTTAAAAACAAGGATCTACATTGATGCAGCAGATCCAGAGATGTAGCCTTTTTATATTCCACAAATACATATATATATATCCCACAATGCAACTCAACCAGCGACAGTTTGGTGAGATATTCAGGTATGTTACACTAGTAGCAGCTAATGCATCCTGGAGCCTGCAACATGCAGCAGAGATGAGCAGTGGGCTGCAGAGGTCAGTCTGGTCAGATCATTTCTCTCTCACTCCACATCAACAAATGTTTTATTTTCTCTGAATTGAATCATCAAGAGATTTACGGTCTGTATAAAGTTGATTGTCATTTAAGATTCAATATTGTCTGGAATTTGGTTATCATAATACTGAGATATACAGATCTTACATGCCGTATCATTTGTACATACAGTAAATAATAACTGAGTTAGCTCATAACAAAACTTATCTCAAGACACTTTTTACATAGAGTAGGTCTAGATCATACTCTTTAAAATATTATTTACAGAGACCCAACAGTTCCCACCATGAGCAAGCACTTGGCGACCGTGGCGAGGAAAAACTTAACAGGTAGAAACCTCGAGCAGAACCAAGCTCTGGGTGGGCGGCCATCTGCATCGACCGAGTTGGGTTGAAAGGGGAGGAGAGAGGGGGAGAGGAGAGACAGAACAGAAGGAGAGACAACAAATCAGACTAATAATAATAACAACTGCAGCAGTGAGTGTGGAGCAGGAACATGGGGGCAGTAGATGGCCGGCAATCACAGATCCAGAATCTACAGCTCCAGGGGCAGAAATACCTGCAGAAAGTGAGAAGGCGAAAAAGCACAAAAACTACTGGGAAGAAGTGGAGTTAGTAACATATATTAGTGGGATAGGAATGCGTACAGATAGAAAGGGAGAGGAGGAGAGAGAAGCTCAGTGCGTCATAGGAAGTCCCCCGGCAGTCTAAGCCTATAACAGCATAACTAAGGGATGGTTCAGGACTCACCTGAGCCAGCCCTAACTATAAGCTTTATCAAAAAGGAATGTTTTTAGCAGACTCTTAAATGAAGAGAGGGTGTCTGCCTCCCAAACCCTAATTGGGAGCTGGTTCCACAGAAGCTATCCTATAGCTTGATAACTAAAGGCTCTGGCTCCCATTCTACTTTTAGAGACTTTAGGTACCACAAGTAACCCTGCATTCTGTGAGCGTAGTGCTCTAGTGGGGTAATACGGTATTATCAGCTCTTTAAGATATGATGGTGCCTGACCAATAAGAGCTTTGTAAGTGAGGAGGACAACTTTAAATTCTATTCTAGATTTCACAGCTAAGAGAAGCTAATATTGGAGAAATATGTTCCCTTTTGCTAGTTCCTGTCAGTACACGTGCAGCCGCATTCTGGATCAGCTGGAGAATCTTTAGAGACTTATTGGGGCAGCTTGATAATAAGGAGTTACAATAAACCAACCTAGAAGTAACAAATGCATTTTATTCTGCATCTTTTTGAGACAGGATATGCCTGATTTTTATAATGTTACGTAAGTGGAAGAAGGCAGTCCTTGAAGTCTGTTTTATATGGGCATTAAAGGACATGTCCTGATCAAAGGTTACTCCTAGATTCCTTACAACGATGCTAGAGGCCAGGGCAATGCCATCTAGAGTAACTATATCTATACATAGTGCGTCTCGCAGGTGTTTAGGGCCAAGAACAATAACTTCAGTTTTGTCTGAGTTTAACAGCAAGAAATTGCAGGTCATCCAGTTTTTTAAGTCCTTAATACATGCCTGAAGCTTGGCTAACTTACCGGTTTCATCTGGCTTTATCGATAAGTAGCTTTAAGTATCTTCTGCATAGTAGTGAAAGTTTATGGAGTGTTTCCTAATAATATTGCCTTAAGGAAGCATATATAAGGTGAATGAAACTGGTCCAAGCACAGAACCTTGTGGAACTAACTTCGGTGTGCACGTAGGATTCAATAAATTACCAAGCAGGTTAAAAGTTAATCTATAACGGTTCTCAGGACAAGAAAACCTGGAGTCCAAACCTTCAAAAGTGCAGTTTATCAATAGAGACTTCTCATGGTGAAACCCCAAACATGAACTCATTTCTAATTTGAATGACTCCCTTCCTTGGAGGCACTACTAGAAAAATGTTGATATAGCTCTGATTTTACATGAAAACATGTAGGTTACTGAAAGATCATCAATATCTGTTGGTGTAACTAACTCATTTAAGAATAAAGAGTGTATACCTATAGATGCTAAAACAGGATTAACAATAGAATAAAATCAATGAAACTAAAAAAAGGTGTTTCCTTGTTTCCTGGTCTCGCTCAGTCTGGATATTTTTGTAAGTTTTGTTATGTTCAATAAACCTTTTGGAGTTTTGTGTCTGCAATTGGGTCCTTTCCCTGTGCCTCCGTGCCCCACTGTGACAGATGTTCCCCTATGTGAACAATTGATGCTGGAATTAAGATTCAATCAACCTCTGTTGGGAAGGCACTTCAGTGGTGAACATATACTTTTATCCTCCCTTTAAGAAGGAAAAAAGGGAGAATCAATGATCTCCCATATTGATGAGAAACGCCCGTTTGTTTTAAGGCTTCCGGATGAAAAGCTGTTGACTCTTTAATTGAAATATTTGCTGCGTGTTGAGCACAGGTCCACTGGCAGCTGCTGTTTAGGGCCTGCTTTGCATTTTCTCTCTGCTTATTGACGTCTTGTCGCCCTCCAGCAGCCAGTTGAATGTTAAGAGGATTAAGAAGTTGCAGTGAGGAGGAGGAGACAGAGGAGAGGCACACATTCTGCTCTCATCCTGTATTACCTGGCTGTGCTTATAGGCTGCACATCAGCTTACAGCTGTGATTAGACACATCTACAGTAGAGGGCTGAATGAGGGGGTACAAAGCCAGCTGATCCTCATTGAAGTCATGGAAGGAAACTTTCTCCATGTTTCCAGTCTATAGAGATGGTGCTTCCCTAGTATGGCTTCTAGTAACAGCTGACGTGTGATGGATGACTGCGATGGGATTATTTTAAACAATCTTAAAGTGGCTATAATGGATATTTTTAGAATAACAATGAATCAAATGTCAACGAGAAAACAATGTGACTCTTTAACAGAGCGTTACAGTGAGTTGTTTGGATGCAGCATGCAGCTGTTGAAAAAGCTCTGAAAACTCAGTGTAGAGTAGCTGCTCAGCAGCAAACAGCAGACAGACACAGTTAGGGACTGGTGAGCTGGTGAACACAGAGGAGCATTTAGTAGCTAAAGAGCCAGCATTTTCCCTCAGGAGACCAAAAGCTAAATGAGAGAAAATATTGGACACACATTCAGAAGGTGACACAAACATGACTGAATGCTAATGTTGCTCCATGACTGCTGGTTGTGAAAATAAGTAACTGTTTGCTAACAATTTCATGTCATTTTATAAGGTGATGAGACATCAACGTTGTGTTCACAACTTGTCTCCCCTCCCCCAGGAAGCCAGGAAAAGCAGTTACTGCAGGTTGAATTCAGTAGATAATATTATTCCTACAAAAATACCCACTTCATGTCACCCTGACATTTTACTGTTTTAAATGCTGGTGTGACCAGGCCATTACCATGAACATGGCTGCTGTAGTTTATTTTGAGATAATCTCACATACATAAATTCTCACTAATGCACCAAAGGTGTAAGGCTGAAAATAGTCCCCAACTAAATGCACTATTTCCTTCTGTCTGTATCTAAAACACTGTATTTTGCCTTCAATAGGAACCAGTGGGCTTAAGGAAATATTGAAGGAAGAAAACATTGGTTACTTTAGGTGTTTTCTGAGGATTTGTTGTCAGTAAGAAAAATTAAAATAAAAGTCTCTCCATCTTATCAATCAGCATCTTATGAGTGATGTGGACCTGCAGGAACACAGTTTTCTGCCAAAGTTTGGGTTATTTCATGACTTTGTTTCTGTGTTTGTGTTTGTGCCTGTGCCTGTGCCTGTTTTAGGGGTGAGCAGCACTCTGTTGGAAAAAAAGCAATGTCACCTATTTCCATGAACCAATCAGCTGTGAAGTTGTTCTCTTATGTTGCCAGCTCTGATCAATCAAACTGGATCAAACCACAACCACTAAGTTTTTATATGTGACAAACTTTAGTATTGAGCCATTACTCGCATGGCACTCACCATAACATATGACCTGACACACGACTTTACTTCCATCTGGTACGTCTATCTAGCTTTAGCTTTGATTATGCTTATTAAGTAATAAATATTCAATTCTATGGAGACATTTTAATTATTTTTAAAGTTTTATGGGACTTGTTCAGAACTTATGAACTCTAATGTCCATCTAGTCTCAAAATTAAATGATGATCTTGCTATGAAAAGAATCTTCTAAAAAGGGGTGAAATAATGTTTCCTGTTTCTGATGCAAATCAACATCTGGTTAAAATGACCAGTGAGATGGAGGTGAAATTACTTTGTCCTCATTGTTTATGGCCTTATTTCTGTGTTTGGTTCAGCATTTGTAACAGATAATTCCCAATTCTCCTGTGTCTTAAGTGCTGAGCCTAGATGCCAAGTATACATGTACTGCGTAGCCAAACTTCAGGCATGTATTAAGGACATATAAAACTGGATGACCTGCAATTTTCTGCTGTTCAACTCAGACAAAACTGAATTTATTGTTCTGCGGCTGCACGTGTACTGACAGGAACTAGCAAAAGAGAACATATTTCTCCAATATTAGCTTCTCTGCACTGGCTCCCTGTGAAATCTAGAATAGAATTTAAAATCCTCCTCCTCACTTACAAAGCTCTTATTGGTCAGGCACCATCATATCTTAAAGAGCTGATAGTACCGTATTACCCCACTAGAGCACTACGCTCACAGAACGCAGGGTTACTTGTGGTACCTAAAGTCTCTAAAAGTAGAATGGGAGCCAGAGCCTTTAGTTATCAAGCTCCTTTTCTGTGGAACCAGCTCCCAGTTTGGGTTTCGGAGGCAGACACCCTCTCTTCGTTTAAGAGTATGCTAAAAACATTCCTTTTTGATAAAGCTTATAGTTAGGGCTGACTCAGGTGAGTCCTGAACCATCCCTTAGTTATGCTGTTATAGGCTTAGACTGCCGGGGGATTTCCCATGATGCACTGAGCTTCTCTCTCCTCCTCTCCCTCTCCATCTGTACACATTATTATCCCACTAATACATGTTACTAACTCCACCTCTTCCCGGTAGATTCTTCTGTAGATTCTGGATCTGTGATTGCCGGCCGTCTACTGCCCCCATGTTCCTGCTCCACACTCACTGCTACAGTTATTATTAGCATTAGTATTAGTCTGATTATTATGTTGTCTATCCTCCTGCTCTCCTGCTCTCTCTCTCCTCCTCTCTTTTCCCCTTTCAACCCAACTCGGTCGATGCAGATTGACGCCCACCCAGAGCCTGGTTCTGCTCGAGGTTTCTACCTGTTAAAAGGGAGTTTTTCCTCGCCACTGTCACCAAGTGCTGCTCATGGTGGGAACTGTTGGGTCTCTGTAAATAATATTTTAAAGAGTATGGTCTAGACCTACTCTATGTGAAAAAGTGTCTTGATAACTTTTGTTATGATTTGGCGCTATACAAATAAAATTGACTTGACTTGACTTAGTCTGCACATACTGTTCACAAGTATTCACACAATAATACATGTGTTCCATTTTAGTTGGCTGACTTAAAGATGGTTGGGGGGGGGGATATTCCTGTCCTATCCCATGTGACAGTCTCTGGGTTTTACAAAGAATTTCTTTTATATGTATTCCACCATTGTTAATTGCTCTGCCCAGAGATTATCAGTGTATTTGAACCAAGTGCTATCTATTCAAATATTATTATAATTCACTTAAAAATTCTGAAATAAAAACCTGCATAGTCTAATTACATATTTATTTGGCTAGTAGAAGAAAAAAGCAAGTAGGTTAATACAGCTAATGTACTGGATGATATCACATGTTTTGTGTGTGACCTATACTTGCCTCCAACTGTAGTATAAATCACTTCCTCTATTCCCCTGCTCAGCTGCTCACCTCAGTGTGCACCTGAGGAGGCCTGAGAGCAAAGTCTTCAAAAATATGTGCACTGAAAAAGAAAAATTCATAATGGAGGTGATGCTTCCTGGTAATAAAGTGTGTGCAGTGGAGGTGGTAATAATTCTTGACCCTATTAAATTAATTAAGCCACAGCTTATCATAATGGAGGGATGGAGAAAGAGAAAAAAAATCAGTGTGGTGGAGTCTGGAAGTAGTCCCTCAGAAAGCCTCTTGCTGATGAGGCTGGAGGGCAGGCACACCGAGCAAATGCATAACTTATTAAATTAGTGTCGGTCTCCATGGGATGCACAGTAATTGTCCTCTATGTCATTAAATTCAGCCTGCTTTTAGCTGCGCTTCATAGGCTTCTTCAGCCAGCCACACACAAGGATCCACAGCCACTGATATCTGCATGCAATGGCCGTGTGTGTGTATGTGTGTGTGTGTGTGTGTGTGTGTGTGCAAGCATAAAGCTTAAGGTGAATAGGATAGTCTAAATCCTGCGTATTACAACTTGGGTATTATTGTAGTATTTATCATTCATTTTAGTAAGTCACTTGCTATGTTCAAGTATGGTACCTGTCAATGTATTAGTGTATGGGTGGCTGTGCTGGAATTTGTATGGCAGCTCACGGCAGTGTGCGAATGAGTGAGTGAGAGGCAAATGGTAGCGCACTTTGTCCGTTAAGGTAGAAGGTCACAATGTAAGTGCAGCTCTCTTTCAGTTTTATGTAGTTTAGATCATCAAAATAAACAGATGGATCACCTGCCTGCTTATGGCATAAATGAGTCCTGTTTATTGTGTTAGGGGAGCTATGTTATAACATATACCTGTACCAAACTTGATGTAAGAAACATCCAATCACAGTGTAAAGTTATGAAGCGTGCATTGCTAATGGTGAGCAGAAACTAAAGAATACACTTAACAAAACAGTTTGTCGGATAGATTAATTTATGTTTATTAATTAATGTATTCCAGATTTGTTCAGTGATTCAAAGAGGTCTGGCGTTGAGCCAAACGATGGCCAATCAGAATGTGGGCAAGATTAAAAATTGTGACATTACCTTCCCACATAGCTAGTTGTCGACCTAGCTAGATCCATGAAAAATAGTGACAGATAAACGTTAACAAGCATGGATGAAATGGATGCAACGGTACAGGTTGTGTTAAGTTGACTTACAGCGATACAGCTCTTAAACTAACATATTTCTTTGACTAAAATGAAAAACATTAAAGGGATAGTTAAGATTTTTTGAAGTGGGGTTATATGAGGTACTTATCCATAGTCATTATATTACTTACAGAAGATGGCACTCAGCATGCCTCCAGTTTGGAGAAGCAGGCAGCTGTATCAGCATGGACTCTCAGCGACGTACGGTTGTGGACATGATCAGCAGCTAAATGTATTTTAGCCACCTAAAAAATCAATATCAGTTTAAATGTACACTATATATAAAATGTTTTTACCGCTTTACCTTGCCGTTAATACATTGTTACATGTCGTTGTCACAGTTCAGGTCCACCCTCCTGCTCTTTCATACAGTTCACACCCTCCCAGTAACTTTCCACTCTACCTGTCAGCCACTCCCTCCTCATCAGCTTACTCCTTTCACCTGTCCATTCACCTGCCTGGGATTATCAATCAAGCCACTATATATACTCCTGCCTCTCTAACACTCACCTCAGATTGTTCTTTGCCTTTGATGCCAGCCTTTCCAGCGCCTTTGACCTTCCCGGTTCACCTGACTCCTGATAAACGCACCAGCCTTCTGTCCCCAGTTTGGATTTGTTTTGCCTGCTGTTTCTACTGCTTTGCCAGAGACTTGACTGTGAGACTTTACTGCAACCCGCAGTCTGTTCCGAGTGCATTTTGTGTGCATTTGTCTGGACCAGCTGAAGTTGACGTTAAAGGCCTTCACCTACTTTTCCTGGGATACTGTGTGATGCAACTGGGTTCATGCACAACCCGTTACAGTCGTAACATGTGTTGAAACACCAAAGTCACACAAGAACACAAAGAAACTAACCCATTTTGACACCGGTGCAGCGGGGTAAAATTACTGTTTCTGTCAAAGGAGTCTGGTGGTTTTGAAGAGATGGATATAATGGTTATAGTTCCCCATCAGAAAGGGCTGTCTGACATCAAGGTAAAGCGGTTAACCGCTCTAAGCAACTGCTACCAGCTTCTGTGTCAACTGAAAATGATGTTGGGGCAGATTTGTATCATACGACTGACTGGTTAGGGAAAAACAACTAACATGAACACACTATGACGCTGATTGTAATAAAGTGAAATGAAATGGCAGAAAAAATAGATTTCTCAGAAACTAGATCAAAATAATTCAAACAAATTGCCATAAAATAAACCTGTGGTATTTTTAAGTGGTCCAGGTGTTTCTATGCTGAGGAATATCAAGGACATCATTAACAGAAAAATGTTTACAGGCTCATTAACTGTAGCAGAACTAGCGCATTCTTCCACTGTGTAAGTGTTAAATGCCAAGTCTGACACTGTCATTTGTAGCGTTGTATAATAATATCTCTTAGTAGGTCTGGGTGTGTAATTTCAAAACTGTTAGAGAAGTGAGTGGGTTTTTGTTTTCTGTTGTTCATCACAAATTGAGGTATTAAAGCATCATTTTGGTATTCGGCAACAATCCCTGTTTCCACTTGAAGTGGAAAGTAAAGCTGATAGTGGGTCCTGAAGCTTTGATGGCAAGTCTTATTATCTGCAGGAAGTTTGGCTTTAGTGAATTGCTTCAACATGCTAATGCCCTCTTTTCTATATTGGGTCTCTTTCTGTGTCTGACATGATGAGGAGTAATGGCCTTTTAAATGGAAGCATCCTGCAGCGTTTGCTCAGGGAAGGAGGCTGCTGGGATCAGACCTGTTTTTAACCGTCGCCTCCCCTGTGGAGATCTGACGAGCATCCAAAACCATTCCCTTCCTAATTCGATAAAAGTCAGCTGAGCTCAATGCTCTCTTTTGCCAAAAACCTACTTCACATTAATATAATACATTTGTAGCAAGGATGCTGAATGATTCAGGGGCCCTGGAGGTTGGTGGGGCCCTAGAACATGGCAGGGATTATAGATATTTGCTGTTACAGAATCCTAAGTGATTGATTGATTGTTTGTGGTGCTGTAGGTGGAACACAACATGGTAAAATCTCTCTGTAGAACGGCTAAACGTCAAGACAGAGATAAAAACAGGAAGAAACACTAGGTAGAGAGAGAGAGAAGACTGTAAGATGATGAGAAGGGGAATGAAGCATGGTATGAAACAGAAAATGAGATGAATGATGAAGAATGCCCAGTGCAAGCTGTGGTGACCTATAAATAATAAAGAGGTTGGACAAGGCAAGACAATTAAAGCTCCTAACTGATGTGCAGCTTAGCAACGGTTGGATGTTTCTGTCCAAACAAACAAACAAACCAGAAGCAGACAAGGAACGTCTCAGGGAGAGTTGGTGGGAGCTGATAATGAGGACCCGCCTGTAAACAATGGCTCAACACTTTATGAATTTGATCTGTGACATACACAGAGGGGATACAGACACATTCAGTTCATTAGCATGACTAATTAGCCGCAATGCAACAATAATTAATCTTAAAAGCGATTTTTAAATTAATTATTGATTACATTAATTAAGTCAGAGGGGGTAAGAGGGGATGGGGTGTAATTAAGATAAATGTTAAATGTATTGGTAATTAGGTTAGGATTGGATGATGATGACGATGATGATGTAAAGACAGGAGGCCAGGGGAGAGGAGCAGCAGGCAGCCATGTGAGCGCTTCAATTCATTGCCAACCCGCAAGGAGGAAGAGATGGACGAAGATGGATAGATACACAGGAGAAGAGAGAGGTGGGGGAGGGGGGCTCACACACTTGTTTCCATAGTGTTCTTCCTAATGAGTGGCTATTGATTGGTCTAAGCCCTCTCCCAGCCCCGCTCACCTCCTCTTTGATCAGAGCACTGAATCACTGGTTAACACTGGGCTGCTCCTGGATGGACGCAGACAAGCTGCAGCTGGTAATCACAATGAGAGCAGAAACAAGACTTCTCTCTACATCTAGGACACAAGAAATCTGGAGAGCCTAAGCCCATAGTGTTGCGCTGCTTTATTTTGGGGAAATTATGATATTGCTTAGCCTGGGAACCAGATGAATCTGCAGCTTATGTTTCATTTGCTCTGGCAGATACGTCTGGCCCCTCTCCCATTCAAACTCTTCCCTGCCGTTTTATTGGGCTAACCAATCACAAGTGTTTATCTAGTATGAGGCAGGTTTAATATGATGACTGACAGAGATGAACACCGTTCAGGTATCTTTGTAAATATCCAAGATGGCTGCCGTGTTCCGCGGCTGGTTACAGCAGCGGTATTAAACGGACTGGACAGTAATTTTTTTCTAAAAGAAGAACAAACAACTGCACTTAAACTTTATGTTGATAAGAAATATGTGTTTGCTGTACTTCTGACAGGACGTACCGTCCGACAGGACGGCGTTTCGTTGGACTGATTGGTTTTGTCTGCCCGTCAATAACTCAATAACTCAATCAAAAATGAACTGAGAAGTCCAAGACTAATACAAATTTGCGAATTAGTCGGGCGATGCCAGGCTAGTTATTGCTGGATTCTTCTCATAATTAAAGCGAGGCTAGCTATAGCATCTGGGGAATGTGGACAACTGCCCCAGGACCCCAGACCTCAGAATACAATATAATAAAACTGTATTGTCCACGAAGGTGAAATGTTTTTTCCTTGTTCCATCTGACATGCACACCTCACAACAACACCAAGAGTAGCTATCCCAAGTAATAAACTACAACACACAACATGTAAGAAAAACTCCTTAAACCTTGTCTGGGCACAGAATCTGCCCACTCCACAGAGTTGTCTGCTTCTGGTCTGGCTCTGTGACATGAAACTGCGCTTGAACCAAGGAGGAGTAATAACAACAATGGCGAGACAAGATAGATGCTGCTATAAAGGCTGTTCTAAAACGAAATATTTCCTGACATCATAGTTTTCGCTATTTCTACTACTGTAGTGTTTTTACTACTGCTATTCTTAGTTGCATGCACCCATTTTGGCTTAAAAGCTGAGTGTCAAAACTCATTCTTGACTTTGGAAACATAAGTGGACAATTATGCAACACCATCCCCCCACCCCTCACTAATTGTCATATCAACGCCAATTAGCAAACATTATGAAAATAAGCAGAAAGGAAAATAAGCAACAAAAAAAGAGAAAAAGATACGGAAAATTAAAGTCTTCAATTCCATTAGAACTGGGCCAAGCAATCTGCTGAGGAAGAATATGTGATTTAATCGAAAACCCCAGAACAGCTATTTTAAGGGATATTGTTATGTCAGTTTCCAATGTCAAAAATTAACTGTTTTTGGTATTGTCTGATATGTGATGTTAAACTTAAACAACACAGGCAACATCCAATATAGCGTTGGGCATCATTGGCTCACACTGGTCATTCATCTGCCCAGTTCTCCACTGGTTGGTTCTTTCCATTGGATTTGGCTTTATATGTTCAGGTTTTTGGATATCTGTCTCTGTCATTGGAACTTTCTACCAAAGACATTAAATTCACATTAATGTAGATGTAGACATGTGGGGTTGCTGATGGGACAGAAAAGCATTTTTGCCCTTGTATGTTCTGGTTTATGAAGTCTCCCCTGAAGGAAATGAATGGAAGGTTTGTCTATGAGACGGACTCCAAGTGAAAATGAGGAGAACAGAAGGCAGCTTCACCTCCAAATCTGTTGACAGGCCAAATGATAATGTGATGGAGCCAGAGAGAGACAGAGAGAGTGGGAGAGAGAGTGCGATCAGATCGGGTGGGAATAGGGAATAGATATGCAAGGTAACTCAATTAAGGGAGGCAATTTACACCCTCCCCTCTTGCCCTGAAAGAACTAGAGCAAGTGAAGCCACTTACAATGGTGTCAGAGGACAAATGGAACACAGAAGCAGGAAAAGGGCTCATACATTTAAAGAGAGGACAGAAATACAGCAGAACCTACATGTTCTGACAAATGAAACCATCTTGTTGAATGTCAGGGATTGGAACATAATCAAGTGTTGGTGGGAAAAGAAAAGCCTAGTAACAACTTCAAAAAGAATAAGTTCAAAAGAGGGAAAACAGATGATCCTCTGTGAGAGATGATTCCAACTCAAAGATATTTCACAGCCCGATATCTGTTATTCCTCTTTCAATCAGGAGAGACTTGATTGAGGGGTGCTTAAAGAATAATAAAATAACTGTATTGACAAAGTGCACAATAACAAGGTTGAAGAAAGTCTTTCTTGTATTCTAAGGTAGTAGTGCTGCCCTCAGCTGTACAGGAATACCAGAAAAACAGTAAGCATGAAGATAGTCATCCTGATTAAACTTCTGCTACGCTTCATATGTCTCTGAGCTCTATTCTCATGCCAAACCACACATTTCATTCTTGTGTAGGCACAGACACGTGATGGTGGTCCTGAAAGGAAGGGTCACAGTGACCACAGTCAGCGCCTCCAGAACTGCACTTCTAAACACGGCAAATGGAAAGTGCATGACTTACATTTAAAGGTAGAGAGTTTTTGGCCAGCTGTACAGCTGAAGTTAACATTAGTGTTTAGTGTTCCTAAAGTTAATAACTTTGGAGTCGTTTCATCTGATAAGCAGTGTGATCTTGTACTCAGGTCAATTCGTCAGTTATTCTGGAAATCAGATCTGCTTGCCAACTGGAACAGGAGGGAGTGGACTGACTGAGCAGCAGCCGCACTGACCAGAAAATATAAATTTTGCCAATATATGGCATATTGCCCATTAGGCGGAGAATATTAAGTCTGTTATATGCAACTGTGTTAACAACTGTATATTAACCTTATACACTGTATGTGTTTTTAATTTTTCTTCAGTTTTCTTTTGAAGTCCACAGAATGTAAAAACTACCACAACATAGTCGTACACGTTGGAAAAAAATTACATTTACAGCAAGCAAACTGAAAATGTTGAACATTTAAATGAATGAATGGCACTGACCATGCAGGAGCTACTGCAGTTCTGACACATCAGGAACCTGTACCAGTTTAGGACTGATCTTCGGTACCCAACCCTAACCAAGTACCCTTCTTTGAACCTACAATAACCATGTAGTTTAAGTTGTGATGCTCATGTGGGTCCACTTGTATGGCATTGACAAATCTATTTTGCCATTTAGATATTAGAACTAGCTGCACCAAATAATCCCGATTCATCCCCTGCGGACCACTTTTAACCACATTTGAATATTTCATGAAAATGATATCATACTTACTGTACACACAGTAGAGTATTGTGCGCACACAGATAGGAAATTACTTTATTTTTAATATTTTACTTGAAATATGGCACCACCTTGAAAACCTTTGGTGTTTGATTTTATTTGAAAGAATGTAAATAATCTGCAGCATCAGAGGCCATTTAAAACCAATGCTTTGGTTAATTTAATGTAGTTCAAGTAAATATCACAAATCTTAACAGGTTTTGATTGTATGCCTTCATCAGTCTCTCTTCATGTCACACACACACACACACACAGACACACTCCTCCCATCCATCTCCTCTCCTTTCTTCTCGGTCTCATTTTCTCCTCTAAATAATGATACAGCAAAGTTAAATCTCAGCCAGCGAATAAGAATGAATTTCTCTGGCCTGCCTCACAGATGAAGCCTTTCAGCAGGCCATTCTATTTATGTTCCAATCCAATCCAGCTGTGACTCACTCACACCATTACTTTCATTCAGGATTATTGCAGTATGCCTGTCGCCTCTAACTGGAGTACATACCTTGCTGAAGTTTCAAACAGAATTTCAAACAATCCAAATGCACCTCCACACTGTGCAGACATCACTGCAATCATACACCTTTACAGGGAAAGAATAATGGCTTCAGTATACTGTAATGCACAGCAGTAAGCTGTCTGGCTTATCTATCTGTCCAAAGACACACATATGATAGCTGTCTTTTGCCTTAAAGCACTGTCGGCTCTCCTATAGGCTTATGTTTCATCAAGCAGAACATCACAATTTAACTTATGTAATTATTCAGTGCCATATGAAGTGGCCTAGTAGCCGTATCAACGTCTGTATGTAGTCAACAACTGACTGTCAAATCAAATTAAGAAAGTACAATTCTAAAATATTTCAATATTTATTGTCAGTTTTCCCATTGAACTGGACAGATTATCAATAACAAATTGTTATCTTAAGTAAAATAAGGGCTACTTTAAAAATAAAAGAGAGCTTTTAATAAATATGCATCTTAAAATGAAGTGCTTGATTTTAGAAAACTGAAATGAGAAGTGTAGCTTGAGTTTCCATTTTTCTTCTTTGATGTTAACTCCATTTCCCATTTTAACAGTGTGAACCAAGAGTCCGTCCATTCTTCATTAAAAGCTCTGTTTTCGCTGTCTGCTTTTCTCTGTCTGGAGCATGCCATGTGAAATTACTTTTCTGACTCACTTATTTCTCTGACTGTTGTCTCTCTTCTCTCCCTTGTGTGTGTTTGTGTGCGTGTGTGTGTGTTAATCTCACTTACTGACTCGAGTTGCAATGCATCAGATCAATCAGAATGCGCAGATTTGATTGGCTGAATAGCATCATGGGAGATGATTTTCAACACATGCAGTTGGTCTGTGAGTTTCCTGGGGCACTAAAACCAGTTCAGAAATGCTCCATCATAATCTAATACTTCTCATAATTAATAATTCTAATTTATCCGGGTCCCGATAACACAATGTTTGGGTCTGGACCCGGACTGTGGTCCCCCTATTAGTGACCTCGGAGGTAAGAGATAGTCACATGTATCTCGGCCAATAATTTTTTTGTTTTTCAAAGGATACATAAAGCTTAAATAGAGGGGGCAAAACATACAACTGCGGGGGGGGGGGGGGGGGGGGGGCTAAGCCCCCTCAAGACCCCTCGTGGTGCCTGCCTGATTGAAGAAAAGAAGTTCAGCCTCATAAAAAAATGTGTAGATTAATACAAAGCAAGATTATCCCCTTTTAAATGCTGTATTTCAAATAAAATAAGATAAATCCCTTTAAAATATCCATGTCTTCCTCTAATAACAATCTATTTTTGATAGAATTCAATTTATATATAGTCTCCCTTAAACCTTTATGTACATATGCTATAGAGACTTGTTTAGTGAGTTCCTTTTTTCCTTTTGTTAATTTGTTTGTTTGATTTTTGTTAAATATAAATTCTCATTTATTTGTATATTATCTTTTATTATTCATCCACCCCATATAAACATATATGATGTTCATTTGCCCAACAGGACACCATGTATCTGACTGAAACATGTCTTTATGTTATTTATTTATTGTTCAATAAACACGAGCTGTCAGATGATCAGACGGTTTATCCTGATGATCTAAACCACTTTATTGGGGGGTCAAACAGAGTGAGCACAGCTGGAATATCTGTTGTTGGTCACAGTTGAAGCAGGAAGGGGGGTTGTTTTAAACCTGTATTATCTTGCACTTTTATTTGTAAGAGAAAATAGAGGTGAACAGTGATACAACTATGTAGAAGGACTAGTTTGACAAAATAATCTAAACTCAAGGTTAATCCACATCTCACAACTTTAAATCAACAGATGGAGTTTGCTCCATTTAGTTGTTTGCTAATGAAGACCATAAGAGGCAGTTGAAACCTCCAGGAAAAGCTACTAAGTAGACCTTGAGCAGAGGTTATTCTGTCAAATTCCCCAACTTGTCCGTTCTAAACATCTGTCACAGTTCACAGGCCCACTTCCTGCTTCTTCTCTAACCCCAGTTCTGGCTGTAGCTGTTTCCACACAGTGCGTCTGTACAGTGAGGGATTATTAGCAACATTTCATGGGCGTTCACTTTCAGTTTAACTTCCAAATAAACACGACAATCCGGATATTTAGGAGGAGCCACTGATCAAACACATAAATGTCTAAGCTTGAACACACAGGCGGATCACAGCCCTAATCTGGTTGATCTGTTGATTTGTTTACAACCTGTCAGATCATCTGCCTGTTTACATCTCCTGCCCCTTTTAATGTCACTGTAGTGATTTGAATGTGTTCTCAGATCTCAGCAATTAACTTAGAAGTACAATGTTATTTTTTACTGAGAGGAGGAGTCTCATATTCTCTGGTCACCCTGTCTCAGCCCACATTCTTTGTGAGAGCTCACAGTTTGGTTTAATCCTCGTGTTTCAGGTCAAATTCAAAGAATGCTTGCACTCGCCACCGGACAGTTGGACAGGACAGGACAGGACAGTTGCTTGAGGTGCACTGGTGGATTACCAGCAACGGTCCTGGGGCCCAAGACCCTCCAAAGCCTCCAGGCTGATTCTGTGGCAATCATTTGTGATCACAACTTTAAGATCTCCCATTCAGAACAACAGCTAAAGGCCCAGGCCAGATGAAATAAATGACCTGAACACGTTTAAGGTTTTACAATGCAGCACAATCAAATTAACAAGAACACTTACTTATTAATACCAGGAGTAAATCCACATAATGTATCCAATTAAAGATCATATGTTATACCAGTCATGTTATGTCATTACATGATACCAGGTTGAAGTGGGGTCTGAATGTGTGAACTGAACTGCTTCCATCACACACGTGTCTGCTGATGGAACTTTCTTGAGATTCTAAAGTTAGTGTTTGATGTGAGGCTTGGATTCTGCTGCCTGACGTCCGTCTGCGTCCGTGATGCTCCTTCTGCATCCTTCCACGCTTCTCCCTCCATCTGTCCACTCCTCCCTGTCTGCCCCCCTGTGTCACTGTGGGGAGGTACCGTCTGCCTCATGCCAGCTGACTGACTGACTGAAGCTCCCACTGCTTGAGTGATGCCACTGCGACAGCACCATTCTGGACACTGTGTGTTTGTGTGTGCAGGCATGCACAGAGTTTATTTTGCAAAGTTAGCACATATGTGGCTGGAGCAGCAGATGAGTCTTTGACAGTGGCTATTGTTTTCATTGAAAAACAGCCTCTGTGTTGGTTTCATTAAAAATGAAAGCACCTGGAAGCGTGCATCTTGGAGGTGTCACATGCAGTCTGTGAAATGGGATTGGGAGCGGGACTAAATGAGCCGAGGTGACAGACGGAATCTGGGCGAGTAGACAAGCTTTAACAGATTCCAGACAGTGTTGTCAGTCTGTGTTTGCACTGTGTTTCAGCTCCAAACGCCATCAATTGGATGAAGCCATCTTCCAGCTCTTCTAAAGTGTTCCCCTTCAGTATGTGTGTCCCTCCACACCCACTCATGGAGCGTCGACACGCTGCCCCTGGCCTCTGTCTAAACTTTCAGACTTTGCAGAAGCAGCCACACTCACTCACTTTGTTTTCCAGGGTTGAGTTCAGTCTGTTGAAGTGTTGTTTTTTTAAATGGAGTTACTTTTCCGTAGTGTGCCTTTAACAAATGAGAGGGGAGGAAATCAAGGTTGCCAAACAAGTGTGAGCTCTAACAGACTCGCACCAAGTTAACAGGTTATCTAGAAGCTGCTGACACCCACGCACACACACACGCACACAGACACACACACACACACACACACACACACACACACACACAATTGAGGAGGAAGCAGAAATTCCCAGAAACTTCAGAGGACGTAAAGTAATAATGCAGAGAGCCGTGCTGAGATCTCTGAGCTGTTTATTCCACTCCGATGGCAATCTCTGGTCTGTGTGATCGATCTGACGTTTGTGACTTTGGGGCCAAACTGGATGAATTTAGATATAGACATTTTACAGAAAATAATGGAGGCTTTCTAAAATTAGTATTTCTTACTTTAAAATACTTTTAAAAGCATTTAAAACATTAAAAAACAAAATGATCAGGTGTGCCTCTTTGTGTAGAAGTTGTCTTCCCATCTTTATTTGCTTTGAAGAAAATCCTAAAAAACTATAATTTGTGACAAATGTTGTTTGTCTTCCCTAACATCTACATTTACCTGAGTGTGACAGCAAGGGAGAGCCTGCACTTATGTGTTAATTGAGCGTGCTTGTTAAAACTAACAGGAGGAGAGACAGTGCTTGGTTTCAGATTAGATGATGCTTTCTGGTCCCAGTAGCTTTACAATACTTGATGATTACACGCTGTTCCTCCTGCTCTAATTATATTATGGGTGGGACTGCTTTAGGGCACCCCTTTTAGACGATAGACTTTCTTTTTTCTATTTTCCTGCAACAGTGTTTGGGAAACTTTTGATGTGCAAACAGCCATTATTTTTACCCACCAAAAGACAGCAATTACTGGTCGGTCCGCTGTATTTGAAGTCCTTAAAACTGACTCGAGAACAGAATGTTATGACCATGTAAATAAGGATAAAAGGGCTGTTTGCTGCTCTGTGTGTTTGTGTGAGGGTGGGGAAGTGATGTGCGTGGGGAGTGATCATATTTGTGTGGTAAATGAATTATTGCTCATGACTGTGAATATGGTTTCTGTATCAGCGCTCACCCTGGATTACCGTGTGCATCTGCACATGCAGAAAGCCCTGATACCCCCTTCTCCAGGCACACTGTAGCTAGCTGAGCAGACAGTGATGCATGTCTGACTGCACCATTGACTTGATGGGACCTGATTTAGAAAATCTCTTTTTGGAGCCAATTCATGTTTCTCCTCCAGTGGTCTATTCTGTGTAGCTCTGACAGTCTGCAGACAGTGTGAATCATGCACTCATGCCGCTGTGTTTGTGTGTGTGTGTGTGTGTGTGTGTGTGTGTGTTTTACTCACCACAGTTTATGGATGTGAGTCTGTGGGCATTCTGGACTCCAGCACAGCAGACAGAGTGAGCAGGGTGCAGCACTGTGCATGGAGTAGTGCTGTAGTCGTTCACTAGGGGGAGCACTCGATCTGACTTGAGCTGCTATCCTCCACTCAGCAGAGCTCACAGCCAACTTATCTCACACTGAAGGCACAGATCTCCTCTCACAGCCAAGGTCAAGCTTTAGTTCACAGAAATAAGACGAGGGGAAGAGCCAACTCAGAAATAATTAAAATGAGAGAAAAGTAAAGAAAAACAGCTGGCCGTCCTCCTTTCGGTTTATGAACAGGCATCAAAACAGTTCAACGTGGATGCCGGAGGAATTATCCAGAGGACCACACAATTTAGATCAATTGGTGATGAATGAAATGAATCAAACACCTTGAGAAACATGCACTGACACCCAGTTAATTAGGTAAAGGCAGCTTTACAAACACTTCATCTACCAAACATTAGACAGAGCAAGAGACAAAAAGGAAGCTTCACTGACAAGTATCCACAGCATTAGAAATCAGAATCATGGTCTTCAAATTAAGAATTAATTTTAGGTATAAAATTCTGTGTAGCTTACAACTTGTGCACATGCAAATGCACATGCATTTCTATTTTTAAACCTGGTGCTCCTTTGTGCTTTATATATTTTTCATTATTAGTGTTCTACATTTTATAATGCCATCGTCACTGTTGTGTTTAGGTGACAGAACAGGTTTACCTGGTGTTACTTGTGCAAATGACTTATAAAAACCTTTTTACATTGTCCATTTAAATAGTTCTCTCTTTGCTTGAAGAATTCCATGACCACTTAGCAAACTTCCTCTTCTGATGAAGACCATGTGATCCAGTTAAATGGGCCAGTACAGGCGAGTAAGTGGACCTTGAGATGAGATCGTTTCATTAACTGCCAAACAAATACAACGTTTTGGAACGAAACATTGGAAGTAGGCTATAAGAAGTAAAATGCTGAATAAATAAGTCAACTTGTGGTGTGATATGTTGTAGGGAAGGATCTCGAGGATAAAAGGTTGTGGCTTCAGAATCAGCCTGATACCTACAATCAGGAGTTTTTTAAAGAACGGAACACGAACATGGTTGAACCAACAATCAGTGGTAAAATCCATTTTATACGGTCTCATTCAAAATGTCCACAGAAGGCATTATTCTCATCATTTGACATTATTACATTTTAATGTCTACTATTTTTCTTAATTTGTTCTTTAAGACATTAGTTGACATGGAGACAGGATGGAGTAAGGATAAGAGGAAAACTGTTATGAGTGGAAAAATGAATCTTGGTAGTCCATGGCACAGAGGAATATGCCAAAGGACCAGACTCATCATCAGAGTTTGTTTTTTTTTACGAAAATACTGTATACAGTGTAGTTTATTTCTGGTCGGGGACCCGACAGGAGGTTTTCTGCTCTCACAGAAAAGGCTGATTACTCGTAGTTCTTGTCATTACATCCATTCACCGGTCCACACATGAAATAACAGCCCCTGTATTGTAATAACGAGAACATTATGCTAAATATGATTTTCACAGACTAACATGGTCTTGGATATAAATCAGACTCTGGTTTGTATTTACGCCGCTAGGGGTCGTATGAGGTCCGCAGATCTGCCGCTCTCCCTGCCTCTCTGTTGTGCGGCTGGAGGAGAGTTAATAACGTTACTACCTCTGTGTGTAATTAAAGCGCACAGACTTAAGAGTGGCACATGAATGGCAAATGATTTCCTGCATACATATCACAACATTTGCATGCATTAACCCGGTTCGCCCAGCCTGTCCTTAGGCCCGCACGGGCCCTGCCACCGAGTCAACAAGTCCCCGCCTCACTCTCATCACGCGCCGCTTCGTAGGGTGATGCGCTTTACATCAGGGGCAGGTGGTGAGTGTGATGACGATTTGGCAGCTGAGAGGTTAAAATAAGAAATGTCCAGCCATGTCGTTCTCTATACCTCTTTTGCTTCAGGTATTCTGAAGAGAAGCAAGTCCGAGCTCAGAGGGAGAGAGGGAGAGAGAGAGAGAGGATCAGTGAGGGAGACATGGGCCGAGCGGACGTTGACAGGCAACCCCGCTATCCAATCAGCAGAGAGGTCTCAGCGTGATTTACAGCCGTGGGGCTGAGAGGGGGAGGCGCGATGCGGGAAAAAAGCAAATAGTTGAGTGAACAGCGTCAGTAGAGAGTGGAGTGGAGGTGACCGCAGTGAGGGAGCAGGGTGCCAACAGGAGACTCAGAGCCAGAGAAACAAAGAGGAAGTCTGACTTTTATCTTCTGATTAGGGGCCAGAAGAATACAAAATGCGTCTCTTATTTTTCCTGTATGGATTATGATTTATTTTTTTCCAACTCCTTTCCAGACTGGTTTCATCACTCCAGCAGAGCTGCACTTCATTGGAATGTGCGCTGTAGCTTCTCCTGGACGCGTCTGAAAAGCAAGATAGCGGAGCTAGAATTGAAAGAAACCTTCTGCAGTCATTAAAACTCCTTTAAAAAAATCCAAAATGCCTCTCTTTTGATAGGACTGAATAGTCCGGACGCCTTTCACTTTTTCTGGAGACTTTTACGCATTTTTGGAGACTTTTGCCTAGTGACGTGTGATGGAAATTGACATTTTATCCATTAACAGGGGATAATACGTTTCATAATCTTTTTTACCCAAGTGCACTTGTTTTTCCGGCGATGATTTTGCTTTTGATTGTCCTGTTCATCACGGATGGAGTGCTCTCTCAGATACGCTACTCGGTGCCGGAGGAGGCGGACCATGGCACCTTGGTGGGGAATATCGCGGAGGACCTGGGACTGGACCTTACCAAACTGGCCTCCCGTCGCTTCCAGGTCGTGCCCAGTTCTCGGACACCGTACCTGGAGGTGAACCTAGAGAACGGCGTCCTGTTCGTCAACGAGAAAATCGACCGGGAGCAGATCTGCAAGCAGAGCGCCAGCTGCCAGCTCAACATGGAGGTGTTCTTGGAGAGCCCGCTGGAGCTGTTTCGGGTTGAAATCGAGGTGGTGGACATAAACGACAACCCGCCCAGCTTCCCGGAGACAGACATCACGGTGGAGATCTCAGAAAGCGCCACTCCGGGCACCCGTTTCCCCCTGGAGAGCGCGTTCGACCCGGACGTGGGCTCGAACGCTTTACGCACGTATGATATCACCACTAACAACTACTTTTACCTGGACGTGCAGACCCAAACGGACGGAAACAAGTTCGCGGAGTTGGTCCTGGAAAAGCCACTGGACCGGGAGCAGCAGGCTGCGCACAGGTACGTGCTGACCGCGGTGGACGGCGGTCAGCCTCCCCGGACTGGAACCGCGCTGCTGGTGGTCAAAGTGCTGGACTCTAACGATAACGTGCCTGTGTTTGACCAGCCCGTCTACACGGTGAGCCTCTCGGAGAACGCGCCGGTGGGCACGCTGGTCATACAGCTGAACGCCACCGACATGGACGAGGGATTAAATGGGGAGATAGTTTATTCCTTCAGTAACCACATCTCCACCCGCGTAAAAGACCTGTTCAGCATAGACCCGCGCACCGGGCGCGTGGAGGTGCGCGGAGAGGTGGATTTCGAGGAGAGCAGCCTGTATCAGATCTTCGTCCAGGCCAAAGATCTGGGGCCAAACGCCGTGCCCGCGCACTGCAAAGTACTGGTCAAAATCACCGACGTGAACGACAACGCACCGGAGATCACCTTCAGCACCGTCACCGAGTCGGTCAACGAAAAGGCGGCTCCCGGTACCGTCATCGCGCTGCTGAGTGTGACGGACCGTGACGCAGAGGAGAACGGCCAGATCCACGTGGAAATCCTCGGTGATGTCCCGTTCAAATTAAAATCGTCTTTTAGGAACTATTTCACCATAGTGACCGACGGGCCGTTGAACCGGGAGCAGGCGGACTCCTACTCCGTCACTGTGGTCGCGCGGGATAAAGGGACTCCCTCACTCGCCACCAGCAAGTCCATCCGAGTCCAGGTGTCAGATGAGAACGACAACGCGCCCACGTTTACGCAGGCCATATATGATGTGTATGTGACAGAGAATAACGTGCCAGGGGCGTACATACACGCGGTGACGGCTCTGGATCCGGACATCGGTCAGAATGCGCTCATCAGCTATTCCATATTGGAGTGTGACATCCAGGGCATGTCAGTCAAAACCTACGTGTCCATCAATGAGGAGACCGGTTATCTGTACGCGCTCAGGTCCTTTGATTACGAGCAGCTGAAGGATTTCACATTCATGGTCCAGGCCAGAGACGCTGGCACCCCGGAGCTCTCCTCCAACGCCACAGTCAAAGTCATCGTGGTGGATCAGAATGACAATGCCCCCCTGGTGCTGGCCCCCCTAGGGAAGAACGGAACAGCCAAGGAGCCCCTGCCCCGCTCAGCTGAGCCGGGCTACCTTGTGACCCGCATCGTGGCTATGGACGCGGATGACGGTGAGAATGCTCGGCTGTCCTACAGCATCCAGAGAGGCAATGAGAATGGCATGTTCAGGATGGACTGGAGGACGGGTGAGCTCCGGACGGCGAGGCGTGTGTCGGTCAAGCGAGACCCCCACCAGCTGTACGACCTGCTGATCGAGGTGAGAGACCACGGCCAGCCGCCGCTGTCCTCCAGCGCCAGCGTGCTGGTGACACTAGTGGACAGCGTGGCTGAAGGCCGTGGCGGTGGGGACCGGGGAGGTGCTGCCAAGGCCAAAGACGGCACCCTGGACCTCACTCTCATCCTCATCATCGCCCTTGGCTCCGTCTCCTTCATCTTCCTCCTGGTCATGATCGTGCTGGCCGTGCGCTGCCAAAAGGACAAAAAGCTCAACATTTACACCTGCCTGACCAGCGACTGCTGCCTGGGCTGCAGCTCCTGCTGCTCTCGGCAGGGCCGGGCCCGCAAGAAAAAGCTCAGCAAGTCGGATATCATGCTGGTGCAAAGCGCTGGTAACGTCACTGGGGCCGGTACGGCTCAAGTCCCCGTGGAGGAGTCAGGGAGCTTCGGCTCCCACCACCAAAACCAGAACTATTGCTACCAGGTATGTCTGACTCCAGAGTCTGCCAAAACCGACCTCATGTTCCTAAAGCCGTGTAGTCCATCTAGGAGCACAGACACCGATCACAACCCGTGCGGGGCCATAGTGACAGGGTATACAGACCAGCAGCCTGACATCATATCAAACGGCAGCATTTTATCAAACGAGGTAAGAGTCCCTCTCATACATACAGTTTAACCCCCCCCCCCCCCCCCCCCCCCCCCCCCTCCTCCATTCAAAGACCCTCAGCATGTCTAAAACCTGAGTCACACACAGGACCCCCCTTTCAGACACATGAAGCCTGCCTGTTTGACAAAATTGAAATATATCCCTACATGACAGATACAAAATATGTTCAGACCCAGCCATTTCCATTTCCTACATTTCCCCCCCAGTTAGGTGGCATGCCAGGTCTGCAAAGTGCTGCTATTGAGTGCTAACACAGTGTGCCGCAAAGTCATCAGACTTATTATAGGAGAAGCATTAAGGCAAACACAGTGATAAGACTACCAGTTGCTGACATGTTTCCTTTAGTAGTCCTCAGGGAGATCGGCCTGGAACTGCAATGATTGCATGTTTATGTTGTGAACCCAAGTCTTTGAAATCAAATCAGAATCCAGAATAAGAGAATAGTATAAAGGCAATGTATAGTGGCTCAGAGGCTGCTGGTTGCTGTATCTGTGTGTGTGTTTCTGTGTGTGTGACCCAGTCCCCGGGGAGAGGAGTGTTCACACTAACTGGTCACAATGTTGCTGAGTCGCACTAGAACAAAGATGCGTGTCTTGGCTGTGCCAGCCTGAATAGGTGCATTACTTCATCTTGCGCCTTGGCAACGTATCTGTAAAGCCGTACACCCCCCCGGTGGGAGCGCACACCTCCTTAGACACACACTCCTCGATAGACATGAGTGAGGTGCACTGGTGGAGCACAGCTCAGGGTAGCCAACACTAAAATGGAGCTGTGTGGGTTGCATCAATTCTGGCTGGATGGGGCTGATGTTTTGTTTCTTTTTTCCTGTGTTACACATACTGAAAAATGCCCCTTTTCTTTCAGACCAAACACCAGCGATCTGAACTCAGCTACCTGGTTGACAGGCCGAGACGTGTCAACAGGTAAACATTGAAAGATTCGGTGACATCCACCTGTAATAGCCTCTCACTCTGTTCGCTGATAACTCATCACTGTGATGCTGCTCTGGATGATGAGATTGGATCAAGAGTATTAGAGATGGGCTGGAATAATCATTCATTCATAATAAACTGCTGTTAGATGAAGACATCAAAACACTAAGTGAGGCTTTGATTTAATGCTCTCTCTGGTTTCAGTTCGGCGTTCCAGGAAGCAGACCTGGTCAGCTCCAAAGACAGCGGCCACGGAGACAGCGAGCAGGGAGACAGCGACCATGATGCCACCAACCGAGGCCACTCCTCCGGTAAGAACTGGTTCTGCTGCAGCTGCGTGTGACCTGCCTCAGTTTTGCACTACGAGTTTATTTGATTTTGTTAAGCTGTGCGTTCAATCGATGGCTCCCTGGCTTGTGTGGGACTACAGCTGATTAGCATGCGGTTACTATACGCTGTGGGTCCAGGAGCAGTTTGCTGCCCGTCTCCACAGAGCTGAGATCTGGACTCTTCTTGCTTAGCAGTGGCACAGTGTGTAGGGTGGGAAAATGAAAGCTTGTTTCGATAACATCACACACGCAACACACACGGCTGCTGAGGCATATCAGTGTGTCCAACATCCAGCTTTTATGCTGATGGTGTCAGACTCTGGACATCCTGATTCCTCTCTAGTGACACTGTGATTTCTTGTTATCCCAAAAAAATAAAAAAATGAAGAAGAAGATAAAAAGCTGTGGATGGCTGGTAACAGAATCGGATGGTGTCGCCCATGATGGGAACGCGTCTCTTGATATTTGCTTGTGACACTGTCAGTAAATATGTAGCGCTGCTGATGAGGGGCCCGCTCACTGTGAGCTTGCTCACTTGGTGCTGGAGACCGCTCCACGGGACGTGACGGGCCTTTTAATGAGGCCGCGCTCGCACCGGAGTGCTGGGAAGTGGACCAAATAGGTTGCAGCCATAGCAAACAAAACAGGCCATTCATCCGTTCATTAAATTAATTAACACATTCATTCATGCAGTAACCATCAGGCTGCACTCCCTCTGTACTCCTCTTTTCCTTCCTGACCACATTCTTTCATACGCATCCTTTTTGTCTTTTTTAATCATCCTGTCCTAAAGGAGCCCATCTGAGCTCATACAATAGGGCCTCACTGAGTTATGAATGCCGGTTTTATGTCTTCATTCAGTGGCAAGCTTTCTTTGGTGCGGCCCTCTGTGGACGGAGCCTGTCATCATGTCTGGTCAGCCGCAGCAGGGGCCCTCGTTGTGCCAAATGGAGCTTGCCTCCGGTAGGCCTGGATGGGTTACACAGACCTCAGTATGCAGAAACACAGAGCCACCCCCCCCCCCCCCCCCCCCCGTTTTAGCTCTTATAAGCTTGAAGTAAGAGAGCTTCACAACTGCTTCAGGATTTTCTTTTTTCACCAGTGTGGAACATTTTCACTCCTAATCGGGAGCGAGCCAGTTGCTTAATGTGTCCTGTCTTGGGTACGTTAGTATTCCATATGAACGCTGCCAGCTAGAGTTCATCTTCTGTTATGGATAGTTACACTCTTTATACAAGTGGGGCTGGATATATTAAAGTTTGGAATCAGTATCAAACAGATACTTTTTTGAAACCTCACTTTGAGGAGTATAAACGCTTTTAATCATTTTACAAAATAAGCCAAAGCTGCAGAATGTAAGATGTTGTCTGAACCTAAGCATCATAAGGACTGTGCCTAAATAAAATTGATCTGATAAAAGAAAACAATATAAAACCATGAATCTGACCAGATATTTGATTCCAACTATGTGATTATCTGTGTGATGGACTACTTGGTCAGTACTAACACAGTTTTGAGGTTCAGTATCTAATGTCGGGTTAGTCTGGTGTGTGTGGATGCACTCTGCATATCTGCATTTTGTGTGAGAAACCTGCCAGCTTTTCTTTTAACAAAACAAGAAAGGTTCTCAAATAACTTTGTCTAAATAAAACACAGTTTGAAATCTAAAATTGCGCAGCAGAAAGTGACCTGTGGGCTTCTTGGTTTGGTTACCGGTGGATTAAATGTAAATCTGAAATGTAAAACTAGATTTTGACAGAGTCTATAGCAGTGGGTGCTAATAGCTAATAATGCTGTAGTCGCCTAAAATTATTTTCCATTTCAGGACTGGAAGTCAACTGGAACGCTGCATGAAAACAGTAGTCAAACATTTTGAGAAATCAGGCACTGGAGTATTTGACACTTGTCAGTTGCTATGATAAATGTCAAATTTGGTCGAATCACAAGAACTATAAAGTGTGAAATCAGGAACAATCTGATTTCAGTCAGGAAGTATCTGATCAAAGAATAATATGACAGAAGTGTAAATCACACATTCAGTGCCAGCTTTCAGTGCTTCAGTTTTTGAAGTTGCTATGGATACATTTCAGTTGTTTTGAGGTTTTCACTGCATCAGTTTTGTTTTCTTCAATGCGGTGGTTCATTTTTATTCCTACTCGGGCCCGAGCCAGCCGGCTGCTTTATGTCCCATTTCAGTGTGTTGATATTCCATCGCCGGTCCTGCCTGTTCGCTCAGTTCCACTCTCTGTACGCCGTGTTTTATGTCCAGTTGTGATGCGGTGGCAGGCCCAGCAGCACTTCACTGCTGACTTTGAGTACCCTTGGTGTGGCGAATAGGATACAGTTACTTTGTTGCAGAGTTATCAGCCAGCTTAGTGCCTTTAAACAGATTATTTGTTGTGCATTAAGTCTTTGTTTGATTAGGATAATTGATAGCGTGGCTTAGTGTCCTGCAATTCTGCTCCCACCCTGCTGAAAAAAAACTAAACACGGGCTTTACTCTCTGTGTGCTAATTGAGTTTGTCAGCAGCGAGGGCGTACTCGAACCGCGTCAGTGTTTAATAAATGGTAATGTTAAATAAACATGTGTCCATGTCATCCATCACAATGGTGTCTTAGCCTCTTCTCTTGGCTCTGACATAGGACTTTATGAACACATCAGTCAGGGGGAGGAATTTCGTCTTTTCTCTTTCTTCCAGAGAAACAGTTCTGTCCATGTAATCAGATTTATAGGAACATATTGGTTTTTATTTTGGGTTACATTTGCTGAACTATGAATTAAAGAATTAACATTACATATTGGCAAATAAATACTCCAAGGAGATGTTTGACGTGTTTTTAGCTGCTGCCCTCACTGCCCCATCATTTTTCTGTCTTTTTTTCTTTTTTACCGCAGTGCTGGTTGTACTTTTGACAACCACCGTGATTGTTGACACAGTGATTTGTGTTCTTTTTTCCTGCTGCTGGCTGCGTTGTCGTGCCAATGTTTTCTGCTGCTTCAGGCTGTTCCCTGATCAAAACCGCTCCGTTTTCCCTCATCAAGGACGCACCGGAGGGCTCCACAAATCACCTGTAACGAACATATAAACAGGACTATACTATATATGTATGTATATGTGTGTGTATGTATATGTATATATATATACACATATACATATATATAAATACATATATACACATATATGTGTTTATATGTCTATAAATGTGTGTGTGCTTTACAATAAGGGTCATTTTATACCTCTGTTCTTATTTCACAGCATTGTTGTTTTTTTGTTGTTTTTTTTTAAACTCCTTCGCATCATTTTGGATTTAATATGGGGAATAAACTCCTTGTTGGGCGGATCAGTGCCAAGATTGTTTTTAACGCATTTCAGTCTTTGGTGGAGAGTGACAGGGTGTGTGTGAGGGCAGGCAGGATTAGCAATAACATTCAAAAGCAGGATTCAAATGAACAAATACTGCACATTACAAGCCATCACACTGCAGAGTGTCATTTCAGCGTGGATTCATGTTTGAGTTTGTTGAAAGATTGAGAAACATAAATACATAAATATTATATTTAGCATTATAAGTACTAAAAATGCTACTGCTATCACACCTACCACCATTACCACGACTGCTGCTACTACTATTTCACATATTGTTCAGAATGCAGTATTCATTTATAATTTTCCATTGTGCTTCTAAACCTAACAAGTCACTATGCTACTTTAGAAAACTATAGAAAAAAAACATCCTATTAGAGCTGAAACTATATATTTTTTTACGAGTGCTTAACGTTATAATTGTTTTGTCGATGAAATGTAATAATGACAAATGTGCCACAACCCAGAGTAATAACATCAAAGAGCTACAGCTGATTCAGCTGACTAACAGTCAACGAGCCTTAAGGGCTTCAATTTCTAATGACTGAGCAGTGGAAGAAGTACTCCGACTTTCACTTATGTAAGAATAGAATTATCATACTGTAAAGAAAAATACTCCACTACAAGTAACATTTTTACTCTCATATACATGTATTTTCACTGTCAGAAACACTCATTTAATATTATAACGAACATATGGATGTAAGATGAACATCTATGTATGAATACAATACATGTATGTAAAAGAACACACACTGTATATATTCTCACTATTTTACCCTCTCATATTCCTATATTTTCCCTTTTGTATTGTCCAGTTACTGTGCAACATATATTGGATTATCATTGACAAATAATAGAACACTACATGCAGAACATGTAAGCAGCATTTTTAGGATTTTAATGTTGTAGCTGGTCGAACTCTGTTACAGTTGTATCAATGACAATTTATCATATTTTATAAAACATACAATTTCAGTAAATAAAATCTTGGACTTCAACCTAACTAGTAGCAATAACTCAAACAATTGTAGTGAAGTAAAAAGTTCAATATCCACCTCTGAAACGTCGTGGAGTAAAAGCATAACTAGCAGAAGATGATGATTGTCAAGACGTTGAATAACCGGCTAATTTCAACTCAACATACTAGAATCCTTATTTAATCAGATTCAGTCCCAGAGAGCCATTAGTGAAGATTTTGGCTTGTGAAATGCTGCTCTTGACGTTGGAAACACAGAAGAACTTGTACTTGTACTGCAGGTGGCACTACAGTACACGCTTCTCTGCCACTTTCACCCGGGAGGTTCTTGATGTGGAGATGCTGCAGAGTTCTGTTAGTGCTGAGCTCTGACTTAAAGGTCATTCTATACATCCTATGATGGGCATGTTGTGAATTAAATTACAGTGGAATTAAAGTGCTCCTCATTTGCTGCTGGACCCTCTAGGACCACTTCTGTGGCCCCTGGAGTTTCCTGAGGGGCCCCATCCCCAGTCCTGCTACATGTGTAAAGTACATATTATCAATAAAGCCAATGTCACGCACTTGGAGAAGATTGAGTCGAGGCGCTTATCCCCCCCACTCCACTCCCATCTCTCCCCGCTGCCGTGATGAATTCCTCCTTAGGCCTGCGGTTCACGTTATCACCGTGGTAACAGCTCGCTGATCAGTAATTCATTTTTCAGACCTCTGCATACCAATTACCAAATGAAGGTTATTATCGAGGCTCTGCGTTTGCCCTGCGCGAGTGCCGTGCAGAATGCTAAAACGGGATGAGGCGTTAGAAGTAACGAGGGTCAGTGCGCTTCAAAATGGTATTACCCACCCCTCCCTCTGTCTGCTCATTGGCCTCTCTGCTTGTTTTTGGCTCAGCGTGAGACATGTTGACACAGTTCTCTCTCGTCGCTTGCTGAAGTGGAGGGCAGATACTGTACTCACGCCGACTGTTTGCTCTGAGAAAATTGTTGGAGAACCTCATAGTGGGGAGATAAGGGCAATACCCACAACCTTTCTTCCCATTTTAAGCACGGCTCAGACTGTGTGTGTGTGTGTCTGTGTGTGTGTGTGTGTGTGTTTGTGTGGCAAAGGGTTCAGTTTTATAGCTGGAGTGTTTTTATCCTGCTGATTCGAAAGAGACTGTCTAATGTGTCGGGGGAACATCTAATTTTGCCAGAATGTCAAGAAATATCAAGATGTCTTGATCTGGCTGTATGGCTGAAATTACTCTCCTTATCCTTCTGTCTCTCTGCCCTCTCTCTCTAGCTCCCTCTCTGTGTGTATATGATAGTCTTATCGGAGTCTAAATGCCACATTTCCCGTTCCCATTTTGAGAATTAACAGAGCATCCATTTTGTAATGTAAGAAGAGCTCTGTGTCCTCTTTCCACTTTTATTTACTTATTTATTTATTTTGCTGCCCACAATGCAGTGCTCCATTCATTTCCAGGTGCACTGATACAGTATGTCAGTGCCCAGTGTGCATTCTGGTCGCTCCCCCATCAAGCTGTACAGGAAATTGTTTCCTCCCGCTTAAGAGGCCGTATTAAAACGTAATGTGATGGTGTATTTATGGCATGTTGGTTAATATTTAATAAGAAACCCTCTTGTTAGGAGACTGGGCACTTTTCCAAGCTGTTAGTGATGGCAAGCCAAATTAATCCGCTTTGTAACAAAGCAAATTCCCCCTTTGCTGACCGCTACAGACACACGAAAGAAAACACACACACACACTCTCTCTGCTTACTGGGATGGCAGCAGTCTTAGCCTAATCAGTCTGTATTCAGAGGGATTAGCAGCAGATAGCCCTAGCTGGACAGTTCAGATTCTAGCCCAAAACAGCAACTCAGACACACATACACAACAAGCGGATTTAGGTTACAAAATACATGCATACACAGGATCTAGGCCTAGCTGCAAAAAAAAAACAACATATGGTGCAATGAAAATACAATTTGGCTTAAGGCTCACACTTGGACTAAATAGCTGCACTGAACAGCTAACGTTCCTGCTAACTCTGCAGCCCTCTGCTCTCTGATAAAAGGTGATTTTCTCACTGAGAATTCCAGCCATTAAAAAGCCTCACAAATAATTACTCCACATGAAAGCGAGCATGCTCAGACTGGTTTTCAGTTGTACCTGCAGCCAGCCTTTCATGGAGCACAATAGGTTTTGTAAAGGGGGAGAGACTGAGGGCCCAGGACAGGGGCAGGCTGGGTAATCCAATAGTATTGAGTTTGTGGTTTGGTTAATCTAACGACCAGGCTAAAGGGAGCACAGGCAGTTTTCCGGCAATGGCTTTAAAGACTGCACACACCTCTCAACCCCTGCAAACACACACACACACACACACACACACACACACACACACCCACACACACGCACACACGCACACACACACACACACACACACACGCTTTCGCTGTGTCTGCCCACCCATTTCACTGAAGCGTGTTGGTACATGTAAATGCCTGCAGCTGACACACAAATATCCAATGACCTCTGATGCTTTGCATCTGACTGAAGATACATGTGAGGTCGTAGCATTGTACTGCAGGCGATCTGTCTGGCCAGCCGAACACTGGAGAAAGATTCAGAATGTTGTTTGGCGCTGGACACCAGATCCACCATTTAGGTCATGTCTTCAGTATTCCTCACTATTCTTTCTTTCTCATCTTATTTTTCCTCAATCTCTTTTTAAGCAACCTGGTGGGTGGAGGGGTTCACCATTTAAGGCCTGGAATTGAATTAAGATCTGTTTGGAAATAAAATGTACAGAAATTATGAAAGAGTGGTTGAATATAGTAAATATGACATAATCTAATAATTAAAGATTTTTTACCTCAATGACTTTTGCTCCTGGTGGGCACCTGAATCATTTGCCTTATATAATCGCCTTTACTAACAGGCTTTTTTTAAATTAAATTGTCTATTTCTTGTCCATTGTTCGATGCCCCAAATGCAAAGTTTATCAGGGACGTGCACAGACATTTAGATGGCCAGCAGCTCGGTACAAAAAAGGGCATCATTTAGAAAATGAAGATTTAGTAATTAGTCCATGGAATGGTTTGACCAAGCAAAACTTCAGCAGGGCTGTCACCCAATCACTCTATATATGTTTTGTAATTTCACTATTCCATCGTGGAAGAGGGATCCCTCCTCTCTCTGTAGCTCTTCCTGAGGTTTCTTCTGGGAGGAGTTTTTTCTTATCTGAATGGAGGGTTCTAAGGATAGAAGGTCTCATTAGCTGTGCAGCTCCTAAAGCCCTTTGAGGCAAATTTGTGATTATAAATAAAATTGACTTTACTTGACTGTGTGTGCATGTCCCAGCCTGAGAAAGTATTTTTGGCAGTTGGTTTTATTAACATCATAAAGGTGAATTCTTCAGTTGTTTAAAACTTTATCCCTAAAAATATTTTTACAAAAGGTATCGCTAAATGTCACTATAAAACATTAACAAATGACAAGTCCTTAAACACTACGGCCCCTTCCTACAGCAGAGTTCACATTGTGTGCTTAAGTACATCTGTAAAACCTTGAAAACTTAGTAGTGCATTAAATATTTAAAGCACTACCATATTTTGGGAAATTGTCCCTTGTTACTATTCAAATCAGATCAAATTGTCGCTCACCATTCTCTGTGCTTATGTCCGAGCCTCTTTGCATCCTGTAAATATAGTATGTTTCCCTTAAATAGTAGATCAGATAGTGCTAATGGTCTGAGGTGCCTTGCAGGGGAATGGCCACAATAAGGCTTTTTTTTTTCATTGTCACTACCCATTCTTCTCTGATCCTACATGAGAGCCTAAATGTCTAATATAAACTCTGGAGATAATCTGTAGCTACTGGACGAACAGTGTGTGCTTTCAAAATAACAAATCTCTTCAACACAACCTACTTGACTGAAATGGAGGGTTGCATATTTTATAAACTAATCATATGTTTGGTAAGCAGAACCTTGTAATACATAAGTACTTAGTTACTATAGCTGTTGGAAATGTTGTGGATACGTGAAGTAGAAGTATAAAGTAGCATCAAATGAAAATACTATTATACCATATATACTAATGAAAATGTATTTTTTTACGAGGAGTTCTGCTTTTACAAAGAGCCAGCAGATGCATAAGTCACTTTGTTCCACAGTCATTCACTGTGTGTGTGTGTGTGTGTGTGTACGTGTGTTACCAGAGGGGTTGTTCTATCCATTGTGCAGGCAGCTTTGATCTTAACGAGGGTGAAACAGAAGGCCCTGACATGAGGAGTCAAAGAGCAGGTTGCATAAATGCACACCGTGGAAGTCAACACGTCTGATCGAGTTGTGTGTGTGTCTGTGTGTGTGTGTGTGTGTGTGTGTGTGCATTTGCGTGCAATGGTATAATGTTTCCTGTTTGTTTTGTTTGCTCAAGATAGGGTAAAGACTTAAACACCTTCCTCCTGTTTTCCTCCCTCCCCTGGTCTACAGGCGCCGATCTGTTCTCTAACTGCACAGAGGAGTGTAAGGCCCTGGGCCACTCCGACCGCTGCTGGATGCCGAGCTTCGTGCCCTCAGACGGGCGCCAGGGCCCGGACTACCGCAGCAACCTCCACGTGCCTGGCATGGACTCGGTCCCGGACACAGAGGTATTTAAAAGCCCTGAGCAAACGGCTGATAAGTCATTCTCCACCTTTGGCAAAGAGACGCTTCTCAGTCACCAACCCCTCCACCACCAAAACCACCACCACCTTCTCAAAAACCATCACCTCAGCCACAACCAGGGTTCCCTAGAGAGGAAAGAGTTGGAGGCATTTGTGCCTAACTCCAGAGCACCTTATAACCCAGCTTATTTAAGTGAGTATTGTGTTTTGCCCTGCTCCCTGATCTGGTGATCCAATTAGGTTAAAAAGAAAAGATTCCAAATTCAATTTTCTCCCTGGATTGGCTGGCGGACGGAAGCATGAAATTCATTTCAGGCCTGACCTCTGTTCTGTCAGAGTGTTTAACTAACTCTTCCTTCTTTCTCAGGCATCTCCATTATCTCTAACTGTGATGATCTTATCTTCCCTCACCTACCGTTTCAATTCATTCCTACACAACCACACACACACATAAACCCCAGCACTGATTGGCCTGTGGGTCTTTTCAAATTAAACATGCCAGAAGTAATAGTGATCTCCAAGGTTGCTTTGATGTGGGTGGAGATGTTAGGATTAAGGAAGCTCTGTCCCATTATGGAAAAATGGCTGCTGCACTATAAGAGACACTGGCGCCCTCACAGCAATGTAAAAATGATTGTTTTCAAGCAGAGAAGAAGAAAAGCGGCAGGCAGCGAGCTTAACATCTCATTCTCATTCGGAGAACATCATTGCGTTGGAGCCGAGGATCAAAAAAACATCTTTAGATAATTGAGGAAAAAAAAAAAGGAGGAATCCAGTCGCATTTCCCAAGGAATTACTGTGTCTAAACTCCTATTCAAAGGCCACAAAGAGATACATGCTCAATCACTGCAATTTGGTGATAATGCTTAATTATAATTTTGTCAAGCAGCGCCTGAAGAGGCCCCCTCTCTCATCATCCGACACAGCTAGCTAGAATTATCAAACTGTCAGAGCACCGCTGCTTCCTGAGCGCCATCATTTAAAACCACAGCGTGCTGTTCGGAACAGCAGGAAAAATGCTTCTTTTCCTTTTAATTAATGTTTTATTCATTTGCCGGGCTCCTTTTTTTTCTGAAATCCTGGATCAAAAAGTTATGTCGAGCAAGCTTCCAATTGCTCACATTAGATTTCTCACTCTCTATAAAAGGCTGTGTTCCAGCCCGCTGTGTTGCTGGCAGAGCATGGTCATCAGGTTAAAGTTCACTTTAAGTAGAATAAAGAACAAGCAATTAAAACTAATAAAATAAAAAAATATAAATAGTATAAAAGTTGTGGAGATTCACTGCTTACTAAGAATCATACAGCAACATCATCTAAATGAATATAAGATTACATGTACATGTACATTTATAATGCACCTGTGCATTTTTGATAATGAAAAGGTTTTATGAGTGTGAACAAGTGATCGCAGATGATGAATGACAATATATCAACACTATCAAATATAAAAATATATATAGAAATAACATATGTGAAATGTGTTAATGATATAATTATAAAAATATAGTAACAATGCTGTCATGACACAATGAGGTTTTTTGTGTGTAAAAGGCAAAAAAAAATAATAATAATCTGAAAATGGGAGCACCACTAAAACGTTTTCATACAGTTGAAAAGCATTTGGGCTATGATATTGCATTTTGAAACTCCAGTAATAGACATGATGTGCATCATGTAAACCTCATAAACTTCTCCTGCACCAAAACATCAAGCAACAACCACTTAAGGTTAAGTTTTAAATGGTTATAATTTATGTGTTTTCCCCTTTACGCTTGTCAACCTTCAATTTGATCTACATTGTGTTTGTTGTATGCTGCTCTGGCTCCGACAGTTACCATGGATGTGCTTATTATGCGCGTTTGATGCAGCACTCACAGTGAAGGGCTCCCAATATTGCAGCATTTCCCACGAACACCACCACTCATTCCACTCGCAAAGTAGATCACTGTGGCCCTTATGCTAATGAGTGCGGGGGTGGCAGTGGGGGGGAGGGAACAACAGTCAGAGACGGGGGTGGTGGAGGAAGGGATAGAATGATGATACCAAGAGGCTGAAGCTCTCTAATCTGATCAAGTCAGCCAGTGATACACAGAGACTCTTTTGTCCCTGGAGGTGCGGGCCTGGGCCTAGCCTGGGGTCAGGGTGGGCTGCAGGGGGGAGGTGGGTGGGGGGGGTGTCAGCCTCCCCCTGTTGTTGTCCGAAATAAATTGAAATATTCTGCCCCACCACCACCACATTCATATTCACACACACATTATCCATGAGCCATTTCACAAGAGTGAGTTGAAACGGCCCAGCTGAGGGATGTGACACTTCCTACCCCTTGTTTTGCATGTGTGAATCCTCTAATTCTGTGTGAATGTGGCCATTTAAGTGCCATATTTTGTTTTTTTGTTTTCTGCCATCCCTCTCAGAACCCCCCCCCCCAACACACACACACACACACTAACACGCGCACAAGCTAACCAGGCTTTTTGTTTTTCTCTGCTTGTTGCAGCGAGGAAAAGGGTTTGCTAGCTCCTTTCGTGTGGACATACCGGAGACTGCGTGACTTTGCACAATCACTCCTCGACGACCAAGGCTATAGAAAAAAACAAAGCATCAAGTTTTCAATTCATATTGCCCTCATCCCTCCTCACCCAGCAAAAAATTTAAAGTAAAAACACAAACGACTACACAAAAAATGTGGAATGCCCCCCTTAAGGAAATAAGAGTCTTTCTGGAATTCCTTGAAGCACTGCCGGGCTTTGGAGGCACCCCACTCTCGGGATTAGGACACAGCCGGACATGGGGGAGGGGAAGAGGGGTGGGGGTGGGATCGATGGGTGCAGGCAGGTAGATGGATAGCCTTACCGGGAGGACCCCATTGTCTCAGCAGGACTGAGAAACTGACGGAGGAGGAGGAAGGACATTGATGACAGAGAGATAAAACTGGACACTGATCTCTGTCCTTTTCCAATCTGCGTGTGCCTGTTTACAGCACTGATGTATACATCTTTGTGGAAAATAAAACCCGACAAGGATGACATACGTGTACTGAAAGACAAATTCAAAACGAGAGCCAACCGCAGAAACCGCCACTGAGCCCTTTAGGCGTTTGTACTCGCAGAGACGCCAAATTGTACAGGAGAATCTTTGTGCATTTCAAAATGCAATACCACTGTTTTAGATTTTTCTATTCTGTTCGTGTGGTCCAGTAGTCTCTATTCCGATCTACTTCAAACTTTGTAAGAAAAGATTGTGGGCAGGATATTTTTTTATTTATGTTTTTTTTTTTAATTCTGAGTTCTTTTCATTTTTGGTTCTTCTTTGCTTTGAGTTTGGTTTATTCACCTTATCGTGGGCTTGGACAATGTTTGGCCTCAAGTAGTTTCTATCATGTGTGAGAAGTGTTTACTGTACTCTTTTAAAAAGTTTCGAGCTGAATATAAAACTCTATATATAAATCTATCTATATCTACTTGTTCTGAAGGCGTGCTATCCGTTTGCTGGGTTCCACATTCTGATTCAGAGGTTTGACTCTTGTTTAAGTGCCCCTGAAGAAGGCTTTTTGTTTTTCCCAGTGGGAGATATAAAGAGAGACACAACAGCCTTAGCAGATGTAAAACTCAAGTTCTCATTGTTTGACATTATTACATTCTTTTTCTCAACTTTCAGATATTGATAAAGATCAAGTCTATAAATAAAAAGGAGGTAATAATTTAGATTGAAATCCATGGTAATTCTGTGTCATTGTAACCAAAACTTTAAGGGTCCATTTATAAAAAAACTGAACAAAGATATGGCCAAATGCAAAAGGTGTTGTACACAATGCAGTGGGATCCAGTATACACACATTACTTTCTCACACATTACAAACACCAATATGCCAACAATAAACTGAAAAATGGTGAAAAGGAAAGTCTTATGTGCTTTTATTTGTATTTCCTGATAGTACAAGAAAAAGACAGGCTCCTGATTACCTGATTTAAGGAATTCTGTGTTTCCTTTGTGTATGTCTGCACAGTCAAGGCTTCATACCCCTGAACAAAATGGGAAACTACCCTGGGGCCCCAGTCCTCCATAGGTCCCAAAAGTATGAGGTGACTGGGTGACGACTGGTTTTTGGTCACTGGATTAACTGCGAATCCATCAGGGAATTGCATGAAAAAAGGATTTTTTTCAAAAATCAGATTCAAGGTTCCATTCAAGGGCATAGTTTTCAAATGTTTTCAAAAAGTCTATTTATTTTATATGATTTTTCACTGTACTGAAGTGTCTTTTGTATTTAATTCATTGAATCAGCCAGACACAGATATATTTCCATTTCCCTACGTCATCACTCATAGGGAAATGGATATGGGAATGAATATTTTCCCATTTTCTAATGGGAAAATATTCTTTCTTAACACATAACTTCTACTGAATATGAGGCCATGCTTTTTTTATTCATGTCACTAAGCTGTTGTGGTGTGTTTAGCCTCTTGTAACAATTCACGTCCTCAAAGGAGGACATGGTCCCTCTCATTAAGTCACAATAACAAATGAGTGTGTGTAAGAATGTGTATGTGTGTAGATGTGAATCAGATTATGCGCCTGACAGATCAGTGTTGGTGCTGAGAGAAGCTGTGGCTCTGCAGTGCCCTGCAGCGTTTACCAGACCACTGAGACAAACATATGGTGCACTTTTATTATAGACCCAGACTTGTCGTTCAGGTTATTCAGCGCTGTAAAGCTTTTACTAATTGATATTTTATTTGGAATCTTGCAGTCGAGCAGCAGGTTTAAGAGCCTTTTGGCTTTCCGTACAAGGTAGCAAATAAAAAAACTTGATTCCCTCCATCAGTGCCAGAGTGTATCGATCGAGCTGAGTGATTACAGCTTTCCGTTGGACTAATCTGAGCATGAAATGAACACGTGATTACTTCCCTAAAACATGTTACAATGGGCGAACATGACCTCAATATGTTCAGTATGTTGAATTACAAATCAAGTAAAAAAAAAACATCTGTACCATACTTCACTGTCTGCTCTGTCATGTCATGACACACATTCTGTAATCCACTCACTTCTTTTTACTACAGCCGTGTAGATTTAGTAGCTCTAGTTGTGTGTTTTTATCTCTCCGCATTAGATGTTGCAGCTGTAATCTGAGGTAGGTTATGGTATCTACATATGGTAATGAACCAATAATGTGGTGGAGTTCAGATGCACACAGTACATCATCTGTAGTCCTGCCTAATCTTCCAGTACACACTGAATATTCATCAATTTGTTCATCCGACGCTGACAAAAGCCTTTGTTGGTGCACACTATAAATATTACAAGCAAAGAGGGAAGAGGGGTAAATAGCAGGGATGAAATTTCTCAGTCTTTTTTTTTTTTGGCTTCAGAATACCATTCTGATGTTAAATATAGGCTGACAAATAACGAGCGGTGACAGCGTGGACCGCGGGCCCAGGGCCCTTTTGTTGCTGCGTAATGAGGGCAGAGCTATCGGAGCAGCACCGTTTAGATTGAGGACAAAAGTTGAACAGAGAGCAAGTGCAGTATAATCATATCTATTTTCCTGTTAAATGAAAGCTATTATGTTTGACCTCCACTCGACGCTAATCTCTGTCACAAACCAAAAAGTTTTAATTTCCATGTGCGTTAATGCACACCCAGCTCAAAATGAGAAAAACCAATAGAGTATAATGAAAGATAATTTAAGAACAAAAAAACGAGAGACTTACAATTCCCCAAACAAACGAAAGGATTTAAAAAGAGGCGGACGGTGAAATGGAGAGCGACTTCTCTCTTTCTATTTCCGGTGAGAGAAGGGGGGGTACTTTCGATAGCGAGTTTCAAAGTCATTCACTTCACAAAGGCAAAGCGGATTATAAGAGGCTGAACTTTTTCATGTTGGTGCTCTCCTCTTTAGCAGATGCCGTCGGACACAAAAAAGGGGAAAAAAAGTCATCACGGTGAATCGGTGCTTGAATTCCCTGCTGATCAGCGAGGGTGGAAATAAAACCGCAGGCAAGTGTGGATGGTCTGCGTGAAGGTTGATTATGGGCTCTTCAGATGTGGATGAATGAGTGAGGGGCTTTGAACAAATCTCAGAAAGAAAGACCGGACAGGAAACGTATGGAGCCCACTGTGTCAGGCTGTCATTTTGGGTTCTTACAGGCCTTGAAAAAGTTCAAGTTCAAGTCATCTTTTTACTCTGAAAAAACATTTTTCTGTCATTAAACAGATTTCATCAATTAGAACATCTGATTTCTTTTTAATTATTGGCTAAATTTAACTTTGACTGCTGCATATTTAGTTATGTTATACCAAGATACACATCCTGATTTGGGTGTAGCTCCCCATAGTTATTCAGTGTCTTCAGGGAAATTAACCTAACAGGGTCTCAACAGAGGAAACAGTGCCCAGTGAACCAGTGTTTTTTTTTTTTTTCACAACTGGTGCTAATGCAGTCCAGACTACAGACAATAACAAGTGATTTTATTGGCTTTATATGAGGTCAGAGGCATAAAGACGAATGAGAGCAGCGCCTTTTCCTTTCCATAATGATCTTGCCCTTACAGACAATAGAAAGTAATAGGTTGTTAAAACATTAGAGAAAAGATTTTTTAAAGAAACCCCTGAGAACAAATAAATTGTCTTTGATATTTTTATTTTATTTATCTCATTTGAAATGTCATCTATTTATTTTATTTATTATGATATTTTACTTTATAAATACTTTCAAATCATAGTATTATATACATCAGTACTCTTGCATTTTTTGTGTACATACACTTCCACACTAGGAACACATAGAACTCCACACACCTGCACACACTCTCTCCACTGACCCCATGTGACCCCGGTCTGGACTGGCTCCAGCCAACATGCCCTCAGGGGGGAAAGTGTGTGAGGTCGGGGGAGCAGAGCCACCCAGGACGGAGGCTGCTTAGTGTCACAGTGATCACACACAAACACATTTATACACACACATGAGTGATAAGGGCTGACTTGTCTAAGTGGTGTTGTCCAGCCAGCCTGCTGTGGATGCTCATGTGGCCTGAGGCCAGTTAGGATGGCGGCACTCAGATTGTGTTCACTTCACTGGCAGCAGTTAGTTTGCTGTTTTTATTTGATATTGTAGTTGAGTTCAGTTTCAATTGAGTTAGTTTCCTCTGGGCTTTAGTGGGCTTGATTTTTATTTTTCTTCCATTCAGATAAGAGATGCACAGGGTGTGTATTCATAGATGATCTGCAGTGAGCAACAAAACACTTTGGACATGACATAAATCTTTTTTTTTGTTTACAAGATTCTCACTAGAATATTTTAGATTTTTGTTTTCTTTCATGGTGCAAAAGGACACCGTCCAGCTCAGTTTAGACTCTTCCAGTAAAACGGTCATTCCCCAGAGGGCCATGGACCCTGAAAACCCCATGCTACCAATGCTGTTGTTTGGAGACTGGCTGTTTTTGTTTGTTTTTAATAACTTCTGCATGGTTTTGTGTATAATGTTAACATATCAAGTTTAGTTCCACTGTTCCATTTTAAACCCTCCTCTCAACAGGAAATTGGACCAACCAATCAGCTTGTCTCCTGTGCAGTTTGCGGCCTGTGGCTACCTCATTCCTCCTCCACCGTGCAGATCCATAGCGATGTTTAAGTGTATCTTTGCAGAAGTACAATTGTGGCATTTCTCAATGCATTTGAGATGAAAACCTGAAAATGATGAACCTGGATATGCTACATTTTCACTGCACAGCATTATGTTTATCTGTATTTGTATGCATACCACGTGATGTTCTTTTTTGTTCGTTTGAATTCACAAAGAGACTCAACTGCAGTAAAAATGTTTGGACTAATCTCCTACATTGAAAAGATTCCCCTCACAGTGGACGATTTATTGGACTTGGAGGCCTTCATCGATCACTACTACCATCAGCAAAACAACATGGAATCCAACACTGATTCATCCCAACACAACGTGGATCTACAGATGGCAGAGATCCAGGTTAGTCACCTGTCCAGCACTCATTAAAAACATGATCTTCTTATGTTGCTTCACAAAAAAATAACATCACATCACAGTCATTCCACAAATGGTTAATGTAGCAGACAAATTGCAGAGGTGACGATAATTGTCACATTATTTCTAATTTGCCTTCCCTTGATTAATGCAAACTCAACACTCCCTTCAGGTCACCTGGCAACTCATATGTCAAAACTTGACACTTCAATTAATTCTAGTTAGTTACCATAGAAACATGGTCACATTTTAAAACAAGGCATTTTCATTGTCTGAGACTAACATATAGTTGATGTCCATTTCCTAAAATGGGTCTCAAAGGGTTAATAGACCAAAATATTTTTTGATTCTATGTGTGATGGAAATCTTAGAGCTGGTTCACTCTAACAAGAAGTTTCAGGAGACCTGGATGTCCTACACAGGAATATTTATTGAAGCTCGATCGAGGAGAAAAGGGAAACACCACGTGTGAATCACAGCTACTGCTACCCAAATCTGAAGTTCAGTATTTAACCCTCCCCAGAACTGATAAGTTCTGCTATATCCAAATATGGTTATTCCTAACTCAGTCTGTCATGTGTGATGACTCTATTGGATATCAGATCCAAACAAGGAAAGACGTCAACCATTGCTGTCCTAGCAACAGCATAGCCTCTCTACAGTCTCTCTTATCCAGCGTCAGCAACCAGGCGCCAGCCTGTTGTGTCTAAACCTGAATACAGAAGATATCTAGCAGACCTTGGTCTACCAGATGCTAGAGCCAACTCGGGCACACAGAGTGAGACAGGTGAACAGAGACAGACAGTTGACCTGACCTGTGAAGCACTGTCTTAAGTTACCTTTAACCTACAAGAGGGAAGTTTAACATACAAGAAGGAAAATTCCTTCACACTATGTTTCCATGCATACAGGAACGTATTTTCTTTCCTGGATACACAACAGATGTATTACATCTTGCTTGGAAAAAGCTGCTGCTTACTCTATTAAAACACAAATTGAGCATTGAGTTAGTTCAGGCAGGCCACGGAGTCAAGCTCAGCTCAATATCCCAGCTACATCAGCTGATGGATCAGCTGATTCCCTTCCACGCATCTATTGGCGATCTCATTCAGGGCACAACCCACCTCCACCCCAGCGCCTCCTTTCATGCTGTGTCTGACTTATCAATGTCATTTCTGTTGTCATTGATGCTGCTCTGTTCTGTACCCTACGGGGGGTTCTTGCTGCTGCTCTCCCTGCTTTAGACTTTCCATGTGTGCGCATGGAAGGGCAGGGAGGTCCCAGAACAGAGCATACTGCCAAATACATGTAACTGCAAATATATCTACTGCATGTAGATCAAGTATTTTTGTCATAGTGGTCCTGACTGAACTGAAAATATAAAAACAAAAAGCTTAAACATTCAGGCTTAGCACGTCGGGGCCAACTGCTACGTGTTTTATTCAACATGTTATTATTGCTATGTCATGGTTCAGATACTGTAGATGTCCATCCTGTCTGTCCTCAGAACAAGCAGCTGTCAGTATCTGTGCAGAGCATTTTACCTCCTTACCTCCAGAGGTTGATAGCCGGTTTGTTGGAGCTCTGTGCGCACAAGACGACACACAGTCCTTGTCAACAAGATAAGAAACACTGGATTTATGCCATTTTATGTTATTTTCTGTGCCATTTATTTGCTATGGCCAGTTATGTTGAGCAGCTCCTCTAAAGTTGTAGCAGAGGTGGAGACAGGCAGTCACATCAGGATAGTGAGTTAGAAAGCCTGATATGTTCATCCCTCAGATGCCTCTGTTGGGTCTCTGTAAATAATATTTTAAAGAGTATGGTCTAGACCTACTCTATGTGAAAGCATCTTGAGATAACTTTTGTTATGATTTGGCGCTATACAAATAAAATTGACTTGACTTGACTTGTATATAATATTGACAGTGTAATGCAGACAGTAATCTAATGCGTAACCTGATTTTCTGCAGTTGGTGGTTTCTGATTGAGTGGGAGTCTTTGGCCAGGCTTGGTCATCTTCTTTCAAGAAAAGGAATATGTAAATTCAGCTTCTGCTTTCCCCCTCATGACACAAAATGTGCTGTTCCCATTACTGTTTACAAAGACTAAAACAAATAGAATAGTTATCAGATGTGTGGCAGTGATGGAGAACTTAAATGACGAGTGTGGACAATGTTTGTTTCTCTTGATATGATTCTGTTGATTGATGCTCACAGTTTGTAGAGAAATGGAAATCAGGTATTTCACACTTCACGTCTGCAACACTAAATGCATTCAGTGATCATTTTTAAAGCAGGTTGTTTTGGCTCAAAATCTGAAACATAAGCTACTCATCCTCAACACCTTAGTTCAAACAAAGAGTGGATTTGACTTAGCAAATTAAACGTTATTAATGGAGGAGAAACTGGCAGTATACCCTTCACAAAATTCACTCATGTTTAGGTTGAAAACCTCATTCCTTAAACAAGTGAATAAAAAATTCATCCTTCCGTTGTGAGTCATATAAAGTTCAGCTAACTTATAACACTAATCAATAAACTGGGAACCCTGACAGTTCAGTAATGCACACATGCACTTTTCAATTATATAGGTATTAGTTTTGGTAACACACGTAAATATGTGCATGTATTTCAGCAGAGTAGTGCAGGACTCCAGTGAAAGTCTGTATGGGTCAGTCTCTGCTCTCAGTCAGTGTCTGATGTCACTTCCTGTGAGTCCTTCCCTCACAGAATTTCAATGTTCAAATGGTTGAAACAGGACTCAACTGAGCACATGGCCATATGGAGGAGTGGGACCAGTAACACACACACACACACACACACACACACACACACACACCAGAAAAACCCCAAACAAACAAGCAAACAGTGTATCAAAGCCATCTGCTGTGCCTATCAGAATCTACAACTGTGGAGGTGATCCCTAAACATGACACCAGAGGAGGAGGTGTGTGTGTGTGTGTGTTTAGGGTGTTGTAGTGTGATGAGAGGATGGGGGGCAGTCAGAAAAGACCATTTGCTCCAAATGCTGGTGCAGTCATTTAGCATGTAAATTTGATTTCCATCTGATGCTGAAACAAACCTGCACTCTGTCCTCCTCCTGCTTCTGGAGTGATGTGTATACTGTTGGATCAGTTTTTGTTTGTTGGTGTGCAGTGTCCACACTGACACATATTTTTGAAAATTCATCTTTCTTTCTGTTTTGGTCTTCTATTCACACCAAGGCAGTTTTTTCAACCACTACTCTACAGAAGTGTTCACTGAGAGATCTGGAAGAAACAATGCAGAGCTTCACACTGCTGAGACTATAAAACTGCTCGTGCTGCCCATCCATCCAGAAACACTCCTCTATAGATGATGGCCACAATGCATAATTTGGTTATTTGGCAACTGAAAGAGGCAGCAGAGGAATAAGAGATGTGTTACATGTTCTATCCTGAAAACAACATGTGGTTATTGTGATGGAAATCTTAGAGCTGGTTCACTCTAACAAGAAGTTTCAGGAGACCTGGATGTCTTACATATATTTATTATATTTATATTTATTGAAGCTCGATCGAGGAGAAAAGGGAAACACCACGTGTGAATCACAGCGTCCTGCTACCCAAATCTGAAGATAGTGTCCTGAAGTTCAGTATTTAACCCTCCCCAGAAACGATAAGTTCCGCTATATCCAAATAGGGTTATTCTTAACTCAGCCTGGCATGTGTGATGACTCTATTGGATATCAGATCCAAACAAGGAAAGACGTCAACCATTGCTGTCCTAGCAACAGCATAGCCTCTCTACAGTCTCTCTTATCCAGCATCAACAACCAGGTGCCAGCCTGTTATGTCTAAACCTGAATACAGAAGATATCTAGCAGACCTTGGTCTACCAGAGGCCAGAGCCAACTTGGCCTTGTCTGGCACACAAAGTGAGACAGGCGAACAGAGACAGACAGTTGACCTGACCTGTGAAGCACTGTCTTAAGTTACCTTTAACCTACAAGAGGGAAGTTTAACATACAAGAAGGAAAATTCCTTCACAGTTATATTCACTCACATAGATTTGAACTGCTTTAGAAAACGTGACCTAACAGGCGGATGCACACTACAATTGTCAAATGATCTGATAGGCCTTTTAGCCAGTCAGGCTTTCTCATTTAAAGTTAATAAAAAAAAAAGGTCACCCAGTTTGAATATCATATGCACATTGTTCTGTACAACTAACAATACATTTGTGACCTTGTATAGGCTTGTTGTGTCAAACAAAAAGTGTTATTGTGTGTGTTGAGAACACAAACTTCTTTCTATAGCCTAATCAGGATGATATTACATTAAATACATCTTGCATTTTGGTGAATCAGCACCAAGAAAATTCAAGCTGCATTACCTGCTAGCAGTTCCTATTTGCTCCATGAGCTTGCATGTTCAACAACTACTTTTGAGTCTAAATTCGAAGATCATGAGATGAGATCTGACGTTAGAAGGATCATATTGTCCTCATGATTTACTAACATTTACCTCAGCAGACATCGTAGGAAGAGTATGGACACAACATCTGTGTGTTCTGGTTTGACTGAGGTTTGAAAGGGAGGGAAAACTGGCTGACCCAAAATGTGTCAATCAGGTGCTTTGCATTTCTGAAGTCTCCGGGTAATGGTGAGTTTAATGAAAGATTATGAGACAGTGGGCCCTTGGACAGAGACATGTTAAACGTCCCCTTATTTTTCAGCAACATCTTGCAAGTTGCTGTTAAGTGCTGCTGTTGTTGAACTACAGCTGGATTTATAGCCAACTCAAGGGTTTAACCGGAGACCCACCATAAGTCCCTACAGCGTAAGTTTTGGTTTATAATTCATGCATGTGTTGTATATGATCAAGCCTTCCCCAAAGTAACTGTTCTTTCATTTACTTTGTGATATGTGTGTGAGCTACACACATAGCAGGTCCATACCGACACTCCCTAGAACAGAATATCAAAGAAAACCTATGATGCAGGGTCATGTTTCCTAAACCTGCAATCAGTGATTTGTCTGGCCCCTTGGGGGCAGCTGAAACAGTTGTGAACACCTCATATCATCACCTTGTAAGTTGGTATGGTAAACGTATTCACAAACAGTTGCTTATTTACACATCCAGCAGTTACAGAGAAACATTATCATTTATTTGGAGTCAGTTTGTCTCACCTGATGAATGTTAGTCCAATGTTGTCTCTCCTTTAGCTCTGTTTTTATTGTCTACCATCTCCTGTAGGAAATATCTGGCTCTTTAGCTGCTATATGCTCCATTGTGTTCGCCAGCAAGTCTCTAACCGTGTCTGTCTGCTGTACGAGGCTGAGCAGGTAGTGTGCAGTGGGTTTTAGAACTTTTTAACTGAGAACAGCTGCTAATGCAGCCAAAAACAGCACAATGAGAGCAGTGAGAGTGATCCAAATCAGTAAAGTTGCAGCCGGACAGCTAAACAATGAGCTGAAACTCACTATAGAGCTCCGTAAAGCTGAGGGGTGAAGTTAGTTAGGTTTAGTGTAGCCTCAGTATGAAGTGTACAGCTGTATTATGTGGGTACTTAGGCACTGCAGACACATGGACAAAGATTAAGATGACTTAATACTGCATGTAAGAACAGTTGCACCTACAGTGGATTGGAATATGTTGGCCAAAGACAACATTATCCACATGATTAGGATACAGAGGATTAGAAAAGCTTAAAATATGTGTACAATGTCAGAGAGTAACACTAGAAGTGTAAGCAGAGAGGAGCTGCTGTAGTCTGACAGCTACAGATAAGCAGAGGAGACAATAGAGACAAGCTCAGATTGAAGTCCTGATGGAAACCCAGTGAACATGGATGGTCTCGGCGATGGTTCGACAGAGCCAAGCCAACAGCCATTTTTCTTTATTTCATCCAATCACATCCAAGGGAGAGGTCTGGCGACAGCCAATGTAAGTGGTCAGGGAAAAAGAAGAAAGCGGAATAATAGGATGATAAAATCCTTCTCCTCTGAGATCTTTCAGTGTTGGTACCCACATTTTAAATATTTCAGTATAACCAGACAATAGCAAAGCTGAACATTTTAATATACAACTGATGCGAGAGTGACCAGCTAAGTCTTAATGGAATCTTCATATGAAGCAGCTGACCCAACCTATATAGAGCACAAGACAAAAACGTTACTCTCATATGCTAATAGCCAGCAAGATTTTTTTTCTTTGGTGAAGCAAGTGATAATTTCCCCCCTGTTGTCCAGCTGTCTAACCCACCAAGGAACGCTGTTACTTGATAAAAATGCAAATGTAAGTCGCCCCCTACTGTTAACTTACACCCAGAAACCTTCACGGCACCCAGAGTTTAACCTCTCAGCACTTCTGATCAGGAAACATAAACTGTCTTCCATGGGCTTTAAAGTTAAACCCACTTTTAATCTTTTATTATGGTATTGTTAGCAGTTATAAGAAATGCAATGTCTGAGTTGGCTTAACTGACCAGCTACAGTAAGCGTATTGTATCATTTCCGGTTGCCGGCCTCTCATTGTACTGCGTGTTTTTGCTGCTCTCACTCAAAAGAGTTAACCTTGTTATTTCTTCATCGCAGGGGTTAAGTACCCGATGTACATTTAAATACTAGTCTTAAAACACACACAGCTTTATCCCTTTTTTAGTGACTTTTTGTGAATTTCACAGCTTTTCATTCGCTGTTCAGTTCTGTTAGCTTCCGTAGCCTCTTTCAGCTCCTCAGCTAGCGATGGCTTCTCTCTCTCCCTCTCTCTCTCCTACTCTGTCCTTCTCGGTGTGTCGGATGTTCACTTACTCCTCTGCCTCCTTTAGCGATAAAGTTTTATGTATTAAATGTAGTTTATTTGTAGCACTGGAGAAGAGGCTTAGTAAACTAGAAGCCCGGCTCCGCACTATGGATACACAGACTTTAGCTGTAGCTAGCCAGCCCCCTGTAGTCGGTGCGGACCGACCCAGTGCAGCTCCTGTTAGCCTTCTCCCGGCTCCCGAGCAACCGGGAAGCAGGTCGGCTGGGTGACTGTTCAAAGGCAGCATAGCCCCAAGCAGAGACCCACGGTTCACCACCAACCCCTTCGTGTTTCCAACAGATTCTCCCCCCTCAGCGAAATAAGCGACACCAGCGGCCATAGTTAGGTGTATCCCCGGGGCCAGAGCGAGCGACGTTAAGTCAAATTTAAAACTGCTGGCAAAAGACAAACGTAAATACAGTAAAATCGTAATTCACGCCAGCGGTAATGACTCCCGATTACGCCAGTCAGTCACCAAAATGAATGTGGAGTCGGTGTGTAACTACGTGTAGCAGTATAGAGGTGGCATCTGTTAATTACTGCCCTGGCTTGTAATTAGCGCCAGGTGGCTGTCATTAGGTGGGCCAGTATAAAGGCCATCCTCCTCTGCTGGTTCTTCCTCTTGCACCTCTGTCAGTGGGGCATCATTTTTGAGCCAAGGTTGGCTGGCTCAACAGGTATGGCTGTCTGCTGCTTCGGCACATTTGGACGCTTGGGTTTTTCTGTGTCTCACAGCATTTTGTGTGGTTGTAGGGCAACTGTATGCGTGCTGCTCCATGCTCCCTTCTGTGCAGCTGCGTATTTGTTTGGTAAGTGTCCCTCTTTCTTGGTGGTGTTGATGCTGTCTGATGGCTAATACTAGTGTGGTCACAGGTAAATGCCAGCTACAGCCAGTGTCCTCTTCCTCCCTCCTCCTGTGCATGTGTGTCCTGAAACAGGTATGTGTGTTTTAGTATACACAAGCAACCACAGTACTTTCGAGTAATGTTAACAGCATTTTTTCCTGCAATTAGGAGTTGCTGTGACCAGCTGACTGGGGTCGCTGCTGCTTTGTTTCCAGTGAAACTTCGCCTCCGATGCTTTGTTTCCAACAAGACTTCGTCTTCGGGAAAGCTTTGTCTTTGCTGTGTTGACTCTGCTGAAGCTTTACCTCCCTCAGAAACATTGTTTTCTCCACGCTGCCTGTGTTTTAACCAGGGCTTGGTCCCGTGTGTGTAATGGGTGTTTAGCTTATTATAATTTTGCATTATAATTGTTTCTTTCTTTTTTAGTTACTGGAGGCTGGTGGTGGCGGTGCTGGTGCTCAGGCGGTGGTATCCCCCCCCTTTTTGTCTGCCGTGTCTTGGGAAGCAGGTTCCTCACTTTGAGTGTGTGGGTCACATATGTTGGGTGGTTTAGTTTGTTTTTCTTAATTTGGTGGGTTCCCCCCCCCCCTTTGCACCTAGCCTTGTCCATCCATTCAGCTCCAGCCCCCTTAATTGATTTTCTGTTAACTTTCTTTGGGATGAATGAAATTTTAAATCATTTTTAAAACTATTTAAAATAAAATTGTATTTCCTAAGTTTCGGTGAACTGCGTCTCTTGCCTCCAAAAGAGTATACTTACCTGTGTGCCTGGTGCTCTACTAAATTATTTCCTGGGGTGAAATTCCCCAGGTGGCGTTGTCGGTCTTTTTCCAATTTTTGGTGTTAAATGATTTTTTTTAAATTCATTTGCATCCATATGCCTCGTGTCGCCACAATCTGGCGTTGTCGGCAGGGTTACTCTTTTTCAAACGGCTGAGACGTGTTCCCTTTTATTTTCTGTTCATTTTATTTGTGTTGTGAGGCCTAATTTTGTTTTTTTGTTTGTGCATGCAGAGTGGAGTATCGGAGACAAAGCAGCAGTGGCTCCTTGTGGATTCCCACTACTGGTTTGACTTTTGTGGTGCCTTTGCATCACTTGTAGTGTAGTGGGTTCGTAGTAATTATGGAGGATGAAATACAGGAACTTAGAGAGCTGATTGTACAGCTAAAAGCAGATAATGAGCGGTTGCGTCAGGGACAGGCTGGCCCTAGTTTTTTACCGTCTACCTCTTCGGCACCACCCGTTGCCCCTTCCACTTCTAGTCCCTCTGTAGCAGAGAGACTTATTTTTGTGCCCAGAGATAGGAGGTGTCCCGTCTTTAGGGGAAGGACAGGTATAGGGTTGAGTGAGTGGGTGGAGGAGGTGCAGGCGAGTATGAGGGCTCGGCGTTTATCCCAGTCCGACCAGGCGTTTTTCCTGTTTGATCACCTAGAAGGAGAGGCCAAGGATGAGATAAAGTATCGCTCCGCCGCTGAGAGGGAAGATCCTGCTAAAATACTTTCCATTTTAGAGGAGCTATATGGTTGCGCCGAGTCGTATGTCGCACTGCAGCAGGCCTTCTTCTCTAGGAGGCAGCAAGAGGGAGAAACTCTTCATGAGTTCTCCCTCGTTTTGATGGGCCTCATGGAGAAGGTGCAGCAGTGCGCCCCCACTGATATGTCAGATGCCGGTGCCCTTTTGAGAGACCAGTTTGTTGAGCACGTTTTGAATAGTTCCTTGCGCCGTGAGTTGAAGCAGTTTGTGCGCCGGCAGCCTACCGCTACCTTACTGGAGGCCAGGAGTGAGGCGATCAGGTGGGAACGAGAAGGCTCACCTGGAGGGGGTAGGGGTCGCAGTCATTCAGTCCCTTCTGTCTTTGGTGCGCAGTGTGTGGTCCAGGGCAGTGGCCAAGTAGGTGTTAGTTCTTCTCAAGCCTCTGAGTTGCAGGAGATGAGGGAAATGCTGAAGTTGCAGCAGGAGCAGTTGAACCAACTGACTCAGAGCATCTCCCGTTTGCAGGGTTCTAAGCAGTATGGCCGAACAGCATTGCGTGGTCCTATAATCTGTAGGCGATGTCAGCAACCGGGTCACATTGCTAGGGAGTGTGATGGCACTCACGTGCCTACTCGCACCCAGCCCCCTTTGCCAGCCTCTCAGCCGAGTAGGCCTGAACTAGCACCCGCCGAGCTGCAGAGTCACAGTTCGGAGGGGGCAGCTACTGGCTCAGGTTCAGGTGATGTGGAAGTGTCAAAGCTCATGTCATCTTGTCCTCATGTAAGTGTGAGCATGGGAGGGGTTGCAGTCTCGTGCCTGGTAGATACAGGGTCTATGGTGTCAACTATCACAGAGTCTCTCTTTCGGCAGCAGTTTGAGCCTTGGGGCCAAGAGCAGCTCAAATCTTGTCATTGGCTGCAGCTCAGAGCAGCCAATGGCCTGGCCATCCCGTATATAGGTTACTTAGAGTTGGAGGTGGAGCTCTGTGGTAAACTATTGCCAGCTTGTGGGATTTTGGTGGTCAAGGACCCCCCTGGTGGTGTGCCTTCGCAGGCTCCCGGGGTTCTGGGGATGAATGTCATCCGTAGGTGCTATGGGGAACTCTTTGGGCAGCATGGCTTGGCTTTGTTTGATCCGCCAGTGGTGTCTGAGGCTCCTAAGCTTGTCATGCAGGCCTTCCAAAAGTGTCACAAAGCCAGTTTTGTGATTGATCAGGGTGCCGGGAGGGTCAAGGTCCGTGGTAAAAAGGCTTGTCGTATCCCAGGTGGCGTGATGAAGATCGTCGCGGCCACATGCTCAGAGCAGTACTCTGGCACTACGGTGCTGTTTCAGCCCCTAGACTCTGGCCTGCCTGCTGGCCTTTTGGCTTCTCCTGCCCTGGTGCCAGTGGTACGGGGCACAGCCTACATCCCCATTGTCAATGTAGGATCTTTAGATGTGCTGCTCTACCCCCATGCTGTTGTTGGGACCTTAGAGGAGGTACGGGTGGTAAGTTTACCTGCCGGTGTCACTGAGGTGCTACCTGTGGTGGCTACAGTGGCTTCCCAGTCTGTTGCACCACCAGTGCAGGATCAGCTAGCAGGCTTGGAGTTGGGTCATTTGCCAGTAGAAGCACAGGGCGAGGTGAGAGCGCTTTTGGGTCAGTTTGCGTCAGTCTTTTCAGCCCATGATGGGGACCTAGGTTGTACTGACCTGATTTCCCACGAGATCCCACTCTTAGATGAGGTCCCTGTGCGGCAGCGGTATCGCCGGATTCCCCCGTCCGAGTATGAGGTTGTTAAAGACCACATTAATCAGCTGCTCAGTGCACAGGTGATTAGGGAGAGCAGCAGTCCCTATGCTTCTCCAATTGTGCTGGTTAAAAAGAAGGATGGCAGTCTTCGTATGTGCGTGGACTACAGGCTCCTTAACAGAAAAACTAGGAAGGACGCCTTTCCATTGCCCCGCATTGACGAGTCCTTAGATGCCTTGACCGGAGCTCGTTGGTTCTCCACCATGGACCTTGCTAGTGGGTACAATCAGGTCCCCATGGCAGAGTCTGACCGTCTTAAGACGGCTTTTTGTACCCCTTTTGGTCTTTTTGAGTGGAACCGCATGCCCTTCGGGCTTTGCAATGCTCCCAGCACCTTCCAGAGGTTGATGCAGCGGATCTTTGGTGACCAGCAGTGCCAGTCTCTGCTGCTCTACCTGGATGACATTGTGGTCTTTTCCTCTACCATTGAACAACATCTGGAGAGGTTGGGTGTGGTGCTGGGGCGTTTGCAGCACGAAGGGCTAAAGGTGAAACTCAATAAGTGCGCCTTCTTCCAGCAGGAAGTGCGTTATTTGGGACATGTCATTTCCGACCAAGGTGTCTCCACAGATCCCAGCAAGGTTGAAGCAGTCTCCCGCTGGCAATCTCCTACCACTCTCTCCGAGCTGCGCTCCTTTCTTGGTTTTGCCAGCTATTACCGCCGCTTTGTAGAGGGTTTTGCAAAGTTGGCTGCACCCCTGCATAAGCTGGTGGCAGAGCTGGCAAGTCACAAGTCCAAGCGGGTAGAGGCTGTAGTCTCTGGTCACTGGACGGCAGAGTGTCACCATAGCTTTGAGGCATTGAAGGCCAGACTCATCTCTGCGCCTGTGCTAGCCTATGCTGACTTCACCCTCCCATTTATTTTGGAGGTGGATGCCAGCTATGGTGGTCTTGGAGCCATCCTGTCACAAGAACAGGATGGTAAGGTTAGGCCCATAGCCTATGCGAGCCGTGGGTTGAGGCCCACGGAGCGCAACATGCACAACTATAGCTCCATGAAGTTGGAGTTTTTGGCACTCAAGTGGGCCATGACTGACAAGTTCAGGGAGTATCTGTTGGGCCACAAATGTGTCGTTTATACTGACAACAACCCCTTGAGCCACTTGTCATCTGCCAAGCTCGGGGCCACCGAACAACGTTGGGCAGCCCAACTTGCTTCCTTTGACTTTGAAATAAAGTACCGCTCGGGCCGCAGCAATAAGAATGCTGATGCTTTGTCTCGTCGGCATCCCCCTGAGGCACAGGATATGCAAACCATGGTTCGTGGCACACTACTCCCTCAACCCTTGCAGCAGGCCCTGCAGGTGGAGAAGGTAGAGGCAACACAAGCCACTGTGGCAGCCTTGCCCCATCATCCTCCATCTGACCTTGCCACGCTCCAGCACACTGATCCCGTTATTCGGGAAGTGTTGGTTTTCTGGACACGTAAACGGCGTCCAGATAGAGAGGAGCGGAAGCAGGTATCGCAGGCAGCCTTGGTCTTACTTCGGCAGTGGGATCGGCTGGTTGAGAGGAGTGGCGTGTTGTATCGCCAGGTTTTCAGGCCAGATGGGGCCGAGGTGGTGTTTCAGGTGTTGTTGCCAGTGGCGTTAAAAACAGAGGTGCTGACTGAAGTCCACCAGGGGCATGGTCATCAGGGGGTTGAGAGGACCCTGGAGCTTTTACGGCAGCGGTGCTACTGGCCAGGGATGTCTGCTGAGGTAATGCAGTGGTGTCAGACATGTGAGAGGTGTCAGGTGGCCAAGGTGAGTCAACCAGCCACTCGTAGTTACATGGGACACCTTTTGGCTTCTCGGCCTAATGAGATTCTGGCCATTGATTTCACTATTCTGGAGCCCAGCCATAATGGGATGGAAAACGTTCTTGTCATGACTGACGTTTTTAGTAAATACACCTGGGCTGTCCCTACCCGTGATCAGCGAGCTGCTACTGTAGCTCAAGTCCTGGTTTCTGAGTGGTTCTTGAGATTCGGTGTTCCAGCCCGGATACACTCAGACCAGGGGCGAAGTTTTGAGAGCTCCCTCATTCAGCAGCTGTGTGGCCTCTATGGTATTGAGAAGTCTCGCACCACGCCATACCATCCTTCTGGGAATGGACAATGTGAGCGCTTCAATAGAACCCTCCACGACCTGCTGCGTACATTGCCCGTGTCCCGAAAGCGGGACTGGAGTTCCTGTCTGCCCCAGGTCCTTTATGCCTATAATACCACCCCGCATCAGACAACTGGTGAGTCTCCTTTCCTTCTGATGTTTGGTCAGGAGCCAAGACTCCCCATTGATTTCCTGCTAGGCAGAGTCCAGGATCCTGTTGGTGGCTATGTGCATGAGTGGGTTCAGGAGCACCAGACTCTCTTGCAGATGGCATTTGAGAGAGCTCGTGACCGGTTGAGGGCTGCTGCAGAGCGCCGTAAGAAAAACCATGACCAACATGTCCGAGGTGTTTCCTTGAAGGAGGGCCAGTTGGTATGGTTGCGAGACCTTGGTATACGGGGGGCGCCACAAGATCCAGGATCAGTGGGCCTCAGTCATGTATCGTGTCTTAAGGGCACCGAGGGAAGGGGGATCAGTTTACACCATCGCCCCTAAGGATGACCCAACCAGAGCCAGACAGGTCCATCGATCTCTGCTGAAGGCTGTGTTAGGGGTCAGTTCTCCAGGTGGTGCTGCCACCGTTCCCTCTCCGCCTCCTCCGGCGCGACCTCAGTCAGAGGATGAGCTGTCTTTCGATGGTGGTTGGTGGGTCTCGGGATTTGAGAACCCGTTGCCCACTCCTGTTCAGGCTGAAGCAGTGACTCAAACCACTCCTCGGCAGCTGGTTCCATCATTTGACGTAGTACCTATTGTGCCATCTTTGTCTGCGGATCCGGTGATAGGTACCTCTTCTTCTTTTCTCCCTTCTTTAGAAGAAGCTGCTGTCCGTCGGTCCGTTAGGGCAACTGCAGGTTATCACCCTAACGTCCACCACCTCCCACGGCCTGTAGGGGGGGCTGAGCGAGGAGGTGTTAATCCTCCTGGCCCTGTGTCTAACGCAGTTGTTGCACTATTTAGGCCTTGGAGTTAGCTTGTTGTACTAGCTGTACTTTGTCGATCGTCGGGGCGACGATCCAAGAAGCCGGGGTGTAACTACGTGTAGCAGTATAGAGGTGGCATCTGTTAATTACTGCCCTGGCTTGTAATTAGCGCCAGGTGGCTGTCATTAGGTGGGCCAGTATAAAGGCCATCCTCCTCTGCTGGTTCTTCCTCTTGCACCTCTGTCAGTGGGGCATCATTTTTGAGCCAAGGTTGGCTGGCTCAACAGGTATGGCTGTCTGCTGCTTCGGCACATTTGGACGCTTGGGTTTTTCTGTGTCTCACAGCATTTTGTGTGGTTGTAGGGCAACTGTATGCGTGCTGCTCCATGCTCCCTTCTGTGCAGCTGCGTATTTGTTTGGTAAGTGTCCCTCTTTCTTGGTGGTGTTGATGCTGTCTGATGGCTAATACTAGTGTGGTCGCAGGTAAATGCCAGCTACAGCCAGTGTCCTCTTCCTCCCTCCTCCTGTGCATGTGTGTCCTGAAACAGGTATGTGTGTTTTAGTATACACAAGCAACCACAGTACTTTCGAGTAATGTTAACAGCATTTTTTCCTGCAATTAGGAGTTGCTGTGACCAGCTGACTGGGGTCGCTGCTGCTTTGTTTCCAGTGAAACTTCGCCTCCGATGCTTTGTTTCCAACAAGACTTCGTCTTCGGGAAAGCTTTGTCTTTGCTGTGTTGACTCTGCTGAAGCTTTACCTCCCTCAGAAACATTGTTTTCTCCACGCTGCCTGTGTTTTAACCAGGGCTTGGTCCCGTGTGTGTAATGGGTGTTTAGCTTATTATAATTTTGCATTATAATTGTTTCTTTCTTTTTTAGTTACTGGAGGCTGGTGGTGGCGGTGCTGGTGCTCAGGCGGTGGTATCCCCCCCCTTTTTGTCTGCCGTGTCTTGGGAAGCAGGTTCCTCACTTTGAGTGTGTGGGTCACATATGTTGGGTGGTTTAGTTTGTTTTTCTTAATTTGGTGGGTTCCCCCCCCCCCTTTGCACCTAGCCTTGTCCATCCATTCAGCTCCAGCCCCCTTAATTGATTTTCTGTTAACTTTCTTTGGGATGAATGAAATTTTAAATCATTTTTAAAACTATTTAAAATAAAATTGTATTTCCTAAGTTTCGGTGAACTGCGTCTCTTGCCTCCAAAAGAGTATACTTACCTGTGTGCCTGGTGCTCTACTAAATTATTTCCTGGGGTGAAATTCCCCAGGTGGCGTTGTCGGTCTTTTTCCAATTTTTGGTGTTAAATGATTTTTTTTTAAATTCATTTGCATCCATATGCCTCGTGTCGCCACATACGCAAAGACAATGTTGGACTCCGTAGTTTTCTATGGACCCCTGCCAAATTTCACCAGTGATGACTTGAATAGCCGCATGTCGTTCAAGGTCGAGGTGGTGTCCAGCAAACAATGTAGGCCTCATAAATCATTGGACCACATTCTGGGGGAGACCTGGTCTGATGAGGAGAGATGGTATCCATCCTACTTTGGATGGTGCAGCTCTCATAGCCAGAAATTTGACCATGTTTATTAGTGGACCCACACCGTGACAATACAGAGTTCAGACCAGGAAGCAGAGCTGCAGTTCTACATGCTTCTCTCTCTCTCTCTTTAATAGTCTTCCCACAAAATCCTGTCTTATCAGACCATTATTTAATAACTTTTGAATTTATATTACTGGACTATAGGCCATTAGGCAAACATTCCTTTAGTAGATGCCTGTCTGATAGTGCTGTAACTAAATTTAAAGAAGTGATTCCATTGGCATTTAATTCAATGCCATGTCTCAATGTAATGGAGGACTCCTATGCTAACTTTAGTCCCTCCCAAATTGATCATCTGGTTGATAGTGCTGCAGGCCTGCTGCGAACGACTCTTGATTCTATTGCCCCTATGAAAAAGAAAATAATAAAACAAAAGAGGTTAGCTCCATGGTATAACTCCTTAACCCGCAAATTAAAAGAAACATTGCAAAAATTAGAAAGGAAATGGCATTCCACCAAACTGGAAGAATCTCATTTAGTTTGGCAAGATAGTCTTAGAACATACAGGAAGGCCCTCCGTAATGCCAGAGGAGCCTTTTACTCCTCACTAATAGAGGAACATAAGAACAACCCCAGGTTTCTTTTCAGCACTGTAGCCAGGCTGACACAGAGTCAGAGCTCTGTTGAGCCATGTATTCCCAGAGCTCTCAGTAGTAATAACTTCATGAGTTTCTTTGATGATAAAATTCTAACTATTAGAGAAAAAATTCATCATCTTGTGCTCTCAGCCAGTTCAGATATATCTTCAGTACAGGAACCTCAGAAGCAGCTGTAGAACCAGATTTATATTTAGACTGTTTTTCTCCAATTGACCTTTACCAACTAACTTCAATGATTTTTTTCATCTAAACCAACAACCTGCCTCTTAAACCCCATCCCAACTAGGCTGCTTAAAGAAGTTTGACCCTTAGTTAGCACTTCTTTACTAGACATGATCAATCTGTATTTATTAACAGGCTATGTATCACAGTCCTTCAAAATAGCTGTCACCTCTGACCAGGTACTTCCAAGTGAGCTGAGCCGATACTAAAAGGTGGAGTGACAACGCTGGAGACCACTGATTGGATAGAGAGAAACATCACTGGAATTGTCACTCAACCCACATTTTAAAAAATGGAAGCCTGCAAAACCACACTGTTAGCACTGGTAAAAAGTGACAAACGCCCTTTTGATTGCGTCAGATAAAAGATTTGTCTCCGTACTTGTTCTGTTAGATCTTAGTGCCGCTTTCGATATCATTGACCATTGTATCCTATTACAGAGACTGGAGCATTTGATTGGCCTCAAAGGACCTGTACTAAGCTGGTTTCAGTCGTATTTATTTATTTTATCTATCTGATAGATTTCAGTTTGTCCATGTAAATGATGAATCCTCCGTGCACACGGAAGTTAGTCACGGAGTTCCACAAGGTTCGGTGCTCGGACCACTTTTATTCACCTTGTATATGCTTCCTTTAGGCAATATTATTAGGAAACACTCCATAAACTTTCACTGCTATGCAGATGATACTCAATTATATTAATCGATAAAGCCAGATGAAACCGATAATTTAGCCAAGCTTCTGGCATGTATTAAAGACATAAATAACTGGATGACCTGCAATTTTCTGCTGTTAAACTCAGACAAAACTGAAGTTATTGTTCTAGATGGCATTGCCCTGGCCTCTAGCACCACTGTAAGGAATTTAGGAGTAACCTTTGATCAGGACATGTCCTTTAATACCCATATAAAACAGACTTCAAGGACTGCCTTCTTCCACTTACGTAACATTATAAAAATCAGGTATGTCCTGTCTCAAAAAGATGCAGAAAAACTAGTTCATGCATTTGTTACTTCTAGGTTGGATTATTGTAATTCCTTATTATCGGGCTGCCCCGATAAGTCTCTAAAGACTCTCCAGCTGATCCAGAATGCGGCTGCACGTGTACTGACAGGAACTAGCAAAAGAGAACATATTTCTCCAATATTAGCTTCTCTGCACTGGCTCTAGAATAAAATTTAAAATCCTCCTCCTCACTTACAAAGCTTGTTCCTTTTTGATAAAGCTTATAGTTAGAGCTGGCTCAGGTGAGTCCTGAACCATCCCTTAGTTATGCTGTTATAGGCTCAGACTGCCGGGGGATTTCCCATGATGCACTGAGCTTCTCTCTCCTCCTCTCCCTCTCTATCTGTACGCATTCCTATCCCACTAATACACGTTACTAACTCCAATTCTTCCCGGTAGTTCCTGTGCTTTCTGCAGGTATTTCCGCCTCTGGAGCTGTAGATTCTGGATCTGTGATTGCCGGCCGTCTACTGCCCCCATGTTCCTGCTCCACACTCACTGCTACAGTTGTTATTATTATTAGTCTGATTTGTTGTCTCTCCTCCTGTTCTGTCTCCCCTCTCCCCCTCTCTCCTCCCCTTTCAACCCAACTCGGTCGATGCAGATGGCCACCCATCTAAAGCACAGCTGTTGAAATAATAATTAGCTGATGACTGATTAAATAGAAAAAAATGTGTATGCAGTATTTCATTAAAGTTGTGAATGTCATTTAAGTCAGCATGATCTATGTTTAGATATAATGTATACTGAAATGCAGAGTGTTTGGTTAAGGCTTATTTTATACCTCACTGAAAAATCCTGCATTCTGGGAAATTGTATTTCTACCTGCTGATGCTACTTTTCCTGGAAAAGCAGAACTTACAGCTGTGCTGCCAGATGTGCAAAGAAAAAAATAAGGAAAAAGCTACAAAAATGACATGAGTAAAAGGAAGAAGCTGTTTAAAACAACATAACAGTCCTAGATATAATTGTCAAAAAAACAAAAAAAGACAAAAGCCTTATTTGCAGAGCAGAAGCAGTTAAGCTTGTTCTCCCCTCGATGAACAAATGAGGCTTGGCCCCGAATGACTCCTGCCTCAACTACAACTGCTGATCTGTGAGAGGAACAAGGTTCTGATAGATCTGCTCAGTACCATACAGCAGAGGACTCTTTGTTTACTGGGCAGCTCTCACTTCAAATATGTTTATGGTTTTCTTATTCATCTATCAACTGTTTGTACGTATGCATAAACTTTGTATTTGCACACCCTGCACTAAAGCAGTAAATTCATAAAGCTTTGTCATTTTTTATTTTCTTATGACTAATAAATAACTGCCAGCATAATAATTGCTACTCTCCTTTTGTACAGCACTTGTGTCCTATTATTTACTGATGCAGTGGCCCTGTTTCTGTCAAAAATGGAAATGAAGGCTTAAAAACTTCCTTTCTGTAGTGTAAAAGTAAGTTAAAGCAGTTTGGATGGTCCATTTAAAAAAATCAGGTCATTTTTCATATAATTTATAATCAGATTTTATGAAACAGTAATTCATGCATTATTTCAGCCCGTTAGATTACTGCAGTGTACTCTTCTGTTGGCTCAAACAACAAAACCACAATAAACAAAATGCCGCTGCCAGATTCATAATCCGGTCCAACCTGAGAGAACACATATCACCAGTTTTAAAAACACTTTAATGGCTCCCAGTCTGTCTTAGAACAGATTTTAAAATTGAACTTTAACTTTTAAGGCTCGCTCAGGCCTAGCTCCAGAGTATAAAGCTGATACTCATTCCTGGCGATTTCCCGGTCAAACCTTAAATCTGAAGGTGACCGGGCCCTTTCTGTTTCCGCCCCTCATTTATGGGATGACCTGCCTGAGGAGATCAGGGAAGCTAGCATATTGTCTTATTGTAAGTCAGACATTTCAGAACATGTGCTGTTATTAATACAAATCACAAATAACAAGTCATCAAGTGACAGACTGTTATTGAAATCCCGTTTATACATGCACTGCTACTCTGAAATTATCCAGACATGGTCTGGACGAGCTGTATGTGTGAAGTCGGAGCAGACTCTAAACAGACTTTAACCAGCCAGCTCCCTAGTACAAAGTCTGTGTAATGTCCGAGTGAGCCCAGTGGGACCATGTCCGGAAAAATTCATGGTGAGCGAGTGGGCGTGTTGACTTCCAGCAGTCAGCTCCCCTCATCCAAATGCAGCTGGTGTTGGATAAACACAGCCAGCTAAAAGCTGCATTGTTTTAACTGGGGGGAGAGGACTTCCTGTGATTTCTCGTAAAATAAAAGCTGCTGAAAATCTTAAAAACTCTGAATTTACAACTGCAGGGACTTTTTCAAATGGACCAAACTTACTACTTCCACTAGGTGAGACAAGGACAATCTCCTGCTGTGTGCTCCATGTGTGAAAGGGCAACTGTGGGATGTGTCTGGACTTGATTTTCCGCACACTGTCCAGAGTTCATGTGAAAATGGCTTTAGAAACAGAATCATCTGCAATGAATAAATGTTTGAAATTAACACACAGTCAAAGTTTCTGAAATAACAGTGGTGGCATTAGCACAGGGCTAGCACAAACAGACAGTTTTTTTGGGATGATATAAAGTTAAATGTAGTAACAATCTTTACACAGTTCTCTTTCACTCCTAGGTAGCCTTGTTCAGCGGTTTGAATAGGTCTTGTGTGTCGTGCTTATTGACTCTGTCTCCAAATACATCCGGGACTGCACCGATGTGACCATGTTCAAATCACTCATTAGAAAAATTAAAAATTCTGTTCCCGTTTTGAGTGTATAGCTTTCTATGATCATTTTGACTTATGAAAAGTGTCTTTGAATACTTTGAAAAGCACTCTATAAATAAAATGTATAATTATTACTATTACATCAGTTGAAGAAAAAAATATGGCAATATGATTATGAGACTAACCCTACAATCCTTGAAGTCCATGAATGCAATGACTTACACAATTGATCCTGTGGATCTGACAAATCAGGGTTTTGCATAGGCAGAAATGCTCCCATTCTTACTAATCTCTAGATGGCTTTATTGTTCATAGACCAGACTGGCATCGTGTCATGAGGTGCTAAGTCCCGTTTGGGACAAGCACAAGACAAGCACAAGATTAGCTGATTTTGTGATTAAAGATCTGAGGCACATAACATACATGAATATTATTAAGCTGTTAAATAGCTAAATGATGCTGGTGACAGTTACTACTGATGGATAGCTATCTTGAGTGGGAGGCTGCTGGAGTACAGTCACTCAGTACAGCAGCATCATTAAATATGTCTCCAAGTAAATCTCAGCCTGACCTAGATCTAACAGTGGTCGATTACCGGTTGACGGTCTATAAAACAAATGTTTGTTTAATACGGTCACAAGACCTTGGATGTTATTAGGATAAATGAGTAATAGCTAGTACGGTTTTTAGGAAAATGCAGTTTACGTTTTATACTTTCACATTCTATAATGAGACGGAATGTTCTGAGCCAGTGTGGGTGACATCATCATTAGAGCAGAGAGGAGCTGTAAAATCATGTAAAAAATGTCTCTTTAACTTGCTCTAAGCCCACAAGTTTCACTCTTCATACATAATTTTTACATTAAAACGTAACAATATTTGTGCTGGTCACAGGCATGTAACCATGGAAGCAAACAGACTTACATATTTGGCGCTGTGAGTCTCCAATTGACAGAGGAGTGCCAAGCAACTGCCCATAGTCTTCAATGCTAACTGAGACAAGAAATGTCTGGAGGAAAGCAGACAGTGGCAGTTTTCTAGCCTGCTCTACTCCTCACATATTTGACTGTACAAATTTTGCACAATACGTTTAGCAGGGTATCCTGTCTCTCACAGTATAACATTTAGGCGATTGGGTTTTCAGTCCTTGACTTATATACATATGAGTCTGACAGGTTTCATTTCTATTAAATGAAGTGTCCCCCCTCCACTCGCCTAAGGGGCCGCAATCACCATGGCAACCAGCACCACGTGTGTGCTTGTGTTTGGCCTATGAACCTCAAATACAGAGATGACAGGAGCATTTAACCTACAAAAGCTCCTCTATTGTAAAGAGTAGATAAAAATACTTACTATATCAGCATCGTCAGTGAAGCCTCATGCTGCTCATAGTGTAAAAGGATTTTCGATATGACTTGTAGTTTTCGTGTTGAGAGAGTATTTTTCATTACAAGTGCCACAAACTGTCACCCATAGTGCTTCAGGTACTGCAGGATGAATGCTACTATCACTAAACTTCATAAACTACTATCATAAACCTGGTGGGATCCACAGTGGTGATATGTCAAAATGGGGATAACTTGGTACTTGACTCCAGTTATAGAAGCTGCTTTTGCAGACACTGCAGACAGTAGTGTTTTATTATTCACAGACTATAAGAAATTACAATAGTCAAGAGAAGCTGAAATAACTATGTGAATAGCTTTCTGCAGGGAGCTGATTGACTTTCCTATAAAAAAAGAAAGCTCCTCAAACTTGATTGTCAAAGTCAGTTAAAGATGACTGAAAGTTAAACCCGAGTCAGAACACCTAGTTGGTGTTAAGCCAAGTGTTTACTGTAGAAAGATAAAACAGTACAAAATGGTTTATTGCAATTGCACAAGTCAATCCACTGATACAGGAGGAAAGTGTGCAGACCAGACTAACGGAGATCAACACACACACACACACACACACACACACACAGGTAGTGGAGTGTTTTATGTGAACTAGATGAAACAGTGATGCCAGTTGTGAGGCTGCAGAAATCTCGGAGAGCTGCCGAGGAAGGCTTTGATGTTAATTTGGTTGATGATTTCTGAGCTCCTCTTCACTTGAACAAATCAAAGCCCCGGCAGAGCGGCCCTTCTCCCTTTCACTGATGATTCATAAAAACACGTACAAATATGTGTAAGGTTTTCCATGCCTTTCTTCCATCAACATTTTGACAAAGAAATTATGCTTTGTAACTGGCTTATGTTTCAATTTGGAATGCTTTTGGGTTTTTTTCCACTTTCATTTTCTCCCCTGTCAAACATGAAATGGGCGTGGCCTACAAGAAAGTTGGTAAAAAAGATGTAAAGCAGTGAACAAATGGCATTTGAGTGGAAGCAGCAGGGAGGTAATAGAGAAAAGAGAGCTAAAGTTGAACATATAATGTAATTCAGAAAATAAGTCAAATTAAAAACATTTTAAAATAAGTTATTTATTGCAGGTGCTTGACACTGTTTGGCAAGAGGGTCTAACTACGCCTGAACTATGAAGCAGCTCCAAATATGCTAACTAGCTATCATTAGCGTTGATACCTTTCGCTAGTAATGTGGGAATCAGTGGAATATGGCGGAGTTCCTGTGTGCCAGCTGCTGAAATTTAAAGAGCGGTCCCGTTGCGCCACAGAATTTTAGATGTCTTATTGTCTCCATAGCTAGCTAGCTAGCTAACGTTAGCTCTCTCGCTCCCTTTCGCCCTCAGTCTGTTTAAAGATATTAAATGTTGTCTACTATCCTAATTGATCATTAAATCTGGTAGGCATGCAGAATAATGGACTTAGTTTCCCTTTTTTATTTTCTAAGGTTAGCCTACATTGTTCTGTTGTCTTACAGAAGTAATCCTATTGATAAACCCACCTGATATGAATTCGGGCCCCTGCCCCTATAACATCCTCTGCATGTCCCTGCTGGATTGTATATAATTTATTGCCAAGCTTGTGCTTTCTCACATACAATTTAGTAAAACAATTTACCAAAATGTAATGGTTTGGAAACATCCAGTGCCAGATGACAGAGAAAGATGACACTTGCTGTCTTCATCACGTATTAAGTCCAGTATCAGCCTGATATCAGGCCACTGCTTCTCCATACTTAAGTTTTATGCTTGCAAACTCTCACACAAAGGTCCCCTCAGAAAACCTAGATTGATTCACTTCAGAGGAAACTATTATGGAAAGAACAATTGATGTGTCAGTCCCTGAGGAACGCCTCATCCATCACTGTCCAATGGCCTTATTAGTACTTCACTACAAAGGAAATCCTAATTCACCCCTGGGATAAAGAGGCTGCCACTAACTGCTTTGTTTCATATGGAGAGTCCTATCGATACTTTCCTCATTCACTCACTCGCTAATGCAGGACACAAACACAGGAAATGCTCCTGCACACACACACATGCAGACAGATGCACACACACACATTCCTGAGTAGAGACAATTGCAAGCCATCTGCAAGTGCTCTGTGAACTAGTGGAAAAAGGTAATCAACAGCTTTCATTACTTCTTCATTATGGAGCAGAAACAAACACAAAACACCTGAGCTTAGAGGCAGCTCTTCATCATCGACGCTGACACACACACACACACACAGTCAGTTGCTCACTGTCATACAGATGAAGAGGGGCTGATAGAGGGCTATTACTCAATCCCTCTCTGAAACAGGTAGCAAACAACCTGGTCCTATTAAGTGTGCTCACATTATATCATATATTTTATACACTTCCTTTAACTTTAAATCAGTTGCTAAATAATACTTTTTGTTTTTACCACCAATATATTCCTCCTCTAATCATCTTTTGCTCATTTTTTTCCAACCCCTTAGTTTTCCTACTTTTTTCAACAGATTTTCCTATACCTGTGCATATACAGTGGGTATGGAAAGTATTCAGACCCCTTTAAATTTTTCACTCTTTGTTTCATTGCAGCCATTTGCTAAAATCAAAAAAAATTCATTTTATTTCTCATTAATGTACACTCAGCACCCCATCTTGACAGAAAAAAAACAGAAATATAGAAATTTTTGCAAATTTATTAAAAAAGAAAAACTGAAATATCACATGGTCATAAGTATTCAGACCCTTTGCTGTGACAATCATATTTAACTCACATGCTGTCCATTTCTTCTGATCCTCCTTGAGATGGTTCTACTCCTTCATTGGAGTCCAAATGTGTTTAATTAAACTGATTGGACTTGATTAGGAAAGGCACACACCTGTCTATATAAGACCTTACAGCTCACAGTGCATGTCAGAGCAAATGACAATCATGAGGTTGAAGGAACTGCCCAAGGAGCTCAGAGACAGAACTGTGGCAAGGCACAGATCTGGCCAAGGTTACAAAAGAATTTCTGCAGCACTCAAGGTTCCTAAGAGCACAGTGGCCTCCATAATCCTTAAATGGAAGAAGTTTGGGATGACCAGAACTCTTCCTAGACCTGGCCGTCCAGCCAAACTGAGCAATCGTGGGAGAAGAGCCTTGGTGAGAGAGGTAAAGAAGAACCCAAAGATCACTGTGGCTGAGCTCCAGAGATGCAGTAGGGAGATGGGAGAAAGTTCCACAAAGTCAACTATCACTGCAGCCCTCCACCAGTCGGGGCTTTATGGCAGAGTGGCCCGACGGAAGCCTCTCCTCAGTGCAAGACATATGAAAGCCCGCATAGAGTTTGCCAAAAAACACATGAAGGACTCCCAGACTATGAGAAATAAGATTCTCTGGTCTGATGAGACAAAGATTGAACTTTTTGGTGTTAATTCTAAGCGGTATGTGTGGAGAAAACCAGGCACTGCTCATCACCTGCCCAATACAATCCCAACAGTGAAACATGGTGGTGGCAGCCTCATGCTATGGGGGTGTTTTTCAGCTACAGGGACAGGACGACTGGTTGCAATTGAAGGAAAGATGAATGCGGCCAAGTACAGAGATATCCTGGAAGAAAACCTCTTCCAGAGTGCTCAGGACTTCAGACTGGGCCGAAGGTTCACCTTCCAACAAGACAATGACCCTAAGCACACAGCTAAAATAACAAAGCAGTGGCTTCGGAACAACTCTGTGACCATTCTTGACTGGCCCAGCCAGAGCCCTGACCTAAACTCAACTGAGCATCTCTGGAGAGACCTGAAAATGGCTGTCCACCAACATTCACCATCCAACCTGACGGAACTGGAGAGGATCTGCAAGGAAGAATGGCAGAGGATCCCCAAATCCAGGTGAAAAACTTGTTGCATCATTCCCAAGAAGACTCATGGCTGCACTAGCTCAAAAGGGTGTTTCTACTCAATACTGAGCAAAGGGTCTGAATACTTATGACCATGTGATATTTCAGTTTTTCTTTTTCAATAAATTTGCAAAAATTTCTACATTTCTGTTTTTTTCTGTCAAGATGGGGTGCTGAGTGTACATTAATGAGAAATAAAATTAACTTTTTTCATTTTAGCAAATGGCTGCAATGAAACAAAGAGTGAAAAATTTAAAGGGGTCTGAATACTTTCCGTACCCACTGTAAGTCACAAGCTTAACCTAAGAGAAACATGAGCAATGGGAACTCCAGATTTAACCCAGAAATTAAAAACCAGATGACTCATCTCAAGTGGTTATAGTTTAAATGAATTTATGTTGCAATTGAGAGATATAATATGGGATGAAAAACATGCCATGTTGCACTTAAATCAGTTGCTGTGACACCGGTGGTTTAAAAGGACCAAAGAACGGACGCTGAAGATTCACATGCACAGGGTTTATTTCAGTATAGGGGAAGGTGGGACAGACGAGCAGGGGACCAATTTGCTGGGGAAGCGGGGACTCGAGGTAGACGACGAAGGGGAGAGGGTCCAGGTGAGGAGCGGGTCCAGCGCCGCTGGGCTACGCAGGGCAGGAGGTCTGAGGATACAGGAGGAGAGGGTCAAAACGGGCCAGGAAACATGGAGGAGCTAGGGGAGCAAAAAGAAAACACTGGAGAGTCACGAAAAAATCACGAGGGAAAAAAAAAGGAGCCGGATAAGTTACCGCATGACAAACTGTAAAGATCTGGCGATGAGTGAATGCAGAGCCGGTGTATTTGAGCTGAGGTTGATGAGTGATGAGCTTCAGGTGTGCCCTGCAGTAGCTGCCAGAGTCTGGGACCCGCCCCTAGGAGGGAGGAGAAACACAAGGAGGGGAGGAGAGCAACAACAGGGGCAGCACAGACACAGATGTAACAGTTGCAGTCTGTCAGTCTTAAACAGTCTGTCAATCCCACCTAACCCAGTAAATACGACATGTGATTGGACTGTATTATGCAGAGAGCAAACAATAAATTAACAGCAAAATCAGAATTAGAATCAGGTTTATTGCCATGTAGGTTTTCACATACAAGGATTTTGCTGTGGTGTATTGGTGCGTAACAAGTACAGACAAGTAGTGCAAAAGTCAACATAAGCATAATATAAAGTAGTATTAAAATACTAAAGTACTAGTGCTAAATAGTATTAAATATAATTTACAATACAGAATATGAAAAAATATTACTAAATATGTGCAATATATCTTTATAAGATGAAGATGAAATAAAACTAGAACTGTGCAGTAATGTGCAAAATATTGTCCAGGGAATGTGTAACGGTTTAAGTACAATCTGTAGTCCACAAGTGTGCGTTAATGTAATGCATTACGTTTTTTTTTCAGACCATCTGTTTCGGGGTTTCAGAGTTTCAGACCAGAGGTGCAAGACAACGGTACCAGAAATCATGTAATTCGCAAGCTTGCAAACTGAGTGGCCCGATCTCTGAAAAATGGGTGTCGTAAACTCTGCAATACAAGTGCAAATGTACATTGGCAAAAGTTTCAAATTAAAGGTTTTCAAACCCATAAAACAAACTAATACACAGGGAGAACAATGACAAGTTGAAACTCTGAAACTGTGTTGGAGAAACACAGACAAAAAATTTGCTGCACTTGTGAAGAAGACCTCAAATACAAAACAATGTTTGAAGAGATTTTAATTTTGTTTTCGGCCTATCAGAACATTATGCAATCCTTCAAAATTTTGTTTCAATCTTACAAAACTTTTTTTTAAATTATATTTCAAGCTTTCAAATGCAGTGTTTCAACCTTTCAGAGCTTTTTTCCCCAGTTTTGAAACATGGCATGATATTTATCCCATACAACAAAAAAGGCTGAAGGAACTTGGGAATTACAGTAGCTAGAATGTTCTTCCAGTGAAGACTCAGGAGGCAGGTCTCTCAGATTTGGATTTTTACTGAAAAAAGCAAAAAACTAAGAGTGCATTACAAATGTCTGTGACTCTTCACAAACATCTAACAGTATTTAAAAAAATATTCTTAATTGAATAATATAAGTCAATAATAACTAAGCATTTAACTTGAGCATCATTTAGCATGATGCTAACGCAATATTGAAAATCCTGAATACATGCTAAACATTTTTATTATGTTTGTTGCGGGTTATAGAAGAACTCAACAGCTTAAACGCACATAAGGGGAGTATTCAACTAATATATCACTTTGTACTTACAGACAGGGACTGAGAGAAAACTGAATCAAAACAATCTGTGGTTCCTGGTGCACAGCAAAGCAACAGTATCTCAGAAAAGACAAAAGGTACAAACACAGTCTCTCCCTCAAAGGGGCAGTGCAGATCTACTGACACCCAACAGTGGAACTGAAGAAAAACAGCGTGTGAGGGATCCTGACAGCTGCAGTCTCACATCCTGTATTTCAGTATTACAAATGAACATTATTAAACCATAGTATATGTACATGTATTTATTACCTGATTTAAAGCTATATGGGCTATAGCAGCATGATAACAGCACCAGAACATACTGTGGCAAACAGAAATAGACATAACCAAATGTCAGAAAATGCATAAAGAATGTAACCTTATAAAAAAAGGAAAAAAAAGAAAGAAAGTCCTGTTAGAATGTGTTGAGTGTAATACAAATAAAAACAGATGCGGGAACCTTCAGAGGATAAGTAAGATGTTCCACTGCAGCATTTTGGAAAGGCCAGGGGTGAAAAGGTGTTGTGGTCAATGATCTCTGGGGCTGTTTATGAATGTGAATGTTGGAGAGCTGAGATGAGGCTCTGTTCTTTCTTTCTACAGGATGATTTTAAGCACCATAAATGTGTGAGGAAACACGGATTGACACTGAGCACATTTATGTTATGCTTGTTTTTGAGGATTAAAGTTAAGTGATTTAACTTTTACTAAAGGGGCAGTAACAGTGTTTTTGCAACACAAATCACAGATACCACCATCTGGCCTTTTTTCAAATGCTGCTCTGTGGTGTGCGTGTTGCTGTTGAACTGCTGTGTTTTGATATTTTGACCACCCCATATCAATGTGCATATATTATTATTCTCAATAAATATACTCAGCGTATAACCCAACAAACTGCAGCCTCCAGAATGACCATCATGTCGAATCAACATGTCTCCAAAACAGTTTCAACAACACCCTCATGAAGGGAGGATTTATTACAGGACTGTTGGACTCGACCAGGGGTGGAAGAAGTATGTCTTCACATCAGTATAAGTATCAATACCTCAATGTAAAAACCTAATTGCAAGTATTAATAATCTTACTTGATTAAAAGGACAGAAGTTGTAACAGCAAAATATACTAGCAAAAGTATTTGTTATGCTAGATACCAACTTTCATATCTATATCAACTACATCTGTTGTAGTTGGTTGATGTGGAGCTGATCTGAACTATTTCATAAAGTGTTGAGTTGCTTAATCTCAGTCTTAATCTAATCCTAATCTTTTAAAAACAAGTAAGGGGTTTTGCAGTGTAGTAATAATATATTTACTTGCTTATGATTCAAACCAATCTGATTAAAACAATAAATCTTGAAACAATAAAGAATAAAGCATCATCACTACTCTAGAAGGGTGAAAAAGCATATTTTAGAAAATTCTTGAAACAAGTTGATTTGTGTTGAAAACAGGTTTAAATGTTCCTATTCCACTGGCAGATTTTTTCACTTTTTATGACAAAATAAAACTTAAGAACATTCCTAAAATTACTTGATAAGACATCTTTATTCACTGAACAATACATCAAGGTTCAGAAGTTTATCATATGTTTTGCATGAAAAATAATCCGCAAACTAGGTGAAATAACTAGTAACCTCAGATGTTAAATATATGTAGTGCAGTATTGCCCTCTGAAATGTGGAGGAGTCAAAGAGGGAAGAAGAAAATTAAATTACTCAATCAAAGTACAAGTACCTCAAACTTATCCTTCAGTACATTACTTGAGTAAATGCACACTGGATTAGACTGCATTAGTTTTAAGTTTAAAAACTTGAATCATACACTGTCACGCATTCAGTATTGGCTGATGACAACTATACTGTGCTGATTTAGCTCCCTCTAATACAGTGAAGACAAGCTGTGGTTTATTCCAGGTTGGCTTCAATCATACCAGTGATCAGCATCTAAATATTTATTTTTGGTGGTTTGGTGGTTTTAGTTCCCAAACCTCAACCATACTGTGTTTGCCATGTGCTGATACTGCAGGAACTCAACCTCTCTGTCCTACTATAACAGAGTCCCACTATAACCAGTCCACTCAGCCTCTCTGTCACACTGTGTCTCTGTCCTGGGATGAATCCCCCAAACCCATGTGTGGAAATTGCGCAAGGAGAGTAGTCCCCTGCAGGAAATGTGCTATAGCCTAAATGTGAAAATAAAATGCTTTATAATCTAATTAGATCCATGTAAATGCTAGATTAATGTAAAATGTGAATGGGATCTCAGTTATAACCCTACAGAAAAATACAGCTGGGAATATATGCAATATGTACAGTTTACTGTATGCAATGGTTTGCATATTGATAAATACATAATTAAACTTTACAAAATCGACATTTTGGTGTTATTTTTTATTTTTTTCAAAATGACTGCTTACGGCAGTTCTATAGTTATGGAATTCTGGCACTTCTAATGTTAGTCCATGCCCATGTACTATGCAGGCCCCACCTCGGTCTCACCTTGTTGTATGAAGTGGGCTGAGAACTGATCATTAGCGCCCAGCCAGCTTTCTCTGGGTTCAGCGCACATCGCGCATCATGCCATCGTGGTGCCACTGGAAATTATGGGTTCCAGAGCGCAGTGGTGCTGTTGTCAGTAAGGGCCTTTTGGCTAGGCTGAGAAGCTGAGCTGAGCGCCCTCCCTGTGACTATTTATGTAAGCTGCTGCTGTTTTATTGTCTGTATGAGTAACAATTTGCCCATAATTTTGTACACTGACCATACACCGTCTAGCCATATTCAGATTTCAACCTTGTCTTGTTAATCTTTTAACCTATACTGAGGTAGACTAATGCTAACCCTAACCAACAATGGTGTCAATCTTTATAATATTGTATTTTCACTTTTGACAAACTGCTAGGCCTGGCCCAGTTGCGACTGCAACTCTCACACTTGGTCAGTGAACATATATATTTGGAACAGGTATGTTTTCCAGAGTGTCACCTCTCTGGACATGGAGCTCTCTGAAGCTCTGCCCTCCTGCTGCCGCAGACACATGACTTTTTCATGTGACTTTTGAAGTGAAATACAAAACAAAATACTAAAATAAATGCAAAATTGTTAGAAAATACTCAAAAGAGTACAAGTATACAAAAAATGACTTTGTTACAGTAACAAGAGTAAATGTAATTTGTTACTTCCATCCCTGATTATTGAATATCTTTTCTGACAGGAAATAATTTTGTGTGTCCAGTAATTTTCATGTTTTAAAAGAAGTTGTGAAAAGATGATGCACTAAAATATAAGGCTGTTGTTATTTTCAGTCTTTCTAATTGTCAACAAATCCCACAAAAAAGACCAAAACTAATACGCTATACCCATCGCTCTGAATGGGTCTGTTTCTCGATACTTTCTGACTTCCTGTCTGTGGTTCTCAGCTAAAACCACTTTACAACTTAAAAAAAAAAAGGCTCAGTCATTTTCTAAAACAGCCGCTCACTGGATTTTTTCTCAAAGAGGAGATAATAGTGCTGTAGGCTGTATACACAGCAGGACAGTGTGTGTGGGACTATAGAGTGTGTTCATGGTCGTGAAGGAACATGTCATCCAGTGCAAACACTGATGTGTTTGTAACAGTTGGGACAATAGTGGAGCTCCATGGCACAGAGGAAGAAGATACATGAGGATATAAACACACTTGTTAGTAGGATACATTCACTGTTGGTCCGGCTCTGAACATAAGATTTGTTGACAAGAAGAAAAATATTACATATTTCCACACTTACACACACTTACTTTCTGATTTTCCAACCCTTTAAGCTCATCGGATGAATAATTTAAAGATTTTCAGACAGCTTTGTATCATTACAATTACAATTACAATTGATACATTCACTGTGAATATTGCATCAGAAGCTGGCCAGCTGTGGAGTCATTAGCTACAACACAGATAAGGCAATCTGCCTCTCATTTGCTAATGCTTTTTAGTTTGTATTTTAAATAATAGTATGACATTTTCATGTAAATGGAAGTCCACTTTTGTATTCTCATTCTAATAGAGACATTTCCATTTGTTGTTCCAGGAAAAACATCTGATACACAGATTATATATTTCAAAGAGTCCACGTAAATAGCACTTCACCTTAGACAACCATGAACCCTCTGTCCTCTGACTCTGCACACAAGCGATCGTAATAGCCCATATTCTCTTTAGCAGTCTCAGTAATGGTAAACCTGAGAACACTTTGCTTTTACCAGATTTTTACACCAGTAATTTTGCTCCCATTTCAGTTAAACCTCTGAAAAGCAGCAGCCTCCTACTCAAGCAGTGTTTTAGTGCTCTCTGCAGCCTGCATAAGGCGGACGCTCACAGCCGCTTGAAGTGAACATACGCTGTCTCGGCCACACTTAATGGCTGATAGCTAAAGAAATATGACTCAAAGTATGGATATGAAAGTCAATTATTCCCTGTCCTCTCTGTTTAACCACATTAGTGATCAATAGGAAGCGTGAACATAATCCATTCGGCTGTATTTGTTTACCTCATTCACATCAGCCTTAATAAATATGTGATCATTCTGAGATGCTGGAGAGCAGAAATCCAAATTCATCTCTTTTCTTTTTAGTGATTTCTATGGGAAATCTGTGTGTGTGTCTGAACACTGCTACTAAAGTCGGAAGACATCGTGTTCCATGTTGTTGCAAATACCCCAGCAAGGGTAACTATTACTCCTTATAAAAGATTAATTGTGCTGATTATTAATTCAACCTCAAGGCTAACACTCCTCTGCTGTGAGAGTCCCTTGATGTTACTTTTTCACTACCTCTTTCTCTTTCTGGGTTTTTGAAATAGACATAAACCACAGTGTAAGTGTATGTGTGTGTGAGAAAGTGAGATGGACTAAGGGACTGTACAAAAATGATCACTGTGCCAAAAAAAAAGATTTTTTTTAAGTATTTAGGTTTTACTTTATTTCATGCTTCTTGTGATATTTACTTACAATAGCAATTTTGTGAGGGCTCATACAGAGGACAATTATCCTCTCTCTGTATGGCAAATTGGACAAATGCAATTTACCTAAAACATTTTTTTCTTTCCCCGATGTCTGCAAGTTGAAACTTATGTCAAACAGCACTTAATTTTGTCATGCCGATAAACTGATAAATTAAAAGTCTATTTTTTTAACTCCAAAAAGACAGTCCTATATGATAAAATACAACATTTAAACACGCCCTCCACAGGTCACAGTGCTCATCAGCAGAGCAGATTCCGTAGATATTAGAGATATGTTTTTTTTTTTTGTTTTTTTTTTGAAAATATAAAGTATAATATAGATAATAATATTAATAACACTGAGTAGGGTGTAGCTTCAATATGAAATAAAATAAAACATTCAGCCCTCTCTTCCCCTCAGTCATTTTCACACAGTCCCTTAAGGTGGATATACCTGCGAGCAGACCTCAGCCACATCCACGTGAGGTGTTTTATGAACACTGCATGGAGTTGTCTGGAAATAGAATTCATGTAAAGTATTTTTTTCTTTCATTGAGCATTGGGCATTCTGTCCATGCGTCTGTGAACGCCAACAAGTTAATGAATGTTTAATTAGAAAAGTTTCTCTGTCCTGTGCTCGTGGGTTAATTTAGATGGCAGTTTTTTTTGCAAAGTACAATTATTCCCTGTCTGTTTTCCAAGAAAACAAAAAAAGATCCATCTGTGAGTGCTGATTTTGGGTTTGGAAAGCTGGGTTTTTTGCAGTTCAGTGGCAGTGGGGTGAATTTATTTCTGTAGCTGGAACAGAATTCTATTGTCTGAGCAAACCAGAGAGGAGCCGTACACACACTGCACCCCTCACACTATAAGCACATACAAACAAAAATACTTGTATGGCTTTTCTCTGCTTTGATTCCTGAAGCCAAGAACTAACCACAGCCCGGGGTAATCATCACTAACATGCTTATAAACATTTTGTTTTTATTTGGAGCTCAGCTACAATCCCTTGCCAACTGATACAATGAAATAGTTATTCAACCAGCAGCCTATTCTCTCCTCTCTTCTCTAGTTCATATGAATAATATCTGAGCATTGACAGACATTTGTGGTGCACCTGCAAACTCTCAGTGATATTAGTAAACCAAATTTAGTGTGTAGTACTAAAGGTGAGTAAAGGTGATTTGGCCACTGTCAGTGCGTCCACGTTTTTCTGGATGACGCGCATGCTTAATGCTGTTTAAGGAACATTCCAACTTTTTAGAAAACCCTCTAGTTTTCTGTCTTACTCAAAGTCAGATGAGAAGATCATGAACCCTAATGTCTTTTGACGTAGAGCATGTACTGCAGAAACTATTCGACTTATTTTGAGCTTAAATGTTCAGAGTAAAAATACATGTATGAACATAACATCCATTTCCAGAGCCTCTGGAGTTTTCAGCTACGTTTGGTGGCCTTCATCAGAGGACAGAATTTGTAGTAGATCTAGTAAGTGGACCTTGTGTTAAGAATTCTGCCTTTATACTGATACTGTTTCAACATGGGTCAAAGCGGAATTTTTTTACCTATTATATTTTTTATTTTTATATAAGTATAAAGACTGCATTAGTGAGATGGTTTGCTAGCTGTTTTAGCCACATAGTTAGCTGTCTGTGTTAGTGTGACAGCCTAATAGAGATAGGAAAAGCACCATAACATTTCTTGTTTTCTGTTTTTAGTCAATCTTTTTGCTTTAGATTATTTTGCTACCAGCCAAATAAAATAATGAAATAGGTTATTAGTGTCTGATGCAACTCTGAGGTGACATAAGAAATGCTTGTAACAATGTGCAGTTGTGTAACACAAAATAATAATAATTTGGATAAAAACAAAATATGTATTGTGTCTTCATTAATGTCAGTATTTGTACAATGTGAAGATCCGGAGAACTAGAAAGAAAGATGGAGGGAGCCTCTCCTCCATGCTCCCTGTGAAGAGCATTCCTCCCTGTTGGCTCCCCCTTGGTCCTGTCTGGTCTGGATGATAAAGTATCCAGGCATGAGGTCTGTCAGTATGTAAGTGGCCCGTGACCAAGCACCTCTCCTGGGGCGCAGTGTGGGAGGACAGGGGGCCCCAGCAGGAGGTCTGATGACGGACGATAAGTAAAGAAGCCTCTCGGTCTATACCCATACATTCCACCTCCCTGTGAGCTCACCTCTCCGGCTACCTCCATCACTTTGTTGAAGTCTCTCTCTGCACTTGTTTTCTCACTACATCCTTTACTTCCTCCACATCTGTCTTCCTGTTTTGTTTTTCTCCACATTTTCAATTTCCTCTCCTCCCTCTCTCTCTCCTTTTCCCCCCTCTGTCCTCCTTTATGTGGATGCCCGCATGGAGTCCTCTCCCTGTGTTATCACAAAACCCAGAAACACATACGTGCACACACAGACACACACACTTAGCGACTGAAAACACCATGCGTCATTACCTCGCTGAAAAAGCGCTGCCAGCCAGCCTGCCTCTCTGCCATCTATCTGTTCCCATTCTTCAGATGAATTAGACACTTTCTTCCTATTCCTCCCTCCCCCTCTGAATCCTTCACCTCCTGTTGGCTGTCTGGGAGTTCATGGGGTCATTGCTTAGGGGAGGGGGGGGGCTGCATTGACAGGGCACTGATACGCCAAGCTAAAAAGATCTCCTTTTGTATCCCATCAACTCCAGCCTGAGGGCTCTGCACATCTGGGGGATTGAGGGGTGGGTGGATGCTGCTGGAAATGCTGTTTTTTTACTCTTTTTTTTCTGATGCAAAGGCAATGGAGGCACTACTCTCTCCTCATTTATGGCTGACAAGGGGAATTCATTTGGATTTGGTGGTTTGAATTCCATTCTTTATGTTCCTGCTGCTGCAAAAGCCGGTTTTGATGGCTTTCCTGCTGCACCGAGTGGCCCAGTTGCTGCAGGCTGGAGTACCAGCAAGATCCCCCTGACACTCCTACTTCTGTGGCTGCGCTGGTTCAGTGGTTGAAGCCTTAGGGTGCCAATTTACAAGACCTATCTGTCTCTGAAGTAAGGTACTGAAGTCAAGAACTGGATGGCGCTCTCTTTTTTATCTTGAAAGCAGAGCACTACTCTCCGGTTAAGATCTGAGAGCTACAAATGCCATATAGGGCTCTCTTCAATTCAAAGGGCATAGACCATCACAGTGTGCGAATTAAATTAGCAAACTCTGCTGCATATTAAATTAACACACTGGGCGGGTTGCTCCTGTCATTAGAGGTGTTACAGACTTTATGTTTTTATGCTTTTAATAAAAAATATTCAAAAATTCTGTCAAAACAGAATACAGAGCACAAATGCAGAGTGCAGAGCAGGATTGATTTGTCCATCTTGAATTACCTGGCAGGTCAGGAAATATTGACTGGGGAGTCAAGGGGACTTGCCTGCACCATTTAATAGGTGGGATGGGTCATCTGCCTTTAAGGGCTACCAAAGCTAAAAGTATATCTTTAATCTTGAATTAAAAGGAGAGCTTTAGTGTCCCATGATGGTTTAAATACTCTTTCCAAGATGTTTGCACTAGAGGTGTTCATTGCATTTATGACAAATCATAAACACTGAATCCTCAAGCTGAACTGACTATAGTGAATCATCATTTTGACTGAATCAGCATTGCTAGACAGGGATGATCTCTCACTGGTGACTGAGGGTTGTTATCAGCTAAGTTGTGATATACAGCATGGTACTTCCTAGTTATAAGACCACTGAAACCTTGGTGTGATGATGCTATTAAAACAGTGCTTGTAGAGGCCGGACTAAAGGCAGTCCAAATCAGTGTTGAATGTCAGCACAGTTGCGATGCGATTGCTTACTGATTTATGTACATCTGAATGGAGATTTGATCACTTAGTGATTACAAATCTTGGAACTGAACAAAATGATCTGAATCAGTTGAAAAGTGATTTGCCATTTCTACCTCTTGTTTGCACCACAACAAGAATACATTTTCTTAACCTTAGCACTTGATTGATGAAATTTGTGCCAAAGTTCTCAGAGTCAGAGGTCTGTCAAACCGACTTCACAGATGCCACACATATACCACTGGAATCAGTCTGACCAAGTGATAACAGTATCTCCCCTTCTATCACTAACTGATTTAAGCAGTCTTACTATGTCCTTATTTAATTTACTGACTCACAGACAATCCAACAATCACAGAGGCCAGGTGTGTGGAGGTGTGGAAGCAGGCAGGGTATACTTCTCTCTCAAGCTCTCTTTTATAATTTTTTACACAACTACCTTCGTCACTTTCCTGTGAAAAACTGAGTGCAACACCGGGAATGTCTTCTAGAAGAGGAGGGTTCAGGAAGGCAGTGGGATGCTGCCAGGGGGAGGCCATTCAGAGCAGGTATAAAACTTCTGCCTTTACACCTGGTCAGAACACAATCCTAGTTTGTTTCAAGTATACTGAGAAACTGAGATTCAGAATGTCCCATCACCATGGTTCTTATATTACTGCAACACTGACAATCTCCTCTATCCAGTTATATACAAATAGTGTGTGTGTGTGTGCGCGCGTTGAGAACGGGGGGGGGGTTGTTTGGCTGAAAACACATATACTACTACTCACATTCAAAATTCTGTGAGCTCAATGCACTGCAGCTTAAGAAAACCCATATAAGAGAAAAAACAAATTAAAAAACTACAAATGGAGAAAGAAAAAGCTAATTAAGAAAATCTTCGTCAATTTGACAACACGTGGAGCATTTAGAAAACAATAAGACAATGGAAGTGTTTTCTGAGGACACTAGTGCTGATTAAGGCTTGGACATGCTTGTTGCCATGGTTTTTGACTCATGAATTTATTGAAGTCCCTGTATCATCCTTTTATGTTTATGTTGTCTACTGACTTCTGCTGCTGCCCTACTCTGGCAGCAGCATGTGCTGAAAGTGACCGCTGGACACACCACGCAGGACAGCTTAAAGGGTGATAAAAAATTATATCAGTCAAAGCAGAATCTACATATTGCAACCAAATCCTTTCCCCCACATTCCCAGAGTTCCTTTCAAGGTTGGCCTGCAAGGCTGCACTGTGCAAAAACAACATAGCACAAGAAAAAAGGAATCCCAATCTCCCTTATCCCCCAGCTGAATTCCCTGATTCCTGATTTTCCCTGATGCATCACTGTCTGAATTCACCTATCCGTCCATCCATCCATCCATCCCTAATCGACCCAGGCAGATATAGTTGCGGCAGCAGCAGAAGTAGCCTCCACCTCACCTGTCACAGTCATCATGATGGAAGCGGCGCACCGCTGTCGAAATGCCAGCAAACCCAATCATGCAGCAAAACACTGAAACACAAAGTAATTATGTTCTAGTGCTTCCGCTGAAGGTAATTAAACAGCAGATTCTCTCTGCAATAGACACAGCCTGTAGCCGGAGCAGCTGTGAGTCACATACTGCACTACTGACGAACACACACACATACACTCTTTTGTTTAATCATTACCTGATATTACATCCAATCACCATAATGACATTTTTGAACAATGCTTTTACAGTACAAGCAGCAAAAAACATAAATATAATAATATATATTGTCATTGTCAGGGGAAAAACATGCATCTCTGCTTTTGGTGATTTTAATGCTTTGCAATTAAAGTCTATGTGTAGGATTTGTATATTTCTAACTGACAATTCCTACTCGTGGTTTGGTTTTAAAAAGACAGTATACAAAGAGAATGAAGGGCTAAAAAGCACAGACTGCACCATTTTAAAACATTTTCAACAAACAAATGTTATACTAATGTATACCATTAGCATTATATGAATGGTTCTGTAATCACACAAATTAATTTAAATATGTAAATGTACTCCAAAACTCAGTCAGTCACTTCAGAGAAAACAGCAAATCCTTAACATTACTTCATCTTTCACTTCACCAAACCAATAAGCCATTGTAACTATTGTAATTTAAGTAATGTCACTCTTTTGTCTGACCTATCAAATCAAAAGGTTTATTCATAGTCCAACTGAATTCCATTGCATTCTCAAGCGAACCTTTGTCCTGTGACGTCTTTTTAGAAAACAAATCAGTACCTAAAAAGCGGAAATGTATCTCATGGCTTCATGACACTGCCCTTTAGGTTGAAGTTCTTCATGCGTACCTATTGGTTGAGACCATGAAGCTCATAAATCTCTCTCGGAACCCTGTGGCTGATGTTGCCTTGGCATCCAGCGAACACAAGGCTGTGTTTTACCTGACAACAGCAATATTATGAAATGATTGACTTGAAATCATTATAGAGAAACTGGTCAAATGTATGTACATGTAACTGCATAAAGAAAATACACACATGCACATGTAATTGCATACACATTTACAACTGCAGCCCAGCAACAAAACTACTGTGCTTGCATGTTCATGTCAGGCTAACGCACTCAGGGGCTGTCAGATAGGTGGCGTGAGCATCTCTCCTGCACTGCTCACACCTTTCAGCTCTCTCTGCCTTCCCTTTATTATAGAGAGACAGATTTGCTACACTAAACTAAGGAGAGACACTCTCACACACACACAAACTCTCTCCTGTACTCCTCATCGCCATCATTAAGACCATGATGTAAGCTTTGGCAAGGCAGCTCGCAGGTCTGATAACACCAGACATAATCACTTCTGATCCCTGAGCTTCCCTTCATTCACTCACCACCCCCCTCCCCCATAACACCAAACAGCTCCCTGCCCTTAAACAACCACCTTTCCAAAAATCCCCGAAGATGTGCTTCAAAGGGCTAAGGAGTCCTTGCTCGGCGTCCGAGCGCAAGTTGGCATAAGCGTTTGCAGCATGTTGCATCAGCACACACATAAACACAGCAGAGGGGGGGGTGCTGTTTGTCAGAAACACAGTCATGTGATCCCACAATCCCTTGGGGTGAGGTTACTTATAACTGAATGCCACACCTGGTGCACCTAGCTGCTGGCACTCCCTCACCACCATATCTTCTTCTAACCTCATTGCACTGTGTGAGCCAGCATTGTCCCGGGGGGATGACAACGGCGACTGGGGCCTTGAATATAGGGAGTACAAAACTACACACGGTGAGTGCTACTTAATAATGTTTAATGATATGAGAATTAATTGTAGACATATTCTATTAGACATAAATCTCCTTCCAGAGAGGCAGAAGCAGCGAACCTCAGGGGGATTGGCCGCTGGGGCAGCAGAAAACTCCAGAAACTCAGGAGGTGCTGCCGATTCCGGGGTAGAGCCACAGCGGTGAAGCCACAGCGGGTGCTGCCTACTCCAGGACGGCCAACCCGGGAACACACACCACGCCGGCTAAGACCCCCAACCTAGGAGCAGGAGAGATGTCAGCCGGGGCAGCCAACTCAGGAACAGGACAGGTGTCAGCCGGGACCCCCTGATGCCGGAACAAAATGACCTCTGGGTTTCCTTCCCCAAAGCCTGACAGTCTGGTGGCTACAAGGACCTCCCAGGGCCAGGCGGGTTCCCAGAAATGGGTTAGGGGCTGGAACGGACTGAGGGGCAGCCAGAGGAACAGGCTGGAGTGCAGGCAACACAGGAACAGGAGAGACGTCGGCCGGAATCCCCATCGCTAAAACAACAGAACTGGTTCTGGGTTTCCTTCCCCGGGGCCTGTGAGTCTGGAGGCTTCGAGGACCTCCCAGGGCCAGGCGGGTACCCCAGAATGGGTCAGGGGCTGGAATCGGCTCAGAAGCAGGTGGGCTGCAGAATCAGAAACCTGAGCTTAATAGACTGTGGTGCTGGCAGAGAAGCAGACTGGAGTGCAGGCACAGAAACAGGCCAGAGGGCTGGAAGAGAAACGGCTGAGGTGCAGACAGAGAAATGGGATGGGACTCGGGCTGAGAAGCAGACTTTGGTGTTGGCTGGTAAACCAGAGTCTCCAGGAAGTTTTTTAACCAGCCAGGCAGGGAACTCCTCAGCCTACTCTCTGTTGGGGGCTCTTTTCCATTCCACGTGTACATAAATACAATTCATACAGATCCTCTTTGAGAGAATAATTCCCTGCTGGGTCCATTCTTGGTCAGATCAGTCTGTCATGGGGAGTAGTGAGTTGGCTGGAGTAGGACCCAATCGCAGAGAGGAGAGGAGACCGGCAGGTATGGTATAAAGAGTTTATTCCAAAAATAGTAACACAAAAACTTACTGGTTGATGAGGCAAACAGAAAATCCAAAATGACAAAAGATAAGTCCAGTTTAGGCTGGTGAATTATCAGGTAGCAGGGTCTCCAGAACCAACACAGAAACATAGAAACAAGGATCTGACAACTAAACAAAGAAAGTGGGCCGGTATATATAACTGACTGATTAGTGATCAGAGGCAGGTGCGTGAACAGTGTGAAGGAATTTTCCTTCTTGTATGTTAAACTTCCCTCTTGTAGGTTAAAGGTAACTTAAGACAGGGCTTCACAGGTCAGGTCAACTGCCTGTCTCTGTTCGCCTGTCTCACTCTGTGTGCCAGACAAGGCCGAGTTGGCTCTGGCATCTGGTAGACCAAGGTCTGCTAGATATCTTCTGTTTTCAGGTTTAGACACAACAGGCTGGCGCCTGGTTGTTGACGCTGAATAAGAGAGACTGTACAGAGGCAATGCTGTTGCTAGGACAGCAATGGTTGACGTCTTTCCTTGTTTGGATCTGATATCCAATAGAGTCCTCACACATGGCAGACTGAGTTAGGAATAACCCTATTTGGAGAGAGGAGTGGAGACAGGTGTGTAAATGGGTGGGGAAGTTAGGTGTTGGGGAAAGGAAAGAAAGTCATAGGGCATCTGGTGGAAGGTTAGGGGATGGCAGGTCAGGGGAACAGAGAAAGAGTCCATGGCCCACAGTGAGCAGAAGTGGAGACAGGGAAAAACAGTGACACAGATAGCTGGGACTAGAATGTAACAATAGGAACAAATCATGACATCCAGTCCAAGTGACGTATTCAAATGTCTTGACAGACACTCAGCAGCAAATCTTTTGTCCTCTAAGAAGCTAGAACTCGAGAAAGTTTGGTATTTTTGCCTACAAATAACTGAATCAATACATTTTTTCTGCCAATCTACTAATCAATTAATCAACTTTTGCTTTCTGCTCTGTAACTAACTCGTTTTTGATTACATTAATTTTCATCCATGATTTTTATAATTTTTGTAGATTTGTCGATAATTATTTACTTCACCCCCTTTGAGTAGCAGTAAAACGTGCAGCTTTCCAAGCATTCGGGATAGTCACAGTAAGAAATGAGAGATTAAAATTTGAGCTACTGGTTTTGCAATTAGTGAAAATGAAATGGCGATTAAAGATATTGGCCATTTCTTGTTTATCAAAAACCAGACCATCAACGGAGGAGACGCATTGGGGGAAAGATGGAGCAGAAGAGGATTCCAGCGAGTTCACTGTTTTCCAAAATGTGTGGGGTTGTGTTCAGTTATTGGTTGATGAGGTAATAAAATAATTAGATTTTGTTTTCATTATTAAGGCAGAGCATTTATCTCTCCATCGTCTAAAATGCTTCCAATCACAATGACTGAGTCAGTTTATTTGGCCCGTTGCCATGCCTTGTTTCTGTTGTACATTTCGTTAGATAGATCATTTGAGAACCACGGATTTGATCATTTTTTTTCCGTACATCTCTTAAGAGGGAAATCTTATTTAAAATAGATTTAAAGGCTGTAGAGAAATACATAAGTGCTAAATCTGGCTCAGGGATGTAGCCTAGGCAACACAGTTTAGGCCACTTAACAGTAAATCATGTACAAATCCTGGCCTCTGGAAGATTTGAAATTATTACTTATTTTGGTCATAAAATGAGACATAGCTTTGATAGTCCTTTCATCCCTGATGCAAGCGACGGGGAAATGACCCCTGATGTCCTGCGGGAAAGCTCAGCTGATAATACTTATGCAGACTGTTTGTTAGGATGACATCAATCAGGGTAGATTTTTCTAGGCTCTTTCTATTGGGCCATGTAGGTTCAGAGACTAACTGTGTGAGATTTACATTTCCGCACACCACCTAAACATCTTCAAAAGTTCTTGATAGCCAATCAAGGTTTAAGTCTCCCATGACCAATAATTCTGATTTGACAAACAACCAAGTAACATGGACAGATTGACAATAGCACAGGGGAGAGCATTAGGGGGACGAGAAGCCCCCACCACAGTGCAGTTGGTACGCCCTGCATGAACATCTAGAACCAAACATTTAAACTGATATGGAACAGATGTGGTGATTAATACAGTCACAGTGAGATTTGATGTAACATAAACAGCTACCCCACCTCCCCGTCGTTTTCTGTCACATCTGAAAATATTTGAACCATCGAGTGACACAACACTGTCTAGTGTTGTATTCATTAGCTATGACTCATTAATTACAAAATATCAGTCTGAGAAGCAGATTCTGATTCTCTATTATTGGAAGTAGACTTGTCACATTTAAACACAACAATCCCTTCACGTGCCTGAGTGATTGGAGCGCAGATGGGGTTAAAACGATATCAGTTAAAACATTATTTGCAGCCAGCAGTTAAATGTTTATACTTACCTTTGTTGTCCTTGTTTTTTTGTTTATTTGTCTATTTCTGTGTATGTACATTGAAAGCAACGGAAAAAAACAGAGTCAAATTCCTTGTATGTGTATGCATACATGGCCAATAAAGCTGATTCTGAATCTGATGTATCTCCACTTCAATTTATGTTGCCTGTAAAAGGCAGCTTCACACCATTTTGTCTAGAATGGAAGTAGGGAGGATTATAAGACAGTAGACTAGGGGTTACCATTGATGAGATGTGGTGAAATAAACCTCATTTCTTATCAGAAATGGAACCAGGAGATTGTAGCAGTGACAGTGTTTGTGACATGTTTTATGTCAGCATTGAATCTGCCCAATGTAGGTTGATTCCATCAAATTTTAAGAGTCAGGGTCTATCCTAAATGGAGCTAAAATGATCTACATACATAATACTTGTGAAGTTGCAGTAGCTTTTTCAGCCAAATATGAAGCTGGTGCAGTTGAGTAAATCTCATGCAGCCACGTGGGGTGAAGCGGGGCCTGAGATGGCAACTTCCCTGTCCGACTGAGTGAGAGTCCATATCGTTTAAGCCGACATGGAAGACCAGGCGATTTGCACATGGAACCTGCTCCTAATGAAAGTAGAGTATCTTTGTAACTAATAGGACAGTCACAACTGCTGTGTAGTTGTCCGATATTGTAACAATGACAAACTGTTGGTAAGTCCTGTCTGACAGTTGAAGCTGAATACAGCAGACATCATATCAATGATCCTGATGGCACTAGTTAGTCTACACTTTGGCTGCTGGGCTAATGTTAGCACCACAGACCGACAAGACAAGCTACTTCTGAGCTCTGAATGCTCGAGAGGTCCCAATTAAAATTAAGGAATTAATTTCAAATGTTCTGTCCTGGATTGCATTGTCAGCTATTGCTATCTTGCCTGTTGCCCGACAAATGTCAGAGTGCTACAGAGTGGTGTTTCTTTCCATGACAAACCATCTTTGGCTGACCAAAATAACCACATTTACCACTGAACTGTTTTCATGTTGTAGTTTGGCTAGCTGTTGAAACTAATGTTAATTATCTATGTCGGCTCAAATCCAAAACTGAAAAGCCAGCTAACAGCAAATTCTCCCCTTGATCTTATGGGAATAAGTGGGCGCAAGGAGGTAGCATTGATGGGACAAAACCCTGTTATTTCATTTAGAACCCTCACATATGCACTCATCATGAGCCATGTAAAACTGGAGATTTGTAATTTCAGCATAATACACAAATAAACCCTCTGGGTTTCACAGAAGGACTTTTCACCCGAAGAGGCATCATTGTAACTAACTCATCTAAGCCTCTGTGGAACCCTACACATCTCCAAACAAGAAAGTGCTGCACACTTTAAAGCTAGGAATTCCCAAAAGTAGCTTCTTTGATCATGTGCCCTGCCAAGAAAGCCCCAGAAGTTAATATTTACAGCTGCTGAGAAGCAACAAGTAATACAAAGCCTCAGGAAATCTGATTACACGGTGCCCCTTGACCACAAAACTAAGGGGAATCGGTCTAATCATTTTTCTGTGAATTTATTACTTGGTACAGATTCCTTTACATTTGACCTCAGATATGAAGTTTTCCAAAATGAAACTTTCCTACATGACAGAGACCCTGTTTTCCTTCACTGCCGTAAACATCCCAAAAGAATTATCAGGTTTTGAATGTAATTTCAGCAGTGTGGACTTTTTTGAGCTTTATCAAGGTGTAGGGGATAGGGCAGGTTACTTTATTAAAGGTAGGGGAAATTGTGTTGGGAATTGGTTTGAGGCTACACAATATCACTCAGTGAGGTCTGTACTGGACTGAAAATGCATCAGGTATGGCAATTGGTTAGTTTTATCCTGTGTAGTGTGTTTTAAATCTGATGTAAAGCCAAGTATTTCAGAATTTGTTTTGTGTTTCGTCTGTTTTGACAACGTCAGGGTCCATCTCATGATACTGTCCATTGGTTCCTTCTGAAGACATGCTTATAAATGCCTTATAAATGGACAGTATGGTTTCAATTTCTAAAAAATGGCTCAGTAATTTCCTAAAACAGCTGCTCACTGCAAACGTTATTCAAACAGGAGGAAATAAAGTATTTGTTCAGGACTATTTTCAGGGGCGGATTAATCTTCATTTGAAAGAGATTTGAGAAAGTAAGAGAAAGGGAGAACATTGACACTCTGTTCCTGTACTTGTGGCTTTTTCACACCCTTTGAGTGGGGAGTCACTTTATCCATTAACACTTCAGTTGGATCAGCTGAAGACTTGGACTGGGGTGTTAAAATAAGAAGTAGAAGAAGTATTAGTTGGGCTATTGGTTAAGGTTCAGCAATCCGTGAGCTCATCTTTTATTTGCTCTAGTTTGAGGCGGGTTTAATACGATGACTGACAGAGAGGAGCGCTGTTGAAAAATCTTTGTGAATAACTAAGATGGCGGCTGCCATTCTACTGCCGGCTACAGTGGCAGTATAAAACGGACTGGACGGTACATTTTTTCTCTAACAGAAAAACAAACAAATGCACTTAAACTTTATGCTGATAAGAAATATGTGTTTGTCGAACTTCTGACAGAATGTACCGAATGACAGGACAGCGTTTTGTTACTCTGATTGGTTGTCTGCACCCCCTTGATAACGCCCCTTGGAAATCGATTAGGCATAGGCAAATTAGTATTATGATGCCAGGCTAGGTTCAGAATAGTTTAGTAGTTTAGTGGTAAGGTGGTTGAGCTTTATTTATACAGCACATTTCAAACACAAAGGCAAGCTCACTCCTCTGCTGCACAATAAATTAAATGTGCATATGTAACCATATTAGTTTTGTATTAGACTATATTGCCAGTTTAGCCAAGTAACTTACCAGATGAAGAACATAATAGTAAGCTTTCACGTCAAATCTAAACAGCACTGTTAGGTTGGAGTCTTCTATTTTCCATTTGGTGTCCTGTTCAAACTGTGGAGCCCTCCTACATGACAGAAGCTGGTTATGGCGAGCCCATCACAAAGTTTGGCAACACAGAAGAGTCCTTAAGGACCCAGGCTTTGTTTGCTTTGAAAACATATTCAGTGCAGACTCAGCTGGATGCCTACACTGATTTGTACTGCGAAGTGTGTGATATTATGGGAGCAGATTACACATCATCTGTCAAAACGAATCAGCAATCAGTGGCAAGTAGTTGCATTTAATTACTGGAGCACATACTCAAGAAACTACTGCACATACATTATGGATACATGGAGACAGACGTATAACTACAGCCAGCATTCCTCTGACAACCTGAGTCAAAACAATTACCTCAATTACGGAGAAGACAATCGGGGCTGCGAGCCCGCTGCTGGCAAGCGCATAAGTCAACAACATGGCGCACATTAAAGCGACACATTAAAAAAAGTCACCGTAGCCAGGGCGTTTAGCGCCACGTATGCACAGAACACATACTTTGGCTTGAGTTGGTGAGACTCATGTACCACCCACACACACACTCAGCAGGTGTAAGTCTAAATGCTTGAAGGTGATGTAAATGTGTGTACGCTGAAGGATTTGCCGATTGATTATGTGCTGCTCAATGGGAGCTTTGCTCAACATATAACACACCTGGCAGCTAGTGGGACATCTGTTGCTCTCAATTACATCACTGAGTGCATAGTCAGAGACATAGAGATAAAGAGAGAAAAGAAAGAGAGAGGGGGGAAGAGAGAGAGAGAGAGTCCTGAGGTCCTGAGGCTGGGTGAACCATCAACCACTTGTCATTAAGCTACGACCACCTAAGCTTCAGGACACAAGCACATTATGATGAAAGAAGAAGAAAATATTTTTACCAGAATAAAGTGGAAACATATGTACCCCCTCAACAGACAGAACACTGTGACAGCCTACCAACCACAGAGTCTGATAGTACACTGGGAACACTGACCCAGTCCAGACAGAGGGAGGCTGGCACCGACAGACCTGCTGCCCAAAGGGGAGGGGTTGTGTTGTAACTGACCAGAAGAGTAGAGACAGAGCTGCACTTCCTAAGTGCAACCAATATGAAAGTCCCAGAGATCATTGGTTGACTAATATAACTCATATAATATAATATAATAACTAATATAACACATATAATACAACACATATAATTCCCAGAGTTCCTCTACCTGAGCGACTTGGAGAGACTTCCAGTCCTACTGGGAGAGACTGCTGTAGACTGGCAGCCTGTGCCATTAACTCCTCTGTGAGCCCCCTGTCCCACATGGCAAGTAAAGAATGTTTATTAATTAATATATATATTTTTTTTATTCTTATACTCTTACCCACCTTTCCGTAGCCCCTGTTGTTCTCCATGTCTTTTTGTATCGGTATTATTTATTTAAGAGGGTAGAAGGTAGAAAGAGAGAGCTAAGTGCCTAGACGCTCTGTTCCTGTGCCTGTAGCCTTTTCACACCCTTTGAGTGGGGAATCACTTTAACCATTAACACTTCAGTGGGATCAGCTGAGGAGTTGGACTGGGGTGTTAAAATAAGAAGTACAAGAGGAATTAGTTGGGCTATAGGTTAAGTTTCAGCATAGTTCATGGTCAGAATGTGGGTTTAAGCATTACAGTTACAATCCTTAAAATTGAGACACCTGTGGTTGCTGGTGGTAATTAAGAAGAAGAATCGAGATCGAAATCTTTATTAACTAAAATATATAACTAAAAGTGTGGTTTAGTTCAACTCTTATTTGTCACATACTCAACATATCTCTACATTGTGCAGTGAAATGCTTTGTTGCCCCCTGCTATGTTGTGCTTAAGAAAAAAATTACACATTTGTATTAAATATGAAAAGTATGAAATAAGTGCAAATATAAATGGGGTGCAGGGGAAGGGTGGAGGTAATTGTCAACAAACATGTGATGTAGTGTAGTGTGATGTGGTGTAGTCTATCAGGAGCCCTGGCAGCGAGTCCAGGACTATTTGCATAAAGTGGTGTTACGTCCTGGGTGCATGAGCTTGGTGGGGAGCCTGGTGGGGACTATGGTGTTGAATGCTGAGCTGTAATCAATAAATAGTGTTCTCCCATAATTCCCTTTAAAGATGTCCAGATGTGGGAGAGCTGTGTGCAGGATGTAGGTTACGGCATTGTCAGAAGATTTGTTGAGTCGCTAAGAAAACTGAAGAGGTGCTGGATAGTGAGGAGCAGATGCAATCTTTTACCAGCCAGTCAAAGCACTTCATGACAGAGGTGACTGCCATTCAGGCAGGCTGGGCGAGGGATCTCGGGCATGGGGACAATGGTGGAACTTTTGAGGCATGGGGGAATAACAGATTGGGCAAACTATAATAATCCAACCACTGGGGGCAGCAAGTACACCTTGCAGCTATAACCCTCTCTCCCAGCATATTTAACAAGTACAGCAGAGGAGTGGGAGAGGACAACTGTAGGAGGCATGGCCTCGTGGCTGTATGGTGTGTGATGAGGGTCAGAGAGACGTAGAGCAGGCAGTGGGAGCTTCTGTCAGACTCTCTGTGTATCTGCTGGAGCTTTGACAGCCACTACAACCACATTCATGGCCCTGTGAGAGAGTTACTGTGTGGGTACCTCTGTGTGGGTACCTCTCTTAGTAGAGCTAGCAGCTCTACTAAGGGAGGCTCTCCTGCTGTGTGTTTCTGTGGAGGAGTGTCAGTACAGAGCCATAGCCATGCTGTTTACTGCGTTTAATGTTACTGTTTTAGGCCCTAAATATCTTGATAAAAATCTAAATATAGCCCAGTTATTGGCGGGCCCACGTGTTGTGTGTACTGAAAAGGAATAAATGTTGTTCATGTGTGTTGCCACCAGCGCTTAGCAGGCTTGTTAACGTCAAAGGCAGTTATATTACAAATTACAACATAATCAGAGCCGCAGTGAATTTATGCTGATCCAAGCCGTAGAGTGTCAGTAAAATACATTGGCAGAAATCAGCTGACACATAGTCAGGCAGGAGGTTCCATGGCTTCTAGAGGTCCTGGGGAAGATGCCCAATTTGCCATGTTTGTAATCCAGCCAAATCCCAACCATTACAAAGTTTCTTTAACCATAGATTTTTAAGAAATTATATTCTTATTGCCAGCAATTCAAATTTAATAAATGGCAATTCACATCTGTGTGTTAAGCCACAGTTAAAGAATGAAGCTACAAAATAAGATACCATTTAACTTTTATTAAATTCCAGAAGTAATCAGTATACATGATAAAATAAATATATACCTACTATATTCAATGCAGGCCAGTGAAAACCATGTATCTCCAAGTTTGGAAAGAAAGATTCAGTGTTACTTTAAGGGGTTGAGAAAAAAAAAAAAAAAAAACAGGAAGCTGTCACAGAGCTGATGTTTTGGCAGTTTTTTTTAGCTCTTAAAAAGATGGTGTTTTGGAGATACATGGTTTTCACATGCTCTTTATACATAGTAAAGCACACACACACACACACACACACGCATGTTTGTAGTCAAGTCAGACTTTAGGTACCACAAGTAACCCTGCGTTCTGTGAGCGTAGTGCTCTAGTGGGGTAATACGGTACTATCAGCTCTTTAAGATATGATGGTGCCTGACCAATAAGAGCTTTGTAAGTGAGGAAGAGGATTTTAAATTCTATTCTAAATTTAACAGGGAGCCAGTGCAGAGAAGTTAATATTGGAGAAATATGTTCCCTTTTGCTAGTTCCTGTCAGTAAACGTGCAGCCACATTCTGGATCAGCTGGAGAGTCTTTAGAGACTTATCGGGGCAGCCCGATAATAAGGAATTACAATAATCCAACCTAGAGGTAATAAATGCATGGACTTGTTTTTCTGCGTTTTTTTGAGACAGGATATGCCTGATTTTTATAATTATACGTAAGTGGGAGAAGGCAGTCCTTGAAGTCTGTTTTATATGGGCTTTAAAGGACATGTCCTGATCAAAGGTTACTCATAGACTCCTTACAGTGGTGCTGGAGGCAAGGGCAATGCCATCTAGAGTAACTATATCAATAAATAATGCGTCTCGCAGGTGTTTAGGACCCAGAACAATAACTTCAGTTTTGTCTGAGTTTAACAGCAGAAAACTGCAGGTCATCCAGTTTTTTATGTCCTTAATACATGCCTGAAGCTTGGCTAACTTATTGGTTTCATCTGGCTTTATCGATAAGTATAATTGAGTATCATCTGCATAGCAGTGAAAGTTTATGGAGTATTTCCTAATAATATTGCCTAAAGGAAGCATATACAAGGTGAATAAAAGTGGTCCAAGCAGAGAACCTTGTGTGACTAATTTCCGTGTGCACGGAGGATTCATCATTTACATGGACAAACTGAAATCTATCTGATAAATATGACTGAAACCAGCTTAGTGCGGGTCCTTTGACGCCAATCAAATGCTCCAGTCTTTGTAATAGGATACAATGGTCAATGGTATCGAAAGCGGCACTAAGATCTAACAGAACAAGTACAGAGACAAATCCTTTGTCTGACACAATCAAAAGGTCATTTGTCACTTTCACCAGTGCTGTCTCTGTGCTATGATGCTCTCTAAATCCTGACTGAAAATCCTCAAATAAACTATTGTTGTGTAGAAAGTCACATAACAGATTGACAACCGTTTTCTCAAGGATTTTGGAGAGAAGGGAAGGTTAGATATAGGTCTATAATTGGCTAAAACCCCTTGCTTTTTAAGAAGAGGTTTAATTACAGCTACTTTAAAGGACTGTGGTACATGCCCTGTTGATAAAGACAGATTGACCATGTCTAGTAAAGAAGTGCTAACTAAGGGTAGAACTTCTTTAAGCAGCCTAGTTGTGATGGGTTCTAAGAGGCAGGTTGTTGGTTTGGACGAAGAAATCATTGAAGTTAGTGGGTGAAGGTCAATTGGAGAAAAACAGTCTAAATAATATATCTGGTTCTACAGCTGTTTCTAAGGTTCCTGTACTTGAAGATATATCTGAACTGGCTGAGAGCACAAGATGATGATTTTTTTCTCTGATAGTTAGAATTTTATCATCAAAGAAGCTCATGAAGTTATTACTACTGAGCGCTCTGGGAACACATGGCTCAACAGAGCTCTGACTCTGTGTCAGCCTGGCTACAGTGCTGAAAAGAAACCTGGGGTTGTTCTTATGTTCCTCTATTAGTGAGGAGTAATAGGCTCCTCTGGCATTACGGAGGGCCTTCCTGTATGTTCTAAGACTATCTTGCCAAACTAAATGAGATTCGTCCAGTTTGGTGGAAAGCCTTTTCTTTTCTAATTTTCGCGATCTTTCTTTTAATTTGCGTGTTAAGGAGTTATACCATGGAGCTAGCCTCTTTTGTTTTATTATCTTCTTTTTGATAGGGCAATAGAATCAAGAGTCGTTCGCAGCGAGCCTGCAGCACTATCAACCAGATGATCAATTTGGGAGGGACTAAAGTTAGCATAGTGGTCCTCCGTTATATTGACACATGGCATTGAATTAAATGCCGATGGAATCACTTCTTTAAATTTAGATAAAGCACTATCAGACAGGCATCTACTGAAGGAATGTCTGCCTAATGGCCTGTAGTCCAGTAATATAAATTCAAAAGTTATTAAATAATGGTCTGATAAGACAGGATTTTGTGGGAAAACCATTAAATCTTCAATTTCAATTCCATATGACAGAACAAGATCGAGGGTGTGGTTAAAACAGTGAGTGTACATTGTACATCTATACTTGTCAATTAATTGACATAATGCATTCCCCAGACCCTTACCTTAAACTTAACTATCAAAACTAAATGCCTGACCCCCAACCCTTACCCTGACCTGAACCTAAACTTAATTCTAACCTGAACCTTAAAACCAAGTCTGAACCCTCAAACAGCCCATTGATGGTGTCTCTGAAAGTGAGTAGTTCCAAAAATGTCCTCACTCCCATGGTTTAAAACTCAAACTGGTTCTCACAAAGATAGATTTACAAACACACACACATACACACACACACACACACACAAATACAAAAACAGACTAAAATATTTACATGTAGAACACATGAAGATGTCATGGCAGTGATAGTTAAAGTTAAAGATCAGTTTCTATGTTATAAAGGAAAAGCAATGAAAGAAATCTGTTACAATTTACAAGCATTGGAACATGGGATATGAATGGGAAGACAAAAAGTATGAATCGGTGTGAATAAAGAGTTACATCCCACTGCAACTATCAGTACATGATAAAAACAGTAGAAAAAAAAGGCAATATCTCGAACTACTGGTCTTCATTTTGTATATATTTTGCATTACTGTTTGCACATTTATTGAACAAACTTCATATTAATGCATATATAGGTTTTATTATTCGTTTGAAATATTTCATATATTTAGCTTGAGCTAGACTTTTTAATACAAAAACATATTCAACAAATATCATTACATGAGTTCCCTGCATATCAAAGGATCCAAATGATCACAAGGAGAAATCCTGCGTTAGGGTAAAAGTTAAGTTTTACATGAGCAAGGAATGCTGTCACAAGGTGGTGTGTGTGTCACACACCAGTACAAGGTGTGGGTACAGTTTGCCCAGGACACGACACATCACACCCAATCTGTGCTGTGATGTCTGCGTTCCAGAGAAAACTCATCAACTTACTCACTGCCTTTTCACCAGCTCGAGCTCCGCCTGCCACAGCAACACTCTTATTGATTTCATGTATTGCAATATTAATTAAAATCACTTCAGCAAAAAAACTCTGTAGTACCAGACTAGTTGATGTGAGGAAATTAGCCCAGTTGCTAAAAAGCAGCTTGGACTTTATTGCTTACAAATCCTTACCATCTAGCTGACAAGCGATTCCATTATGATGATGAATCGCATTAATGGATGTTTAAGATGCTTATGGGGGAAGACTTGGCCTGGTATTAGGCAGTAATGAACCTCTGCAGTCACCCAGGACCTTGGGGCCAGGCTGGGGAGGGATGAAAGCAGGAGCTTGGGCCCAGAGCTGGAGCTGGAAAAGCTCAGAGATTGCAAGGGAAGGATAGAGGGCGTGGTAGGTCAGAGGAGGTCGGAGGAGGTTCGGGGAGCAGTCATGCCCCGATACGGGAGCCATACAGCGGGCGGTGAGGGTGAGGGTGAGGAGGAGAGTGAAGAGAGTCTTCATCAGCAGCCCAAGGCCACTTGAAAAAGCCAGAGGTAGCTGCAGCGGTGGAAGGATTTCCCTAAAGTCTGAGTAAAACAAGCTCCAACACAGACCTTCAGCCAAGGACACTGGCACCCCGGACCCGCAGACACTGCCCCCACACACCCCACAGGGCTTACAGTGGGAGGACGACTGAGAGACAGAGTGACACAGACAAGGCGAGAGAGAGGAGAGAGGAAGGGATATAACACTTTGTTTCCCGCACGAATGCACAGCAGTGCAGCCTGCCCCCTTCCCCTCCCCTTAACTTACACACCAAGAAGCAAAGTCAAAGAGAAGGACTCCAGAGCAAAGTCACAGCAGTCTTAAAAGTCAAGGGGTATACGAAGGGCTGCAGAGACTAAAATTAAACCAGTCCTACTTGTACGCACACACACACACTCACACACACATCTGGCCTTCACAATATTATACAGCTTACAGCTAACATCATACAAAGACTGAGGCAGTCATTTCTTTATTCTGTCTGGCACAGTGATTCTTGGTTAGATTTTCTCCCCTCGTTTCAATCATCTCACAACCCCTCAGGATGGGATCCACTGCTGTGGTAGTTTCATAAAACCACAAATCTCTCAATAAGCAAATAAAGTATTTTACTGGCTTTGGGACAGCCTTCCATAATGCTTCAGCGTTCAGATAACCAGCGGTGGATTTCGTGATTTGGGGACCATAAGAAAACCGAGGCCTGGGATGGTTCTCACTCTCACCCTAATTGAGAATGTTGTTTGTATTAACGCGGTTATTGTCTGCAATGGATGCAATTATTATCTGCTGCAACAGCATGTGGCTGGTATTGATTTCAGCTTGTGTGTATGTGTGTGTTTAAATGTCTGTGAACAGAATTTTGTCATCCCAATAGCGTTACAACCATGCAAGAGGCAGTCATAAAACTCTACAGATGTGTAGTTGAGATTGAAATGAAGTTCAAAGTTGGGTGTGGTCCGAGCAAGGGCACTGGAAATAGGCGGGTAGGAAGCACAGCTGGGGCCATTATTTTCTAATATAATTAAATGCCAACAGTAAATTAACAAATGACAAAATATGATAAAATGTCCGGTGAAAATGTTTTTTTCCCCCAATAATTTAACATTTAATTTTATATATGTCATTTAGCACTCTTTGCATGACTTGCACTGTCAGTCTGAAGTCAACACACTTTAATTATGAGATGTTTTTGTACCAGTCTCCTTACATAAATGTCTGCAAATCATGTCTCTTTAAACAACTGTGATCGACTACTTTTTATTCAGACTCATATGGAGACAGGCAAACATGAAAATGTGATTGGCTACTCAGATTTTTTTTTACCTCCACTTTAGCTCTTAATGGATTTCTTGATCATGTTGCATGCAGTGTGAAAGCACAGTCAGTGTTTTGTGATGCTTGTGTGCTCTTTAACAAACCAAGTGTAATGTTAGCAATCTGTCATTTTGACTCTCATTTGTGGGTTGTGCCACTGTTTACTTTCTTTACCCTCTCCTATGAATAATTTTTTTTTCTTCACAGTCCAGCTCTCATCAAGAAGAAATCCACAGCTGCAGTCTGTGCTCTTAGCACCTGAGCGGTGTTTGTGTCACACCGGGAAACAAAATGCACGGCCACGCATGACCCCTCCCGGTTAAGGTTTCTGTTGTTTACCAGTGGGCTAGCAGCCACTCTATCACACATTAACCCTGGGGCCTGGCTAACGAGCTTTGGCCGCACCGCTCTCCAGCCTCATTAAGAAAACACTAACCGCAGCGGGACGGCGCCTGAGACTGATAATAAACTCTACCTACCTACTGCCATGCATACAAGCAGCCAGCCAGCCAGCACACACACACACACACACACACACACACACACCTACTCTGCTCATTCAATTAAGACAGTGTGCGAAGGTTAACACAAGTGTCTGGGGAGGAGGTGAGGAGGAGATAAATAAGACAATTTCCAATCCTGGGTTCAGTACCCGTCAGGGGAAGTAGTGTGCAGTGAGGCAGAGGTTTTACAAGTGCCCGATGGTGCTCAGATCACACTGGCTCCTGCCGGCATTGTTAATGCATGTTCCTCATGTTATGGTGTGGAGTTTAGATGTGCTACGCTGTGTCATGTTCTTAATTGAGCCCCCGGCATCCTATAGCTAATGACCTCCTCTTTCCCGCAAAACAAGCAGCTCTGATTTAGTTTGTCTGCCCTCTCCTACTTGTATCTGTAGTCTTTATTTACACAGCAATCACCATCTATTACAGCTTCTGTGGCTGCCCTGGCTGGAAAGAAAGGAGCTCAGTGCTTTCCAATAGCTCCGGGGCCTCCTAGCAAACACCACTCCTGAGATAAGCTAAGCTATATCGACTGCAGGAGACATACTATTCACCGAGCGCACTCTGTTAATCTTTTGGACTTTTTCAGCGGAGGGGATCAAGCTAAGCAGCCTTGGAGATGTTAAAAATGAGCCTGGCATTCCAAATGGCATATACTTCAGAGGTAATGTGTTTGGTAGTTAAGGCGACGACAGTGACTTATTCCCCCTCTGTCTTCGGCGAGCCAAGGCGTCTTCCTGCATTGCAAATGGACCATCTGGACTGCCTGTTATAGCTCTCGAGCAAGGCGACTTGACCATCATTTTTTAAAGAGCTGTTGTATTTCTATATGGAGGAAAAGGCAATTTGCGCTCATTAAGGTTGGAGGGGATGAAAAAGTATGGGGTTATAAACAGACCTAATGGGCAAAATTTAATGAACTTTTGGAATTGAAAAAGACAAAAATCCTCAAAGCCGGGGCTGGGCAGCTCTGAGACGAGCAGCAAGGAAGCGGTCCTGACAGCTGTATCTTTCTGTGCAGAAAAATTGCAGTGATTTTAGAAATAATTTAAAATTCTGACAGCCCAGTTGTGAAATATAAATCTGTGCAGGTATTTGGAGCTGACTTTCTTTTCTTTCCCACTCTGCTTCCCTGAAAGTCTTTTGGCATATGTGAAAGGTATTTGGTTTCACTCTGCTGGGCTCCAATTGTGTGCCATCTAATATTAGTATTTGTATTAATTATCTGAAATTAACTGTCAAGTGCTTAATTAGCATTATTAATGTTGTGTGCCATAATAACTGAGTGGTGGTTAAAAATGAGACAAAATACCTCAGATCCAACTTCATAGTATGTCGTCAAAAAGAGTTAATTACAATAATTAATAAAACTTTGGGGGAGAGACTCATTTAACAAAGACAAAGCGAGGCAAGAGACGGCTAAAATATCTTCATCGTCTGGATTGAGAAGATGCCTCAACAGCATCTTGTATTTTGCCAACTTGTTCATCCTTGGAGTGGTTCACGGGCTCGGCTGGCAGTGGGAATGTGGACCTGCCAAGTCTGTTTGTGAGGGTCCTCTAATAAGAGCGCTAGGAGGTCAGAGAACAGGTGTCTGCTTATTATTAAGTTATTGCCAGGAGCCAAGCCTTCAAAGAAGAACTGTTGAGCATAAATCAAATGAACAGACAGGCAAAGCATTCAGTGGCCGCCTGGAGATATTTAGGAAGGAAACATGTCCTCCCACAGATGAAAGATGACACTGAAAAACATCTACGACAAGAACTCAACTGGATGTATCAAGTCAAGTCAAGTCAATTCAAGTCAGTTTTATTTGTATAGCGCCAAATCATAACAAAAGTTATCTCAAGACGCTTTCACATAGAGTAGGTCTAGACCATACTCTTTAAAATATTATTAACAGAGACCCAACAGTTCCCACCATGAGCAGCACTTGGCGACAGTGGCGAGGAAAAACTCCCTTTTAACAGGTAGAAACCTCGAGCAGAACCAGGCTCTGGGTAGTCGGCCATCTGCATCGACCGAGTTGGGTTGAAAGGGGAGGAGAGAGGGGGAGAGGGGAGACAGAACAGGAGGAGAGACAACAAATCAGACTAATAATAATAATAACAACTGCAGCAGTGAGTGTGGAGCAGGAACATGGGGGCAGTAGACGGCCGGCAATCACAGATCCAGAATCTACAGCTCCAGAGGAGGAAATACCTGCAGAAAGTGAGAAGGTGAAAAAGCACAGAAAGCACAAGAACTACCAGGAAGAAGTGGAGTTGGTAACCTGTATTAGTGGGATAGGAATGCGTACAGATAGAGAGGGAGAGGAGGAGAGAGAAGCTCAGTGTGTCATAGGAAGTCCCCCGGCAGTCTAAGCCTATAACAGCATAACTAAGGGATGGTTCAGGACTCACCTGAGCCAGCCCTAACTATAAGCTTTATCAAAGAGGAACGTTTTTAGCATACTCTTAAACGAAGAGAGGGTGTGTGCCTCCCGAACATCAGTGTCAAACTCTGTCAAAACAGCGTCAAAACTTTTAAGTGAAATTTCAACAACTACTGGATAGATTGGCATTAAATATGATACACACGTTCACGTTCCCCTCCGGATGATTTGTAATCACTTTGGTGATCCCTTAACTTTTATCAGGTCAAAATGTTCAGTGGTTTATGAACAAATACCTGTAAGACTAATTGTTAAAGTTTTTGATAATTCCTTATGCACGGTAACTATAGTCCCTCTGGGGCTGCAGAATTCTCATTTGAACCCCTAACTGGGTTTGAAAGACAATTGGAGAAAGTAACATGTTGGATCCTTATTTCAGACATCATATATGTTCAAATCACATGTAATGGAAGGGGTTTTAATTTTCATTTTTGTTGTGAAAAAAATGTCATCACTCCTGCTTATACATTTGAGGGATCAAGGTTAGGTTCTGTTATTTTGGTTGAAGTTAGTGTTTGTGTTCTTTATTGTAGAAATAAAGCCTGGTTGGGTCCAGGACATGCAGAATGTTCTTTACACATAATGAAAAAAAGGTCTGTAGAGTATTATTTATTTTCCTATAAATAACTGACTGCCGACTTAAAGCTCCCACCACACAGCACATGTTTAAACACAGAGAATGAAGGGTGTACAACATAAACAGTTAGATGTAAATGTAAAGAAAATCTGGGCATGGTTAAAAGAAGCTTCATCAGCTGGGGAAGCTGGCAGCCACAGGGCAGTGAAATCATGGAAAGAATGACACGGAGTACAGAAAGAGCAGGAAGTAAAAGTTGAAAAACATGCTGAAAAACATGCTGAAAAACATGCTTCGCGTTTCTTAATTGCAGATGGGTTCCATTCACCGCCTGCTGCTTGAGCCGCACAGATGCTGTTAGCTCAGCCTCAGGATACATGACAGCCCATCAAGATGAGTGTCAGGTGTTGGAAAGGAAACGTGGCCAAATGAGGGGGAGGAGATTGGGAATGACAATACGCTTCCTTCTTCAAAGAGAACAGATGCATATTGTCACTTTAATAACCTCCCATATAGCCATGTTTGTTCTATGAATTATCTCCCTCACTATTGATCTCAGTGACCACACAAGCTTGCTCTCAACAGGCAAACACAGCCCACTCCAAATCAGTGCTGACACAGCTTCCCATGTCATCCTCCAGTTCCTTACATTTGTCCTCCGAGTCCAAAAATCCTGACTCCTCTGTGTTTGTGGAGAGCCGGGGATTAAATATTCATGTTGCGTTGCATAAGACCCGGATCTCACAGTTGCACAGCAGGGCCATTTATCTGGCCAAGGCTGATCAGCCAGTGCCGAGACAAGAGCTGGAATGACATCCTCCCGTGAGTGGGACCCCGACAGGGTCTGATGAGCCGGGAGAGGGGGGGTCATGGAGTGTTGTGGTAAATTTACCAAAAAAAAAAAAAACAATATGAGGGCTCAGTTAGAATTTTATGGAAATCAGGGCAAACTTTGGAATCATTGAAAGCAGACAAAGCTTAAAAACAGCAGCAGGATCATTCACGTTTCTCACTAAAACTCCATTCACTGTCACAATAATGCAGTACTATTCCCAGGGGAAGATTTTAACAGATGACAGCCTTTATTAATCTTGTACTCATTCTTACTGACAGCCTGGAAACACAAATGATAAAACAAAGTAAACAAAAAAATCTTTGGTAAAGTTGGATTTAAAAACATAATTTAGATTTTCCTCTGAAGGTTTGCTTAGGGAACACTGGATCCAAAAAGTAACGCACTAAGTACTAAGGCTGGTATACAAGTTTTTGTTGTTTGTCCAAAAAGTAATTTGTCTGTCTTTTCACATTTTTTCCACAGTTTTCCTTAAATTTGACACGGTTAAGTGGTCATGGGGAGTAATACTTGGCCTTTGTCCCTATGCGTCCCCCAACTGTATGGAAGTGGGAATCCCTTTAATGCTTCACAATAGAGCCAGATGACAGATTTAGTACATCTCCTGTAGTTAAATCTGAAACTATAAAATTACCCATATGATCAGGAATATTTAAACCTGCAAGAAGCTCAGCTGCTGCTGCAGTCACTCAGAACTGCAAAACTGAAAAGAAAAAGAATCTTAAACATACAAGGGCCGACTGCTTCAATAATGATCTACAGTAGGTTTCAGTCCATCTGGTAATGCCTTTTGAGGTTTTTTTCCCATTATACTCCAGAATCCTACCTCAAGGGATTCAATTTCTCTTGATTTGCAGTCCTTCTTCAGCACAGTCTCCCAGAGTATCCCCTATTGAATTCCATGAATCTCGCGTGTGAAGCTGGGCAGCTCATCAGCGGTTTGGACCTCAGAGTGTCCATCAGTGGGACTGAGGAGACAACAACACAGCCCCTCCGGCTTCACAGCATTTGTGTTATCACACATGGGCATTTTTCTCTTTCCCTTCAATTAATTTTAATTCAGATTTCAACATTTAAAAAAAGAAAAAAGAATGAGGGGAGAGCAATGTGAAGCCATCATTGTTCCACCAAGACAGCCAATCACGGTGTAGCAAACAACACTCTTTCATCTGCAGCTTAGAATGGGCTCTGTTCTCTGAGTGACAATATGAGTCAGTGCAGGCCACAGGTACAGGCTCTGAGTGAGTGTGTGTGTCTGTATGCAACACTCTCACATATCCACACACACTAGTGCATATTAAGTCAATGTGTGTTTTTATTTATGCACGCCAGGCTGCAGGTACGTGTAGGTAAGAAGTAGAATGAGGACTGAAAGCAATCAATTTAACCATTGCACACACAATGTGATGTTTATGAATCAGATGGGAATAATAGGCTTACAAGCTCTAAGCCCATGTCCAAATAGATTTAAGTCTATGCCCCTGGGGGTGTGGAGATCATTTAACACCCAGCCCTCCCTCACTAATTCCAGAATACTTAAGCTCTTTATGACATAAATATCCAAATGAATGAAAAATAATTCAAAAAGCATCAGCGAACAATTCCAAAATGTGCTGATAACTCCACAGAGGAAGCAGAACAATAACACAGGGAGAGGATGAATAATAGAAAGGGCCTGGCTCTTTGTGATTGGTCTGCTTGGCAGGATTCTGACTCTGCATCCCTCCCACGAGGCCCCGTCTCCGGAGACTCAGCAGGTTCAAAGACTTGGAATATGTAATTAATAGCCAGACAACACTCTCCGCACCTCAAAACATATTGCCGCTTGTTCACCTATTGTGAGAGCAGCTTGTTTTCACTGGCTAAACATGGAACACAGAAAAGCAAGTTCTCAACCTCGCAGCCTGGGATGCCAATTCAATCAAAGCACTCTCAGAGTTTTTATTACACTCCAATGTTATCCGCTGTGACTACAGCAAAACCAGTGACGATGGGGAGAGCAGCATGCAGACAGTTATTTATATTAAGCCTTACAGTACAGTTGACCACGGATCAGTCAGTGTAGCCTGCAGCAGCTTTAACAAAGGATCAGCATGCTGGACTGGGATATAGAGTTTGGCAAACTACTGGCTGCACAAAGATAAAACAGTAAACATTATGGGATGTTTTAAGATCCAACAGACACTGCATTGATTGTCATTAGTCTAAAAGTAAAAAAAATCATTTTGCAAATAATTGTAATTAATAATTTTAATAATTAACTATTTAAGTCATTTATCAAACAAAAATGCGCAACATCTTTATTTTTAGTTTCTCAGATGTAAAGAGAAGATGCTGCTTTGTTCTGTTTTGCGTCACTGTTGACTGTTGACCAGACAAAAGACCCAATCTGAACACACATTTTTGGCTCCAGGAACTTCTGAGGGACATTTTTAACTATTTTCTGCCATCTGATAGACCAAACAATCAGTTATTAGAAAAAAAGAATAGACTGAGTAACCTGAACTGTCATTACTCGCAGCCCTGAACATATCTGATTGGTGGTAACATTTCATCACTTGAGCACATCGTAGATGGCCTTTCAGGCCTGAAAGAAATGTCTCATCCATCTGGGCAGTTCAGAAAAATCTTGAACTGCACCAACATTACACCTACAACCAACAAATTACCAGACTTCGAAATGCAGTTTGTTTAGGTGTAGCTGGATGATTCATTCGCGCACAACTCATTCTATCATCAAATGTATTTACTGCAGAGCAGCGAGGAAGGTCCCCCTCAGACATGATTACTCTGTTAGAGATCATCAGTCTCACAGTCTCACTGCATCACACAACTCTCTCCATGGTGTTGGGATTTACTCTTTATAGTTTACTCATCATCCTTTAACTAAAATCATATACCTGCATCTCCCAGAACTTTTTGACAATTCCCAGAGAACGGGCATGGCTCTGTTATAGCTCCCAATGTTACACTTGTTCATTAATGACTTGGTGTGTGTGTTAAACAGTTTTAATGTGGAATGTGAATGCTTAATGTTTCACTCCACGTTATGACACTGTCATATGAGCTCTAATGCAATCAGAAGTCTTCTTGTTTATCACTGATGCTAACTTCAGTAGTTGCTCTTCTGCCTTGTAATGACCCACCTCTGCTGTGTGACTCATGCGTGGTGTTTAATGACCATGAGGGCTAAATCACATCAGCTTCCACTGACTCATTTATTGACACTATCAACTCTGTTCAACAAGTATGTAGCTGAATACAGAGAAGTCTCTGGTCTGAAAATAGAGATTGTTCCAATCTGCTTAATGTTCAATTAGATTTTCTTTGCAGTACTTCATGTGCACTATGTAGTAGTAAGCGGTAAGTAGCAGCGGTAGTATTGTTTAAGCATGTCAGAATGGGAAGTGTCTGCCCCCATGGACTGCAGCAGTAGTCAGGCAGTGGGCGTTCATATGTTTTGGGGGACTGGCTTTGGAGGGAGGTGTGTTTTTTTTTTTTCGGTTGGATACTTTCAAAATCTAGCTAACTTTGGCTATCCGAAGTTACCTACCACTGCTTTAAGCTCCGACACACACAAATCTTTCATTGACTCTTTTATCTTTTTAATGAGACGAGAACCATGAAGAAACATTCAGGTAACGTAAGCAACATAATGATTTTCAACTGGCACTTTCGTTTTTTAAAGTGACAAATGTCAGCAGGTATTGAACTGCAGCCCTGGTCGCTCAGCACGATTCCTTGGGGTGATTCGAAGACACTTGATACTAGCCTTTGTGTTAGATGTTTTCTTGTCACTTGTACATTGTAAAACTGTTAAAACTGTTGGCCGGTCTGCTGTCTTGGCCCAGGATCTGCCTTCATTTACTCCCATGTGGTGGGTGTCCATCCCTGCCATATTCCAGCTCACAATAATAATCCACGGATTTACACATGCTACAAACACAATCTGCACAGCTCATCTGTCACCCCCCTTTTGTCACACACTGACTGAAATTGCCAGGGTTCAGGGCATGACATTCTGTAGGTCAGGGCTGTGGTTGAACAGTCAATCAAATTACACCATATGTCTTTTCCTAAACACTTTTCCTTGACTTTGATGAGGTCAAGGAAAAAAGACTTAGGAAAAGACAACCTTGGTGCTTAGAGAAACTTACTGCACTTACACTAGGCTATGTAATTATACAACAGCAGAACGTGTGAACAGCCGAATGGTGCGTCGCTTCAAATGTTGATGCAAGGAATTATGGGATGGCATTATTTCCTTTTCTTTTGTAAAGGATGGTCCAGTGTACCCTATGCTAAAGGAGATAAGAAAGGAAGAACTGAAGCACCTTTCCTTAGCATTTAGAGAATTTGACCAGCTCTTATCATGGCTGACCCATACTTCCGGGTCATTTCACTCAGTTAGGAACCTTCCTTAGAAAAAAAGGACCATTCCACCACAGCCCTGGTCTCATTTAAGCCTCAGTGTATTATTAACAGGGTTGCAGTTAGGGCTCAGCAGATATGGGTGTTTGAAGACCATTACTGATGTCTTCCAACTAAGGTCACCAATAACTGGACTTTGGGCTTCAAACTTCCTTTTTCAGGCCAAAAGTAAAAAGGCATTCGTGCCAGGAATTGTATTCTTGTTAGGGTGAAAGGCCTCTGGAACAGCATTTATAACATCTTTGGACACTAAAGGTCTCTGATGACTGAAAGATAGAGCACAATTTACTAATTGTACACTGTATCCCCACAGAACAGTAATTGAAAACCCATGGAAGCATACGTAAGTAGATATGATGCTCACAGCAGGGTGTGTCCAGACTGATTTTAGTAGCCTACACCCCCTTCTCTGGCCTCACCTGTACTCCACTATGATGGATTACCAGTTCAAGTAAGATTCATGGTTTAGCGGATTTATATGCTATGGAAATCTGGTTGACAGAAGGGTAAGGTAAATGTGTTTTCAGTAAAATTTTGGAAAAATAGTGATATGGTCCTTTAACTGGAATCATGAAAGAAGTCTCTTTTTGCTGTCAAAAATGTATTTAAAAAATCTGTGTTAATATGTTTTTCATTGAAAGGGAGAAATAAGGTCTTTGGATATAAACCAGAAATCTTTCAGTGCATATGTTGGATTGACAGCTGAGACATAATGTGAACAAACTTGCATGTTAACGGTATCTTGCAAGCTAAACACTGACAGCATTTTGTTAGCAGTGTTTATTAAGAACAGAGACTACACCAGCATCTGAATTGACCGATGTTGACATGTGCAGGTAAGTTTTAAGGAGAATTTTAACAGTGTTACTGCTCAAGGGTCCAAGGTGCCTGTTGTGTTGTGTCTCAGGCAATGTAATGCAGAAACATAGTCTTTGAGGGATTCCTTGTTACAGACAAACCTCATGGGACTAGAAAGCATAGATTCAACAGTTGATCAATTACCATTCTGTGTAGATCTGACATCTATTACCTATGCCTCACATTTTGGTTCTTAAAACAGACATTTTGAGACGGACCCCTCTAGTGTTTCTAGAGGTTGACCCATACTAAGGACTAAGTCAGGACATCTTGACCTCTGCTGCACACATTGTAATCATTTCTTTTTAGTTCCCCAACTCTTTAATAAACCCATTAATATGTTCATTGTGTCTTACATAGTTTTACACTGCACTGCCAGTGGAGTCAGTTTTCATTTTGTCTCATACACTGCATATCTAATAATTGCACAAACCACTGCTGAAGAGTGTGTGAAACGTGTGCAGAGGCCAGTGTTTCCTCCAGCTGTCCCAGCTCTCTGTGATTTCCTGTGAAGAAAGAGAAACTGCGTTCACATCAGAGAAGCTGTCTTTAAAACATTCACCAGCCTTTGTAGAAAGAAAGCCACTGTTTGGCTAAAAAAGCCGAAATAACCTTTGAGTTGCTTTTATACTCTTCAGATGTGATAGGTGTGATTTCCTTACAATCACAACATCTCTGTTTGAGCCAGTCAGCCTTCAGGCACTTTTAGACATTTCAGAGAGTTCCCGTCTTTCTCCTCTCACTGTTTAAAAGAGCATCGGCTGCTCCAGCTGTAACCAATTCCAACTATTATGAGCCCTTTCATCACTTTTTTTGTGAAGAAAGATTTCATTTTTCACAGTCTTTCTCTCTCACTCCTTCATTTCTCATGGCCAATCAAGATACACCGTCTTGCTTTGAAAACAAGGTTAAGAGCTCTGGCAGCTATAGAGGAGTCTTGTTCAAAATATTATTGTAGTGAGGAAATGTGGAGGAGGGTCTTATTCTCAATACTTTTGTCTGCTGCCTATAAAGACATTTTACCAAAGCTTTATTGTCATTTAACAAAATCATCCTTTCAACCTGATTTTCAGTTTCCTGTATTTACCAGATTGCGGAATTGTTGCTAGGCAAGTCATATCGTGTTATTCACACCTGTGGGAAGTAGGGTTCCTGAGGGTGCTGCAGCAACCCCTGCCCCAGGTGAGGTCTGCTATACTTGTATTGTTGCAAGACCTTTTTTACACCCCTACTCTCTCAGTTTTCACTCCAAATTGTTCACATTTTGGTGAATCAGAACTATTAAAGGTCATGCTACATTAGCTAATAACAGTTCCTGTTTGCACTGTAACCATGGACGTCACTAGGATCATGAAAAAAAAATATTGACAAAAATATATTGAACATTGGACAGATGGACATTGGACATAACAGTATCAGTGGAAAGGGTGAGTTCTGTTGATTCCAGCAATATGTGGATGAAATCTGTGTGTTCAGCATTTTAAAGAAAATGTGTGCCAATCAGGATCCAAGGGGTAACGTTGGCATAACACAAGTAGCTGAACAAGAACCCACACATGTATAAAATTCAGGTTAAAATCAACAACGTTTTTATATAAGTAAAGACATATCTGATCCCAGTATTAGATGCAACCTTTCACTTGCCAGAGGTGGCAAAAGTACACACATTCTACAGATACAGATACTACTAAAATAAAATAACAATATAGTGAAAATAATGAAGATTAACTTTACTTCATTGTGAAAATCAGTTTTCAATGTCAGCAACAGAACTTGAAACATTATGATCAACACGAGAACACACTAATTAAGCTATTTATTTTTAGTTTTTTTGGCATTTTCTCATCTCTACAGGACTACCAAAATCTTTTGTTCAGCCTCAGCAAAAGCTGGTTCTCAAAGTCCTTTGACTCAAGGCATCTAATCAGTCCTGCAGTGCTAAAAAGCCTCTTGAAACTTGTTACTTGTTACTTTATGTTGTTTTCGTCTCGTTACATCTGTCGGGGCGGCCTGGCTCAGGAGGTAGAACGGTTGTCCAGCAATCTGAAGATTCCTGGTTGGATCCCCGGCTCCTCCAGAGAAAGTGTCGAAGTGTCCTTGAGCAAGACACTAAACCATTAACTGCTCCTGATGAGCAGTTGGCACCTTGCACGGCAGCCTCTGCCATCAGTGTGTGAATGGGTAAATGAAGGCATGTATTGTAAAAGAGTGTTCAGTAGACTAGAAAAGCGCTATAAAAATGCAGTCCATTTGTGCGTGATATGCACTAAAGAATACACCAAGAATCGTCTGTTCTAAGTGTTACTGTTCCGTCCTTTTAGGTTGAAGTCATTCTTGATGTTGGGAAGGCGGCGCACAATGATGCAAAATAAAAATAATCAATCATTCCCCTCAGATGCAGTATAACTAAAGTAACGAGCCCGTTTGGAAAATGTGAGCAGTAGAAAGTACAGATAGTTGTGTAGGGGGTAAAAGTCAAAAGTTATCAGAAAAATAAAGTAACAAAGCATTTGTACTTTGTTACTTCCTCAGGTTTCATACATCTGAGAAGTAATGGAAGAGGAATCCAGGCCGAGCATTGAGTGTCACCAGCGCACGCTACAAATTCTCTTCTTACCCACATTTAGACTCCGTGCAAACGTATTGTCAGGGTGATCAATAACAGCCGCTGCAGAGCAAGCCCCTTTTGTTTCCACATGGAGAATTGCCCTAACTACCAATTTTAATATGTAAACGTCAGCAAGGATGGATTTTTAATCCAGAGCTGGCGGGGTGGTGGATGAGAGTGGAGGGAGGTCCTGGCATCAATCATGTCAGAGAGTTGGAGCAGAGCAGGCGTGACAAATGACCAAGCCTGCCATCAGCTTTCGGGCTCTGAATCTCCCATTACAGAATGAGAGGAGCCAGTCATTTATATGCTGCAGCCCAGCATGGAAGGGACAGGCCGCACACATCCATCCCTCTTATTCTGAATGCCGTTGCAGTTGGGGAATCTTCTCTCAGTGTTTGTGAATTATTTTTGCTGAGCTGTATTGAGGCTCCAGGATTGTGACACACACAGAGCTCTGTCTGTAACTTACATCAGCGTGCTGTGCTAGCTTGTTTGCTGAGACCACCAATAAATGCATCAATGCTGCATTTATTTTTAAGCTACTGTTTCTGCTGCTGCTGCAAGATAATGTCTTCTCTCTTTCAAAAGGAGGGAAGAACTCAAACCTGAACAGAAATCTCTTTCAGAAACAGGTGATGGACAGGTGGTAGGTATTTTTAAGTCAGACTCTTATCAGTGTATTCAAGTGCAGATATGTGCTCACTGCATGGAAACAGAGGAATGTAACATGAATATGAAAGGATTACACAAAGGAGACTGCCTAGACACAGGTAGGGCTCTGATATTCAACATGTTGGTGAGGCAAGGCATTGTCTGTTAGTTGGATGAGCAAATTCATATAATTTAATGATCAGACACATACCAAGAAGATTACTATGGAGATGGGTGTCAGGAGTCTTTTGGTCTTTGACCACAAGTAGCACTATGAAGCAGTGCAGTGCATTGCCCAATCTTCTGATAAACAGTACGCTGGAGTAAAACACAAAGAAGTGGAGCAATGTGCATGTGTGTTTTTTAAATCAGTTTTATGAGGAAGGAAATACATGTTTGTTTGCCCTCGAGGACATACACAATTAGTTCTGGTAAGAAACATTAAATGTTAATATTACTATATTTACAAGAAAACTCCACAAGGCATTTTGCATATGCATGTACATTTTTGTTCTCAAATATAGTTATATATATATATATATATATATATATATATATATATATATATATATATATATATATACAGCTGTCATCATATGGCAAGTATTGACATCTGATGTGATTGCTCTCCGACTGAGCAAACTCCCCCCGCTGATGAAGACTGTGAGTCTGGTTGAAAGCTTAGGAGTAGCCTAAGCTAGCAGAGGGACCATGAGTTAACATTTTATAAAATTTGTACTGCTCACTTATGAAATAAATGTAAGTAAATGCTTTAGTACACACTATAACCTCTAATGAAGCATGTGCAAATGGTGCATTAACATTGATGGTTATAGTTTTATTCACACTGTCCAAACTCCTCACACAGTCAGTGAAACACAAGTCTATGTGGAACAAACTGTGAATCATTTTCCATTGCTTTCAAACTAAATGCATTCAATGACCACATTTTCCAAAATCCACGAACCCTTTCAAAATGCACACTGTTTTCAAAGCTGCTCAAAACACATTCAAAACACAATGTTTTCATCATTCTGCATATCTGCAGTAACCATACTGAAATATATAGAAGATCTTAGCAGAATATTTAACCATTCCAACACAGCTGAAAGCCTACTCAGGTGTCACGCTTTTAGTCTCGTTATCAAACAGTCGAGAGGGGACAGCTATGGATTGATTTGGAAACATGGATCCAGGAAGTCGTAAGATGTGATGTTGATGAGAACTTGTGACCAAATGCAGGAGAGAGGGACAACTTGTCACAGTTCAGCTCCACCCTCCAGTAACTTTCCACTCTACCTGTCAGCCACTCCCTCCTCATCAGCTTACTCCTTTCACCTGTCCATTCACCTGCCTGGGATTACCAATCAAGCCACTATATATACTCCTGACTCTCTAACACTCATTACCAGATTGATCTATGCCTTCATGCCAGACTCTCCAGTGCTTATTTCCAGTCTGATTTCCCGTTGCCAACTCTGCCTGCTTTTGACCTTCCCATCTTACCTGACTCCCAGTAAACGCACCAGCCTTCTGTCCCCGTTTTGGATTTGTTCTGTCTGCTGTTTCTGCTGCTCAGCTGGAGACTGGATCGTGAGACTTTGCTGCAAGCTGCAGCCTGTCCAAAGTGCATTTTGTGTGCCTTTTATATGTACCAGCTGAACTTTACATTAACATTAAAAGTCTTCACCTACTGTACCTTAGATCCTGTGTGCTGCAATTGTGTTCTTACACCACCTGTTACAGAACTACTGTACAGTGAGTGATTATGCTAAATTTTTTTTTTTTTTTTTTTTATTGTAGCCCTGGAATTTTAGGAACTTTTTGTTTTGTTTCAGTGTTTTGTATTTCTGTATGAAGTATTTTGGTGGTTTGAGTGTTTGGAGGTGAGAGTAAATGTTTGGCCAAGATGCATGTTGGTAAGGCAGAATGTATGAAGAGTTTTGAAAAAGTGGCTTCAGAACTGACCAATGCCTGTTGGCAATTGAGAAAACTGATCATTGAAGCTGAGGTAGGTAACTTTGGAGAAACTAGCAAGAAAAGCTAGATTTTTTTTATTTATTTTGTTTTGGAAGTATGAACTTAAAAAAATCCCACCCCTTATTTTATTTTCTTCTTCTCAAAGCTTTTTCCTAACATTTAAATCAAACTTATTTTAGTTGTCTTAACTCAACTGCTGCCTATACCCTGGCACTACTAGGGGAAAATTTAAGTATCCAGATTGTGCTATTGTCATACACTTTTAGTACATAGATGAACTGTTATGTCTGTTATGTTATTTATATCCACACCGTGTGCTTATGTTCTTAAAGTAAGGCGCTCATTTACTTCAGAGAAGCAGACTGAAGGAGGCAGCTGTGAATCCCCTCTCTATTTCCACACAAAACACCTGAATGTGATCTTTATTGTGGTCACTGCATCACTCATTCAGCACACAACAGTAACACAATCACTTTTTCTCAGAATGTAGAGTTAATACCACAGCTGACTAGGGTGGTATATGACTAGGTAGGCTTGCAAGCATACTGAATAAAAATTTCCAAGCTAAAGCATGAAATATCAAGCTCAACCGATACACAGTACATACTGTTCTGTGATCAGAGGCTGTTTATATAGGTTAATGCACTCCCAAATTTATGAATATTGAGAAATAATGCACTTTGCCAAGAGTAATCAACCATCATGTGCATTATCTGATAACTACACAGCTCATCCTGGACTACACATTAAAGAGCAACTTGTACATGTTTAAGTTAAATACTTATCAATAAATACTACATTATATACTAATTAAGTAAAACTGTAAAATACAATATAACACGTCCCTACATACATTACACTTGCTAAGTAACCTTATTTTAAAAAAAAACTCCCATATCATGACATAATCAATCTTAAACTTAAGAATTTGCATGTGTGTATACTCTTTTACCAAATGCTTTATTACAGACCATAAAACTATATTAAGCAATAATATGGATTTAAGAAAACAATCTCACAACAAGGTCCATTTAGTAGATGTTCTGGAACTTTTGATCATATCACATGATCTTCATGCAGAAAGATCAAGTTGTGATGGAATTGTGTTGTACATGTTCAAATCTCCATTTTTCTGTGCACTTGAAGAACGTTACATCCATGTTTGCTTGAAAGTTCATTCTTGACATTGGTATAATTTGTTTAGTGAATGGTTTCACCTTCAGGTTTATCAGCTGTGTGAAGCTTTTGATGGTATAAGATCATGTGATGTAAGATGATGCTGTTTCCAAGGTCAGAAATGAACTTTTTACAATTACTATTTACATTCTACAAACAAGTCAAACCCCTAATTAAGCATGTGCAGTTGATGAATTACCCATTGAAATAATTTACAACACACAAAGTCAATGTAAACATAATTAAAGACCTAAATCTGAAAATAGCAAAAAATAAAATAATATGATTAAAAAAAAGAACAAGGACAACAGAATTAAACAATAAACACCAACAAATGGACCGCAGAAAAAAGCTATAGGTGGAGATTGGAAAAGAAGAAGTGCAAACAGAAGGCCAAGTCTCTGCTGTCTGATCCTGCTGAGGGTCTTTTGTGGACCACAATAGATCACATACTGGGGCCCACACATGCATCATTACTTCATATCTGTACTGTACATAAACACACACTGATATTTCTGAACACGGTAATATGAAGCCCATTAAATGCCTCCATTCTGTTCCCTTTATCTCTGTGTGAAACCAAGTTGAGGGCATCTATCTCCCTGTCAGACGCAAAGTTTATTTCTGCACGACGCTGGCAAAATGACTTGTGCGGGTTTCAGCTGGGTCAACTTATTGTCATTGAAAAGAAAATTAATGCACAAATGGCGGAGCAATTACCCGATTTTCACTGTTATTTTTTATTTTCTTCCCTCCGAGCGGATGTTTTTTCCTCCCTGCTTTCTCAAGACCAATCAACATATGGTTGCTTGCTTTGAGAATGAGGCCAAGTGTTCTGGCAGCTAGGAGTCTCAGCGTGCACACACACACACACACACATTAGCATATGTACCCACTAACACAGAATACATGCACCCAGGGGCACACACACACATGAATTGAAAGCGGAAGACCTAAAGGACGAGAAAGCCGCCGTAACCTATTTGCAAGGTAAATGCAGCCTCGTTACATGGAGAAGCATGAAAAGCATCACCTCCACCGCACATCACATGAAAAGCCTCCATTGTACCGCCACTACATGAAGACACTCTGTCTCTCCATTGTTGAAATAATAAAGTAGAGAACCCTTGTTCTGTGAGCCTTTCATTTCAACAAAAGACAAACAGTGTCTGATTCACTGTCTTATTCATCCAAGCCCGTCTCTCTGCTCCACAGAAAGAAAAAGAGTAGAGAAACCCATCACCTGCTGAAATATATGATGCTGCTTTGAACTAATCAGGTATAGGCAATCTTTTGAATTTGCCGTTATCATGTGATGCGCTTTTGCGAGTGCGGCGTGTCAGACAAATTCATGCAGCAGATAGCGCCAGCGCTGCCTTGAAGAGAGATGAGAGAGATAAAGCACTTCTTTATTATTTCAACATTATGTTTGGCTTGTACAGATAATTATCTACATTATAGGCCTGTGTTGCAGTCTGCCAAAGTGTGCTGTGGTAATAATAGGACTTTCTTACAACTAACTGAGAAGGTAAGATGTGGGACTATGGGAGTCTTACGTTTTTTTCTTTACGTGAAAAGCAGAAATGCAAAAGACAAACATCATGTTCTTTAAATGTTAAGTTTGTCAACTTTCCCACTTCAATGATGAGAAATCGGACAATAAAAAGTTATTCTCCAAAATTGTTCACTTTGGTTCTCTTTGGTAAACAAAGCAGGATTTTTTTAATAGTAAGCCTCTGGCATCATTTTATCTACTGTATATGTGTTTTTTTCTTGACTGTAAATGTTTCACAGTAACATTAGTAATGATATTGTCCAGTATCACTGCAAGTTTGAACATGTTACATGAAGAGAAGTTAGTCTGGATAAAAAACACCAGAAAGGCATTTCACCTTTTCTACCTCCCAGATAACTTGCAAACCACTAAAAAAAATCAGCACAGTTACTAACGTTATTTGTAATTTCCTGATTTAGAACACCCTGCTAGCCAGATGAATCCGTGAGCTCATGTTTTATTTGCTCTGGCAGATATGTTCCCCTAAATATCGGTCGTAATTTTACCAGGTTGTTTTGTGAAGGGTAGCAGCTAGATTATACACATAACAATTAGCATAAACGATACTGTAGAGATAATGCTAACATAGCAAAGCCAAAATAAGGATGCTATCAAAAAACAATAGGACATATCACCTTTACTTTTCCTCTTCTCAAACACAAGCTGTAGTTAGTTAACCAGTTAACTAACGTCTGGAACTGGAATTCAGAGACTGCGTTTCACTGGCATAAAATGCAGCCTCATCCCACGCTGGTGTTATGAGTAGTCAAGTCAAGTCAAGTCAATTTTATTTGTATAGCGCTAAATCATAACAAAAGTTATCTCAAGACGCTTTCACATAGAGTAGGTCTAGACCATACTCTTTAAAATATTATTTACAGAGACCCAACAGTTCCCACCATGAGCAAGCACTTGGCGACAGTGGCGAGGAAAAACTCCCTTTTAACAGGTAGAAACCTCGAGCAGAACCAGGCTCTGGATGGGCGGCCATCTGCATCGACCGAGTTGGGTTGAAAGGGGAGGAGAGAGGGGGAGAGGGGAGAGAGAGCAGGAGGACAGACAACAAATCAGACTAATAATAATAACAACTGCAGCAGTGAGTGTGGAGCAGGAACATGGGGGCAGTAGACGGCCGGCAATCACAGATCCAGAATCTACAGCTCCAGGGGCGGAAATACCTGCAGAAAGTGAGGAGGTGAAAAAGCACAGAAAGCACAAGGACTACCAGGAAGAAATGGAGTTGGTAACCTGTATTAGTGGGATAGGAATGCGTACAGATAGAGAGGGAGAGGAGGAGAGAGAAGCTCAGTGCGTCCTAGGAAGTCCCCCGACAGTCTTAAGCCAATAACAGCATAACTAAGGGATGGTTCAGGACTCACCTGAGCCAGCCCTAACTATAAGCTTTATCAAAAAGGAACGTTTTTAGCATACTCTTAAACGAAGAGAGGGTGTCTGCCTCCCGAACCCAAATTGGGAGCTGATTCCACAGAAGAGGAGCTTGATAACTAAAGGCTCTGGCTCCCATTCTACTTTTAGAGACTTTAGGTACCACAAGTAACCCTGCATTCTGTGAGCGTAGTGCTCTAGTGGGGTAATACGGTACTATCAGCTCTTGAAGATATGATGGTGCCTGACCATTAAGAGCTTTGTAAGTGAGAAAGAGGTTTTTAAATTCTATTCTAGATTTCACAGGGAGCCAGTGCAGAGAAGCTAATATCGGAGAAATATGTTCTCTTGTGCTAGTTCCTGTCAGTACACGTGCAGCCGCATTCTGGATCAGCTGGAGAGTCTTTAGAGACTTATCGGGGCAACCCGATAATAAGGAATTACAACAATCTAACCTAGAAGTAACAAATGCATGAACTAGTTTTTTTGCATCTTTTTGAGACAGGATATGCCTGATTTTTATAATGTTATGTAATTGGAAGAAGGCAGTCCCTGAAGTCTGTTTTATATGGGTATTAAAGGACATGTCCTGATCAAAGATTACTCCTAGACTCCTTACAGCGGTGCTACAGGCCAGGGCAATGCCATCTAGAGTAACTATATCTATACATAGTGCGTCTCGCAGGTGTTTAGGACCCAGAACAATAACTTCAGTTTTGTCTGAGTTTAACAGCAAGAAATTGCAGGTCATCCAGTCTTTTATGTCCTTAATACATGCCTGAAGCTTGGCTAACTTACCGGTTTCATCTGGCTTTATCAATAAGTATAACTGAGTATCATCTGCATAGCAGTGAAAGTTTATGGAGTGTTTCCTGATAATATTGCCTAGAGGAAGCATATACAAGGTAAATAAAAGTGGTCCGAGCACTGAACCTTGTGGAACTCCATGACTAACTTCCGTGTGCATGGAGGATTCATCATTTACATGGACAAACTGAAATCTATCTGATAAATACGACTGAAACCAGCTTAGTGCGGGTCCTTTGACGCCAATCAAATGCTCCAGTCTCTGTAATAGGATACAATGGTCAATGGTATCGAAAGCGGCACTAAGATCTAACAGAACAAGTACAGAGACAAATCCTTTATCTGACGCAATCAAAAGGTCGTTTGTCACTTTTACCAGTGCTGTCTCTGTGCTGTGAAATTCCCTAAATCCTGACTGAAAATCCTCAAATAAACTATTGCTGTTTAGAAAGTCACATAACTGATTAACGACCACTTTCTCAAGGATTTTGGAGAGAAAGGGAAGGTTAGATATAGGTCTATAATTGGCTAAAACCCCTGGATCAAGCGTAGGCTTTTTAAGAAGAGGTTTAATTACAGCTACTTTGAAGGACTGTGGTACATAGCCTGTTATTAAAGACAGATTGATCATGTCTAGTAAAGAAGTGCTAACTAAGGGTAAAACTTCTTTAAGCAGCCTAGTTGGGATGGGGTCTAAGAGGCAGGTTGTTGGTTTAGACGAAAAAATCATTGAAGTTAGTTGGTAAAGGTCAATTGGAGAAAAACAGTCTAAATATAAATCTGGTTCTACAGCTGCTGCTGAGGTTCCTGAAGTTCCTGTACTCGAAGATATATCTGAACTGGCTGAGAGCACAAGATGATGAATTTTTTCTCTAATAGTTAGAATTTTATCATCAAAGAAGCTCATGAAGTTATTACTACTGAGAGCTCTGGGAATACATGGCTCAACAGAGCTCTGACTCTGTGTCAGCCTGGCTACAGTGCTGAAAAGAAACCTGGGGTTGTTCTTATGTTCCTCTATTAGTGAGGAGTAATAGGCTCCTCTGGCATTACGGAAGGCCTTCCTGTATGTTCTAAGACTATCTTGCCAAACTAAATGAGTTTCCTCCAGTTTGGTGGAACGCTATTTCCTTTCTAATTTTCACAATGTTTCTTTTAACTTGCGGGTTAAGGAGTTCTACCATGGAGCTAACCTCTTTTGTTTTATTATTTTCTTTTTGATAGGAGCAATACAATCAAGAGTCGTTCACAGCGAGCCTGCAGCACTATCAACCAGATAATCAATTTGGGAGGAACTAAAGTTAGCATAGGAGTCCTCCGTTACATTGAGACATGATATTGAATTAAATGCCGATGGAATCACTTCTTTAAATTTAGCTACAGCACTATCAGACAGGCATCTACTAAAGGAATGTTTGCCTAATGGCCTATAGTCCAGTAATATAAATTCAAAAGTTATTAAATAATGGTCTGATAAGACAGAATTTTGTGGGAAGACTTTTAAATCTTCAATTTCGATTCATTATGACAGAACAAGATCGAGGGTATGGTTAAAACAATGAGTGGGTTTGTTTACACTCTGACAGAAACCAATCGAATCTAATAGTGAGATAAACGCAGAACTAAGGCTATCATTATCTACGTCCACGTGAACATTAAAATCACCTACAATAATGACTTTATCTGTTTTGAGGACTAAACTTGTTAAAAACTCTGAGAATTCTGCTAAAAATTCAGAATACGGACCAGGAGCACGGTACACTATGACAAATAGAATTGGCTGTACAGTTTTCCACATTGGGTGTGAAAGACTAAGAACAAGACTTTCGAATGAGTTAAAACTAAGTTTAGGTTTAGGGTTGATTAGGGTTGAGTTTTATGGATTGAGTAGGTAAAGGTATGTCATTTAATTCACTTACTTATGCTTTTAAAGACTAACCCCAGCATACATTGACAGTTTGTTGATAAAAATTTGCCTATCTCTCTGGCCGTGGAGAATTAACTGTAAACTCTCTTATAATTTCCTTCGAATCAAGGATCTAAAGACAGAGGCTGTCCTGCGCTGTACAGACTGTTAAGCCCCCTGAGGCAAATCTTACTTTTTTGGAACCTGAAGTTACATAATTTGGACGAGAGAGTAGCGCTGCCTCTATCCTGATTGACGGTCGCCGTGGTAGCGTCTTCTCAATCACATGGTAGCCCCTCATTAGGGAAATGTTTACTGAGGTAATAAATCAAGAGAGAAGTAGGGTCATTTTCTCATTAACCTCTAAACAATCAGATTTCTTTTTGCAATCAGTGGAGTCGCCCCCTGCTGGCTGTTAGAGAGAACGCAGGTTTAGGGCACTTTACTTTTACTTTTCAGACCCAGAGATTGCTGCTTGTTTATTAATCATTCTGTGGTATTTAGGCTAACAGACAGTGAAAGTTCATTATTAACCTTGACTAGTTGGTTGACAAAATAATCTAAACTCAACTTTCATTCACATTTTAATCTTTATCAGTGACTAGAGATTGCTCAGTCGTCACCACATGATCTACTTATGGAACTTCAGTTACATGATAACAGGTGGTTGTATATTGGGGGAGATGGTAACCTCTGTCTCTCTTCAAAGATGGTCTCTTGTCAGATGTGAATGTCCTCCTCGATCTTTCTCCAGCCATCCACTGACTCCTGTTTGATGACCTTTGACCTCTTCCCAGTGGATCCTGTGAGTGATTTTGGTCTGGTGACACCAGACACTAGACTTCCAGGCCACTCTGTTGACACTGGACCAAAACCAGTCGCAGCATCGACTAGGCAGAGGACAACACCATGACAACCAAGCCAGCTCCATTTGCTGATGAACATGAGATAAGGTGAGAGAATGAGATAAGATAGAGAAAAGCTAGTACATAGACTTAGAGTTAAGATTGACAAACAACACCAAAAACACATAAACCACCACAGAATCACAACTTTACCCCACCAAAATAACAGTCTTGTGAAATTTTGCATCTTCTAATTCTTTAAAATGCTCTGTCTTCTTATTTAGGGATTTTTCTGATTTTGCACAAGAGTGCAGTGGGTTTTGAAGGGCATGAAGCTGTGACATTTCTCATGACTTTTACTTTGATGAGGCCAAGCAGTGCATTTTTCCAATATATATTTTCCCAATATAAGTAGTAATAGAGTGTTGAGGTTTGTCCTGATTTGATCGTAGCACCAATCAGTTGCTAGTGCATCAACAACCCTGTAAATTATTATGGACATCTGACGTTTGGCCAGAACCCATACTGTATGTGACAGTGTAACATGTGAGTGCGACACCAATGTGCTGCTAAAACAGCCTCCACTCTTCCGGTTTCAGGCTTTCCACCTGGCTTCCATGAGAGCATTGAGGTCCATGTTGGGATCAGGTGTGGCTCACATCATTGTTCCAGTTCATCCAAAAGTGTTGGATGGGGTTGAGGTCAGGGATGTGTGCAGTCCAGTCAAGTTCTTCCACACCAAACTAGGAAAACTGTTTCTTTATGGAGCTGCTGTGTGCAAGGGACACAACACGAACGTGTTGTAAAGTGGGAAGAACATCATTGTCTAAAATATAATTGTATGTTGGAACATTAGATACATTATCTTCATTGGAACTAAGGGATGTACAAGAAGTGTAGTTTTGGTTAAACAGTGTATCTGGACAGTGTGTCTGGATTACATTTCAAGGAAAATCATTTCATATCACTATCTTGTGAAGCAGCTACCTTTATCCCTTTGTTTTTAAGTATGGTAATAAGGATGAGGCAATTAGAGGATGATACGATCTTTCGAGTACAGTACTTTGCAGGAGGGTGATAGTTTGAGAAGTAGTTCAGTTTGGTCTAGACAACTAATCAATTCACAGGTATGATGATTTCTCAATGGGAGAGCTTTTCTGTTGTAACTACAAAGCACTCTATATGTCATCAAAGGGTATTTTCTTATTCTAATAAGAACATTTTGTTGTTAGAACAAGATGCTTTTACCACTTTTCCATAATTAGAAGGGGAACATGATCTGATGGACAAACCATAGATTCACAGAGTGAATATTTAACCCTAGACAGTGTTCTTATTCTAATCACAATACCATATATACTAGGCTACTTAAATAATTACATTTTTATAATATAACAAGATATTTGTATCTCGTTATAACAATATATATTTTAGTCACTTTGTTGTACATATATTTTATTATGGTGAGACATTTCCTCCTCATATTTGAATACTTTCATCTCAACGTGTTTTGCTTAACATGAAAGTCTTGTTGTTATAATGATAATATGAAAAAAATAAGCTTAAGAACAATGAAGATCTGCTCTGTCATTTCTGATAATAAAGAATTCTTGATTTGAATTTTAAAGGAACCTAAGAAGGCATCTGCATTTTTCAAATGTAAATCACTTATTAACGAAAGTATCATTTCATTTTTGGCCCGTGCAGGCATTCTACCATCATGTTGGTCATGTTGACCAGTTGTTTTTTTTTTTTCCCTCCTATAGGTCAGCTCTGTTCCTGTGATTAATGTTACAGTCCACTCTTACTGACGCAGATGTACAGATAGAGGCTCCAGACAGGCTGCTGTGTGTTCTTTAACTTGACCTTTGGTTCATCTTCTCACCCCCTGCAACTGTCATGGGCTGGGGATTATGTGTGTGTGTGTCTGTACATTGGTGTGTATGTGACAGCTGCTGTATGCGCTCCATACTAGATGTCCACCATTAAACTGCTAAACAAAAACATCCATATATATATATATAAATATATATAAAGAGAGACAATATATTCTGTATATGTTATATAAATGTTATCTTTATATGTTCTCTCTATTATTCTATCTATATATTATGTAAGAACTGACTATAGTTGGTTCTCATCCTCATCATCATCTTATGTTCACTAGTGGTGCTATAGGGTAAGTAAAGTACCACTTAATAATTAATAAATTATTAAATTAATAAAACTCACCACAAGGTCCATTGATAGGGGCTTTAGCTCCTTTGGTCATATCACATGATCATCGTCAGCAGATGGAGTTTTCTCAGTTGTCTTGGACATGTTCAAAAGTGCCTTTAAAGTTCCACAGACCTGATGTCCTTGGAAACAAAAGTTGACAAAACACCATCATCTCACCACAAGGTCCATTCAGTATTGTATTTGTTAGTATTCAGCTTTTAAGCCAAAGTGCTTCTAAAAATGGAAATCCCAAGGGTACGATCATGTGACAACAGCTTCTAAACGGACCTTGTAGTGAGACTGTTTTCTCAACTTTCCAAGGCCAAGATGTACTTTAAAGCTCCGGGTTCATAAGCTGTAACTAATAACATTATTAATAGTGATGCTTTTAGATCAGTTATAAGTCATTAATAAGAGCAACTTTAGGGTTGCCAGGTTGTAAAAAAAAACAAAAAACATGGCAAGTCTCCATTAATACAATGTTATTAAATGTAAATCATGCTGTAGGAGGATAAACAACAGCCAAAGGGATTTTTCACAATTTAACAATAAGGCGTGCTTATAAATAAGTAATCTATGAAGCATTATATGTATACGTATATAGTATATATTAACATTAATAAAACCATCAATTACAATGTATAAACCCCTTATAAAGAGTGCCGTGTTAGGAAGCTGCAGTGGATCACTGATTCAGGTCTTAATCAGATTATTGGTGGATTAAAAGGCTCCATGTAAATACTAGCGTTTAACACTACAAACACACACACACACATATCACTTAGTGAACTTGATTCAAGCCCTGCAAAAAAAATAAAAAAAATAAAAACACAATGCTGGGTGCTGTTTTTTCTATTCGTATAACCTTACACTAAAAAGTGCAGCTAGAAACTTCATATTGCTAACCTACACACTCTCATCTCTGTTAGCAAAAGTTAACATATATATGTATAATAATTATTATTACTGTTAGCCTGTTAGTTAACATCCTCTCATAGCACTGTGTGCAATAGTCCTATTTGATTGTTATAAGGATAACATACAGGCCAGTGGATGTATTTAGAGTTATAACTTGTGATTTAACAATGAAACAGGCTGTGACTGGCTAGTGACTACTAGCCAGTCACAGCCTGTTTTCATTGTCTATTAAGTGCAACATTAGAATGTTGTTCTATTTTCACATTTCTCACACCATTTATGTGTTATACTGAATGAATACTGCATTATTTTACTTGTTACAGTGGCGTGCCAAGTCTCCAAGTCAGGAGGTCAGTTGCCTTAAGTGGTGGCAGATGGTTGGTGGTTTATGTGTAATTAATGTCAGGAAGGGGGGGGGGGGGGGGGGGGGGTCTATCTCACTGATCGATCTGCAATTGGCACAACATTTACCAAGAACACTATCATCTCCAAGTCTCCCTGACATGCATATTAACTCTGCACAAGTTCAGCCACATTCTCCACACACAACCACCACACAATGCACTCAAACAGGAGCACATTTATATGCTAATGAGCTACCGCTGCTAATGCCGCTGTCTGCAGCAGTGTGTGTCTGCCTTCGCACAACTCTATCAATTTGTGTTTGCGTGTGTATTCGTGGAAGAGAAAGAGATAGTGGCTTGTGTGTGTATGTGTGTGTGCACTGCCGTCATAGAGCCTGCCAATAAACAGTTGGAGGCAGCCATTACAATCAGGGTCTTGCATTTAACACACAGGACAATAATTTAGGTGCAATGAAAAGCAGCGGTGTGGCAGATAACTCGGCAGGAATATTACAATACAATCATATTCCCACGTCGAAGGAAGAGGGAGGGCAGCCGCGCCTGTTATCACCCTGCTACGGATTGTCACACAGTATCTGGCAGAATTGGTAAAGCAGATTATAAATGTGGTCTTACACAGATCACTGACTGACCTGTTTAAAGATACACTCCCTGATTTGATTATAGAACCCAATGGAGCCTATGTTTACCAACATTTCCTACCAGCTCACTGCTATTTTTTGCTTTTAAAGGGTCGGTTCACCCACATTTGGTCATTCTCTTATGTGAAGATGCTGTTTGTAGATTATAGTTCAGCATTTAACCCTATAGTTTCCTACAGACTGGACCCCAAGCAAGGGACCCAGGACTCAATTGCAGCCTGTGCAGCTGGATCCTGGACTGTTGGGTCGACACCAGGTGGTGAGGATGGGCTCTAGCATCTGTGCTCCTCAACACAGGAGCCCCCCAGGGCTATATTCTGAGCCCTTCCTGTACTCGACAGTGATAGGCCTGAATACCAACAACGACGAGATGGCCTGCAGGAGAGAGGTCAACAGCCTGGCGCAGTGGTGCCAGTAGAGCAACCTCTTTCTTTCGATATCGCTAAGACCAAGGAGTGGATTGGGGGCTACAGGAGGAGAGGAGAGAGGCTGGACCATCAGTGGGACTACTGCAGGGAGAGTCAGAAACTAGAAGTTTCTCAGTGTCCACATCACAAAGGCCCAGCATTGCCTCTTTCACTTCAGGTGACTGGAAAATTTTGGCATGGGGCCCATGATCCTGCGGGCCATCTGCAGAGGCACAGCGGAGAGCGTCCTGACTGGATGCATCACTGTGTGGTACGGGAACTGCTCTTCCCTCAGCCGCAAAGCGCTGCAGGGGGTCAAGTGGACAGCCCAGCAAATCAGTGGATGTGAGCTTCCCTCCGTCCAGGACCTAAACAGCGGACAGTGTGCCAGTAAAGCCCGCAGGACTATTAAGGACCCCAGCCACCCCACAGACTGTTTCAGCTGCTGCCGTCTGGCAAGCGGTACAGCAGCCTTAAAGCCTGGACCTGCAGACACGTCTTTCCACCAGGTAACCAGGCTCATGAACAATACACACTAACTGTTGCCTGCCTGCCTGTGACAACACACTCATTTAAACACTCAGACTAACTGTGCATACACAAACAGACACAAACATGCAGACAATGCACATTTGCAGTGCACGCACACTACACATTACACATTATCTATATTACGTATTATTGCTGCAATGTCAAGGAGAGGAAACCAAATTTTACTCTCTTACCTTTATAATGGGATGTAACAATAAAGGAATCTTGAATCTCTTGAACCTTAGCATAAACAGGAAGCAAGGTAAATAGACTGCCTTCAAAAATACACTCACCAACACCTCTACAGTGCACTAATCAGCATGTTCTATCTTATTTGTTTAACCTGTACACAAATGAAAATGTACCAAGGGCATTTTTTTTTTTGGTTTTAGGAGGAGTTACGTGCTGGAACTATTTCTTGATGATCTACGGTCAGGTGCAGTGACTGAAGGCAGCTTCCTTAAGTCTTGTCCTCAGAGTGACGTTGTAAGGTTTGAAAACATCAAGCCAGTTAACAGACCAAAACCACAACATGTGCTCATTGATCGCATCTGGCGATTTGCACTACAGCTAGGGACGCTAGCTATAGTGCATGTATTTTAATTTAGAACTCTATAAATAATGTCTATTTCTTGGCACGTAATTTGCCAAAAAATAGTTTAACCACATAACTTCCCCAAAACTATAATTGAAATCAAGTAATTTAATTATTTTACATTTATAAATTGATTAACAAAATGTGTGTTGATAAATTTTCTGTTGATCGACTACTCGATCGCTACCATTGCAGCTCGAAAATAAAGCTAACCCACTTGTCTACATACAAAAACCAGGGCCTGGAACTAAAACAGAAACTATGAGTAGTTTTTAAATTAAATGAACTGATGAGCACGACAATGCATGGAATTAATCTAATTTATTCACAGAAATTAGATTAATTCCATGCATTATTTTGTTTGTATTGTGCAATGTACACAAAAAATTATTTCTTGTATACCTCTCACAGGTTGTTTTTTGTCACACTGGGGTGTACAAGACTGCTAAGCATGGCTATGAACCATGTTTGATTCAGTCAGTGTGGTGCTTGTTTAGAGAAGGAGTGTGCAGATGTAACCTTGCCAGAACCCTTTAAAAGTAGAGCAGGACATCATACTACATGTCCGCTAACCTTGACTGCCTGCTTCTGGCATACCACTGCTGAATGGAAAAGCATACGGTTACCACAGCCAGCACACCAGCAGCAAATACACAACCTGTATGAAGTGAATACATGTATGGCTTTTTATTGTATTTCCATAATATTGTACCAGAAAGCTAATATAACCGAACCCATTGAGGCAATTCATCATGCCACAGCTGAAAAAAATTTAAGTAGCTATGTGAATGATGTCTTTATTCCTATATTTGTCATTTTAATTTGGAACTCTATAAATAATGTCTCTACTTCATTGTCAAACACATCAAACTGTTATTTACAGTGCATCTGGAAAGTATTCACAGCGCTATACTTTTTCCACATTTTGTTATGTTACAGCCTTATTCCAAAATGGATTCAATTCATTTTTTTCCCTCAAAATTCTACACACAATACCCCATAATGATAACATGAAAAACGTTTTTTTTTTTTAATTTTTGAAAATCTATTAAAAATAAAAAACAAAAAAATCTCATGTACATAAGTATTCACAGATTTTGCCGTGACACTCAAAATTGAGCTCAGGTGCATCCTGTTTCCAACGATCACCCTTGATTTTTCTACAACTTGATTGGAGTCCACCTGTGGTAAATTCAGTTGATTGGACATGATTTGGAAAGTCAAACATCTGTCTATATAAGATCCCACAGTTGACAGTACATGTCAGAGCACAAACCAAACCATGAAGTCCAGGGAATTGTCTGTAGGCCTCCAAGACAGGATTGTATTAAGGCACAGATCTGGGGAAGAGTACAAGCAGCACTGAAGGTCCCAATGAGCACAGTGGCCTCCATCATCCGTACATGGATGAAGTTAAGAACCACCAGGACTCTTCCTAGAGTTAGCCACCCGGCCAAACTGAGCGATTGGGGGAGTAGGGCCTTAGTTAGAGAGGTGACCAAGAACCCGATGGTCTGTGAAGAGAGGAGAACCTTTCAGAAGGACTCTGCAGCACTCCACCAAGCATGCCTGTATGGTAGAGTGGCCAGACAAAAGCCACTCCTCGATAAAAGGCACATGACAGACTCTCAGACCATGAGAAAACAAAATTCTCTGGTCTGATTAAACAAAGATTATATCTTCGGCCTGAATGCCAAGCGTCATGTCGGTAGGAAACCAGGCTCATCATGGTGGTGGCATCACACATCATTGTGTGAGAATGTTTTTAGAGGCAGGAACTGGGAGACTAGTCAGGATCGAGGGAAAGATGAATGCAGCATTGTACAGAGACCTTGATATGAGATCCTTGATGAAAACCTGCTCCAGAGTGCTCTGGACCTCAGACTTGGGTGAAGGTTCATCTTCCAACAGCACAACAATCCTAAGCACACAGCCAAGATAACAAAGGAGTGGCTTGGGGACAACTCTGTGAATGTCCTTGAGGGACCCAGCCAGAGCCCAGACTTGAACCCGACTGAACATCTCTGGAGAGATCTGAAAATGGCTGTTCATCGACCATACCCATCCAACCAGATGGAGCTTGAGAGGTTCTGCAAAGAAGTATGGGAGAAACTGCCCCAAAATAGGCTGTAATTGCTGCCAAAGGTGCTTCAACAAAGTATTAAGCAAAGGCTGTGAATACTTATGTACGTGTTATATTTTCATTCTTTATTTTTAATAGATTTGCAAAAATTTGAATTTCTTTTTTCACTTTGTCATTGTTGGGTATTTTGAGTAGAATTTTGAGGAAAAAAATGAATTTAAACAATTTTGGAATAAGGCTGTAACATAACAAAATGTGGAAAAAGTGAATCGTGCGAATACTTTCCGGATGCGCTGTAGCTTATTCCAGAGCTGATGTCAGATCTAAGTCAGGTTTGATTGTTTTGGGTTTTATTTTCAGAGCAGTGTTGATCATTTCTGTCAGCTATGGTCACATTGTACTCATCAAAGAGATTTCTGAGGTCTGGGAACATGGCGACATCACTAATAAGAAAACGGTTCATCCAGATAACCTAAACCACCTTATTTGGAGGTCAGACTGAAAATGGGTGCCAAACAGAGAAAATTGGTCTGGGGGCTCAGAACTCCAGCAACATTCATAGTTCAAAGAACAGATTTACTGAGAGACCAATGCACTTTGGCTTGTGGCCTTCACTTGGGTCATTTTATACAACTAAGTCGGTGTCAGCGGAGATTTCTTCATCATCATCACATCATCGCTACAGAAGATACAACAATTGTACAACACATTACATTAAAGGTTAAAGAACATTTAAATAACAAACAACTAATAGTAAGTATGAAAGAAAAGAGGGGACAAAAAACAGACGAAAACTTTCAGAATCAATCCTATGGTTTGTAGCCATAGACTCACTTGACTAACCTTGGGGTCACTCTGTTCGTCTGACTGCTCATGTTTCTTGTGTCTTTCCCATTTTTAGTTATGTTGCTGCTTTGTGATATCTCAGCAATTGACCCTATAAGTATAATGGTATTAATACTGATAGGAATAATGGCCAAAAATTACACCCAAGGTGGAATAAACTGGAGATAGCGCTATTTCTACGCCCCTTATAAAGACTTAAGCAGTATATTAACATTCTAGGTGGTTGGTTTATAACACACCATAATGTAGCCGTAAATGTAATTTTCTCCCCTGTAGAGCAAAACTGGTGTACAAGCAGTTCATGAATGATTGATATATAATTACACACATACACTTATCCTTAAAGTGTGTTATAAAGCATTTATTAACTGTTATCAACCTCAATATGAAGAGTTAATGTGCAATTTTTAAATGAATAAACTAACACCAGTTTGATTAATATTCCCTTGAGTGCAGAAAACAAAGATATCTGTTTTTGCAAATGAACCCTTCATATGTTCTTATATTCTTTTGTGATTAGATTTTAAAGTCTATTTTCAATGACTGTGTATAAACCGGTTATGGAGGCTTCACAGGAGGAGTTATCCTTGTTGACATGTACATCAATAAACATTAAGAATATCGTACTTACATTTACATTATTGTGTTTTACAGTGTGTGCTTATGTATATTCATTTAATGAAAATGAATTTTTTTTATTCATTAAATAAAAAAGTGTAACCAAGCAGGAACTATTCTTTAACGTGGGTTCATAAGGTCCATCATTACTCTTGCACCATTGTATACCATTGCATTGAGTGTGAAGAAATCTTAGCAGAATCTCCAGCTACATGTTTGGTCTGCTGAAGGATCTTTGTTACATATGTGTTGGCAGCTATTTGCACACATTCAATCTGTTCTATGTTTGTGTGTGTGTGTGTGTGTGTGTGTGTGTGTGTGTGTGTTTAAGTGAAATGAGGGACAGGAGGGAGAGCCTAATGGAGAGATGTGATATAAATAGATAGACAGATGGAGAGATGGACGGATAGAGACTGATGAAGACAGAGATACAGAATCAGACAGAGCGAGACTCTCTCAGCCTCTCAGTTTGTCTATCTGTCTTTTTTCCATTTGTCCCTCTCTCGGCCCACCTCCGGCTGCCTCTCCATATTTCACTCGGCTCTTTTCTCCCTCACTCAGACATAACTCAGTATTAAATGGTCCCAGTGTGCGGCACAGTCTCCTACAGCCCATACACATTCCTTCAGCATCTTCATTCTTCATCTCCTTCATTCCTCCTCTGACTTGTTGGGAAACAAAAGTAGAGTGATGGATCTATCTGGGTTGCAGTAATTTGAGGAATAAAAGTGATAATGCATTACCGAAACGCAAAGATCAGTCTGGACAAAAAGATGGACACAGACACACTTTACTGTAACTGTATGTTTATGTCGTGCCACCAAAAGCTTGCAACTGGTGATTTTCATGTTTATCTTCAGTCAAAGTATGGCGTAATCGTCTCATGGGCTACAGGAAATGATGTCATGTTCGCAGCTGATTAAATCTAGTACTCTATTTAAGCATTGGAACATTATTCCACTGATCCACAGGTGGCAGTGATGCAACTACTGGTCCATGCAACTATTTGTTTCCATTCATTTCTGTACGGTGTGAGAATCTATTTGCAGAGTCTTGAAACTTGCTTCACTTCTGTAATCCATCACAGTGAACACCAAGTCGAAATTGATTGTGACAATTTTTGTGTGGTACTGCACTTTAAGAGCAGATTGATCTGAAAACTCTGCATTGTCTTGCATCACAAAAATGAATGCAGACTTGATGCTCACTGTGATGGATTACACAACTCAAGCAACTCTCAGGAAGCTACATGATTATCATGTACGGAAAGGAATGGAAACCCATTTGTGCCTGGAACAGTAGACAATAAACATCAACATTCCTAAAAACAAAGAAGCATGCTTTGCAAAACTGTGATGTAAAGTGCATATTTTGTACATTTGAACATTTTCATCATGAAATATAATATTGACGGATATCTCATAAATATAGGCATTTCTCTCTCATCTTCCCTGAAAAGCTGTTGTGAATGTGTAGCCTGCTCTAGTCCTGTTTTAAAAAAAGAGGTCAGATATGCATTTAAACTCTACTGATAGAGCTTTCATATTATTTTATATTTAATAATTTAACTTAAGGTGTAATTAAGTGGTAATCTTCAAGATCTTTTCTTCCCTTTGTCCCTTCATGCTCTGACATAAAATCTCATGGCTATGGTGTTTTTGCACTGTATTTCCCAGGGATCATTGGAGTTTTCACTGCGACGACTTTTACTTACTGTCTGGTTCATCTTGTCATCATTCCACTGACATGACTAGCTATTAGTCTGGTCAGAGCTGAACTACGATTGTATTGTTTCAATTAACGTCAAAGACTAGCAAAACGGACAGTTGTTGATATAGAGATGTCATGGGTCGTTATTTTAATATTCCGTTGGCAGTTGATAAAAACTGCTCCAGACAGACTGCACCGTGCAGAAACAGGCTGACGGACAGACGGGCTCATGGATAGATGGACAAACAGACAGACAGAAGTACTGCGAAACAGATGCTGGCTGATCTTTTCTTGTCCCTGGGGCGATGGACAGATTGATCTCCATGGATACAGGATTAAAGCAGCATACGACCATCCTGCTGTTAGGGTATGCATACATGTGTGTGTATATGTAAGGGGGCTTGTGTGTGTGTGTGAGTGTGTGTGTATCCAAGAGGATTTGTGTATACACCCTGCAAGTATTTCATAGACTGTGATCAGGATGTTGTCAAGTTCATCAAACCAACCAAGCGCATAATTTTCAGAAGATGATGTTAAAAGCTAACACTTCTGAAAACTGTTTTTAAACTTGTATCAGAAAGATATTTAGACATCAGTTACTCTGCACGATGCAGCAAACAGCTCAGGACAACTACACACATCAAAAAAGTGTCTGCTGGCTGTGGAACTGGATAAACTGCTGTGAAATTTGATTCAGACAGTTATGGTCACCAAATTTTTAATCCTAAGAAAGTTAGATCTTCTGACTATTTCTATATCTATCTATCACCAGCAGGTTGATATTTTTGTGGTTTCTGTGTGAAATGTCTTTAACAACTATTGGATCGTTTGCCATGAAATGTGGTTCAGACATTCATTCATGCTCCCCTCAACAGAAGTTGTAATGACTTTGGTGATCCTCTGACTTTTCCTTCAACGCCGTCATCAGATCAAAATATTAATGTGTCCAATACTTTGGTTTATGACCAAAACCTGCAGAACTATTGACATTCCCATCAGCCTCAGCTGGACTTTGTGTTGAGTGCAGATTGCTAATTTTAGTATGCTAACATGTTAAACAAAGATGATGAGTATGGCAAACTGGCATGTTAAAATTGTCATTGTGAGCAGGTTAGCATTTAGCTCAAAGCAGTACAGTGTAGCACAGTTTAAGACTTTCCCCCAATTTACAACAGTCATCAGCTGAGTCCACACCAACTCCAACCTCTATTCAATCATCAGCTGTCACCATCTCATCTTTTGAGCGAACTGCAAAAGTAATTGGTGGAAAATGCTCAAAATCCCAAAAGTAACGCCCTTTCAGCTCCAAGTGCACAAGTATTAGCATCTAGCAATCTTTAACATAAACTATCATCTCAAGGTACAAATACGTACAGAAAGATAAGGAATATTGGAAGGAAACAAAAGACAAAACCAACAGCAACATCAGATACAGACATATCACACACACACATATACACATTTGTACTTGTGAGGACATTCATTGACCCTGACCTTAACCATTAAAACTAATTGCTTAACCCCAAAAATAACCTCACTCCCATGGTCTAAAACTCAAATTGGTTCTCACAAAAATAAAACACAAAATAAACATGAATTATAGTATAATTAAGCATATGAGGTATGAGTTCATAGTTCCAGGCCGGGTAAACTATTCACATTGTTTTTTAATGGGTCCCAAAATCTCCTAATGGAGCCGTTCAGGGTGCATCACATTTTTTCCAGCTTGATGTTCTGCATCACATCTTTGATCCACATTGTGTGATGGAGGGGATACATCCTTCCATTTTAATAGAATAGAGTGCCTAGCCACTGTTATAGATAGGAAAAGGCAATGGCCTTCTGTAAGTGAGCAGGGGGATTGGAATCATCTAGAACTGAGAAACCAAAAATAGCAATTGTAGGAGAAGGCAAAATATTACAGCCATAAGTCTTGGACATGGTGTCAAAAAAGGATGACCACAGAGGGGCGGGTTTTGGGCAAGACCACAGCATGGTAGATGGTTGCATATAGGGCTTAGGTTTGGGAATATTCTCACCAGTGTAGCAGAAGAAGAAACGCCTGTTTTACAGTTAGGCAGCTCATTCTGCTACTGTGTTTATGGCTGATTCATGAAAAGTGCAAATGTTTGTAAGACTCTATGATCAGTGCAAACATGGCCACAATGTCTTTACTGGGCTTACTTCTGTCAGAAATACCATCAAAACTATTGTTATGATTGGTGGATTTTAATATTCTAAAGTAGACTGCAGCAGAGTTATACAGGAAGAAAATGAGTGCTGTTATTATTTACCCCCTCCCCCCAACCCACTGTAGCTCACTGTGATCTGACATCATAGTTAAATTTGCGACATATAGACAAGATGTGTGATTTTAACGTCTGCCTATACATCACCAAGCGCACTAATGAAAAACTGAAATGAAATTGACTGTGACTGAGGAAAACAAGGAGGGCTGCGTCTTGACGTGCATTACATTTGTATTGTTACAAAAGGGTTCCATTAGATGGACGAGTGACAGATCCATAAAACACTCTCGCAATGCTTAACAAACACTGCTGGTGGGGATTGACCTTTATGGCCGGGTTTAGCTCGAAACTAACTGGTTTTCTGCAACCAATGGGCCTGACGGGGTCAGGGGGCAACTGGGCTGCACCTGTAAAATGTCACAAATAGAAAGAAAAAAAGAGATGCAAAACAACCACAAAAAGATGCAAAAGAAGTCCAAATGTCAGGGCTGTATCATTTGTAGTTGTCTTGTTTCTCTTTCAGTTTGGAGGTCTTATTCCTATGTATGGTGGTGTGGGACTTATTACATGTCCGTGCCTAATGTTTCGCAATCTGTCTATGTGTACAATGTGTACGATCACATCTGGAAGCAGAAGTGTCTACCTGCTTTGAATGGCCATACATGAAGGTGCAGGATAAAAGACTGTGTCCAAAAAACGTATTTTTTTTATCGTCACCTTTATGCTTTATTTGACAGAGACAGATAGACAGGAAAAGAGAAGGAGAGAGAGGGTATAACATGCAAGCAAAGGGCCCAGGTAAGGACTCTGTGTTACTAGTATGCGCTCTGCCCAGTGAGCTACGGGGCACCCCAAATTAGTTCTCTCTTGTTTGATGGTCCTACAAGTGCTTTGTTTGCAGCATGTGTATTTTATGTTGTATGCTCCATTAAGTGATGCTGTAGAAAAGTGTGTGTGAGAATGAGTGTGTGTGAGTTGGCGGAGGCGGCAGCCCGCCGCCCACTAAGCTCCCCACTGCAGTCACTAGCAAACACTCACACCCATCTGTCACACTATCCCACTCAAAATCCATTTGGTTTGGTTAGCATTCAGCCCTGTCCAGTTCCAATATTCTGCCTCTGCTTCTGTGTGAGCACTTCAAATTATTCACCCAATCATTATTCAGAGCTGCCCCTCATTTGTGTGCGCAGAGGAAGGGTCACTGAACGCGACTAGATTGTAATCATGCTTTTGAATTGTTTCTGAATCAGTGTTGTGCACATATAGATACACACGCACATACACACACACACACACACATAGGCGAGTTGATGTGCACAGGCGGCAGCCCCCTACAGTCCTATAGATCAATACTGTTTAAAGCGTTGCTGTGTACTGGCAGGGTGAGGGTGAAGTGAGTGCAGTGAGAGTGTGCTCTAAAATGCCACAGGCCTAATTAAGGATTACTCTGGATGAAGTCCTTTGGTTTAAAAAGGCAGAGAATGGGCCCCATGAGGTCTTCACAGTAAAATGGCTCCCCAGTGGATCTTTAGCTGGCTGTGATTTAGGGAGACAGTGGTGCAACTAAAAGTACACTGTCTCAACACAACAGTCTACAGTAGAGGTTGGCAAACAGTGCTCCAATCCGGCATCGTTTGTTGTTACTTTGGCCATAAAAATATGTACATAAAGCCCATTAAAAAGCCAGTGATATTTACTCATATTTTGTATATATATTTTAAATGTATTAATTATATATTTTTATGTACTCAACATATTCATTCACCCAGAAGGTACCCTACTCCATCAGTTTTTTTTACCAGATCAACCAGTCAGACTTCTGAGCAGTGGTGTACTGGCCATCTGGCAAATCCCAGTGGGTGGATGGGCTGTCAAAAAATCCATAAAGTTTTTACTAGCCATCCGGCCCTGTCTGTCTCTTTACTGGCCCTCTCTGTGTGAATGTAATTCGGGTGCGCATGAGAGCGTGCTGTGTGTGCATTCTGGGCTCACTGGCCAATCACAACCCAAACCCCCAGCCTGGGGCTGGTCACAGTGAAGTCCAGGGCTGAATTTCCTTCCCGGTACACCACTGCTTCTGAACGTTCTGGATCCACATTGTAACTACTATTGTAACTACAATTATTATTTATTTCAATGCTGTGGCAGTTGTAAAACTGTGATATTATTGGCTGTCTGCAGATCTCCTCCTGTAGTTACACAACATCTCTGCTTTTACGGTACATTAACAGGAAATGCATTATGAATGGATCACAGGTCGTGAAATCGTGGAGGACATAAAGCTCTATTCTTCATCTACTTTCAATATCAAAGAACTCCATTAGGACCGAACAGTCCAGTCAGCATTCCTAAACCAACAGCGTTCCTTCCGCTGGTTATCTTAAAAATAAAAAAAAAGATAAAAGTCAAATCCTTGTTTTCTCTAATAACTTTTACCACACATCATTACACACATTGAAAAATCACACTAACAAGGATTTCCAACGTTGTAAAATCAACTTGAATAGGGTATGATGTGAGACCCTACATCGCCTGGACTAACGTTGTTTCCCTGCTGCTCTAAGTACCCTCCATTACAACATAACTTAGTGCTCTTAGGGCTCTGCACCTTCATCCATGAAAACAGGGCCTTTAAAGGAATAGTTCACATTTGAAGTAATACATTTATTTGCTTTCTTTCTGAGAAAACATGAGAACATCATCATGTTCATCGGTGAGAACACTGATTTCAGTTGGTATTAAGTACAGAGCTGGCAGTCTAAGACCTGAGAGGTGATATGGGTGTTTAGGCAAGGCAAATAGCTACCTCCGGGGTGAAGGGCTTGCTTCCAGTGGCGTGATTTATACATTTCCAGAAACTCACAGGTGGCTTTCATAATTTGAAGTGCCACTGTAGCGATCGATACAAGAATAATGATGTTTCAGTGGAGAAAATACTTCCAACTGCATCAGAGTGCCATTCCCCCACTGAGAGGTCTGTGAGCTGCTGCTGCTGCCTGGATATAAAACCAGATCAATAGATTCAAAGGACTAATTGTTGTGCATCCACTGTACACTCTGAACAAAAAGGGCTCTGTTGGAAAATGGATTCAGCAGTTTTGAAAAATGTTCTTGAAGTTAGCCAATGCAGTAAGGTCAATGACTTTCACATGATTATATAGTCTTCCAGAAATGTTGCCAGTCAGCATCAGCGCCCACATTTTCTTCAAGAAATGTTTCTCTTGTTTAGTTCCATTTTTTTGAATTGAGAAACATTGCTAAAAAACCGGTTTACTGGTTTGAGCCAAGAAGCTATAGCACGATTACAGTTAGTTGACTATCGTGCTGCATGATCACAAACTAAAACTACACAGAGTTCCTAAATGACCCTGGTGCTGGCTTCCTGACAAGTTAAGGATTATTTTCAAATTTAAATAAAGGTTTTTCATTGACTATTCTTTAACCACATTTGAACAATCTTGCTTGTTTTTTGATCCGGTGGTGTGTACTACTTAATTTGTAATGCAACTCTCTGATGAATCCAAAACTCCTGAAAATATGATAATTTATTTATGTGTTTGCAACACATCTAGTCTGTGCTGTTAGTCCTTTTTCATCAGGACAGAAACTAGCGTTCTTCTCACCTTTCATTTAACAGTTACATTTGGTTTCAATTGTTGAGGTTAAATGCTATTTGTTTGCATGTTTTTGAAACAACAGGAAAACTGTCTGGTGAAGAATTAACGACAAACAGGAACAAGGAAAATATAGAGCAACTAATGAGCTGCAACACTATGAAGTCAAATGTGCAACACTTCAACCACATCACACTGTGTGTGACAGTACTCTATGTTTTAGTCAAGTGAAAGTGAACCCCCCCTCACCCGCCCCCAGCCCTTCACCACATGTGCTTACTGTCCACATTATCTATCAGACATCCCGAAGGATCAGGTAGTAGTTTGGATTTTTTAATGCTGCATGTCATCATGGTTTTATGTGTGTAAAGTTCCTTTAATGTGAACATTTTACTTGAAATACTGTCAAAAGCTGGTTATGAGGGCAATATGCTGAAGATAATAAATACAAGTGGTACCCCATAAACCTGATATCCACAACACAGATGGCTATCATTGTCACATAACCTCTGTGTGTTTGTGTGGGTGTGGGTTTGTGTTTGTGTGTGTTACCATGATAGAAGAAAGGTGGTGCTGATATGAATGCTCAGATTTCCCATGAGACAAAACAGGACACAGACTCTGTGTCTCTCTCTCTCTCTCTCTCTCCCTCTGTCACACACACACACACACACACACACACACACACACACACACACACACACAATGGGAGCCTTACAGTCTGGAGTCTTCAATGATTAATGTCCCAAGCCAAGCCACAACACAAAGCCAGCCCCGACGAATGACAAGCCACAACAGCTTGGAGAAGCCGAGTGTGTGAGTGTTTGGAAAACTACTTTTAAAAAGACATCAATAATACATATTACCTTTGAATCAGACCATTTGTAATGAATAGCAATATTACACTCTGTTATAAGTATTAGTATGACTCAGGTGGCTCTCCATAATCATCATCCATCAGTTGTTGAAACATTTGATCACAGTTTTCCACTCTTCTTTCAATCAGCTGTGAGTGACACATTTTATTCCCATGAGGAATCCATTAAACTGAGCGTCATCAAAGCTGCCACTGCTGTCTGATGCGTTGCAGAGTGTACGAACAAATCATCTCAAACTCCCCTGTAGCCAAGAAAGACGACCTGATGACCACAGCCATCACATCATGGACAACACACTGATGAGCAGTAATCTGATAACAACATTTAAAAGACTCAGATCAGTATGAAAGCTCATTTTTAACCTTTGGAATTATTTTAGTAAATAAGTTATAGTAGCAAACAGAGATATTCAAAAGAAAACTGTAAGATTTGGTTGAAAGTAGCAGAAAGATCCATCCTTCTGATACAACTGTGACATGAAATGAAATTAGATTTCATTCTTTTCTTTATTCTGTTTTGTGATTTTTTTTTTTTTTCCAGTACAGGATAGGTTGATAAGACAGTGGAGTAGATATCCCAAAACCAGGTCAGCTTCAGTGATCCACTCAGTTGGCCATTTGGTGATTGCAATTGAGTACTTGGATAAAATGTGCAACAATTATGAATAATAATTATTAGAAAGGGAAATAAACACTTCAAAATACACATTTTCTGAACAGTAGATGTATTTAAATTGGCTCATAATTTGAACATTTATTGTGATTATGGAGGAATGTTAGGTTTTCTCTTTGAATGAGTCAGAATGCAGTTGCTTCACTGTCAGTTTAGATTAATTCTTATATTATAGCTAATAAAATCATTTAATTTTAAACTCTATCAAAATAAAGCAGTAACTGTCACTGTTCTGACGGGGACACTGACAGCCTGCTGCACAGCACAGACTTTAAACAACAACTCAAATTAACTTTCTAGCTCATATGTCCTTCTCTTCTACCAACATGAAAACATCTCTTGTGCTGTCTTGTGTACCTTGTTGGAAGTGCAAACAAATATCCAATTAGAGAGAACTGCTGATAACATCTGTTAATTAGCATCTGTTTATTATGTAGCACATTAGAAAACTTAGCCACAAATTCCTCTAGAAGCTGAATGACGTGTGCCTTCACCACTGCTAACAAAATACTCATTGTCTTTGGCTTGTAAGCTATGGTGACCAGCTTAGACCTTTTCTATTGGTGCCTCTGCTGACTCAGCTGTCAATCAAACATAAGCACTGTCCCACCCACACAGAGGTCTAGAGGCAAAAGGAACATTCCTGATTCATCTCTAAAGACATTATTATTAATTCAGTGAAAAGGAATTGACATTAAATCTGAAAATTGCTTTGACATCAATTGTGAGGACGAGAGGGGATGTTTTTGTGATTTCAGTTGGGGGGTTAGTATAAAACCTCTGGAGGTTTGTTGCCAGGTGACATGAAGTGTCTTTTTTATTCTAATAACTTTCTCAAATAGGGATGTCACCCTTGTCTGGAGAGTTGGTGGGTGTTTCTATATCTCCCACTCTGTCTGACTGTCTGGTGAGGTGTCAGGGTAAGGCGTCGCTCTGACGACTCTCTACCCTCAGTCAGCCACTTAGACAAGTATAAATCCTCAATCACACACATGAAGAGTCATTGATGATGAATCACCAGGAAACAAACCGGACCCTTTACTTGAAGTGCACTGTCATGCAAACAGATCACAGCTGTGCATCCAGATGCAGCAGACATAGCTGCTTCAAATTTTGCTACAATTTGTTTTTAATCTGTTAAAAACATTTATTTAATCTGTTTAATCTTTTTCCTCTTTGTTGCTGAAAGACACATGGCATAAATACACCCATAGGAATTGGAACAGTGGAAAAGGAAGTGTGGGGCTTGGATTAAGAGCAGCGGACCTTGAGACAATTGCTGCCCACAGCATCTTCCAACCACCCACCAAGACCAGATTGACCAAACCCCCATGAATAATAATGTTAAGTCCTAATGCTAATGTCCAGTCGAGGAAAGGTGGAGTAGATGAAATGGGACACAACGAGAAATCAGAGAATGTGCCCTCATCTTTACAGAGACCTAACTCCATGTCAATGCCCAAGATCAAGCTGTTGCTCTGGACCGTGTTCCAAGCAGGACTCTGTGTTTACATCATGATGCTTGGTGCTCAAACACATTCAAAGTTGATGGACAATGTTTCCCAGATGTGGAACTTTTAATATGTAGACGAATATCATATTATTAACACTGTCTTGTTGCTGCTGTTTACATTCCCCCAGATGAGAATTGAAAAGATGCACAACAGAATTATGTCCTGGGGGTCTATATGTATATACAGTATACAGTATACATTGTTTTGTTTTTATTTATTCTATTCTAAATTTAATTTAGAATTTGTGTTCTGGGTGTGTAGCATGAAGGGATTACAATTTAAGTTTTGTTGTGCAACCCTGTGTGGTAAAAAGATAAATAAATGAACCTTGATACTTTGACATAAAACCATCAGAAAGTAAATCAACTATTTTTACACTGTAACCATCTGACAAAAATAATGACAAAAATGACATCAATTATATCATCCAGTGCTGATTATTTTTCTTCAGATAACAGCAACATCGTGGTTATTTACTAAACCTGCTGCAAATTATAGTTGGGCTCACAAAGTTCTGCTTCACAGCGTTAGCGATGTAGCCATGTGTTTACTCACACTGATGATGTAAATGAGCACAGGTCTGAGTTGACATGAATACACTGCTGTATGAAAATATGTTCGCACAATATTTCCAGAGACAGAAATTATTTTGGTGAGTCCAGTATTATTAAAACCAATAGTGTTGATGGACACAGTTACGAAAATGAGACCTAAGTTGTAATAAATCAGCATTTATTTATTTGTCATTCTAAAACACAGGGTTGCAAAATTAAATGCAATTCTTTTCCTTTAATCATGCCAAAGAAAGTTTGCTAGTTTAGTGATACTATGTTTAAAATATTGGTTAAGAAAACCAATTCTGAACTGCTAAATGCATTATTTGTAATATTGCAGTTATTGTAATTTAATATTTTTGTATTATTATTATTGTGGCCAGTGCTTGTTTTGTGGTGCTGAACAGACAGCTCAAATATAGTGCTCTAAACATTTATCTTGACATCAAACTGCAACTCACAGATGCACTTGACTGCGTGCACAGGGCTTAATCAGCAATACGGAATCAGTTTTCCAGAAAATTTGTATTGCACTTCAATATAGTTGGGGGTCTCATAAGATAAAAATAAAAAAAAGGAATGGTCAAAGAATGCAAGATGGCGGCAGGGTGACTATGTAACACCTGTTACAACAGATGGAAAATGGGCTTTTGGCTCACTTTCACACATTTAAAGGGGTATTCTAGTGATTTAATATTATATCCATGGGGAAAGAAATGTCAAAATTGAAGCAGCAGAGGCAGAGATATCTTGAATTTTAACCCCTTCTATCAAGCTTAAAAAAAAAACGGATCATTCCTGCCTGGTAAAGATTTATGTCTTTGAAACTACTACACCACCAATTTGTAACAGAGTTTGTAAGGCCTTCTTTTAAAAATATGCAGTCCCCATGCCCCACACTGATCTCATTATGACATCATCAGGGTCATTTTCTCAGACCTGGCAAAGCTCCTCCAGAGCCACATAACACATCATACAACTGTTTCCATGGGCTGAGTGGTGCTCCTTCTGACATGTAAACTGATCTTGATGTGTACAATGATTGAAGCTTCCCTTTAGACCAAACCTTTTTTTTTGCAGTGCTGCTATTCTGCCAGAGCTTCAGTAGCAGCCACATATTATTGGACAAACATTATTTGACATGTTAGTTTTATTGAAAGATGTGCAAACCCTCAGCAGCACTTAGTCTTTTCTCTTCCTAGCTTTTCTATGTGAGAGTAAACTCCCAGTGAGCCATTTTCTCATCACCTCAAACCAGAACATGGCATCAGTGAAAAAACATGACCCCAGTGAGTGTTATATTAAATAAATGAGACATGACAGGGGTAAAGTGAATTTTTCTTGACAGTCAAATCCTTAACCAGAAGGCCCTGCTTTGTACCATGCTGCCATTGTGCTAGCAGGCAGGGAGACGTCAGGCCCGGCTGTGAAATGACAGATGTATTGAGATGTAATGGGCCTATCAGTAGCAAAACCAACTTGTGTTATGAGTCCCTGTTGTGGAGTGATGGCTGATGTCCATTACTGGGCTGACAGTGGTGCTGGGGGTAGTTTTACAGCACCATGTCTCCAGCAATATCAGCTTTGTGACTCTGACAAATGTGCAGGGTGCGTCAGAACAGCCAGAAAGATAAAAGTAGAGTCAAATAATTGAAGAGGAGACAGACGTTGTGATAGATAGCAGTGTTTCCACCTTTGATATTATTCAGTTTAAATTATTAAAAAAAATTAGTTCAGTATTACACCACTTGTCCATAACCACTGTGTGTGCTGAACACAACACAGGCTGCATCAACACAGTGGTCTCACTGACACAGATGAGGGGACTGTGATTTGTGATGGGTGCAGTTCTCTGTCTGACAATGTTTCTGCTCTGTGAGGCTGTACTCGGAAAAGCTTACACCAGCATGCTAACATGCTCACAATGTCAATGCTAACATGCTGATGTTCAGCAGGTATAATGTTCACCATGTTCCTCGTCTTAGTTCAGCATATTCACATGCTAACATTTGCTACTTAGCACTAAACACAAAGTACAGCTGAGGCTGATGAAAATGTCATTAGTTATAAACCAAAGTCATTGTTTTTTAACTTAGTTATAAACCAATGAATTATTAAAGTTATTAGAGTTATTAAAATTGATCCTGAGGGGGCAGGAATAATATAACCAATTTTCATGGTAATCCATCCAATAGTTATTGAGATATTTATCTCTAAACAAAAAATCTCCTCATGAGGGCACTAGATGAAAAGGCAGGGGATTACTAAAGTCATTAGGATTCATCCTCTAAGGACCATGAGTGTGTGTACTAAATGTCATGGCAATTCATCCAATAGTTGTTTTTCAGGCATTTTAGTCTCAATCGAGGCAGTGGGCCAACTGACCGACAGGCTGACATCGCTAGTATGCTAGTATGACAAAATTACGACAATATTTTATTTTTATATATTAATATTATATTCATAATTAATATTAATATTTATTAGTTTAGTTTATTGGTTTGAGAAACTGAATGTTAGCTTTTAATTATTTTCTTTTGAATGGTGTTTATGGTTATACATGTTTATTGCTGGGTTTATTAAAACCATAAACCAATATTACATTTAAGTGTTTATAATTATTACAATAGTTTATTGAGGAACACTGATATTAACACTTCAATATCCTAAATTAGAGGTATAATGAAAACAAACAGGATTGTTCCACATAATGTTGCTGCCTCAACGTATCCAGATAAAATACCATTACTGGGCTCTCTGCACGTCCTTATGGTCTACACTACTAATGCACTACATATAAAACATGTCAAGTATGCATTTGTAAAAATGTGGCCATCATCAAACATAAATATTTTGTTTTCATAGAAAGAAAATATTGATTATACATTTGACAACATTTTTGTTATTATGATGATTTTTTTTATATTTTATATTTAAAAAACAAGGATACAATTCTAAAAAAAACTAAATACTATATGTATAGGAACATATGTGATTTCTTTCATAGTGCACACTGTCTGATATTTTTTTATTTTATCTATTAAAAAAAACACAAACGCACTTATTAAAGCTCACATGAATGAATGATCTTTTAGGAGGCTTTATTTTGTTTGTTGTTCAGCCACATTGTTCCTACTTTTTTTGAAAGACAGCTTCCTCCTGTGGGTGGAAAGGGATTTGTTCTGTAATGTTTTCTTGCTATGAAAATAATTATTACGAATGGATCACAAGTAATCCAACCCCCGCCACACCCAGTAAATATGTATTCCCCATTATAACAGTTCTGTTTTCCACAGCGCCTCAGTTGTGTGGTACAGGTCTGTTTCATGTAACCACTCTGTGCACTCCCACAGCACTCCAGCGACTGCACTTTGCATCGTGCAACCTACAGTAAGTGACAGAGATGACACAAGTGCACTGAACGCACATTTACAAACTCCCAGTTCTCTTAGTGCCACTCGAGTATTCTCTGCATCTCTGGGTCCCGGGAGACTCAACAATACAGCGCTTGCCCAGCCATGCTATCTTGATTGCCACAGTAACAGCTTCTCTCCCTGAGGACCAATCAACCAGACTCGTTGTCAATAAAGCAGACTGTTTTCTCCTGCCTGGCTTAACTGACCCTTTGCAATTGCTGCTTGACCCATGTCACAGTGCAGACAAGAAAATACACACCAGTGGCAGGAAGAACCACTGCCAGCCGACACAGCCACCATCCAGCCGACACAGCTGCCAGGTGAAGGGAGGGGGAAAAATGGAAAAACATTGAGCTGTGTTTTTATAACCTTCATTTATCCAGGTCTGACTGAGTCTCACTCTTCAAAAATATTTACTTATCTACATTCTTGACTTCTTGTGTGTAACAACTGAGAGAAACAACATAAATGCATATATGCAGGGGAGAAGCTGTCCAAAAGTGTTACACCCATTTGTTTGATTCATCGTGGCTTGCCCCTGTCTATCAGGGCAAGCTTTTTGCCCAACTTTCCAGTGGGGCAGGCATGCTGGGCGCTTTGGAGTTGCCCCTTTGTATTTTCCCAGCTGTTATGGGGCTTCAATAAGAAGACTTTCCATTGATTGTCTGATCACTACGCTACTCCTAATGAGTTTTTCTCAAAGTCATGGACTGTGGCAAATTGGCACTTTGTCGCTACCACAGAATCTTAAAGTGCAGCCCAGGAGAGTGTCTGAGTTGGTGACCTTTGGATTGTATTCCTGATTTTTGCCCCATGGTTTAGTTCTCGTGGCTGCCACCTCCAGCACACCCTGGGCTGGTCTGCAGCTAAGTGTGGAGCTGTCAGGATGAGGATCATCACTTCCAGGTTTGAGGTCATGGCACTCTGCTGGAATAATGGGTTCAGAGTGAGCCACTGTGAAGAAGTTCAAGCATTTTTGAGTTCTGTTCAGGGAGTATTGACAGTAGATCGACAGTAGGCCAAAATATGTTTCCTACACATGATATCTGGGCTCTCGTAGGTTCAGTAAAACCACTGTTCCTTCATATCTAAAGGAGCCAGTGAGGTTGTTGAAGAATCTCATGAAAGTGCCTTCTGGTTGCCTGCCTGTGGACCCCCAGGGCAGGCCTAGAACATGCTGGAGGGACTATATATTCTGTGGAGCCAAGGAAAAATGGAGGATAAAAGGACATTCTGGCCACTAAACTTATTTAAATGTCATCGTAACTGAGCCTTGACAATCAATAGAAATTGAATGGAATATTTGGTTTACAAGGAAATCCTTGTCCATTACAACATAAGTGTTGTTTTAAACTTTTGTACATAATTTCTATAGATTAGGATAACGTTGTACTTGCCAAGTTAATCTCTAAAATCTGGGTCCTCAGTATGCTAAAAACGTAACACTCCAAATGTCTATGGGAGAATTGGGGAGATGCTGTAACTTTCCAAAACAGACAATCCCACAGTACCACACACTTCATGCAGCAATTGGCCAAGTGTGTAGAGGTGTGAAAGTAGGCCGGGTTTAAACTTCTCTGGCCCTGTTCAGACCTGCATTAACATCTGTCCTGGCTGATCCGATCACAAGTTGACAGCTCTCATTCCGTCAGTTCACACCTGGCATTAAGATGCGTCTCCATATGCGTCTCGAGAGACCATCGGACCTCACTTCTCAATTCTATATGTAAAAAAACACAAAGAACTGATTCTGCCGTGCTGTAACGTTACTGTTTTCCATATCTGCTGAAAAAGCAAAGAAAACCAAACTGACAATAGCTGCTCACATCTAGTATTTCACAATTTTAGCCCAAGCGTCTGTAACAGGGCTGGTTGCTGTTTTTCACTTCTAAATAGCAGAATTTACCTCAGCATGAGTGCAGCGATTAGCTACGTAGCTAACAACACTAATCAGAGACAGATCGTCAAAATCACACGTACAACATATTCAAACACAGTGTCACTATAAACATAAATCGTAACCTCTCATATCACTCTAAATATAAGGTGCGCATATTAATACAATTACAGACGATTAACGTTATGTTATATTAACGTTAGCTAGCTTGCTAATCACTGCACTGATTTTAAGAGATACTTTCTGCTGTTTTTAAGTGAGGAACAGAAACCAGCCCTGTTACAGACGCTGTGGCTAATATCATGAAATACTTTTGATGTGAGCCAGGTAGTTAATGTTGTTAATGTTAATACTAAGTCTGAACATGACATGACATGTCTGACATGGCTGTCTGACGTGCTGACGTGCCGCGGTTTTAGCGACTTTTCGTTAATTTCACAGCTTCTGTTCGCTGCTCAGTTTTGTTAGCTTCTGTAGCCTCTTGTAGCTCCTCTGCTAGCGATGGCTTCTCTCTCTCCCTCTTCCTCTCCTGCTCTGTCCTGCGTCACGTCGGCGGTAATGACTCCCGATTACGCCAATCAGAAGTCACCAAAATTAATGTGGAGTCGGTGTGTAACTACGCAAAGACAATGTCGGTAGTAGTTTTGTAGTAGTGTAGTAGTGTAGTTTTCTCTGGACCCCTGCCAAATTTGACCAGTGATGACATGTATAGCCGCATGTCGTCATTCAACCGCTGGTTGTCAAGGTTGTGTCCCGCAAACGATGTGGGCTTCGTAGATAATTGGACCACATTCTGGGGGAGACCTGGTCTGATGAGGAGAGACGGCATCCATCCTACTTTGGATGGTGCAGCTCTCATAGCCAGAAATCTGACCAAGTTTATTAGTGGACCCACACCGTGACAATACAGAGTTCAGACCAGGAAGCAGAGCTGCAGTCCTACACGCTTCTCTGCGCTTCCATTAGAGCGGCTACCCACCCAAAACCCCGTAAAAAATCCCATAGAGACTGTGTCTGTCCCCCGACCACTTCATTTAATTAATTCAAATTCAAACAGAAGAAGAGTTACTCGTAAAAACTTAATAACAATTAAAACTACCAGTGTAGTGGTACAACCAAATAAGAGAATTAAATGTGGACTCTTAAACATTAGATCTCTGTCGTCTAAAGCTGTGTTAGTCAATGATTTAATATCTGACTATCATATGGATATATTTTGTCTGACTGAAACTTGGCTCTGTCAGGAAGAATATGTTAGCCTGAATGAGTCCACTCCTCCTAGTCATACTAATACTCACATTCCTCGAGGCACTGGCCGAGGAGGTGGAGTTGCAGCCATCTTCGACTCTAGCTTAGTAATCAACCCTAAACCTAAACTTAGTTTTAACTCATTCGAAAGTCTTGTTCTTAGTCTTTCACACCCAATGTGGAAAACTGTACAGCCAATTCTATTTGTCATAGTGTACCGCGCTCCTGGTCCGTATTCTGAGTTTTTAACAAGTTTAGTCCTCAAAACAGATATAGTCATTATTGTAGGAGATTTCAATATTCACGTGGACGTAGATAATGATAGCCTTAGTTCTGCGTTTATCTCACTATTAGATTCGATTGGTTTCTGTCAGAGTGTAAACTAACCCACTCATTGTTTTAACCACACCCTCGATCTTGTTCTGTCATATGGAATCGAAATTGAAGATTTAAAAGTCTTCCCACAAAATTCTGTCTTATCAGAACATTATTTAATAACTTTTGAATTTATATTACTGGACTATTGGCCATTAGGCAAACATTCCTTTAGTAGATGCCTGTCTGATAGTGCTGTAGCTAAATTTAAAGAAGTGATTCCATCGGCATTTAATTCAATGCCATGTCTCAATGTAACGGAGGACTCTTATGCTAACTTTAGTCCCTCCCAAATTGATCATCTGGTTGATAGTGCTGCAGGCTCGCTGCGAACGACTCTTGATTGTATTGCCCTTAAAAAGAAAATAATAAAACAAAAGAGGTTAGCTCCATGGTATAACTCCTTAACCCGCAAATTAAAAGAAACATCGCGAAAATTAGAAAGAAAATGGCGTTCCACTAAACTGGAGGAAACTCATTTAGTTTGGCAAGATAGTCTTAGAACATAGAGGAAGGCCCTCCATAATGCCAGAGGAGCCTTTTACTCCTCACTAATAGAGGAACATAAGAACAACTGTAGGTTTCTTTTCAGCACTGTAGCCAGGCTGACACAGAGTCAGAGCTCTGTTGAGCCATGTATTCCCAGAGCGCTCAGTAGTAATAACTTCATGAGCTTCTTTGATGATGAAATTCTAAATATTAGAGAAAAAATTCATCATCTTGTGCTCTCAGCTAGTTCAGATATATCTTCGAGTACAGTTATAGCCAATTATAGACCTATATCTAACCTTCCCTTTCTCTCCAAAATCCTTGAGAAAGTGGTTGTTAATCAGTTATGTGACTTTCTAAACAGCAATAGTTTATTTGAGGATTTTCAGTCAGGATTTAGGGAATATCATAGCACAGAGACAGCACTGGTGAAAGTGACAAACAACCTTTTGATTGCGTCAGATAAAGGATTTGTCTCTGTACTTGTTCTGTTAGATCTTAGTGCCACTTTCGATACCATTGACCATTGTATCCTATTACAGAGACTGGAGCATTTGATTGGCGTCAAAGGACCCGCACTAAGCTGGTTTCAGTCGTATTTATCAGATAGATTTCAGTTTGTCCATGTAAATGATGAATCCTCCGTGCACAGGGAAGTTAGTCATAGAGTTCCACAAGGTTCAGTGCTCGGACCATTTTTATTTACCTTGTATATGCTTCCTTTAGGCAATATTATCAGGAAACACTCCATAAACTTTCACTTCTATGCAGATGATACTCAGTTATACTTATCGATAAAGCCAGATGAAACCAGTAAGTTAGCCAAGCTTCAGGCATGTATTAAGGACATAAAAGACTGGATGACCTGCAATTTCTTGCTGTTAAACTCAGACAAAACTGAAGTTATTGTTCTGGGTCCTAAACACCTGCGAGACGCACTATGTATAGATATAGTTACTCTAGATGGCATTGCCCTGGCCTCTAGCATCGTTGTAAGGAGTCTAGGAGTAATCTTTGATCAGGACATGTCCTTTAATACCCATATAAAACAGACTTCAAGGACTGCCTTCTTCCACTTACGTAACATTATAAAAATCAGGCATATCCTGTCTCAAAAAGATGCAGAAAAACTAGTTCATGCATTTGTTACTTCTAGATTAGATTATTGTAATTCCTTATTATCGGGCTGCCCCGATAAGTCTCTAAAGACTCTCCAGCTGATCCAGAATGCGGCTGCACGTGTACTGATAGGAACTAGCAAAAGAGAACATATTTCTCCAATATTAGCTTCTCTGCGCTGGCTCCCTGTGAAATCTAGAATAGAATTTAAAGTCATCCTCCTCACTTACAAAGCTCTTATTGGTCAGGCACCATCATATCTTAAAGAGCTGATAGTACCGTATTACCCCACTAGAGCACTACGCTCACAGAATGCAGGGTTACTTGTGGTTCCTAAAGTCTCTAAAAGTAGAATGGGAGCCAGAGCCTTTAGTTATCAAGCTCCTCTTCTGTGGAATCAGCTCCCAATTTGGGTTCGGGAGGCAGACACCCTCTCTTCGTTTAAGAGTATGCTAAAAACGTTCCTTTTTGATAAAGCTTATAGTTAGGGCTGGCTCAGGTGAGTCCTGAACCATCCCTTAGTTATGCTGTTATAGGCTTAGACTGCCGGGGGATTTCCTATGACGCACTGAGCTTCTCTCTCCTCCTCTCCCTCTCTATCTGTACGCATTCCTATCCCACTAATACAGGTTACCAACTCCACTTCTTCCTGGTAGTCCTCGTGCTTTCTGTACTTTTTCACCTTCTCACTTTCTGCAGGTATTTCCGCCCCTGGAGCTGTAGATTCTGGATCTGTGATTGCCGGCCGTCTACTGCCCCCATGTTCCTGCTTCCTGCTTGTCATTATTATTAGTCTGATTTGTTTTCTCTCATCTTATTCTATCTCCCCTCTCCCCCTCTCTCCTCCCCTTTCAACCCAACTCGGTCGATGCAGATGGCCGCCCACCCAGAGCCTGGTTCTGCTCGAGGTTTCTACCTGTTAAAAGGGAGTTTTTCCTCGCCACTGTCGCCAAGTGCTGCTCATGGTGGGAACTGTTGGGTCTTGGTAAATAATATTTTAAAGAGTATGGTCTAGACCTACTCTATGTGAAAGCGTCTTGAGATAACTTTTGTTATGATTTGGCGCTATACAAATAAAATTGACTTGACATGCTTTCTTTTTTCATTCTTTACACGACTACCACCAACTCTCTTTGCATGTGAACAACCAAGTGCCACACCAAGAAAGCCTTCAAGTAGAAGCTGTCTGAAAGTGTGTGTCCTTATTCCCATTTGATTCATCCTGTCAAGACTACAAAGACACTCAAAAGACACAAACATTTCTTGTTGATGGATCTGGGAGGCAGTGGGAGTTTTTTCAAGGTATGGGACCCTCTCAGCAATTACAGTGGTTTTCTTAATGATAGGAATGAAAAATATAAAAAATAAGACCCAACTTGTGTGAAACTGGATTTCACTTTAAGAATTTTACACAGGGTGTCATACTGTAATGCTTTATGTTACAATCTAAGGTAACCATTAATACCAACAACAATTTGAGGAGTCAAACAATGTTCTAATCCAGACATAGTGATTCAGAGTACATCTGGCCATGCCTTCATAAATTCTCAGCACCAGTGGACGCTGCTGTCACCAGCAACCTAATCTAATGTAAAGTTCTTGTAATAACATTATCCATCATCCTCACTTTTAAAATAAAAGTTACTAAGGACATTAAAGCTTCAAAACCTATTGTCGCTGACTCCTGCTGGGGCGTGCTAATTACTGTCAAAGAGCCATATGCATGTGCTTATCCGACTGAAATAGGCAGTGGAGTCCAACAGTGTCGATTTGTTTCTTTGACAAGCTGTCACCAGCTGCACTGCCCAGGGGTTTCACACCGTAAAAAACTCTGCTCCTGCTCCATGGAAGACGTGATCCACTGTCCTATACATTGTTGCCTTGGATTGTCTGCTGTGCTATTTGTAACCGCTTACCTAAATCTTAATGAGAGCTCATCCCTAATTAGAATGACAAAAGCATGGCGATGTGCGGCTGATGCACCTGCATCAACATAAAAAGGCTTCAAAGATACTGATGTCAACACAACAAGGAGAAGACAGAGGAGATGAATAATGCAGACACACAAGTTCAACTACATGCACACACACACACATGCACATCCATCCACCGCACACACTGAAAGAGAAAGGATGTGACTTAAATTACAGATACAAACCTCAAGGGAGCAGCAACCATATTACAAGTCCAATGAGAGAGAAAGAAAACTACATTAATGCATCTTTCATGAGCTTGGCCCCTTGGCCCCGGAGCCCCTCAGCAGCCCAGCTGGCCGACTGCCTCCCTGTGGACCCAGGATTTTCCCCACTGTTAGCCCAACGCAGCACATCTGGGGACTGGGAGGGCTGTGGCTCTCAATTGCTATCAGATTACCTCACAGCCTGGTAATACATACACACCACCACCCTGGGCTGAACACAGGTGTGTGTGTATGGAGTGTGAATATGTGAACATTCACATGCATTTCTGTGTGTGTGTGTGTGTGTGTGTGTATTTGTGTGCAGAGTGAAGGGGTTCAGTGTCTCATACTATGACAGACTCTGCTATCAGTCTTAATCAGTCCTCAGTAAGTCTCTTTCTAATCCTCTACTGACAGGAGAGTACTGCTCAGTTACTTCTCCAGGTTTAAATATGGATGACCAAGAGAGCCCTGAAAATAGTTAATTAATTGATACTTATTGATGATCATGACAATAAAAAATGTAAGATAAAGGAAAGGACTGAATAAATCAATCCATTACAAAACACTGAATACAGTAGATTAATTTAAATGTATCTGATACAACTAGTACCTAGATAAACAAAAACTACATGGAGTATCTAACTTTCAGTTACAGCTTATTGTCACTATATGTCTTAGGTATACTACGTAGAAATAAGAACCACGTCGAAACAGATATCCTATACATGGCCAGATTCACCTAAAACAACTGACACACTCTGAACCTTGGGCTTTTGGGGCCCGTGGGGGTCTGGGGACCCAGCCAGTTGCTCACTTTGCCTAATCAAACTTTGTTCCTATTTATTAATACTTAATATCAATACTCTATGCTTAATTGTTAATACTTTATGGGAATCAATAATTATTTGCCTTCTTTTCTTATTTCTTTTTGTAATGAATACATTTCATTTTTTCGAGTTTTTCCACAATCATACTTTAGGAGATGTAAACAGGAGCCGCGGCTGTGGATATTAAAGTGTTAATATGTAGCTGTGGGCTTTTTTTAACCTATTACTGTTTACATTTTGAGCAATTTGCACCATGGATGTAGCATGACATCCATGGTGCAAACTACTACTATTAGCTACTAGCAGTTCCTGATTGCAGTTAACCATGGGTGTACAGACAACACCTGACTTACTTTGGTACAGAAAAAAAAATTAATAAATGGGATGATCATGAGGTGATCTAAGGTTATCAGGATGGACACCAGATCATGCTACCACTGCTGCAAACCCCAGCGGTATGCCACATCGGTTTTTTCTAATTTGACTGAGTTATGACTCTCAGACAGAGCACCAAGCTGATTTTCACCAATACAGCAGGTTATTGTCCAGAGAACACTGAATTACAACCACAACTTTTTGCGTCACGTCCTGCCTCCTGCACCCCTCGTCTAAACTAAACGGACTATTTCTAGTAGGTGAAAACATGTCTGACACAGACATCTCCTGCTGTGTGCTGCACGTTTGAAAGGGCAACTCTGCACATAGTCCGGACTGATTGTTTGCACATTGTCTGGACTTCATATGTGAAAATGGCTTGGGTTTGTTCAGCCCAAACAACCAATGGACCAACTTCACAGACTTTAAATATTGTTGGTTAGCAACATACAGCCAAGACTCTGGTCTCAGAACTTATCAGGTACTTAAGGTTTTTCTGTTATTTCCCCTCCACTCTTCATTTTCTCTTGCTGCTCCATGTTCATGAGTTGAAGTCATGAAACATCTGGATAAGCACAACTTCTAGGCTAAAGCTGAATTTCTTTTTAACTTAATCATGCTCTTTGCTTAATTTCACCTATATTTACTTCACATATAGCCTGAACAAACATTGATGCTAACTGTGCCAGTTACATTCAAAAGGTTAAAGATATATTATTTTTTTAAATGGAAGATATACATTTAGAAATAAAACCTAATTTGAAAAGATTAAGATTAATTTGCTGTGTTCCACATTTTTTTATAGGACCCACAATCTCAAAATATCCCTCCAGCGTCCAGCTGACAAAATGTAGATCGCAGCTCAACATCAACATTAAAGAGTAACTACACCCTTTCTGCTAGAACCATCTTTAAAAAATTCAACAGAGTGGGAGAGCAACGACTGTAAGGGGGTGTGGTCCCGAGGCTATAAAGGTGACTTTACACTGCACCAGAAAAGAAAGGGCAGGTTCCCTTGAATCATATGATGTGTAACACTTGATACTGACTGAAAGAATAAGTTCAGAATTGGCAAAATATAAAACTATGCCCAGGCGTCGCTAGGTTTTTCAGGGTTTTTCATTTATCAAAACAGTTTTTTAAAATTATATTACATGATGACCCATTTTGCAGTAGACATTTTGCTTTATCAGATGCTTCCCCCTGACTTTCTTTGCCAGCTCTGTCACTCACAGCACTTTGGGGCCTTATTGAGGCAAAACTTTGCTAATCCACGATGTGATGTAACAAGAGCTGTCATTGGCTATCAGCTGAGCATGTTGGTGGTGTACCATCCCTTCAAACTTTAATGGAGTTGTCAAGTACAACAGAGAATTAAAGTTTGGTGTCATTTTATTCCCGCAAATGTGACCGCTGGAGTGTTTTTGCAGTCTGTGTTTATTGGCCACAAACAGCCAATGGATGTGTTCCCAGACTGACAGCACTGTTGCTTTAACAGCATGCTCTGACTGTGTGTGGGAGTAAAGTGTGCCTGTAAATGTGTGCGGTAGCTCAGACTGATGATCATCAAACACTTCGAAAACTTACCAGGAACGGTTTTGTTTTTTTTTCACACATTTACTGCTATCCCCTTTTCTGTTTCCTCCTGTCTCTTGACATTAGTGAACCATAACCATCATATTTCCTGCAGCTGTTGAGAATCAACAAACTTTTCACTTTGCACCATTGTGTAAATTCTGTGCTCAATTTCAATTTTCAACAGTTCAAAGCTACAAGTAAAAACAGTTTTACTTCAATTTGCCAATCACTACTCAATTTAGCTTCACATTGTATTAGAACACAACATATTAATCATTAAAGTCCCATTCCAATCAGCATCTCTACAGGCAGTTAGGGAGGGCAGCTACACCTTATCCACCACCACCCTCAGCAAGAGAGCACCACAAGGCTATTTTCAGAGCCCTGTCCTGTTCTCCCTGTACAAGTGAAGTCAAGTCAATTTTATTTGTATAGCGCTAAATCATAACAAAAGTTATCTCAAGACGCTTTCACATAGAGTAGGTCTAGACCATACTCTTTAAAATATTATTTACAGAGACCCAACAGTTCCCACCATGAGCAGCACTTGGTGACAGTGGCGAGGAAAAACTCCCTTTTAACAGGTAGAAACCTCGAGCAGAACCAGGCTCTGGGTGGGCGGCCATCTGCATCGACCCAGTTGGGTTGAAAGGGGAGGAGAGAGGGGGAGAGGGGAGACAGAGCAGGAGGAGAGACAACAAATCAGACTAATAATAATAACAACTGCAGCAGTGAGTGTGGAGCAGGAACATGGGGGCAGTACACGGCCGGCAATCACAGATCCAGAATCTACAGCTCCAGAGGAGGAAATACCTGCAGAAAGTGAGAAGGCAACAAAGCACAAAAACTACTGGGAAGAAGTGGAGTTAGTAACATGTATTAGTGGGATAAGAATGCGTACAGATAGAGAGGGAGAGGAGGAGAGAGAAGCTCAGTGCGTCTTAGGAAGTCCCCTGGCTGTCTAAGCCTATAACAGCATAACTAAGGGATGGTTCAGGACTCACCTGAGCCAGCCCTAACTATAAGCTTTATCAAAAAGGAACGTTTTTAGCATACTCTTAAATGAAGAGAGGGTGTCTGCCTCCCGAACCCAAACTTGGAGTTCCACAGAAGAGGCGCTTGAAGGCTCTGGCTCCTGTTCTACTTGTAGAGACTTTAGGTACCACAAGTAACCCTGCATTCTGTGAGCGTTGCGCTCTAGTGGGGTAATACAGTGCTATGGGCTCTTTAACATGACGGTGTGTGCACTTCTGACTCCGGCAACATAATACAGTTTGCCATGACACAGTGGTGGTAGTCCTGATCACCAATCAGGAGGAGGAGGTGAAGAATCTGACACTGTGATGTCAGGACACCCGCCACTTGCTGAAATGTCAGCAAAACCAAGTGTAGCAGCATAGAGGTGGCATCTATGTTAATTACTGCCCTGGCTCGTAATTAGGTGGGCCAGTATAAAGGCCATCCTCCTCTGCTGGTTCTTCCTCTTGCGCCTCTGTCATTGGTGTGTCATTTTTGGGCCAAGGTTGGTTGGATCAACAGGTATGGCTTCCCGCTGCTTCAGCACATTTGGACGCTTGGGTTTTTCTGTGTCTCACAGCATTTTGTGTGGTTGTAGGGCGACTGTATGCGTGCTGCTCCATGCTCCCTTATGTGCAGCTGCGTATTTGTTTGGTAAGTGTCCCTTTTTCTTGGCGTTGTTGATGCTGTCTGATGGCTAACACTAGTGTGGTCGCAGGTAAACGCCAGCTACAGCCAGTGTCCTCTCTCTTCCTCCCTCCTCCTGTGCGCGTGTGTGTCCTGAAACAGGTATGTGTGTTAGTATACACAAGCAACCACAGTATTTTAGAGTAATGTTAACAGCATTTTTTCCTGTAATTAGGAGTTGCTGTGACCAGCTGATTGGGGTCGCTGCTGTTTTGTTTCCGGACAAAACTTTGTCTCCGACGTTTTTGTCTCCGCTGAAGCTCCGCCTCCGATGTTTTGTCTCTGCTGAAGCTCCGCCTCCGGGAAAGCTTTGTCTCTGCTGCGTTGACTCTGCTGAAGCTTTACCTCCCTTGGAAACACTGTTTCTCCACGCCTTCTGTGTTTTAACCAGGGCTTGGTCCCTGTGTGTCTGTTGAATGGGTGTGTAGCTTATTATAATTTTGCATTATAATTTGTTTGTTTCTTTTTTAGTTACTAGAGACTGGTGGTGGCGGTGCTGATGGCCGGGTGGTGGTATCCCCCCTTTTTGTCTGCTGTGTCTTGGGAAGCGGGTTCCTCACTTTGAGTGTGTGGGTCACGTATGTTGGGTGGTTTAGTTTGTTTTTCTTAATTTGGTGGGTTCCCCCCTTGCACCTAGCTTTGTCCATCCATTCAGCTCCAGCTCCCTTAATTGATTTTCCTTATTTAATTTTCTTTTGGGATGAATGAAATTTTAAATCATTTTTAAAACTATTTAAAATAAAATTTTATTTTTTTCTAAGTTTTGGTGAACTGCGTCTCTTGCCTCAAAAAGAGTATACTTACCTGTGTGCCTGGTGCTCTACTAAATTATTTCCTGAGGTGAAATTCCCCAGGTGGCGTTGTCTGTCTTTTTCTTAATTTTTGGTGTTAGTTAAATTATTTTTTAAATTAATTTCCATTCGTACGCCTCGTGTCGCCACACAAGGACCTGATTTTAAACTGAGGGACAGTGGAGAGCGTGAACCACTTCAAGTACCTCATATCATGAAGACCTGACATGGTTTGTCCACATTAACATCCTGATCAAAAAGGCAATGCCAAAAAGCAGCACCCGTTTCACCTCTGATGGCTGTGGAAATTCAGGATGTCCCTACAGACGCTTAAAACACTCTACACCTGCACCGCAGAGAGTTTATTGTCAGGGAACATCACTACCTGGTATGGCAGCAGAGTGGTACATTCGGCCAAATGTACCACGGAAAGACATTTACACCAGGCAGTGCAGGACCAAAGCCGGTCGAATCATAAAGGATCTGAGCCATCCGAACAATGGCCTGTTTGAATTGACGCAGTCAGGGAAGTGCTTCCGCATCGAATTATGTGCACCATATATATATATATATATATATATATATATATATATATATATATATATATATATATAGCATTTTTAATATTTTGTTAATTATGTCAAGCTCAGTACCAGAAGGGGCAACAAAGCATTCAATTGCATAATATAGAGATACAGTATGTTGAGTATTTGACAGAAAAAAAATAACCTTGAAACTACAATTTAAAGGAAATAAATGGGGATGCATACCACCAGCAATTACAGGTAAACCAGAAACACAATTTTAAGGATCTGGATGTACTCTACAACAGATATGGTGATTTCAAAGCAGCCTTAAAAGAGGGACCTTAACCCTTTGGGAAGTAAGCTAATTGGCTTTCTTTCCTCAAGTGAAATGAGAGGATGGATATCTCATGCCTGAGCTAAAGTCAGGATGTGGTTATCAGGGGTAAGCAACTAGCCTGGCTCTATCAAAAATACATCTACCAACATCTCTAAAGCCTGTTTGTTTTTGTGTTTTAATTTAACCTGTTCAGGAAAATAATATTAAGACAACAAGTTGTGATTTTAGGTAGAGTTAACATGTTGCACCCAGTCAGGGCACCTGCAGTCTGAAGCTAATATCTAAGCTTATGTTCTGTATATTATTCAGCATGGTATCCAACTTCTCATTGCACTCTTAGATGGAATGTGAATGAACATATTTCCCAAAATGTCTAACTATTGTTTTAAGGAGCTATAAATGACAAGCTAGAGGAAGCGTCACTGAATTTAGGGTAGCGATTTTGGGGTGAGGGGTGAGTGATTACAGCCAACAACACTAGCTGTGCAAATTTATGCCTGTAGAAGTGACATTATAGGTAACACTTTACAAACCCCCTAATTCAGTGTGTATAAGCAGTATATAAAGACTTTATCAATGGTTTGTAACAGAGTGCAGTATAATGCAGTTGTAAGCATATATAAAGATGTCAGTATTCATCAATATGTTCAGTGACAGACGATTACTGACCAATGTTAATAATAATACTTTTCTGTACAGTTTTAGCAATATAGATTTCTGATCCTTCATTCCAATAAAGCTAATTTAAATTTGATTTAAAAACCCACAGAGCACAGATGTATGTGTAGCTGGAAATGCACAAATATACAGAAGATATGCATATGTGATTCATGTACTCATTTAATTTTAGAAACAGGAACAGCAGATATGTGCGATGTCTCTTCTCTTGATTGCTGAAGATTATACAGCATATTGCCTGCTTGTTGCTTCTGTGTTCCCAAAATGGTGGTCTCTTGACTGAAATGTCATCTGTTTCTGCATCTCTTTTTTTTTCTTTTTTTTCACTTTAATTTTAGTAAGTTAAGTATGTTTTGTATCCCTTCGTTTCACCTGTGAGTTATAATGTAGTCTTCCTGTTCTGAGAGATTGAGACACCTGAGCCATTCTTTTTGGACATAAAAAAGAAGGCATAGCCATCCTCCCCTACACAGCTTTACATGCAGAAACTGTACCAGCTCATGTCCAGTGATGTCTCCAGATATAAATGTATGTAAGTTGTGTGTAGAGCACCATGGGGCCTTTGTAACACAAAGTATTGTGAAGTCAAAAAAAGGATTATTTCAGCACTCTGTGGTGCCCCACGGAGAGATGAGCCGCAGGTTAAAGGTGGGTGCTCAAGCTGTGCGCAGCATTGTCTAAGACTTTTTTTCCAGAAGGGCCTCCAGGGTTTTCAGACGCACACTTAAGAGACATTCTCTCTCTAAGAAGCCTGCCTGGATCACCTGCGTAGGTGCACACATCAGCCACAATGGTCCATCAAAGAACTGTTACACACAGAGGCTGACTTTATCAACTTATCAAACAGACCAGTTCTGTCATTGTCAAAAGCATCCATAGACGTGCTGTGTGGTTTGCTGGAACTTCAGAGGTCTAAGGTTCTGGGTAGATTTCAAAAGCTTTACTTTGTCAGAGGTCAGTGTTACTCTATGTACTCAGGACACTCATGCATCACCTCTTGGTGAAGAAAAACTTCAAAAGAATAGGTCTTACAAAGTATAATCCAACCCAATAGACGGTAAACGTATTTGAACCTCTTTCAAAAGGCTACATTGGAAGGGCGGGTGGAAGGCCTGCCACCGTAAAGACCATGATAACAGTGTGTTCTTTTAGAGAGACTCTGCTTGAGGCATTCATAGTGTTGTTCTTGGTTGTACATATAAATGAATGAATTTACTGTTTATAGTCCAGCTCACAACAAATATTCTATTGTGTAACCCAGTGTCTTCATAAACATAAATTAACTTCAAAAATAAGCTTGTTTGTTTCTTGTTTGTTGTTTTTCCTACTGACTTACAACCAACACGTAGTTTGGCAAAACACTGGCACTTCTGACTGTCGCAGTCTTTATGAATCAGTCCTTTAACATAAACCAGTCCTGAACTAAAGTGATTTGGGTGGACTACCAGTCACCAACATAGCTGCAGTGGATAAAGGCTATGTGCTAACTACTGAACATACTTTCCGTATCGGTCTGGTGGTTTTACAACTCTGCCGCTCCTCATGCATGTTGGAGTCTGTGTCTTAGTAACTTGAGATGTAACAGGAAGTGTGTCTGCATCAGAACCAGGTGAGCTCAACTCTCCATCACTCACTGTACATTTGTCCCCTCCCTCCTGGAAAGTCTCTGGAGGGCTGCAGAGAGGTCTCAGATGGCGATGGTTCCTGCGCAGAACTCTTTTATCCGTCTGGACCAAGTATGACCTTGGTGTGTCACCTTGCTTGAGGACTGAAGCAGACTTTGTGCAGCCTCATTTGTCATCCAGCTTCACAGCAACGCTGGTTCCAGGCTGAAGGTCTGGCAGTGGTCTGACATTATTCCTGTTGTTGTAGGTCTGCCAGTAGCTCTCTTTCATCCTCTCATCACTCTGTCTCAAGTGGTGGAGGTCTGGCCATCCAGGTTGCAGATTAGCCTCCAGTGTAGGAACTGTAGTACGGATTTGCCTGCCAAGCATGAGCTGAGCTGGGCTTACGCCTGTGGCTTGTAGTAGGGTAGCTCTGTAGACCATGAGGGCTAAGAAAGGGTCAGTTTATTTCAGGACCGTTTGGCTGACTGCAATTTCTGCCTCACAATTTGCTTGAGGGTAGTGAGGCCTGGATGTGATATGTCTGAAATCATACTCCTTAGAGAACTGCATGAAAGCTCTGCCTGAAAATCGGGGGCCATTGTCCGTAACTAGTTAATTTAGGCATCCACGTCTAGCAAAGATGTTCTTCAGCTCAGCTCTCGTAGTATCACCTGACATCCTTGAGGTAGGCTATTTCTGTATATCGTGAAAAATAGTCTACAACTACCAAGAAGTTCTGTTTGTTCAGCTCACATATGTTGGCTGCAACTCTCTCCCATAGGCGAATGGGTAGCGGGTTAGTGATCAGGGGTTCTCTTTTTTGTGTCGGCTTGGACTCTTGACAGTCCTTAAATGTTCTGATAGCTTCCTCGATGTGCTTACTCCAGGACACCACACACTACACCTAGCCTGCTCCCTGCACTTCACTATGCCTTGATGCCCATCATGTATGCGCTGTAATTTCTCAGACCTCATCACCCTCTGCACTGCTATTCTATCATTATACAGCACCAGTCCGTCTGAAACTGTGAAGTGAAGTGTAGTAATCTTTTACCTTGTCAGGCACTTTGACAGCGTATTTGGGCCATCCCGTCATCACATAGTATTAAACCATCTTCAGTTTTGCATCCTGTAGAGGCTGCTGTTTGACCATGTTGAGCTTGGTGGGTGAAATAGGCCATGACTCATAGACTGCTTCCTCATAGGCCACTATTTTACTAGTCAGCTCAGCAATTTCCTGTGTGACAGTAAAGTGGGGATGTCTAGAAAGTTTATCTGCTATGATAAGTTGTTTCCCTGGCATATACACAGCTATAGGGTTGTAACGCATCATACGTAGTAAAAGTCTTTGACACCTCATAGGCACTGAGTCATGGTCTTTATAGTTTATCAAGGGGAATAAGCGGCTTGTAATCACTCTCTAGAGTAAAGGAGTCTAGTCCATAGAAGTACCTGGAAAACTTCTCACAGGGCCACACTGCAGCTCACACACTCCTCAATTCAAGTCAATTTTATTTGTATAGTCAAGTCAAGTCAACTTAATTTTATTTGTATAGCGCCAAATCATAACAAAAGTTATCTCAAGACTCAGTCTTTTATGTCCTTAATACATGCCTGAAGCTTGGCTAACTTACCGGTTTCATCTGGCTTTATTGATAAGTATAGTTAAGTATCATCTGCATAGCAGTGAAAGTTTATGGAGTGTTTCCTAATAATGTTGCCTAAAGGAAGCATATACAAGGTAAATAAAAGTGGTCCAAGCACCGAACCTTGTAGAACTCCGTGACTAACTTCCGTGTGCACGGAGGATTCATCATTTACATGGACAAACTGAAATCTATCTGATAAATACGACTGAAACCAGCTTAGTCCTTTGACACCAATCAAATGCTCCAGTCTCTGTAATAGGATACAATGGTCAATGGTATCGATAGCGGTACTAAGATCTAACAGAACAAGTACAGAGACAAATCCTTTATCTGACGCAATCAAAAGGTCATTTGTCACTTTCACCAGTGCTGTTTCTGTGCTATGATGCTCCCTAAATCCTGACTGAAAATCCTCAAATAAACTATTGCTGTTTAGAAAGTCACATAACTGATTATCGACCACAAGGATTTTGGAGAGAAAGGGAAGGTTAGATATAAGTCTATAATTGGCTAAAACCCCTGGATCAAGCGTAGGCTTTTAAAGAAGAGGTTTGAAGGACTGTGAAGGACTGTGATACATACCCTGTTAATAAAGACAGATTTATCATGTCTAGTAAAGAAGTGCTAACTAAGGGTAAAACTTCTTTAAGCAGCCTAGTTGGGATGGGGTCTAAGAGGCAGATTGTTGGTTTAGACGAAAAAATCATTGAAGTTAGTTGGTAAAGGTCAATTGAAGAAAAACAGTCTAAATATAAATCTGGTTCTACAGCAGCTTCTGAGGTTCCTGAGGTTTCTGTACTCGAAGATATATCTGAACTGGCTGCGAGCACAAGATGATGAATTTTTTCTCTTATAGTCAGAATTTTATCATCAAAGAAGCTCATGAAGTTATTACTACTGAGCACTCTGTGAATACATGGCTCAACAGAGCTCTGACTATGTGTCAGCCTGGCTACAGTGCTGAAAAGAAACATAGGGTTGTTCTTATGTTCCTCTATTAGTGAGGAGTAATAGGCTCCTCTGGCATTCTGAGGGCCTTCCTATATATTCTAAAACTATCTTGCCAAACTAAATGAGATTCCTCCAGTTTGGAGGAATGCAATTGCCTTTCTAATTTTTGCGATGTTTTTTTTTAATTTGTGTGTTAAGTTCTACCATGGAGCTAACCTCTTTTGTTTTATTATCTTCTTTTTGATAGGGGCAATAGAATCAAGAGTCGTTCGCAGCGAGCCTGCAACACTATCAACCAGATGATCAATTTGGGAGGAACTAAAGTTAGCATAGGAGTCCTCCGTTATATTGAGACATGGCATTGAATTAAATGTCGATGGAATCACTTTTTTAAATTTAGCTAAAGCACTATCAGACAGGCATCTACTGAAGGAATGTTTGCCTAATGACCTGTAGTCCAATAATATAAATTCAAAAGTTATTAAATAATGGTCTGATAAGACAGTGTGTTGTGGGAAGACTATTAAATCTTCAATTTTGATTCCATATGATAGAACAAGATCGAGGGTGTGGTTAAAACAATGAGTGGGTTTGTTTACACTCTGACAGAAACCAATCGAATCTAATAGTGAGATAAACGCAGAACTAAGGCTATCATTATCTATGTCCACGTGAATATTAAAATCACCTATCACCAGCGCCAAATCATAACAAAAGTTATCTCAAAACGCTTTTCACAAAGAGTAGGTCTAAACCGTACTCTTTAAAATATTGTTTACAGAGACCCAACAGTTCCTACCATGAGCAGCACTTGGCGACAGTGGTGAAGAAAAACTCCCTTTTAAAAGGTAGAAACCTTGAGCAGAACCAGGCTCTGGGTGTCTCTGTTCGCCTGACGGCTTGTCAGGCACACAGAGTGTTGGCTCTGGTGTCTGGTAGACCAAGGTCAGCTAGATATCTTATATATTCTGGTTTAGACACAACAGACTGGCGCCTGGTTGTTGACGCTGGATAAAAGATACTGTAGAGAGGCTATGCTGTTGCTAGGACAGGCGTCTTTCCTTGTTTGGATCTGATATCCAGTAGAGTCCTCACACATGCCAAGCTGAGTTAGGAATAACCCTATTTGGATATAGTGGAACTTATCAGTTCTGGGGAGGGTTAAATACTGAGCTTTAGGATACCATCTTCAGATTTGGGTAGCAGTATGCTGTGATTCACACGTGGTGTTTCCCTTTTCTCCTCGATCGAGCTTCAGTAAATATTCCTGTGTAAGACATCCAGGTCTCCTGAAACTTCTTGTTAGAGTGAACCAGCTCTAAGATTTCCATCACAATTGGCATCACGAAGAGGATTCCAATACAACAAAGACTGGTAAGTGCATTTCTTCATTTTGCCTTACCATGTCTGTGTTTGACAGAGTCATAAAGAATCTATGTGTATTTTCTGCATTTTTAATATGTAATGCCTGCCTAAAAAGAGAGTTCAGGGTCTGAGGACAAATAGTCCCCCCTTTCTCCATGGGGGCTCATGTAGTAGTTGGAGGTGGATTTTAGAGAGAAAAGACTGTGGTGAGGAATTTACTCCACAACACCACAAATTGGTGGTTTTCTTCCAGGGCAACTGATGGTTGTGCCCGGCACAGATAAGACGACCAGTGAGGTTAAGCCCGTGGGAAGACGTTCCGTGGTAAGCACAAAGAGGTTTATTTCGGTTAATCAAGACCGGTGGTGAGTCTGTGTCTGAATAAAGAGAGGCTCTGTTCCTATCCCACTAATACAGGTTACCAACTCCATTTCTTCCTGGTAGTTTTTGTGCTTTCTGTGCTTTTTCTCCTTCTCACTTTCTGCAGGTATTTCCGCCTCTGGAGCTGTAGATTCTGGATCTCTGATTGCCGGCCGTCTACTGCCCCCATGTTCCTGCTCCACACTTACTGCTGCAGTTGTATTATTATTAGTCTGATTTGTTGTCTCTCCTCCTGTTCTGTCTCCCCTCTCCTCCTTTCAACCCAACTCGGTCGATGCAGATGGCCGCCCACCCAGAGCCTGGTTCTGCTCGAGGTTTCTACCTGTTAAAAGGGAGTTTTTCCTCGCCACTGTCGCCAAGTGCTTGCTCATGGTGGGAACTGTTGGGTCTCTGTAAATAATGTTTTAAAGAGTATGGTCTAGACCTACTCTATGTGAAAGCGTCTTGAGATAACTTTTGTTATGATTTGGCGCTATACAAATAAAATTGACTTGACTTGACTCTGATCTGACCCTACAGAGCTTACGCACAGACAAAATTTGAAAATGTAGGAACTCATAGTTGTCCAGAAGTGCCAAAAGTAACTTTTTCTTCTTCCATCTATGAAAAGTGTTCACACGATACACTGTAGCTGATTAAATCCAGGCCGATACAAGGCGTAGCAGAATTGCGTGAAGTACATGTACTTGATCATTTCATCCTTATGTTAGTAACAAGTGTAATTATACTGCTAATAATTTGTACCTGTATGTCTGCCATAGTGAAAGCAGTGCTGAAAAAATCTGTTAACGTTATGGTTAAAAACAATGTGAAGTCTGAAAGAGTTGAGATTCCTCTAAACTACATTTCATCCTTTCCTCGTATAACATCCTGTTACTCAGATGATTCTGATTCTGACAGTGAAAACCAGAGGGCTGTTGTGATAACACAACCAGGATGCAGGTAAAGGGTAAAGAGTAAATAAAAAGAAAAAACATCTATCATTCTAATAAGTAATCTCAACTGTAATGTTTTATGTATTGTATTTCCACGTATCATTGATTGTTATAATTTAAATAATTTCTGTTTAGTATTTTCCTCTGGGTGTGAAGGTTAAAAGCGCCAGACCTCAACGGAAGGTCTGCACAAAGGAGTGAAAGGTTGTACATTGTTTCGACTAAAGAGCGTTTGCCATACATTACATTTGTTTATTCTATACATTTTATTGTTTTGGGTTTGAGGTATCCATAATCTTTAATGAGTGAAGTCACCAGAGATTGATTTTCTTAAATCATAGATAGTGACCTGCATGGTAAGAAGAATGTATACCAATAAATTAAACCAGCTCACAGTTTTAAAATGTAAACTGGAAAAGTAAGGACTCTACAGTAATATCTTGTATTTCTTTAAAGTGTTCTGAGTCACTGTCAATCAAGTTAAGAGGATTCACCATTTAAATTGATTTGAAACTCTATTTTGTCAACACATTAAAATGGGATTTTGGCCTATTGTTGGTATGTGCATGACACCTGTGACCTCTGTCAGAGATCTTAAAGCACTTCACAGTGTTTCAGAGATCTTTAACCACTTGAGAGTGTTCTTCAGAGAGGCCTCTGTTGGGCTGTATAGAGTGGAGCTCATAGCTCCTATGAAGAGAAATGTTTTGGGGTAGTGTTGATCTCATAATACGTACAAGTAATTACAGCGTGTTTCTATTCGACTTAATAATATTTACTATGGAGTTACAAATGCAAAATATGCATTGCGTTTGCCTTTTACTGTACTAAAGATTAGAAAAAAATCTGTGGCTTGTTGAAAGTGATCCAAGTTTCTAGTTTTACCTTAAGGTTATATTAAGGTTTTGAAGTAGGTTTGATTTACATTCATAATGTTCTGTGACTTTCTAAACAGCAATAGTTTATTTGAGGATTTTCAGTCAGGATTTAGGGAATTTCACAGCACAGAGACAGCACTGGTGAGAGTGACAAACGACCTTTTGATTGCGTCAGATAAAGGATTTGTCTCTGTACTTGTTCTGTTAGATCTCAGTGCCGCTTTCGATACCATTGACCATTGTATCCTATTACAGAGACTGGAGCATTTGATTGGCGTCAAAGGACCCGCACTAAGCTGGTTTCAGTCGTATTTATCGGATAGATTTCAGTTTGTCCACGTAAATGATGAATCCTCCGTGCACATGGAAGTTAGTCATGGAGTTCCACAAGGTTCAGTGCTCGGACCACTTTTATTTACCTTGTATATGCTTCCTTTAGGCAATATTATCAGGAAACACTCCATAAACTTTCACTGCTATGCAGATGATACTCAGTTATACTTATCGATAAAGCCAGATGAAACCGGTAAGTTAGCCAAGCTTCAGGCATGTATTAAGGACATAAAAGACTGGATGACCTGCAATTTCTTGCTGTTAAACTCAGACAAAACTGAAGTTATTGTTCTGGGTCCTAAACACCTGCGAGACGCACTATGTATAGATATAGTTACTCTAGATGGCATTGCCCTGGCCTCTAGCACCGCTGTAAGGAGTCTAGGAGTAATCTTTGATCAGGACATGTCCTTTAATACCCATATAAAACAGACTTCAAGGACTGCCTTCTTCCACTTACGTAACATTATAAAAATCAGGCATATCCTGTCTCAAAAAGATGCAGAAAAACTAGTTCATGCATTTGTTACTTCTAGGTTAGATTACTGTAATTCCTTATTATCGGGTTGCCCCGATAAGTCTCTAAAGACTCTTCAGCTGATCCAGAATGCGGCTGCACGTGTACTGACAGGAACTAGCAAAAGAGAACATATTTCTCCGATATTAGCTTCTCTGCACTGGCTCCCTGTGAAATCTAGAATAGAATTTAAGGTCGTCCTCCTCACTTACAAAGCTCTTATTGGTCAGGAAACATCATATCTTAAAGAGCTGATAGTACCGTATTACCCCACTAGAGCACTACGCTCACAGAATGCAGGGTTACTTGTGGTACGTAAAGTCTCTAAAAGTAGAATGGGAGCCAGAGCCTTTAGTTATCAAGCTCCTCTTCTGTGGAATCAGCTCCCAATTTGGGTTCGGGAGGCAGACACCCTCTCTTCGTTTAAGAGTATGCTAAAAACGTTCCTTTTTGATAAAGCCTATAGTTAGGGCTGGCTCAGGTGAGTCCTGAACCATCCCTTAGTTATGCTGTTATCGGCTTAAGACTGCTGGGGGACTTCCTAGGACGCACTGAGCTTCTCTCTCCTCCTCTCCCTCTCTATCTGTACGCATTCCTATCCCACTAATACAGGCTACCAACTCCATTTCTTCCTGGTAGTCCTTGTGCTTTCTGTGTTTTTTCGCCTTCTCACTTTCTGCAGGTATTTCCTCCTCTGGAGCTGTAGAGTCTGGATCTGCGATTGCCGGCCGTCTACTGCCCCCATGTTCCTGCTCCACACTCACTGCTGCAGTTGTTATTATTGTTAGTCTGATTTGTTGTCTCTCCTCCTGTTCTGTCTCCCCTCTCCCCCTCTCTCCTCCCCTTTCAACCCAACTCGGTCGATGCAGATGGCCGCCCACCCAGAGCCTGGTTCTGCTCGAGGTTTCTACCTGTTAAAAGGGAGTTTTTCCTCGCCACTGTCGCCAAGTGCTTGCTCATGGTGGGAACTGTTGGGTCTCTGTAAATAATATTTTAAAGAGTATGGTCTAGACCTACTCTATGTGAAAGCATCTTGAGATAACTTTTGTTATGATTTGGCGCTATACAAATAAAATTGACTTGACTTGACTTGACTAGACATATGAGAGTTAATGATCATGTATGGGGAAAGTAGAGGATGACAAATGTTTCACTCTGTAACATGTGTAATGTGTAAGTCACTGAAAATCAGTAAGGATAATCCTTGTTTGAATGTTTTGGATACAATAAGAATTAGTTTATACAGTATTTGCATACACAGTAAGAATTAGTAAACTTTAATCTGATTGGTTTCTTTATATGACATTCTTGAAGAAACAAGATTGTTATTGGTTGATGGTCCATGTATGATTTGTATTCACATGTTTACTTGTTTTTATTGAATGTTCAATATTGTTAGCGAGTGCGATTCAACTCTGAAGGGGTTTCTGATTTGTTCTTAAAGTAATAGTAAGAACAATGGTAGGTAGTGTTGATCTTACGATCTCAAAGGGGGGAACTGTGAAGGAATTTTCCTTCTTGTATGTTAAACTTCCCTCTTGTAGGTTAAAGGTAACTTAAGACAGTGCTTCACAGGTCAGGTCAACTGTCTGTCTCTGTTCGCCTGTCTCACTCTGTGTGCCAGACAAGGTCGAGTTGGCTCTGGCCTCTGGTAGACCAAGGTCTGCTAGATATCTTCTGTTTTCAGGTTTAGACACAACAAGCTGGAGCCTGGTTGTTGACGCTGGACAAGAGATACTGTAGAGAGGCTATGCTGTTGCTAGGACAGCAATGGTTGACGTCTTTCCTTGTTTGGATCTGATATCCAATAGAGTCATCACACATGGCAGGCTGAGTTAAGAATAACCCTATTTGGATATAGCAGGACACCATCTTCAGATTTGGGTAGCAGTACGCTGTGATTCACACGTGGTGTTTCCCTTTTCTCCTCGATCAAGCTTCAATAAATATTCCTGTGTAAGACATCCAGGTCTCCTGAAACTTCTTGTTAGAGTGAACCAGCTCTAAGATTTCCATCACACAGGTTACTCTGTGATGAGTTGTTTTACCTTCATAAAGGCCTCCTCCTGCACTGCACTCTATGCCCATGTCACATAATTTTTGAGCAGGTCGTTGAGGGGTTTGGTGACCTCAGACAGGTTTGGCAGGTACCTGCCTAGGTAGTGTATCATACCCAGGATCCTTCTGAGATCAGTAACATTGTTTGGTGGCTCAAGCTGTGTGACAGCCTTCACCCTGGCCTCATCTGGCCGAATGCCATGCTCATCGATGCTATCAAAGGTAGTTGAGTCATCGCTGACGCAGGAGACATTTCTCGTGGTTCAGCTTTAAACCAGCTTTAGTGTTCTTTTGGAGCCTCACCTCATGGACCTCTTCAGAGTCTGAATAGATAAGGATGACGTCCATGTAAATTGCCAGGCCTTCGTGATCTTTCAAGAGCTTATTCATTTCACGTTGAAAAATGTGTGATTCCAAATGGCAGTGAAAGGGAGTTATGAAAGTAGTAAGTTTGGCACTCTCTCTGTTTAGTGGTATCTGCCAGAAACCACTTGCTGCGTCCACAAAGGAAAACACTTTTGCACTGACCAGTTTAGGTAGGATGTCATCCATGGTGGGCAGAATAAACTTCTCTCTCTTCACTGCCTTATTCGGGCTTTTTAGATCAATGCATATCCTTGGCTGGTCTTTGTTCTTCTTGGGAACGGTAACCATCGTAGTGCAACACTCTGTGAGCTCTTTGATTGGCTCTATCACACCACTGGCTACTATGTGGTCGATTTCCTTAACTTTTGGGAGCATAGACACTGACACACGCCTTGCAGTGATCACACTGCAGGGTGCAGCGTCCTCCTTCCGTCTGATTTTGATTGGCTTTATCTTCAGCCTGCCTATATCTGCTGGGCTGGCATCACTCAACTGTTTTGTGCTTTTGAGCTCTTTTATCTGCTTGACTAAGCCCATAGCGATAGCTACATTACGGCTCAGCAGGTTGCTGCCATGTGGCCCTTTTATCACATTTACTTTAAACCTGAACTTTGCTTTCTCCCCACAGTGGTAGCTGTGAAGTAACCCCTTACAGCTCACCCTACCACCTGGGCTGCTTCATTTGGTCATGGCTTATTTCTCAGCAGGTTAAAAGTCTTTTCTGAAATGACACTTGTATCTGCCCCTGTGACAATTTTAAAGTCTATTTCAACATCCTGCAAAGGCAGTTTTACCGTCCATGCCTTGTTTGAGTCGTCCATGTCTGTAATATCTCCCAGGAAATGAACGTGCCTCCCAAATTCTCCCTCATAGGGTGCAGTGGCCTTGTTGACCAGGCAGGAACAGCAAACTGCTGCAAAATGTCCCAGCTTTTTACACTTATGGCATTCAGCGTCGCATGCAACTCCTTAGCATGCACTCTGCCACATCTGGAACATTTGTGTCTGTTATGTAAACACCTTGCCCTTGTTTTGCCCTGCCCCCTTTTTTCTGCCTGCATCTGTGTCTCTGTTTTCGCTGTCCCTTTACCCCTCTCTCCTCCCCTTTCAACCCAACTGGGTCGATGCAGATGGCCGCCCACCCAGAGCCTGGTTCTGCTCGAGGTTTCTACCTGTTAAAAGGGAGTTTTTCCTCGCCACTGTCACCAAGTGCTGCTCATGATGGGAACTGTTGGGTCTCTGTAAATAATATTTTAAAGAGTATGGTCTAGACCTACTCTATGTGAAAAGATAGGTAGTGATATGTGGAAAGTATAAAAGACAGTTGTATCTTTTGCTAACTTTATTAGCTAAACATTAGCATAACACTGAATACTGAGACTGACTGGACTTCTACGCCATGTGCGAACTGCGGACTATATACGGCCGATGGCTGACATCACACAGTTAATTACTCTGCTCTGCACTTCAATAAAACAGTACCATTACATTACAGGTATCAAATATCAATACTTTTAATTTCAGTACTGACTGAATATGTTCTCAACATTGAATGTGCCAAGCACTGAAAGTTGTCATTAAATTCTTTCAGATCTTGGTTACATGAAAATATGCCAGGTAGAGGAACACTTGACCATGACGTGATTAACACTTCCAGTGTTAATAATGGTTATACAGTATATCTGCACTAAACCACATTCAACACAAAAGCCACTCATTAGTCAAAGCTTTTTGCAGTATTGGCCATAGTTGGGGCTCCATCTTCCTGGTGCTTCTTGCCTGCCACCGGAAACTCTGGATGTTATTTCACATAGTCAACTCCTCTGATATGATATTGCTCCAAGGGAGGGCATTCCTGTATTCTAAGAGTTAACTTAACACTGATTAATTTGATTTCAGACACATCTAATGCCTACATAGATAATTGCACTAAATTAGTAGAGTCTGTAGGCAATTCCAGCATCAGTTAACTCTGTGTTGTTTCCAAACTCCGGGCCACCCTGTGGACCTCTGATCATAAGTCGTACACACCTTTTATAGTGTATGTCATATTTGTTGACCACAATATGTGGGACTGTTACTGTTGCTATGTGCTGTAATTATGTATTACATATGGAGGTAGCTTGTCTGGTGCATCATTTCAGAAAAAAATAAAATAAATAATATATATATATATATATTTCAGTTCCTTTCATTCACAAACTTTTACATCATCATTTCTGTCCACTCTTTTTACCAGTGTTCCTTCAGTGAATCAATCAATCAATCCTGTTATTTTTTTGGGCCTACTATTGTGAAACCCACCCCCTCCCCATCACCACCATAACCTCCTGGATGTTCTGGGAGATTCAGCTGAGGTTTACCATTTTCCCCCTGGTGGCTTTATTCTGCCATCATCACCACCAGTGTCTAGACTCAGGGAGATCCTACCTTGTCTGTACACTTAATGAAGATACGTTACATGGATGTAGTCTAATCGCCAAAGTCTTGTTGCTAATCTGTTCTCATAAAACAACTCTACAACTAAGGACTTCACATTACATTCTGGAGTCAGCCCAGTAGCCTAAGAATTACGTCCTTGTAGGACAATTCCGCACCTCACAATTTACATCCAGTGCCAACATGCACTTTTGACTTTTTTTGCAGTGAGGCTCATTTGCATAGAAAGGGGCACAGTTAGGGTTGTATTTCAGCCTTTGTGGGGTCTTTGAGAATCACACGTCTTATTTTCGCAGGTTTAAGGACCGCAAAAGCCACTAAATCCGTTTGTGAATTCGCCCCTCTATGTATTATTTCAGTTGAAATCCATCCTAAAAATGAGATGCTTGTTAGTCCAGCCCTCAGTACAGCCCCTCTTCCATTTTAGCGGTAATATTTTAATCACTGGTATGATCCCAATGCTGTCAGTGTCTACCTTCACTTGATCTGATGATGTTGTATTAACCATGAAGTCTGAGCAGTGCCAGATGTTGGAAATTAACTGGAGCTAGTTCATCAAATATCCATGTTTTCTGGGAAATAACTTGTTCCACACATTAAGTAATAATTTTATGTTTAAGGGGCTGGCAAGCACAGCTTATTGGTAGAATAAATGCAAATGTTTTATTTGTTAAGGCAGCAGACAACTAGAGAACTAATGACTGAGGGGACTGCTGTGTAGCATCATCCAAGTCAGTGAGCTTAAATGATGGACAAGAAGGTAGAGACAGACTTTAAATTAGAAATAAAGAAATGTGTGCCATGTAGTACAAAGTTCTTGGCCGAACTTCCCCCTTCCATTTTCTGCAGCAGATGGGATCCATTGGTTCCTTCTTGACTGTGATGGATGTATTGCTCGTCTCCGAGTGTGGGCTTTCTTCAAAGCATCTTGCTGCGTGGTACAGACAAACAGAATGGTTAAAAAAAAAAGCTGATGGACTTAATTTATTAAATCTCCCGGTAGAGCTTGTTTGACATTTTTTATATCACACACTGTGGTACATCATAGCCAACAGTAATTAAATTCAAACCAGCTAATTCATCCAAACATATACTATCATGCTGGCATAATTTCCTTTCAATTTGTGCATTTTTGGAGTCCGAGGATGCATTATGAGAATCAGATTCAGTGTGGTAAACAAGCCAGCAGCATCAGTGTGAGTGAGAACAAGTGCTGGGAGGGTAGGGAGACATCTTCCTTCAAAGTAATATGCAAGTTAGCCTTTGTGGATGTGCTGGAGTGACTGGTCTGTGTGCTACACATACTGGGCACTGTCAGAGATGTGACAAGATCCTCACTATCAGCTTCACACTTGTCATGGTTTCTGCAATAAATACATGAGGACCATTATCTCCTGCAGGGCTCTGGCCATCAGGGTTCTACAGTGTGACAGTGGCTGGCTGAGGGTAAAGTAGGGCTGTAAATGTAGCACCTCTGCCATGTAGTGTTGTGCCTCTGGATGAAGACACCCACAAAGGTTAATGTCTGACTTGTTGCTTTAACATAGGGTACAGATGCAGCAGTGCATTTATTTATTTTTAGCACGTAATGCTTACCCTGTTCACCATCTTAGTTTAGCATGTTAGCAAGCTAATATTTACTAATTAGCAGTAAACACAAAGTACAGCTGAGACTGGTGGAAATCTCATGAGAGTTGCAGTTTTTTGGTCATACAGCAAAGCATTGGACACATTATAATTTTGACCTGATAGATAGATAGATAGATAGATAGATAGATAGATAGATAGATGGAAAGTCAGAGGAATTCCTCCCAAGGGGAACAGGAATATGCATGGCAAATTTCATAACAATCCATCAAATGTAATCCGCATGGTGTCACTGGAATAAAAGCAAAAGGATTACTAAAATCTGTAGGGTGGAGGAACATGAAGGTCTTCTTGGCAATCCATCCAATATTTGTACAGATATTTCAGTCTAGACCAAAGTGATAGACTGGCCAATTGATCAACACTGCCATCCCTACATTCATGCTGCTACAAATCTGCCTACCACAACCATTTAAGGTCACATAATGTATCTTGTTTTTTCTTTACCTGTAAGGGTCACCCATACACATATTCAGAAAATATTTCATGTTTACACCATTGGAATGGAAAGAAAATGCAAATACGCTGCTGATTTCAAAACAAAACAAAAGAAATAATGGTCCTGCCCAGTCCTCATTAATTTATTAATTAATTTCATCGTATGCCCACCTAGTCTGTCATTGCCAAACTGTCCCCTCCTAATCCCGCACTTTGACTTCCAAATCCATTTCAAATAAGTGGTGACATTCAAAATTGTTTTACCCAAAAACCTGAGCAGCTGAACTACATCAGGGAATTGTTTTAAATGTCAAAGTGATACATTACCGCTGAGACTTCTACATTGGACCTCTTTCAGCTGTACACTGGAAATTGTAAAAACATGGTTGTAATAAATGTCACAATGCAATTGTCCCATGAGAGCCATGTGGGACTAGACAGACCAGAGATCATATGCATGTCCTCCATGTGGAGGGACTTCTGAATGCAGTGAAATTTGCTGTCAGAACTCAAACGTTTCCTCCATGAAGACATTTCCAAGTGCAGACCTTGAGTTTGCGATGCATACAGTGGCCACTGAAAACATAGCAAAGAAACATAGCTGTAGAGTCTGTACAGGGACACTAAGCTGCACCCTCAGGTCAATACGTGACAATGGCATTGTCTGCAAACAGTGACACTAAAACCATCATTGCCACTCCACAGCTGAGTCTTGGAAGAATGTTTGGTCTGAAAGGGATGCAGACCTTCACACGGAACAGAACAGGATAATAGAGCATCTACGTCTTTATAACAAATTGGAATTCAGTAATGTACTGTTGGACCTCAGCAGTTATTTGTTTTCACATTTTTTCCTTATTCAACAGTTTCAAATTCAACACAGGTGTGAACTGACTGGTGCTGCTGCTGACTGGTCACTGCACGCATCTACAGCTTCTACCTGTGACCCATACACATTTGATTAAAACTGTATCCATTTCTCAAAAGCTCTGATTGCTTATTCATTATTATTATTATATTATTATTTGGAGCATGTCATGATTTTAAAAGATAGCAATAGTGAAGAGATTAAAGGAAATGAGGGAGAGAGAGATATGTCCAGTCAGATTCAAACCTGGGAAGTGGCAGTTCATGGAAAGCATCTTAACCATGGGCATCACTTGGACTGGGCATTCAAGGCTGCAGCCCCGAAGAGTTTTTCTTTAGCCCCGAATATTTCTCCACTTGAGCGTTTTGTCACTAAAGAAGACAACAGTGTCGTAATTTTATATATTCAGTGAACGTAAAACGGAGGCAAGACTCATCAGAGAGGGTTCACAGGAAAATAACTGGAAATACTTGTGTCTTATTGGCTGACAGGTTACTCTGCCAAACGCAAGCTCACAGTTAGTCAGTAAGTGAGTTTTTACCAGTAAAAGGGTTGAAACTGAAGCAGTGGCACAAACATCCTCTCACGTAGAGCCAGTGAATGTCTGTATGAGCTCCTAGTTGCGTGAACGTTATCCCCACCACACACACACACACACACACAGTGTCTGGGCCAATTTGGGGACTTCCTCACTGGACTTGCTGACTTTTCAGATCCTCTTAGCGAGGCTACTAGCAACAATCAATCAACCCATCAAGGGGAAAATGAAAAATATACACAGATCTATGTGTATATCCCCTGCATGCTGCTCAGTGATCTCAGTCGGCAGCAGCGCAGAAAGAGGGTAACTATGGTTACGGGGATGCTCTGCGTCTCTGTCACTCTCAAACTTTTTTCTTCACTGCACTATGCTACTTTACAGTTTATGTCAGGGAGGTAAATCAGAGATGTTGCAATATGCTTCAATAGGCTTTTTTGTGGCACTTTTAATAATTCCAAGTAATTCTAAGAGCACAATAGGAAACTCATATTGACTACTTGTAGGCCTATAGGAGGGCTATAGAAATAAAATAGTGATGAAATCTTGCTGAAACACATGAGCTATCAAAGTCCAGGGGTTTATGAATGAATTAAAATAAATGAATGTATCATTGACGTGAATAGGTTCCACATGCACATTTAAAGAGGTTATTTCCCCAAACAAAAGATGACCGAAGATGACTAAAGAAGACAGAAAATCATACCTACATGTATGCTGACTCAGCAGGCACAGTACAACATTAAATGGAAAGTTGATCTACAGGAGAATGAATATTTGAAAGCAGTACAGACGCCTGAGAGCCAAACTGCATTATTTTCAATTGTCACATGGAGCCTGAATTTTGTCTTTTACAGAAATAAACCATAAATTGACACAGAAAAGGTATAAATTGGTGCATAACAATTCACCAGAATGTTTGACAACAAAATTTGTTTTATGACCAATCAAACTTTTTTACCGATCGTGTCATACACTGACAGCTAAATTACCACAACTTCCATATAAACAAAACTTTGAGCTACAAGCTGAGCTGAGTTTTAAGTTTTAAGCAATATGAAGCCTTCACATGCAAGAAAAAAATGCATGGAAACAGTCTATTTAAAAGTGATCTTAACACCCCTTTGTGACTGTCAAAAACATTTCATTGGTTTTCTTTACCTGCCCAAGTACAGTGTGCTTTTTGTCATCAAAAGGTTCGGTTGTTAACGGACAGTATGTGTATTTGTATGTGACAGTACAGCTCTTGGCTTTGACCCTGTGTCCGGTCCTTTATTAATCTTTATTAACTACATTCAAGTTGTTGTCACCTCTAGTCCACACAGTCCTCCCCTTTACCCAAAAGAGTCTGACAGTTTTCCTCACACATCCATGGAGTAAACACTACAAACGTCTGCATCAGATAGTGTCCAAAAAAGTCTCACTCCCCACCAGAACTTCGCCGCCAATGCAGCCAGCAACACTTAACACCAGCTGCATTAGCGGGAAAAACCACTTCCTCTGCGGTGGCTGCCATGCTCACTCGGCTTCTACACACACTGACGCATTAACACACTCAAACACACACACACACACACACACACACACACTGTCAGCCATGGAAATGGCAAACTTATAAATCCTCTCACAGGGGAAAAGTTGAGACATCAATGCAAAAACACACACAATGAATCAGAAAAGTGACAGTGACGGCAGGGATGTTCACATGTCGCTACATGAACACACGTAGCCACACTTTACACTGGAAGATTCAGAAAAACCTTGTGCAGATGTCATTAAGTGCAGACCTTGTGCATGCAGTCTAATTAGCTGTCTCAGTGTCTGTGTGTGTGTGTGTGTGCATGCATCAGGGAGCAGAAGTCTGTCAGGTTGACTAGAGCGTGTTGTAGTGATTTGTAACTCTTAAGTCACGTCGGCTGCTTCACCACTTTCAATTTACAGCCTCCTCTTAACGAGCTAACCTCGGGTCCCCATGGCCCACCCACACACACTCACACCCCCAGCACCCCCAGCCTTCGCCCCTACTCTTTCTAATCATTACCCCACCATGCCAGCTCCAGCCCTCACCTTCATGCTTTGTTTCTGACAGCCCTTTTTCCCCAGAGCAGCGGGGCGCGGGGGATTGTGAGTGGGATCTGACTCCAATTTTGTCACCGGCAGACATACAAACCTGAGAGGAGACAGGAAAACAGAATGCTCTGCTGCCTCCCTCGCTTTCTCCCCCTCTGTCTACGTATGTCACTCTGCCTGCGGGGAACAGACAAACAGCAAAACATTATTACTGTGATTTCTAACACGTGTTTACTGGAAAGTTTCCTACCAATTAAAGGGAAGGAGGTTCGATGGGAGTGTGTTGTGTCGCCGATGAAATCGAGCAGATAATGAGTGGCACTGTTTCCTCACGGAATGCTTTTGATTCTCTTCCCCCCTGAGTCTATGTTCTTTTCTCTTTTCAACTCCTCAGTGCATGAAGAGACCTTTGTCAGTGGCTGTCAGGCATCAGACGGCCTCAGGGGAAGGGACAAGGGGCACTGAAGGGGAGGAAGGGAGCTCAAAGGTCGGGATAGCCTCAGGACTGTAACCCCCCCTCTCCTAAATCATCTTCTCAGCAATCCACTGCTACAAACACACATTTGTCTCACCGCACTTGTAAACACATTTTATTGTCTGGGTGCTTTGTTAAACACCAGATATCATCCCTCGTCCTTCACTAGCCCTCAACAAGGAGTCCTTATTCTAATACTGAAGAATCATTTTGTGTGTCACCGGCGAAAGCTAGGTTTATCCAAATGGTAAGCAGATTTTTTATAGTTCAGGGTTGGATTTCTCCCATTGATATCTCCACTCCAACACTAGATGGATGTATCACATGTATCAGGCTGCGTCATGATCGACATATATTCCTCACAGTTACATTCTTTCATTTCCTTGGTGACATAGAGCAACAGCAGGCTACTGCTGTTACATCCAGGTTATTTGTATTTCTCCTGCTCTCATTACTGAATGTGAGATTGCTGCCGAGCAAAATGAATACACGGATGATTAAGCCAAAAAAAAAAAGAAAAAGAAAGAATATAATAATAGATGGCAATTTGAACCGGAAGTAGATCCCTAGGTAGTGAGCTAAAACAGTTCATCCAGAGGGCTAATTCACCTTCAGTAGGACTAAGAATAAAATAATATTCTCTAATATTCAAAATATGAATGTAGAATATCAGAGTCAGAATCATCTTTATTGGCCATGAATGTGTACACATACAAGGAATTTGACTCTAGTTTTCCGGTTGCTCTCAACGTACATACATATAAATAGACAAATAAACAGAAAACAAGGACAGCAAAGGTAAGCATAAACATTTGACTGCTATGTACAAATATAAAAATAAATATATATACAAAGTATATATGAGTATAACACAACAATGACAATGAAGTGGAGAAATAGTGCAATGATGTAGAGTGCAAAGATGCCTGGATAAATATGGCGAGATTGTCACAGGATACTTTATATACATGAGGTAGGTGGAATATATATGACTATGTGATTAAGTGTTTATATGATTAAGTGTTCATCAGAGAGACGGCCTGTGGGAAGAAGCTGTTCTGGTGTCTGGTAGTTTTGGCCTTCAGTGCTCTGTAACGCCTACCAGAGGGGAGGAGTTGGAACAGGTTGTGTCCAGGGTGTGATCACTGTGTCCAGTGATGTTTCCTGCCAGTTTCCTGACTCTGGAGTTGTACAGGTCCTGGATGGAGGGCAGGCTGGCACCAATGACTTTTTCTGCAGCCCTGACTGTCCTTTGGAGTCTGCTCCTGTCCTGTTTGGTGGCCAATCCAAACCAGACAGTGATGGAGGTGCAGAGAACAGACTGGATGATAGCAGAGTAGAACTGAATCAGCAGCTCTTGGGGCAGGTTGAACTTCCTGAGCTGGCGCAGGAAGTACATCCTCCGTACATCGTACACCGACCTGTTTGCTCGGATGATGCAGTCAACATGGGACTGCACTACATGCTGCAACACCTCGACTCCCCAGGGACATACGCAGGGACATACTGCAGGGGGTCAAGCATGGGGCCTGTGATGTCCTTCAGGTGGGTTAATACCAGTTTCTGAAAGGATTTCATGACCACAGACGTCAGGGCGACGGGCCTGTAGTCATTTAATCCTGTGATGGAGGATTTCTTGGGGACCGGGATGATGGTGGAGCGTTTGAAGCAGGACAGGACTTCACACAGCTCCAGGGATCGGTTGAAGATCTGCGTGAAGATGGGGGCCAGCTGGTCAGCACAGAATTTCAGGCAGGAAGGGGACACACCGTCTGGGCCAGGTGCCTTCCTGATCTTCTGTCTGTGAAAAAGCAGACTCACATCCTCTTTGCGAATGTAAGTGTACCAGCAGACTTGACTGACTGGAGTAGCTCATAGGCTCATGGATGTCGCACTGCTAGCCCCGGTATACTGTATGTCCATTTGCCATTGTCAGTCTTTTTTTCAGATTTGTAAAACAGAGGTGGTGAGGGCAAAGTTAAATAGTCTGAATGGACACAGATGGGAGAATAGCACCCAAGTTGAAAAATACTGGCATTTCAGATCAATATTGTGAGTGAAAGATAAGATTGTGACATTACTGACACAGATATGGGTTTGAGGAGGGAGATTTTTGAGCAACGTGTTAAACGACACTCTCTTCTGCATCATCAAATCACAGAATGAGGGAACGTCTTGTGCAAGATCAGTGAATAGTGAAATATTGAGACACAATTTTGGTTATTCTTACAGTATGCTGGAGTGCTTTTAAAGACACGTGTTTTGCTGTGTAGCCTTGAGCTGAGGACGGGTGACTGCCCACCCTGTCCATAAAGACAGACAGTTACTTCTGCTTCCTCTCCTAGTTAATGACTGTCATGTTGTCTATGTGAAGGAACAATGTTTCTGTCTCATTACCAGCCATATTAACTTATCTGTCACCTTTCACCCCTGGCCCATGAGAGGAAGTGGAGACAAATTAAAGCACTGTGCTTTCAATCAGCACAGGAAGCCCCTCCCTCTCTAACTCCATAATCAGTTTAATTTAATTTCCTTTAATTAATCTCCCTCTGTAAATCCTCAGAACCAGGTCATATGACAGGCCAGCAGGGAGCGGATTCAATGTCGGTATTCCTACTACTTTCATTTTAATTTCCGACATGTAACATTGTTCTTATTTATTAATAATCAATAAAGCTTTGGCAGTGGTGGAGGTATTTGATGTGAAGCCTTTCTCAGCTGCCACTCTGTCCCTGAACTACACACGCTTTCCTCATTTGAAAATCACTTGACTCCCTCTGTTCAGATGAATGACTCTGGATATATGATTGATTCATAATGGCTCTCTGCTGCCGGACATGGCTTTAAAAGCAGTGAGCACTATTAATATGGTGTTCCTTGAAGAGAGTCTGAGAGGAAGCAGACCTACACAGCTCTCTATTATAAATGATAGAATAACACTCAGTACATTTCTCATAGTCTTCCTCCCAGCTTTCTGCTTCTTTTCAAAGGTCAGTTCGCCCTGGGCCATCGGAAGCACCGGGAGAATTCATGGTGGCCAAACTGGTTTGCTTACCTGCTGTTAACCTGATGGTATGATCTCTGTCCGTCATCACATGTTCAGTCAGTGCACGGAGCGGACTGCCGAGCAGTGTGGAGAAACAATGGACAGGCAGAAGAAAGAGAGAGGAGAGGAAGAGAAAAGGTGGAGGTGAGAGGGAGCGCGTTAAAAGGAGAAAAGCACTGCACCGCAGGAAATGAGGCTGAAATTGAAGACACTGTTGTTTTTATCTATTTTGGATGTTTATGAAGCAGTTTTTGTTTGTAATAATCAAACTAAAAAATATGTTAGTGACATAAGCAGTAAACAAAAAGAATATTTCAACTAAATGGTTACAATATGTTTGGGCTGATGTGAGTGTAATTCACAGCCAGACTGTCTCATATTCTCCCACTCCAGCCCCAGTTTGCCCATTACAAAAACACATGTAAATTTGGCAAAAATTTGATGAATGACAGCTTACTATGTTTATTTTCCTTTTGCCAATCTTAACCAAACAGGCCTAAAGGTGTGTTCAGACAGACAGTGGAACAAACTGCTTTGCAAACTGCAAATTTCACTGCTGGACAGTGTTTCCTGTCCTTGCCTGTCTGAACACTCAGTAAGAGCCTGCAGCCACACTGCAGCTCTGTGGGGCTGTATCAATACTCAGACACAGTGCTCAACTGCATGCTAACATGCTCAACATGACAATGCTTAAATGTTTATGTAGCTGTTATCTTTGGCTGAAGAGAGAACTTAGAGAGAACGCTGTTGCTGCTCTCTGCTGACGTGCTGACGTGCTGCGGTAAGCGTATCGTATCATTTCCGGTTGCCGGTGTCTCTGTACTGTGTGTTTTTGCTGCTCTCACTCAAAAGAGTTAACCTGGTTATATTCTTCACAGCAGCGACTAATTACCCGCTGTTTATTTAAACAATAGTCTTAAAACACACACAGCTTCCTCCCTTTTTTTAGCGACTTTTCGTTAATTTCACAGCTTCTGTTCGCTGCTCAGTTTTGTTAGCTTCTGTAGCCTCTTGTAGCTCCTCTGCTAGCGATGGCTTCTCTCTCTCCCTCTTCCTCTCCTGCTCTGTCCTGCTCGGTGTGTCACATGTTTAGCTACTCCTCTGCCTCCTTTAGCATTAAAGGTTTGTGTATTAAATGTAGTTTATTTGTAGCATTGGAGGAGAGGCTCAGTAAACTGGAAGCCCAGCTCCGCACCATAGATAGTCAGCCTTTAGCTGTAGATAGCCAGCCCCCTGTAGTCGGTGCGGACTGACCCAGTGCAGCTCCTGTTAGCCGGGAAGTCAGGGCGGCTGGGTGACTGTCCGAAGGAGGCATTGTCCCAGGCAGAGACCCACGGTTCACCACCAACCCCTTCACGTTTCAAATAGATTCTCCCCCCTCAGCGACTCACCCGCTGAGAAACACACTCTGGTAATTGGCAGCTCAATCCTCAGAAACGTGAAATTAGCGACACCAGCGGCCATAGTTAGGTGTATCCCCGGGGCAAGAGCGGGCGACGTTGAGTCAAACCTAAAACTGCTGGCAAAAAGTAAACGTAAATACTGTAAGATCGTAAGTCACGTCGGCGGTAATGACTCCCGATTACACCAATCGGAAGTCACCAAAATGAATGTGGAGTCAGTGTGTAACTACGCAAAGACAATGTCGGTAGTAGTTTTGTAGTAGTGTAGTAGTGTAGTTTTCTCTGGACCCCTGCCAAATCTGACCAGTGATGACATGTATAGCCGCATGTCGTCATTCAGCCGCTGGTTGTCAAGGTTGTGTCCCGCAAACGATGTGGGCTTCGTAGATAATTGGACCACATTCTGGGGGAGACCTGGTCTGATGAGGACAGACGGCATTCATCCTACTTTGGATGGTGCAGATCTCATAGCCAGAAATTTGACCAAGTGGACCCACACCATGACAATCCAGAGTTCAGACCAGGAAGCAGAGCTGCAGTCCTACATGCTTCTCTGCACTTCCATTAGAGCGGCTACCCACCCAAAACCCTGCAAAAAATCCCATAGAGACTGTGTCTGTCTCCCGACCACTTAATTTAATTAATTCAAATTCAAACAGAAGAAGAGTTACTTGTAAAAACTTAATAAAAATTAAAACTACCAGTGTAGTGGTACAACCAAATAAGAGAATTAAATGTGGACTCTTAAACATTAGATCTCTGTCGTCTAAAGCTGTGTTAGTCAATGATTTAATATCTAACTATCATATGGATATATTTTGTCTGACTGAAACTTAGCTGTGTCAGGAAGAATATGTTAGCCTGAATGAGTCCACTCTTCCTAGTCATAGTAATACTCACATTCCTCGAGGCACTGGCCGAGGAGGTGGAGTTGCAGCCATCTTCGACTCTAGCTTATTAATCAACCCTAAACCTAAACTTAGTTTTAACTCATTCGAAAGTCTTGTTCTTAGTCTTTCACACCCAATGTGGAAAACTGTACAGTCAATTCTATTTGTCATAGTGTACCGCGCTCCTGGTCTGTATTCTGAATTTTTAGCAGAATTCTCAGAGTTTTTAACAAGTTTAGTCCTCAAAACAGATAGTCATTATTGTAGGTGATTTCAATATTCACGTGGACGTATATAATGATAGCCTTAGTTCTGCGTTTATCTCACTATTAGATTCGATTGGTTTCTGTCAGAGTGTAAACAAACCCACTCATTGTTTTAACCACACCCTCGATCTTGTTCTGTCATATGGAATCGAAATTGAAGATTTAAAAGTCTTCCCACAAAATTCTGTCTTATTAGACCGTTATTTAATAACTTTTGAATTTATATTACTGGACTATTGGCCATTAGGCAAACATTCCTTTAGTAGATGCCTGTCTGATAGTGCTGTAGCTAAATTTAAAGAAGTGATTCCATCGGCATTTAATTCAATGCCATGTCTCAATGTAACGGGGGACTCTTATGCTAACTTTAGTCCCTCCCAAATTGATCATCTGGTTGATAGTGCTGCAGGCTCGCTGCGAACGACTCTTGATTGTATTGCCCTTATCAAAAAGAAAATAAAACAAAAGAGGTTAGCTCCATTGTATAACTCCTTAACCCGCAAATTAAAAGAAACATTGCGAAAATTAGAAAGAAAATGGCGTTCCACTAAACTGGAGGAAACTCATTTAGTTTGGCAAGATAGTCTTAGAACATAGAGGAAGGCCCTCCGTAATGCCAGAGGAGCCTTTTACTCCTCACTAATAGAGGAACATAACAACCGTAGGTTTCTTTTCAGCACTGTAGCCAGGCTGACACAGAGTCAGAGCTCTGTTGAGCCATGTATTCCCAGAGCGCTCAGTAATAAGAGACAGCACTGATGAGAGTGACAAACGACCTTTTGATTGCGTCAGATAAAGGATTTGTCTCTGTACTTGTTCTGTTAGATCTTAGTGCCACTTTCGATACCATTGAATCCTATTACAGAGACTGGAGCATTTGATTGGCGTCAAAGGACCCGCACTAAGCTGTTTTCAGTTGTATTTATCAGATTTCAGTTTGTCCATGTAAATGAATCCTCCGTGCACAGGGAAGTTAGTCATGAAGCTCGGACATTTTTATTTACCTTGTATATGCTTCCTTTAGGCAATATTATCAGGAAACACTCCATAAACTTTCACTGCTATGCAGATGATACTCAGTTATACTTATCGATAAAGCCAGATGAAACCGGTAAGTTAGCCAAGCTTCAGGCATGTATTAAGGACATAAAAGACTGGATGACCTGCAATTTCTTGCTGTTAAACTCAGACAAAACTGAAGTTATTGTTCTGGGTCCTAAAGATCTGCGAGACGCACTATGTATAGATATAGTTACTCTAGATGGCATTGCCCTGGCCTCTAGCACCGCTGTAAGGAGTCTAGGAGTAATCTTTGATCAGGACATGTCCTTTAATACCCATATAAAACAGACTTCAAGGACTGTCTTCTTCCACTTACGTAACATTATAAAAATCAGGCTTATCCTGTCTCAAAAAGATGCAGAAAAAGTAGTACATGTGTGGCGACACGAGGCGTGTGAATGCAAATTAAATAAATAATTTAACTAACACCAAAAATTAAGAAAAAGACCGACAACGCAACCTGGGGAATTTCACCCCAGGAAATAATTTAGTAGAGCACCAGGCACACAGGTAAGTATACTCTTTGAGGCAAGAGACGCAGTTCACCGAAACTTAGAAAAAATACAATTTTATTTTAAATAGCTTTAAAAATGATTTACAATTTCATTCATCCCAAAAGAAAATTAAATAAGGAAAATCAATTAAGGGGTGAATGGATGGACAAGGCTAGGTGCAAGGGGGGGGGGGGAGAAATACCACCACCCGGCCACCAGCACCGCCACCACCAGTCTCCAGTAACTAAAAGAAGAAATAAACAAATTATAATAAGCTAAACACCCATTCAACACACACACACACACACACACACACTCTGGTTAAAACACAGGCAGCGTGGAGAGACAATGTTTCTGAGGGAGGTAAAGCTTCAGCAGAGTCAACGCAGCAGAGACGAAGCTTTCCCGGAGGCAGAGCTTCAGCGGAGACAACACATCGGAGGCGAAGTTTCCCCGGAAACAAAACAGCAGCGACCCCAATCAGCTGATCACAGCAACTCCTCATTGCAGGAAAAAATGCCGTTAACATTACTCTAAAATACTGTGGTTGCTTGTGTATACTAAAAACACACATACCTGTTTCAGGACACACACGCACAGGAGGAGGGAGGAAGAGAGAGGACACCGGCTGTAGCTGGCGTTTACCTGCGACCACACTAGTGTTAGCCATCAGACAGCATCAACAACGCCAAGAAAGAGAGGGACACTTACCAAACAAATACACAGCTGCACATAAGGGAGCATGGAGCAGCACGCATACAGTCACCCTACAACCACACAAAATGCTGTGAGACACAGAAAAACCCAAGCGTCCAAATGTGCTGAAGCAGCGGGAAGCCATACCTGTTGATCCAACCAACCTTGGCCCAAAAATGACACACCAATGACAGAGGCGCAAGAGGAAGAACCAGCAGAGGAGGATGGCCTTTATACTGGCCCACCTAATGACAGCCACCTGGCGCTAATTACGAGCCAGGGCAGTAATTAACATAGATGCCACCTCTATGCTGCTACACATGCATCTCTTACTTCTAGGTTAGATTATTGTAATTCCTTATTATCAGGCTGCCCCGATAAGTCTCTAAAGACTCTCCAGCTGATCCAGAATGCGGCTGCACGTGTACTGACAGGAACTAGCAAAAGGGAATAAGAATTATTAGCTTCTCTGCACTGGCTCCCTGTGAAATCTAGAATAGAATTTAAAATCCTCCCCCTCACTTACAAAGCTCTTATTGGTCAGGCATCATCATATCTTAAAGAGCTGATAGTACCGTATTACCCCACTAGAGCACTGCGCTCACAGAATGCAGGGTTACTTGTGGTACCTAAAGTCTCTAAAAGTAGAATGGGAGCCAGAGCCTTTAGTTATCAAGCTCCTCTTCTGTGGAATCAGCTCCCAATTTGGGTTCGGGAGGCAGACACCCTCTCTTCATTTAAGAGTATGCTAAAAACATTCCTTTTTGATAAAGCTTATAGTTAGGGCTGGCTCAGGTGAGTCCTGAACCATCCCTTAGTTATGCTGTTATAGGCTTAGACTGTCGGGGGACTTCCTATGACGCACTGAGCTTCTCTCTCCTCCTCTCCATCTCTATCTGTATGCATTCCTATCCCACTAATACAGGTTACCAACTCCACTTCTTCCTGGTAGTCCTTGTGCTTTCTGTGCTTTTTCTCCTTCTCACTTTCTGCAGGTATTTCCTCCTCTGGAGCTGTAGATTCTGGATCTGTGATTGCCGGCCGTCTACTGCCCCCATGTTCCTGCTCCACACTCACTGCTGCAGTTGTTATTATTATTAGTCTGATTTGTTGTCTCTCCTCCTGCTCTCTCTCCCCTCTCCCCCTCTCTCCTCCCTTTAGACCCAACTCAGTCGATGCAGATGGCCACCCACCCAGAGCCTGGTTCTGCTCGAGGTTTCTACCTGTTAAAGGGAGTTTTTCCTCGCCACTGTCGCCAAGTGCTGCTCATGGTGGGAACTGTAGGGTCTCTGTAAATAATATTTTAAAGAGTATGATCTAGACCTACTCTATGTGAAAGCGTCTTGAGATAACTTTTGTTATGATTTGGTGCTATACAAATAAAATTGACTTGACTTGACTTGACAATCATACTAAAAATAACTTGAGCCTGTTGAACTTTGTTTTAACGTTATAACATTATTACGGTGGCTGGCATGAGCCACTTGTCATAGTAGCACACTGTAGTACGATAGATCGATATTAAAATATATGTCAATAAATTGGGTCTCTACTGGATTACTGTGTTGTAAAATGATGTAAAAATTATATAAAGATGATGCTGTGTGGTGGAAAAAAAATGCTGTATTACTGTTAATAAGGATAATTCAGCGACACTGTATGATGATGACATTGATGGGCGACCAAACAAAACGCACCGTTACCTTCAATAAAACTACGGATTTCTCTGGGTTTGAACATGAGATAATGGGATAATACAGAATATAACATAGGTCTTATCGTTTTAGACATTTTAATGGAGAGATGCTACATATTATGCCTTTATATGTGTTTGAGGCAAGCATCGCATTTGTAAGGCTTTCCTCCACATCCTATACACACAGTAATGGTGTGGAAACAGTGGACCTAACCTACTTACAGAGAGAAACTACTCCAAAACATCCTTGTTGACATGTTTGAAGCTGCCCTGGGCAACACAAGCTGCCGCTATGTGCATTTCATTACCAAGAGCAAACCCATTTTCAAATCCTGTTAGGACTGTCAGTGGGATGCAGAGGGTTTGTTAACATGAGAGAGTGATTTCACATGAGTTCACGACTGTGTGGAGGATGTGTGTGCCTGTTTGTACGCATGTGTATTCCACTGAGACTTCTACGGGTGAACCACTGAGTTTTTACAAAAAATACATTAATGATATGTGCAACAATGATTCTAAATTATAAAGACGTACTGGGTATATTCACTCACTTCAATACCAAACACAGATATTGATAATGATGCTCTATTGGTCATCAATAGAGGTCAGGGTCAGGTCCCTCCAGAGGTCAGGTCAGATTAGCTGTAGAACAGCAGCAAATATTAGTGATGTTAGTATCCTTAGGATCCATTATTTTAGTTTTTATGTGAAAAAGAAAAAGAAAAAAAACGTGGACGTATTACATTATTAGTTTTGAATACTGACAAGTAAACCCAGTGACGTTCAGATTACTCGTTAGAGGTGAAAACAGTTATACAATGTCCTCTGTGGCTCTGGGGTAAACTCTGATGATGTCATAGTGATGTCATCAGGGTTATCTTGGCTTGGTCCTGTCCAACTTGGCCGGATCTCGGATAATCTGTCTCTTGTCAATCCCCCAAGTATATAAAAGTGCAATTCTTAATTAGTTGACCCATTCTTTCATACATTTTGCCCTAAATTTGTCATTTTTGTTCTTCAGTTAATGTTTGGTCCTTCCTGTTCCCCATAGTTGCCTCCTGCTGTTCTCTGCAGTGCTTTTCACGTAGTGAGCAAGATGCACTATGAAAATCTTGAAAAAGAATCCTGAAGTAAATAGTCAAACAGAAAATGTTTCGTCTCAGTGATAACTGAGGAGAGGATGGAGACCTTCTAATCCAAATAATGCTCCGAACACATGTGAGTGACGAAATTACATTGAAACATAACAAGCAACAAGGATTACAAACTCACACAACTCGGGCTACTTTGCTATCTGGAAAGCCAGCTAAAATGGCTGCGGGCTCAGACTCATCCCCAGGTGAGACAATCCATCCAGCCCTCAAAGATGTAAGCGAGCCCGTCACAATACAACAACTATCCTCCCTGCTGGAAAACCACCGTACCAGTATGAAAGAGGATATGACAACGTTGATACAGGCCTCATCTCAATCATTACAGGCCTCTATGGACGTGCTACGAGGAGATGTGATTCAACAAACGTCTCACTGAAACAGGAACAATAGTGGGAGAAAACTTTAAGCGCTCACTTTCGCTGAAGTGACCATTAAATCCATGCAGTCTTCTGCAAACTTCTCCATGACCATGTGGAGGACCTGGAAAACAGGTCCCTACGATCTAACCACCACATTGTGAACGTACCACAGTGCAGTGAGACTGGCAGGGAACTGAAGCAGTTTATAGTGGACTTACTGATGGAGTCAGTGGGGCCAGAGGTGTTCATTTCACCTCTGCTGATTGACTGCGCACCTTGCACCAGACCGATAACAGAACGAGGATCCATCAAGTCCATGTCTTTTATTGTGTGCTTTCATAACTACTCTGATATGGAAAAAAAATATTAAAATGGGTCATGAAACACAAATTAAAGTACCGCAATGTGACTTTGAGAGTGTACCACCACATGAGTTTGACATTTGCCAGAAAGAGCGTGGCTTTTAATGACATTAAACAGGAGCTGTACAGGAAAGGGGTCCACTTCAGAATGTTACACCCAGCCCGCCTGCGTGTCACCTTATAAGGGAATCCATATACTTCCACTCTCATTTGATGTGTTGGGAGAACCTCCCAGTTAGGAGAAATTAAGTTAGGTCTTGCAGGAAGGACCAGGTTAAGGGAGTCCTGCGGCTAGCCCCTGTTAGGGAGACCAGCATAGGAATGGTGTTTTATGTTCAAGAAGTTATAGTTTCTAGGGTATTATATAGTTCAGAGTTGTACAGGATATACACTGCCTCCATGAATAAAAAAATCCTAAATTTAAGTCCAAAGTAGACCTATGTTAAATGGAATAATGACAGGAAGAGGTACTACCAGATTTGTAAGTTTGAATGTCAAAAGACTAAATGGCCCTATTAAAAGAGCTAGAGTCTTTGCTCACAAGAAAAAACTCAAGGCTGAAATAATTTATATATATAAATAAGAGACATATCTATTCATAGAAACCAACTGAGATTATGAAAACCTTGGGTTGGTCAAATCTTCCACTATTACTTTTAATAGCAAATCAAGGTGGGTGGCCAAAAAGTACAATTTACTGAAGCGGGCATTATCTCCAAATGGCCATTATATTATTACTTCACGTTCACTCTTTTGCACACCAGTGATACTTGTCAATGTTTATGCTCCTAACTGGGATAATGAAGACTTTATAAAGAAAATGATCTCCAATATTCCTGCTCTAAACTCTTATTATTTAATATTTGGAGGAGATCTGAATTGCTTAATCAATGGATAGATCAAACCGTACTTTAAAACCGCTTATCAGTTTATATGGATCAGATTGGAAGTATTGATCCCTGGTGCTTTCAGAACCCTACCGATAAAACTTTTTCTTTCTATTCACATGTCCACCAGTCCTACTCTCGAATAGATTATTTATTTATTAATAAAACTCTTCTTCCACCAGTGGCTAATACAGAATACTCTGCAATAGTAGAATCTGACCATGCTCCAGTAATTCTAGATCCATCATTTAATCTCTTACAGAAACCCTGTCCCCTATGGAGGTTTGATTCCCATCTGCTTGGGGATAAAAGCTTCTGTGATTTGATAAAAAGAGTTCCTCATACATAACCAAAAAGACAATGTCCCCATCTCTTCTTTGGGAAACTCTTAAAGCTGTCATTAGGGGGGAAATTATAGCTTTTTCTTCCTTTCAAAATAAATTATGTAGAGAAAAACAAGATCAACTCATAAAATTAGAGATTAAGATTTATAAAACTCATGACACTATCTCCTGAACTTTCGAAACAAAGATTACTTTTACAAAAGGCTTACTGTCTGCATGGCAAAAAGTATAACACAAAGGAGGTCTTAAAAGTAAAATATCCAAATTAGTCAGGAGCCTTTCCACGAGTGTCTATTTCCTACATCCTCTAACCTAGTCCCCAAACATTTTCACTTTTTAAAGGTCTTTTAAAGCTTACTGTCAACAGGAAAAGTTGAAAAACAATTATTACAGGCTTATGTAATTTCATTATGAATAAGGTGAGAAAGCAAGAAGGATACTAGCTCACCAACTTAAAGTTAAATCTACCTCTAAGCAAATATCACAAATGAAAAACACTCTAATGACATGACAGTAATTCGATCTGAAATTAATGATATCTTCAAAGACTATTCCTCTAACTTATATCAATCAGAAAGTCCACCTGACAACACAGACATGGAAAAGTACCTTGGGATCAGTTAAAGCTATACAAAGCGGCAGAGCACCTGGGCCCGATGGTTTCCCCATCAGTTTTTCAAGACATTTTCAGATAAACTATTAAGAAATCGCCAATCTTTCAGTAATATCTGTCACCTGTTGAATGTTATCTAATCCACTGAGTCTGGAGAGGTCCCAGAGATGGTTATTTCTCCAGATGCAGAAAAAGCATTCGATAGGGTGACATGGCCATATCTATTCAGGATTATGGAAAAGTATGGTTTTGGTCCTTAATTTGTGGCATGGATAAAAATCCTCTACTTCTAACCCAGGGCCTCTGTCGTCACCAATAGATAAAACTCAGAATATTTCAATTTATACAGAGGTACTCGTCAAGGCTGTCCTTTAACTGCCCTTGACGAGTCAAGGCTGCCCTTTAAGTCCCTTATTGTTGCCTAACCGTTCTCCATTGCTCTTAAACCATCCTCTATCATTAAAAGAATTCAGAGATGGGGCACTGAGCATAGAGTTATTTGTTTATATTTCAGATGTTTCAGTGTCTGCCGGTGTTCTTGCCAGTGTTCTCTTTTCTACTACCTAAGAAAAGCATATTACAGGCTTTTTATGGGATAATAAGCAACTAAGGATAAGTAAAGCGATGCTACAAAGACATACATCTCAAGGTGGTCTCTCTCTTCCTAATTTCAGATATAACTACTGGGCAACAAATTTACAGAAAATAATATACTGGATCAAGCTCTCTCAAGTAAGCTGGTGTCTAAATGAAGCTGAATCTTGTCCATCTTCCTCCCTTCTTACACTGGTAACCTCTAAACTACCCTTCTCCTCAAGACAATATTCATTCAACCCTATAGTAATTACAACATTGAAAATGTTGGCTTTTATTTTCTATATTTTGGACTCATTACTTATTTATCTGTTTTTCTTAAATACCCTACAGTAATTTATTTATTTATATTGAGTATACTCCTTGAGTTAAGTAATACTGTAATGTGCTTTCTGAAAATTGAGGCAATGTGATTTGGTCTGTGTTGGGGGAATTTGGAGGTAGGAACTGGATGGCGGAATGATGGAGGGGGAGAAAATAGAAAAACCAAGTGTACAGTGTATGACTGTGTCCTTTGTACTATTGATAATAAACATAAGATACAAAGAAATAAATAAAGTGAAAATGTTCCTGTGAAAATGTTCCTGCATGAATATCACACCATAACTTCTGCAAATATTCCACAATATCCATTGGTTATGAACGTTTTATGTAATGTCATATCATAGCCATATTTGACATTTGTGTGTATGAATGACTAAGTGCCCTCTGGTATATGTAAATGAATGTATATTTAATAGACTTCCCAGATATATGGAGAGAATAATAGACCTCTCTGCTCTCTGCTCCACAATATAAACAATGCCTTTATCCAAGAACACTGCTATCACTAATTTGCTTATTTAAAAACATGTTTGTAATGCTATTCATGCCCTCAAAAATGAAAAGCACTGCAATTTGTTTGAAGGTCTTCTTTGAGATTTCATTAGCATAGATGCATTTTCTTCATTTCCATTAGAAACACGTCTGTCTCTCCCAGGCGTCCAAGTAACCCCCTCCACCACTGAGCCTTCAGCTCGAAGAAAACACTGTGTTTGTTACAAATACCTAATTTGTATCTGTCTGGTTTAGAGATGACAACATCTATACATTCACTCACATGCACTGTGTGAAGACATGACTGTACACTAGCAGTGTTTTCTCCTTATTCCTCCCCTTACTGTTACAAACTCCTGTGTCATATAATACAACACACACACACACACACACACACACACACACACAGATTCAACCAAAGTAGTTAATGTAAGAGATTCTAATAAATCTGGGGCAGATACCAGAGCTCAAATAATTAATTTGTGAGTAATTCATTTGTCTGAGTGCCCATCAGACAGGAAGTGGTGCAGTGAACTATAATTGTTGGTCATTGTAAAACAGATACTGGACGTATTGTGAGATACAACTCATGGAGCTTGTTGGTGAACTATACTGTACTACTGTAGCTGTTGAGATAAAGGATACCAGTACAGGACTGCCAGCCGCAGTAGCTCATCAAACTAGCTGGCTTGCTAACTGCAGTTTAACAAGCAGGGTTGGCTCTTAAGGCAGAGCTAATAGCTTTCTCTTTATGTTTTTACTGTTTGGCTCACCATACCCTCAAAGTTCACCAAGATGAACTTGATGCGAAAGCACTGTTGAACTAATAGTGAGGTTTTCAAACTGTGAGGCCTGGTGAAGAGTTGAAGAGGTGTGTGAAGGGAGAAATGTGAGATGAAGATGCTGCGTGAGGTGAAGGACGGGTGCATGCCAGTCTTTTGAAAACAACAGGAAGTTAGTTATTGTAGTCTGGCTGTTTCTCTACACGGTGTGCACACGGGCACAGTTGTCTCACTTTTGTCTGAGGAGAGTCTTCAGCTACAACGGTAGCATGGTCGCAACTTTTACAGCCCAGTTTCAGAACAAATGATGAAAGTTTGGAATCACTTTCTTTTTTCTATCCATGACTGAATTTCCACAATGGAGTGCAATCACTGTACTGCTACTAGCAGTTGTACATTTCTATACCATCATTAAATTGACAATATGTACCATATTTATCCAAATGATAAATGATGAACCCCCCCCCCCCCCCCCCCCCCACAGTATTTCATTACTGTGGGTGTAGCCTGGATGGTTTTGGAGTGGTACGATTAGTCTGGGCCCCTGTGGCCTAACTGCTGCCCTTCACCTGCACAGAGAAGAATTCTTTCTGGCTCCAGAAGTTGCCCTGTGCTGGATCTCCAGCTAATACTCCAATATGCTCCTCCCTGCCGAGTCCCAAAGGGCCTTCCTCCGTGGGGTGTTGTGGCCCACTGACTTCAGGTTTCCCCAGTCTCAGGGACCCTCATGCAGCCTTTCACCTCCTCCTTATTTTTCATCATCCCGGACATTTTACTTTTGTAATATGTTTTTTGTGTGTTCTTTATTTCTTGTTACACTCGCACAGAGACACAGACACACACACAGAGCTTGTGTATTACCACTTAAAGCGTGAAAGAGCTGCTCAGGTGCAACCAAAGTCTGCAGGAGGAAAATCAATCAGGCTGTATTGACAACTTTAAATTAATATGAAGGCTTGAATTCTTCCCATTCATTGCTTTAACAACTTGTATTGACAGCCCTTTTCTCACATGATGTAATGCAGAAACACTTCAAAGCTGGTCTGATATTCAGATTATCACCTGAGTTTGATAACAGCAGGTGGAGTCAACTCTGACCGTGTTTACTCCTTCACAAAGCTGAAAGAGAGACAAATGATTCCAATATAACAGCTGCTGTTGTGCACATCTCACTAGTCTTCTCAAGATGAATCCTATTAAAATCATGATTTCAGTCACGTTTTCATGATAACCATTTGGCTCTATTTGCATTAGAGAGATCTTTAGCAACAAACCAAACACTTCTAATGCATCAGCAAATAACAAGTTAGTGGTACAAGCACATGACAAGTTTTACACAGTGAAGGGAGATGAAATGGTGAAAAGGAAAGCAAAAAAATCAAGTAAATAGGAAGGGGAAATCAACTCAGACACAAAAACTTTGTGCTGACAAGTGGGCTGGCTGTCTGGGACTTATTGTATTGATTATGACAATCAAACGCCCATATTCTGCAAGCAATGTCTCTGAATTGCATCACAGAGTAACACCATACATTTATAACCCACCTGGAGTTTCACCACAAAAAGCATTATGATAAAGTTATGAAGGCAGAGAAGACCTTACCAGAACATTGTTGTCTGTCTACATAGACATCTGTAAAAGGAACTTTGTACTACAAAGTGCATCATCATACCTGACAAGCTCCCATAGGCCAGCCATGTGTCCTGTATATACTGTTGCTATACTGAATGGTTTGCTAAATACATGTGGAGGAAACATAATTGTGGATTATGAGCAGTGGCCCTTTTCTAGGCCACAGTGTGGTACGTTCTTGTATGGCACAAAAGTTGTAAGGAGATACTGTACAAAGCTGAGGACTTGACACAGGGACTCTGGCTCACATTTTGCACCTCATGAGGGGTCAGGTTTGGTTACTGAGGGTTGTCTCAAACCCCATAATGGGTCCCTGGGTGTGAAGTGTGAGCCCCTATTCAACCCCTGTGTTCCCTAACTAAGTTTTTTTATAATTTGAATAAATGAAAATGTGTGTATGAATATGCACCATAAAAGCATCATATCAGCTGGAATATTAAAGGTATTAAAACTATTCATTATTTTGACACACTGGCCTCAAGAGTAGGTAGAAATTAGGTAGCCTCAAGATTAGGTAGTAATAATGAAATCACTTTAAGGCCTATTTCAGTTTATATTAATCATTAATCAAATCATCACAAACTAACCGCCATGCAATGAACCTGGCTGTAGGACCCCTCCAGCAGTTGACCACTTTGCCCGTTTGGTAATCCATCCTTGATGCTACTAAAACACTTAAAGGACTATACCAGTGGTATAATACTAACAATTTCCCAATTCATGCTAATGGCACTGTAATTCTTTATTTTCCAGTGGCCCACTGATTTCAGTTACTTTTAGAATTATATCAAAATCAAGCAGCAACTTTAAATTTGACCCATACATAATGCATCATAACAAAATACACATCCACACTTTTTTTTTGTACAAGTTACTTAATTTTAGAGTTTTAATTGTGTTTAAATCCCTGAATCATTGCTGGTGGTGCATTTATATCCTGAAGTGAAGGTCTGATGAGCTTCACCATTTAGCTTCCACATAGTATTGCATTCAGAAGTAATTTTTGGAAACTCAGCAGGGAATATAAGAAGAATTATCAGACACGCATGTTATGAATGTGATAAATTTGACAGTATTTTTTATTTTTTATTATTAATTATTTTGCTGACTTCAGAGTGCACTCTCATTGGATGATCAGGCCTGGAAGTACACTAGACATACCAGAGATTAGACACTGCCGGTACATCATTGAATCAACCAGAACACCAGCCTCCGGAGCCAACAGACGGCAGCTGGAAGTGTAGTTAACACATGACAAACTATACAGACGGGACATTTTGCAATCACTGTTGGGGGAGTCAGAACAAGCCAGTGGAGCAGTGATGAAGCTACATGCATGACAAATCATCCTGATTTCAGCGCTCTCTTGTAAGTACATAATAAAGTTGACAAAGTTGTACTCTTGCAAATAGCATAAAATACATATATTGTATATGTATATGTTTGTTGGTTTTTTTAAGGGAAATTTGGTTGCAAAGATCACAGAGACAATATTGTCATATTGTCAATATTTTCTGTCAATCTACATACAAACAGTGACAGTGATTTGATAAAAAAAAAAAAACATGCATTAGGAATGTTGGCATTGAGACAGCCTAAACATTTCTGAAACTCTATGAGAATCTATTTTTGATCAATTTGATGGCAGGGTTTCATAACAAAGTTAGAGAAGTGTAATGAAACAAGCCACCTATCAGTGAATTTGAAATATAAGAAAGAATAGGAAAAAGGCTCAGGGTCCATTATGGTGCAAATGGTCTGGATCCCTTACCACAAGCCTAATACAATATATCACTGGATCAAAGTTTCATTAGAATTTCCATTTTATTTATCTACGCAAGCAGAAAGCAGAACGTATTCTTTGAAAAATCATGGCGGTGCCAGAGGATATTTTCCGACGCACACCTCTTGAAAAGATAATGAAAGTTGCCTCGACAGTGGAGCCAATCCCAACTGTAATGGAAATTTTCCCTTCAGCACTTCTGCTAATGCCTTTTTACAGTAGATAATTCAAGGAACCACTCTTGGATTGCCATAACATGTTGCAAAATCAAAGTATAAAGTGAAATAATATCGGCTCTCATCCACATTTAAAGGGAGGAGCTTGGGATTTGCCAGGCTTGGTAATTGAACTAATTGGCTAATCATAGCGAATGCAATTCTCTTTCTAATTACTGAGCTGAAGTAGCTCATCAAATAATACTTTAAATCCTTGAAATGAATTAGTAAATTACAAAGCTATTATGAGTGTTGTTGCTGGTGGTGGGTACCTATAAGAGATTTTACATGCTTGTAATTGGCAAATAATGGCAGAAGGAAGAGGAGCGAGACTAGGAGTTGTCCCCTCCCTCGACGGACCAGCAACTCATTATTCTTGTTCAGCGAGGTGGAGAAACACCCCTTTCTGGGGAATACCCCGGCACACACACAAACGCACTGACAGAGAATACACACACACATATCAGGCAGTGTTCCTGTGAGACATTCCAAGTTGATTGTTGTGCGAGAGGTAGTTTTAAGCGGAAATAAGGCAGCTAACGCCATAATGAAATAGCTCTCCTGGGGAAGATGCAGCATGCCAGACAAATAGATGGTACACTCTTCACCGAGGTCTAACCAAGGTCTCTGCTGAAAGCTGGAAGGAGGGATGGGATTTGTTGAAAAGTCAGCTATGTTTTTTTCTGTCAAAAGTTGGCTATTTAATCCTTCCATGAGGATGAGATCAATCTGACCAGCAGACTGAATGGGAAACACTCTCTACCCTCAAGCAGGGCACTCCATCATTACCTCATTATAATCACACGGTGCCATGGTTTTCTGGCAATAAAAAGATGGTTAAAGTGTGATGTCTAGTATTAATAAGATAACAGCTTAGGTCTCACTTTGGAGTTTTGGCCAGTTAGCAGAAAGCAAACAGTTTTCCTGATTATCTTAACCACAAAACATATGAAGAGCTTACAAAATATTATGCTTTGTTATAGGTTAGACTACCCAACAGTATATACAGTCATAGCTGAAATGATTATTTCGATGGACACAAAATATATTATTTTGATACATTTCATGGTTCCAGCTTCTCAAATGTGAGAATTTGCTACTTTTCCTTAAAATTGTTGTATTTATTCGATTTATTGTCCAGTTATTTGTTGAAGTTTTCAAACCAATAAATTCATTATTTAAGAAAACAATCAGAAAATTAATCCATAATGAAAATAATCACTAGTTGCAGCTCAATATAAAGTAGTGATAAATGAGCTCTGCCTCAACTAGCTATAACAGAGTGAGTAATGATAATGACAAATGACAAAAAGATCATGTATAATTGTTACAGTCACAGAGGACATTTAACTTTTGATGCTCAAGGTAGATTTTGCTGATTATGTTTACATACTTTTACTAACTGTATGAATCATTTTAATTGCAGGGCTTTGACTTGAAATTGAGTATTTTTACAGTGTGGCATTAGTACTTTTAATTAAGTAAAGGAGTACTTCCTCCACCACTATTCTTAACATTATCAGCACTTGTATTCTTTTCTCTGTATAAACTTGCCAAATGAGAAAGGAACATCTCCCAAAAAAATTAAATTCAAGTCCACAATGAACACAGCTGTCACCCAAGACTCTTAAATTACTAAAATTACTTTTTCTTCACCCAAACAAACCTTCCAAAAAAAAAAAGCACACCATGAGCTTCACCCTACACAGTATTTCTGAGCAGATCTGAGGGAATAAACTACTCTTCAGTACATTTGAATTACATGAGGTGCATCTGATTTATCTCTGCTGCACTGGAACACTATCAGAGCCGGTCACATAATTTGCATGCAAAGATAAACACAGCGAGATGAACTTTACTGCAGGGAGACTTGTCTGAGCAGCAACAAGGACATGGAGCTGTGGACATGCAGAGTACACAACAACAAACTGCAGATTAAGGTAGAAACGTCTTAACACCAACACGTCAGACGCTTCTGATAGATTTTCAGTCTGGTTTGAACTGGTGTTCTGCCCATGGGGCCCCTACAGCTGCTCTCAGCCTCCACATCTCTCTCTGCTTTAAATTGCTCAAGTATTAACCATGCATATGTTTCATTTTTTGCGTTGTGTCACACTTTTTTTTTTTACTTCACTGTGTGTATAAGGGTGAAATAAGTTTTTTTTTTGATGATGCCATCTCGAGACAGATCTTAGACCCCCAACCTCCTTTCTGCCCTTAGAATCTCTCCCCCTCTCTCACACTTATCTCCGTCGGTCTGTCTCTACCTTGCTGCCAGTCTCTGATCTGCTCTCTATTATCTCTACAACACATACTGAAGCATAATTGCGTAGTGACAGCATATGGAGGGTTATTTCAAAATTCAATCTGCCACAGGTTAAAGATTACCTCCTTAAAACTATCATCTGTAATAAAAATCTGCCAGCATCAGGATTACTTCACCCCCAAAAGACAATCAAATATACACTTAAAAGAACAACAATATAGTTCTAGCACTGGTATCATCATCACACACTTATATTACACTACCCATTACGTTTAAGTTGTGCTGAGCTTTTCACTGCTCTCCTCATGTAAATGCCAATTCCCTGCCAATAACTCAGACAAGCAATCAACTTTATACAAACATTTTCTGGATGTAATGACTGAATAATTTAATTTCTTATAACTCACAAACAAACTGACAATACAGGAAGGGGATTGAAATATAGTGCCTCGCCACATGACACCGAGGGCTCTAATGTTGTGCCACTGCAGATCAAGTGCACTGATATGACCAGGAAAATGACAAACGTGGGAGAAAATCCTGGAGTCCATGTTGAGCCACCTCAGCCTGTGGAGGAAGAGGAGCGGTTGACTTGTTGTCTTTGTGATGGTGTCTGTGTGATGAGTCAAAGTCCCTGCTGATGTGAACCCCTGCCGACTCTCTCCACCATGGTCCCATTGATGGAGAAGGGGCGTGTCCTTCTCCCTGTGGCTTCTCGCAGTCCACAAGCGTGTATTGAGATGCACACGTACATTTATTCCAATTAAACATGTTGATGTTTTATCTTACTGCTTTGCAAGCCAATAAATCCTGGTGTGTTAAATCAAATTGAAATGAACTAAACACTGGTGAGCATTGGCCATTTAATAATAAGACTTAATGAAAAGCATAAGCAAGAGGTTCAGAGCATGACGAAAAGAGATTAGAGAGTGACTGCAATATTGCTGAACTGCTGACAGCACTGATATTATTACTGATATGCAGAATTACTACTAGTTATCTGCAAATGTCTAAAATTAATATAATAAGAATCTCAATTGATACTGCTTTGCTTTAGTAACATAAGCGTTTGTTGTGTCATTTTAATAAAATAGTTTTGATTAGGAAGAGAAACGAGGTAGAAAGTTCAAAGATAAAGAGCGAGAGAGTGTGTGTGTGTGTGCATGCGTGCTTGCCAGGAGTCCATGAACAGGTCGTGTCAGGCAAGGTTGTGGCACTGGTGCCCCACAGGGGGCTGACATTGGCTGGGTCGAGAGTCAACAGATCTGTATACGGGACCTCGTCGGTGGCTTTTAGGTGTCATTCACACTCCACTACACAACTGAGATGGAGGTGGTGAAGAGTGGGGGAGGGGAGTCCAAATTACTCTGGTCATTGCAGTTTACTGGGGAAAAAAGGGGAAAATGATCCTCACCTGCCCACCAAGCCAGAAGCCCTAATTCACCCAGCCAGCCAAGTGAGGAGAGAATGAGTTGAGGTAAAAAGGGGTGGAGGACGAGCTATAGCAGGGCTTTAAGTTAGAAGCAACTTCAGTTAAAAGACAAGGAGCAAAATATGGAGCAAAAGTGAAACCAGAACTTGTGGTTTCTGATCCAGAAGTAACAAAACAAGTCAAGTCAAGTCAAGTCAATTTTATTTGTATAGTGCCAAATCATAACAAAAGTTATCTCAAGACGCTTTCACATAGAGTAGGTCTAGACCATACTCTTTAAAATATTATTTACAGAGACCCAACAGTTCCCACCATGAGCAGCACTTGGCGACAGTGGCGAGGAAAAACTCCCTTTAACAGGTAGAAACCTCGAGCAGAACCAGGCTCTGGGTGGGCGGCCATCTGCATCAACTGAGTTGGGTTGAAAGGGGAGGAGAGAGGGGGAGAGGGGAGACAGAACAGGAGGAGAGACAACAAATCAGACTAATAATAATAACAACTGCAACAGTGAGTGTGGAGCAGGAACATGGGGGCAGTAGACGGCCGGCAATCACAGATCCAGACTCTACAGCTCCAGGGGCGGAAATACCTGCAGAAAGTGAGAAGGAGAAAAGGCACAGAAAGCACAAGGACTACCAGGAAGAAATGGAGTTGGTAACCTGTATTAGTGGGATAGGAATGCGTACAGATAGAGAGGGAGAGGAGGAGAGAGAAGTTCAGTGCGTCCTAGGAAGTCCCCCGGCAGTCTTAAGCCTATAACAGCATAACTAAGGGATGGTTCAGGACTCACCTGAGCCAGCCCTAACTATAAGCTTAATCAAAAAGGAACGTTTTTAGCATACTCTTAAACGAAGAGAGGGTGTCTGCCTCCCGAACCCAAATTGGGAGCTGATTCCACAGAAGAGGAGCTTGATAACTAAAGGCTCTGGCTCCCATTCTACTTTTAGAGACTTTAGGTACCACAAGTAACCCTGCATTCTGTGAGCGTAGTGCTCTAGTGGGGTAATACGGTACTATCAGCTCTTTAAGATATGATGGTGCCTGACCAATAAGAGCTTTGTAAGTGAGGAGGACGGCTTTAAATTCTATTCTAGATTTCACAGGGAGCCAGTGCAGAGAAGCTGATATTGGAGAAATATGTTCTCTTTTGCTAGTTCCTGTCAGTACACGTGCAGCCGCATTCTGGATCAGCTGGAGAGTCTTTAGAGACTTATCGGGGCAACCCGATAATAAGGAATAACAGTAATCTAACCTAGAAGTAACAAATGCATGAACTAGTTTTTCTGCATCTTTTTGAGACAGGATATGTCTGATTTTTATAATGTTACGTAAGTGGAAGAAGGCAGTCCTTGAAGTCTGTTTTATATGGGTAATGATGGACATGACCTGATCAAAGATTACTCCTAGACTCCTTACAGCGGTGCTAGAGGCCAGGGCAATGCCATCTAGAGTAACTATATCTATACATAGTGCGTCTCGCAGGTGTTTAGGACCCAGAACAATAACTTCAGTTTTGTCTGAGTTTAACAGCAAGAAATTGCAGGTCATCCAGTCTTTTATGTCCTTAATACATGCCTGAAGCTTGGCTAACTTACCGGTTTCATCTGGCTTTATCGATAAGTATAACTGAGTATCATCTGCATAACAGTGAAAGTTTATGGAGTGTTTCCTAATAATATTGCCTAAAGGAAGCATATACAAGGTAAATAAAAGTGGTCCGAGCACTGAGCCTTGTGGAACTCCATGACTAACTTCCGTGTGCACGGAGGATTCATCATTTACATGAACAAACTGAAATCTATCTGATAAATACGACTGAAACCAGCTTAGTGCGGGTCCTTTGACGCCAATCAAATGCTCCAGTCTCTGTAATAGGATAAAATGGTCAATGGTATCGAAAGTGGCACTAAGATCTAACAAAACAAGTACAGAGACAAATCCTTTATCTGACGCAATCAAAAGGTTGTTTGTCACTCTCACCAGTGCTGTCTCTGTGCTATGAAATTCCCTAAATCCTGACTGAAAATCCTCAAATAAACTATTGCTGTTTAGAAAGTCACATAACTGATTAACGACCGCTTTCTCAAGGATTTTGGAGAGAAAGGGAAGGTTACATATAGGTCTATAATTGGCTAAAACCCCTGGATCAAGCGTAGGCTTTTTAAGAAGAGGTTTAATTACAGCTACTTTGAAGGACTGTGGTACATAGCCTGTTAATAAAGACAGATTGATCATGTCTAGTAAAGAAGTGCTAACTAAGGGTAAAATTTCTTTAAGCAGCCTAGTTGGGATGGGGTCTAAAAGGCAGGTTGTTGGTTTAGACGAAAAAATCATTGAAGTTAGTTGGTAAAGGTCAATTGGAGAAAAACAGTCTAAATATAAATCTGGTTCTACAGCTGCTTCTGAGGTTCCTGAAGTTCCTGTACTCGAAGATGTATCTGAACTAGCTGAGAGCACAAGATGATGAATTTTTTCTCTAATAGTTAGAATTTTATCATCAAAGAAGCTCATGAAGTTATTACTACTGAGAGTTCTGGGAATACATGGCTCAACAGAGCTCTGACTCTGTGTCAGCCTGGCTACAGTGCTGAAAAGAAACCTACGGTTGTTCTTATGTTCCTCTATTAGTGAGGAGTAAAAGGCTCCTCTGGCATTATGGAGGGCCTTCCTGTATGTTCTAAGACTATCTTGCCAAACTAAATGAGTTTCCTCCAGTTTGGTGGAACGCCATTTCCTTTCTAATTTTCGCGATGTTTCTTTTAAGTTGCGGGTTAAGGAGTTATATCATGGAGCTAACCTCTTTTGTTTTATTATTTTCTTTTTGATAGGGGCAATACAATCAAGAGTCGTTCGCAGCGAGCCTGCAGCACTATCAACCAGATGATCAGTTTGGGAGGGACTAAAGTTAGCATAGGAGTCCTCTGTTACATTGAGACATGGCATTGAATTAAATGCCGATGGAATCACTTCTTTAAATTTAGCTACAGCACTATCAGACAGGCATCTACTAAAGGAATGTTTGCCTAATGGCCTATAGTCCAGTAATATAAATTCAAAAGTTATTAAATAATGGTCTGATAAGACAGAATTTTGTGGGAAGACTTTTAAATCTTCAATTTCGATTCCATATGACAGAACAAGATCGAGGGTATGGTTAAAACAATGAGTGGGTTTGTTTACACTCTGACAGAAACCAATCAAATCTAATAGTGAGATAAACGCAGAACTAAGGCTATCATTATCTACATCCACGTGAATATTGAAATCACCTAGAATAATGACTTTATCTGTTTTGAGGACTAAACTTGTTAAAAACTCAGAATACGGACCAGGAGCGCGGTACACTATGACAAATAGAATTGGCTGTACAGTTTTCCACATTCGGTGTGAAAGACTAAGAACAAGACTTTCAAATGAGTTAAAACTAAGTTTAGGTTTAGGGTTGATTAATAAGCCAGAGTTGAAGATGGCTGCAACTCCACCTCCTCGGCCAGTGCCTCGAGGAATGTGAGTATTAATATGACTAGGAGGAGTGGACTCATTCATATTCTTCCTGACACAGCTAAGTTTCAGTTAGACAAAATATATCCATATGATAGTCAGATATTAAATCATTGACTAACACAGCTTTAGATGACAGAGATCTAATGTTTAAGAGTCTACATTTAATTCTCTTATTTGGTTGTACCACTACACTGGTAGTTTTAATTTTTATTAAGTTTTTACGAGTAACTCCTCTTCTGTTTGATCATTCATTACTGCCGACGTGAATTACGATCTTACAGTATTTACGTTTACTTTTTGCCAGCAGTTTTAGGTTTGACTCAACGTCGCCCGCTCTTGCCCCGGGGATACACCTAACTATGGCCGCTGGTGTCGCTAATTTCACGTTTCTGAGGATTGAGCTGCCAATTACCAGAGTGTGTTTCTCAGCGGGTGAGTCGCTGAGGGGGGAGAATCTATTTGAAACGTGAAGGGGTTGGTGGTGAACCGTGGGTCTCTGCCTGGGACTATGCCTCCTTCGGACAGTCACCCAGCCGCCCTGACTTCCCGGCTGCTCGGGAGCTGGGGGGACGGCTAACAGGAGCTGCACTGGGTCAGTCTGCACCGACTACAGAGGGCTGGCTATCTACAGCTAAAGTCTGGCTATCTATGGTGCGGAGCCGGGCTTCTAGTTTACTGAGCCTCTCCTCCAATGCTACAAATAAACTACATTTAATACACAAACCTTTATCGCTAAAGGAGGCAGAGGAGAAACTAAACATGTGACACACCGAGCAGGACAGAGCAGGAGAGGAAGAGGGAGAGAGAGAAGCCATCGCTAGCAGAGGAGCTACAAGAGGCTACAGAAGCTAACAAAACTGAGCAGCGAACAGAAGCTGTGAAATTAACGAAAAGTCGCTAAAAAAGGGGAGAAAGCTGTGTGTGTTTTAAGACTATTGTTTAAATAAACAGCGGGTAATTAGTCGCTGCGGTGAAGAATATAACCAGGTTAACTCTTTTGAGTGAGAGCAGCAAAAACACACAGTACAGAGACACCGGCAACCGGAAATGATACGATACGCTTACCGCGGCACGTCAGAAACATTTGTTATAACGCTAATAACTAAAAATCCAGACCAACAACATGAATTTAATCAGCAGTAAGGCTATGTCATGTCATTTCCTTAAAAAGCAAGGTTATATTGTTGTACATTTATTGTCTTTTGCAGACTTTAAAATCAATACTATGTAACTTTTGAAAGGAGAAATAACACATCCTTCCTCCTACAAATGAAAAGTTGTATTCATAAGCAACAAAACACACATGCTCAGTTGCATCATATTTTGCTTATTGATGTACAGTCTCCCTTGGTCTGGTATGACCAGTAGCTTAGGGTGGCTGATTTTAGCGCTAACTTTAGAAAGATATTGTAGTAACATTACAGAGTCGATTCACTGAATATATGACTCTTCTCTTGTTTCACTTTTACACTTTTTTTAGCATTTATCGTAATCCTATAAATGCCACTTATGGCCACAGTGATTGCTGTTTAGAAATATTAAATATGTTGCTTTAAAGGGCATTAACAAACACCATTTCCCATGACTACTGCAGGTTCAATGTCACCATACTGACAGACTATGAGAATGGAGGGGGGTGGCTAAATGGTGTAGACATTTTTTTAAACAGCAGAGACTGAAGTTAAAAAGTTGATGAAATATGATAAATAATGTCCTTTTCAGTTCATCATTTTCGAGTTTCCTGAATAAAAGTGCGTGCCATTTGAACCCAAGCAAATATTTATTCATCATTAATTTATTATTGGACACTTTATTTGTTATATTTATTGAATTGTATGCTTGCCTGTAGACAAAGCCTATTTTGCATGTTCAGCTGACCTGCAGAGCACTGACTAAAAGCCTAGCATGGAATTAATTAATTGAAAGTCTGACAATCAAACACTGTATCTATTTTCCCATAAGTAGTGCTGTATTAAATCGTTCTTCCCAGGAAACGTCATAGAATATTGCAAAATTACTTTATTTATGGATCCATAAATTAGAGTGTCACCATTTAGCTCTTTATTAAAGGAAGCAAGAAAGACCGAGTCAAACAACTATGCATGGGTTCATGAATTCACAGGGCATGCAAATGGATTGAATTTTAATAAGTAAATCTCGCTTCTCATGTACTTTTGCACAGCTATTAAAAAAATAGCCATGTGTACAAATGATGTATTTGTACAGTAACTATTTTGTTCCTGCCCTTGTCAAAGAGTCCAGTTGTTTGTTAACACAGCTACCTAGCAACGACTTATTAGTTACAAATCAGCCTTCAACCCCAAAAATGGATGCAACAGTCTGTCCTCCAGGCAGAGCTGCAATCAACAGATTTATCAACTTAAATAAATAAAACCTATATTTCTCAACAAAATTCAAACACTTCACTTAATCAATTAAAAGTGTTACCTAACAAGTCTCTATTTAACATTGTAGAAATATTAACTTTTTTAACAAAAATCACTTTATTGACCAAAACAGTAAAGTTGCAGCCTAAAAGCTAAACAATGAGCTGAAAGCCGAGGGGAGCGGCAGATTCAGGAGATGACTCAGTGTGGATTCATCCCTACCTGTCACCCTGTCACAGTGTTTTCACATTGTCATTTCATACCTTTGTTGCATTGTTCTAAAAATATCCATTAAAGCAACTTTAATACTATTTAATGTATAAGAACTAATCGAGGTAAGAATAAACGAACTGAGAGACTTTCCACTGTGATGGAAAATAAGTTTAACAAGCTACCAACCACCCTGAGCACTATCACAGCACAGCTCTAATCAATTACAAAGCGGATCATGGAAACCTGAGTAGGCCTGGGTATCAAACGCTGACGACAGCCTGACATAATTGGAATCTAACGTGTCTGATTTGGAAAGGAGAGAAGACCAAGTAGACTATGGACCTGGAAGGACGGAATCATTCGGACAATGTTCTAATTGTATCCTTTATTAGGGCAAAGGCTGAGGGATGACAGTCAAATTCTTTGAGAGCTGGCAGCCCACTATACTGGAGCTGGAGACCAAGTGAGGTATCGTGGAAATTGAACAGAGCACACACCTTGGGCAACAGGTGGAGGGAAACAAAAGTGATTCGATCTCTCTTTGAAACTCTGACATCTATTACCAATGTGCCCTAATGTGCCAAAAAGTGACCAAGCAAAGACCCATTGACCTTCTCAAGCATGGCACTGCCTCCTCATCTGAAACTCTTTTCAAGGTTCTGTCCTGGGTCCTATTTTATACCTTGTATATGCTTACATCAGAGTAAGATATATTAATGCCTCAAATGCCCCTCTCGACCCAAATAGAAATTTAGAATGTTGCTGCAGTTCACTGAGATTTCTCCCTTAAATTAGCATTTTTCTACTCAGTCCAAAGAAATAGCTCTATCTCAAAAACTGAAAGAAATTGACAGTCACAAGTTGTTGTCATTTAAAAAAAACTTGTTTAATCTGATACCAAATATGTGGCATGTGGCATTTTTAGACCTGGTTTGATTTAACACAGTAAAATAACCACTATAAAAAACAACAAATAGCACTAAAACGGTCATAAATAGCTATTTTAACAAACAACAGTTATGTAGTAGGTTGTGTCTTGGCAATTCATAAAAAAATCACCAAATTTGTAGCTTTACAGGCGTAAACTGGATATAAACCGAGTGGAAACCCACAGAAAACTCACAAATCTCAACGCTACGGTATATATTTCTGGTCCAGGTTCATCAGTGACAACTAAGGTATCGAACCAATAAAATGCATGCCTCGTTGCGGGCATGTTTGCTTTATTTCCTAGAGCGTCTCGTATGGGCGGTTACTCTTTAACCGGGTTCATCCACTTTGGACTTTTCAAATGTATTAATTAGGAAATAAAGCAAACACACCCACAACGTGGGAAATCATTACAAAATATGCTGTTAAATTGAAAGACCACACTCTTGAATTTAGGGAAAAACCCCATAACCAGCTGAACTTCTAAAGCACACATAACTAACTGAAATCTGAATGAACCATACGGTGTTGTGCTTACACCAATAAGTACAATGCTGTCTTGTAACAATGGTGCTAAATTAAGGAACAAGGGACCCTGTGAATATTTGAATTTGTTTTCTCCTAGGTTGATTGAACACATTTTTTGGCCAGTAGCCAGTCGACACACAACAGTGCCAAGGTAGGCAGATAACAAGTGTCTTTGTGCTTGAAAGCTTGTTTTATGTTTGCAAACATGTGGGGCTGAGATTTAGAACCATTTTGAGCAAAGCAGCCAAGCAGTTGAAATTTGGATGTAGCTCTGCTGGTAAACTGACTCTATCACTTTACTATTCAAATGAAGTAAAAAAAGGGGATGATACAGGGGAGAGCAAGAGCAGAAGAAATCAAATGAGAAGAGTCAAAGTTTGAGGGAGAGAAGGTGAAGTTTTGTAGAGACAGAAAGAGAGGCTGGGACAGAGAGGGGTACAGAGGAAAGGAGCTGACAGAGAGAGAAAGTATTTGGCAGACTTAGAAAGAGAGAGGGAGACAGTAGTCAGCTGGCAGCGCTCGGAGCAGGACCCCAGTGATTTATCCCAGAGTCCTGCATTAGTCAGATGGATGTTGCCGTGCGCAAATTAAAATTAGGATACATTCATCAATGCAGCAGTGGACACAAATGCATTAGAGCCGGGGAGTAAACAAGGCAGCGGCCGCCGGGGGAATCAATGTGCATAATTAAAAGGATAATATGGAACAGCCATCCGTCACTTGGCCATAGAGGTGTCCAGTTTAAGCTGCAAATCACTGGGCTGAATGTGAACTGGGTTGTGAGAGTGGACTAAAAGAGAAACAGATGGTACAATATATATAGATGCATATATGTTGTGCCATCTGTTTCTCTTTGTTGGATTTGTATTTTTAATATTCGATATTTTACATGGAATTATGAGCTCTAAATGCCAAAACTGTGAGCTTCACCTAACCAGGTTCAAGGCATCAACCAGCTTTTTTCCTGTCCAGCTTGCCTGTCATCATTCCAGATCCTGTCGTTCCCAATCCAACAAGAAGTTGCCTCCAGTTTCAGTCACCTGATCCCACAGCCTCCCACACACCTGCTACTCAAGTACCCTCCTAGTATATACTGTAGACCTACCTACACATTTCCACCCACTCCTTATCACAGTGTCTGTTGAGCCATCCTAGCCACAGTGTTTTAGCCAGTGTTTTTTTTTTACCCCTGCCTGCTGGTTTATGCTCCTTTGGACTGTTAACCTTTGCCTACTTCAATGACTAAGTAAACTTTGTTTTTGATTCAACTGGGTCCAAACTTCATTTTACTGAGTTTTACACATATCATCTAGTGACCATGATGCATAGTGTGATTGCCTTAGAGCACATCTAGCATGATGGACAGATGAACAAAGGAACAGTTTTGTGTTGCAGAATTCTTTTAGTTGTTTTGGGTTCCAATCTATGCATTGCAAACAGTGTTGGCAAATAGGTTAGCCTTGTGGTTAGCCTTGAAGAAAAATTCCAGTTTTATACAACTATGGTCTTTTTTTTTTTTGTAATTTTGGCTATCATTTCTCATCATTATCATCAATACTACATTAATAGTAACAGATCTTGGAATGCAGCAACATCGCTAAAAATAAGTGAGATGCAAACAGCACGAGCAGTCAGACAGGCTGGGAACAAACCCATACATGCACAGATACTCACAATTATGTCATAAACACAAAGCTGTGTGTAAGTTATGTGTAAACGAGGAATAACACATTTTGCTCCCTTTCATTAGCTACTCCTGTTCAGTTTATGAAAGTTTTAAGCAGGTCATGAGTTCCAAAACTAAGCCTGTGCAAAAGCCATAATCTAATGACACCCTATTATTGCTGATAACACTGATATATATTGGCTTTTCTTTTAATTGTTTGTCATCCTTTGATGGCTGGAATATCAACCTCAACAGTATATTGCCTTGGCAGCATGAGCGTCTCTCCTGTGATCCCAGTGGAGCATATTTGAAATTAATTCTTAATAAAGAATGTAAATGTAGGGCGATGTAGATGGCATGTGAGGCATTATGAGCATATTCTTCCACTATAATGACATCAGAGAACAAGCGTACCTTACAACAAAGAGAAAACAGGAAGTGAAAAAAAGAAAGAGACGGGGAGAGAGGGTGAGATTGAACACTCCAACCCGAATGTGAACCTTCTGCCCACTCTGCTGAACTCTGCGGTCACACAAAGTGAGCGCTACCCACTAGGCGAAGTGTAATTTAAAAGGATGGCAGTGACCTTTCCTCTCTTTCTCTGTGGCTTGGAGCAGCTTGATGCGTCCATTTTAAAACCACTTTCTCTATCTGTCTCTCTTCCTCTCACACATTTTTTTTCTATTTCTCTCTTCTGATCCCTTTTTTTCTCTCTCTCTTTCTCTGTCCTCCCATGCTCCCCTCTCCCATATGGCTCCATGTAACCTCATCCGTCCTGCCTGCTGGATGCTGGTGTATGTCATGAATATCCAACATGTGAGTGGCTAAAAAATAATGAATATTTATGGGTACTTTGTAAGAGCAACACACATTTTTTCACCTCATGTACTCATCTCCTACATGCACTTAATTCATGTTATAAACATTTGTCAGCAAAAACTGATCAACTCTGCAATAAACAAGCAATGAACTGAATTTGCCTTCCACTTTCTGTACATCCCTGAATAAAGTTCAGAAGAGCTACAGACATACCCTCTTGTCAAGGCACCTGATGATGTGGCCGCAAGCTCTGGAATGATACTACCCACGACTGGCAGTAGTCAAGACCGCACTTCTTTGCAAAGTCTTAGCTATGAAAAACCCTCAGCCCTCCCACTGCACCTTTACACTGTGCCAAATACTGTTTACTGTTTCCAGTTTTTCGACGGAGCTGCCAGTAAACAGTATTTCTTGCCAATATAGACGAGTGAGTTAATTTTTTACTAATGGCACGGCCCAAAGATGGTGATGCTGGTCGTTCCATCCATCTGTTCAGTGTCCAGTACTTTGCTCCCAACAAGCTCGCCAAACTAGGAAAATAAATTTTTTGCAATTGGCTTTCAAAAGGACCTACTGTACATGCGTGTTTTCTGATATGTCAGTATCGACATGAGCATTACAAATCACTGCTACAAAACTATAACTAACTCATATTGGTGTCTTTAAGCACAAAAGCACATTAAGCACAAAAAAGTACTTGGTTAGAGTTATGGAAAAGTTGTGGTTTGGGTTCAAATAACAACTATAACAACAATAACTACTTTAAAGTTAGTTAAAGTTATAATCATTATGATTTCAATGAAATCAAACCAGATTTTTTTTTTTGTCTGTATTTTTTTAAACAATAGCCATTCAGTCAGACAACTCACTTTTGAAATGTTAATACAACAGCAGACATAGTTAGAGTTTGGCGTCTAGGCTCCGACCTCATCACTCCCCGCAGACATGTTTACATGAAATATTAGGGAGTGATGATTACATTCCCCTGGAGGTGCACAGGTCCTGGATGAATGGTAGATTGCAGCCACTCACCTTTTTCTGCGGAGAGAATGATACGCTGCAGTCTGCCCTTGTCCTTGGCAGTAGCAGCAGCGGACCAGATGGTGATGGAGGAGGTGAGGATGGACTCAATGATGGCAGTGTAGAAGTGCATTATCATCGTCTTTGGCAGGTTGAACTTCTTCACCTGCCGCAGAAGGTACAACCAGTCTACAAGCATCTCCACTGCCTTGAAAGCGATGAGCTGGTGTGCAGTTGTGGAGAGATCCAGGCCCCTGCTGTGTTGGGGGAGGTGAAGCTGGTGGGCTGGAACTGGTGGATGTAGTCACAGGGAATGGTGTCAGGACTGTCCCATTGTCTTTCGAAACGACAATAGAACTTGTTAGTGGGCCGGCTGTGTGACAACACAGAGGCTTTTTCACCCACAAAATGTAGGAAATCTAATTAGCTTTACATTGTGGTAGCTGTGGAATCAATCGGACTGAGTCTTCAATCACAAAGCAAGCTTTAAGTGCAGCTGCACCAGCAAGCTCTCCATAGGCCCTCATGTAAACTTACAACAGAAACACCCTGACTTTTATCTCTCTCCTTATATTTCTACTTCTGTGTCATGTCCACAGTTTTAACACCACAAACATAAAAATTACATATCTGACTTCAGCAGAACGTGATTGTTCTGATGGTCCTGATGGTCCATTCTCTGTGTAGAACGAGACAGAGTCAGCCCCCCCACTCTGGTGTTACTCAGGATGCTGTGTGGGCATAAGGTCTGAGGAGGGGGGGTGCTAGCGTGTACGCAAGTGCTAGCGTGTTCGTGTGTATTCGCACGTGCGTTTTCGTGTATTCGTGTGTGCGCGCATTCGCGTGTGTGGCGAGCTTTTGCGCATTCTTGTGTGTTCGCGCACGCACTCGTGCATGCGCGTGTGTGCACGCGTGCGCACAAACAAGAAAATACAGGGTGACTTCAACAGAAGCTTGTTGTTCTGATGGTGAGTTATCTCTGGGTTGGATTCATGGTTTGCCTCTGGAAGTTAAAGTTTAAAAAGGTTTCACCTCAGCTCATCCTCTTTACAGAACAGCTGCGTGTGGTCTAAAAAGCTACACATGCCACATATTTGGTATCAGATTAAACAGGAAATTTTATTTTAAAATGAGAACAACTTGTGACCATCAATTTCTTTCAGTTTTTGAGATAGAGCTATTTGTTTGGATTGAGTAGAAAAATGCTAATTTAAGTGAGATTGTCAGTGAACTGCAGCAACATGTAAACTTCTACTGGGGTCTTTTCTCTCTCTCTCTAGTCTTTTAAACTGTGTTTAACTAGTTTGCTATAGTTCAGAGTCACAGATTGTGTGAGACAGTTACTAATGCAGTGTGAGTTGACAATGGGCTACTTGCTGCTTGCCATTGTGTTACTATGGCTTTAACCTAATTCACATAAATACACTAGACTAAGTACAGAGAGAGTCATCTGTACCGCTCTACCGATTATGGTGTTTTTGGCTGAAATCGGCCTTGTTGGTGAAAAAAAAAATTTAAATGTGAAATTTTCTAGCTCAGGTTGTTGGCCAGACGCAAGTTGTTAGCAGAGTGAGGGCTCTAGGTTTCTGGCTTTGAACCAGGGTTTTTCATCGTTGTAACTCACCCCGGTGCGTGATGGTACACAGCTGTCCTCACAGAAGCTTTTGAAAGACACTGACCAGAATGAATGAAGCAAACTCACGGGGGGAGTGAAAAGGTTTGCAGTTATTAAAAAATTATTCCAAAGAGGGAGAACAGTGTTGCAGCATCACTGTCACGTCGTTACACCAGCGACTGTTTGTATAAAAACAGATTCCTCCACCTTTCGTCTTGCCAGAAAGGTCCGTGTGGCGATCTGCTCTGTGGAGTTGGAAACCAGCTAGCTGCAGCGCAGAGTCCGGGATCGATCCTCACAGCCACGTCTCCGTGAAGCACAGAACGGAAGATGAAGAAAAGTTTCTGTTTTTCCCAACCAGTACCTGCAGTTCATCCAGTTTATTGCACAGTGAAAGCACATTGGAAATGAATATTCCCGGTAATGGTTTAAATCCACGTCGCCGATGACGCACCAGCACGTTTCCCTTTCCTCAGCCGTGGGTTGGGGCTAGTACCTTGAGTTTAGAGTATTTTATCACAGAAGATTTAATAATAATCTTGATTCGCTTTTTGATATGGGCAAGATCAAATGTGCTTCTTTCATGAACAACAAAGTGCTTCCTTATTTCTCTTAAGTTTTAAGAAAAAAATGTAATTCATAACTTATTTTTTCAATCGCTTCAGTGTACACTTCCAACACAAAATTCCACAGGAATTGTAAGATACAATATGTAACAACATAATACACACTCTATGATCGAAAATCTTATATTACATACGACGTTTTCTCTCCCTACAGATATGTAAATATTGGGGAGTGCTGATCCCCCCCCCCCCCGCAGCTGGAGCATGCAGGTGGATGCTGGGGTGGTGGTGGGCTGAAAGAGCAGGCAGCAGGGATGATGCAGGGCTGCAGCTGCATAAACAAGGCAGAGGTAGAGAGGTGACATTTTGCAGTTTGAATAGGCAAAATTCAAAATCCAAATTGGGAGGGTGTGTTTGGTATATGACACAGAGAGTGAGGCATGTCATGAGTGTATGTAGCACTACAGCTCGAGTTGTAATTGTAATACTTGTAATGGTTTAATTAGTTTAAATGATTGTATCATTTTGGAGCATCATCAGTGGTAGCTTTCTCCTCTGCAATAATGCCTGCAAGGTAATCATTGTCTGTTACAGGGACATTTTGCCTACTATGAGCATTTACACATACTGTGTTAACCAAATAAATACTCCATGCTGTAATGATATCTCTGGTCTGACATTTTATTGAAAAAGAATAATAAAACCATATTGATTCGCTGTAGAGCCCTGTTGGCTACATATATCAGCAGGTTAATGTTGTGCCCAACTGTGTGTTTGCACTTGATAAATATCGGCCTCATAACTCGATCATTGTGGAAAATTCATTTCTCTGTAGCGGTTAACGATTGCCGATGAGGATTACACTGGGTGAAATGAAGTGCATTATGGTGTATTTTGGCTCAGTGCATGGCTATAGAGAGAAGGATTGGCCATTGAATAGTGGAAGCCATGTTGACACACTTAATGGAACATAGATTTCCTACAGCAGCCATTCATTTGTTGTTATCCTGCAGAGAGCTATAATGAATGAGGGGAAGAGTGGGGAAAATGGTTCACCAATGTAATTTGTCTCCCAAAGTGGCTGGGGGTCAGCACAAATTTATATCTGCCTCTTCCTCTCTTTGCTGTCATGGCTTCCCTTCTTCCCTCTGCTTCTTCCCTTCGTTCCGTCTCATTTTATTATTTTTCACCAACTATAGCAGCAAGGCTCCAGAGTGTCTGTCTGTTTGTCACTTTGGTCCAGACATTCATGGTCTATACAAGATGAATCCTGATGACTGATTGGTGATCCCGTTTTCATCTCGCTCCATTAACAGGTCCACGTGTCTTGTCCAACACTTCAGTTAATGACAATATACCTTTAAAACTAAGACTTTTACACTGAAGACTTTTTAGACTATTTCTATATTTCATGCTGATCCTTGAGGAGTTTTATGGACATAATTATGCATAAAAAGCTAAAGAAACAAAAGTGGGAAGTGACACTTGTTTCCCAGTAATGGGCAAATATAATAAACAAAGAATAACAGTGAAGAGTAAATCAATCTAGAGCTGAGAAGTTCTAGTAGCATGCTTTTCATTCTTTCTGTCAGGCCACTATCTGAGGGCCTTAACTTTTCAAGGACATTTGTTTCTCTGCCCTTCAGTGTTAGCTCTCCTCATTTACAGTAGTCTCCTATTGGTTTGCTTGGTAGCAGAAAGGGAATACCCTCTGGCCTCTTTTTTCTCTCCTTTCTTGACTTTTTTACCTTTCCTTTCTCATCTCATCTATTCATATTTCCTCATTACTTTTTTCTCTCCAATCCCCTTTAACCCTTAAATGCACTAGTGTTTTTTGTTTGTTTGATCAAGCCATATATTAAAACCATAATGCTTTTAAACTAAACAAACACTTTAACCAATAATTTAATAATTTCTTGATGTCAGAATAGTTTTTTTTAATCTATTTTTATATGTTTACATTTCCTGTTATATTTCCTGTTTATAGTGTATCTCACACATAAATTGGCACCTACCAAACCTAAATCAGCACAGTAATCACTAATCAGCCACTTGCTTGTGGCCATGGCAACACAGATGTACGCTCTGTGTGTAAAGAAGAACAGCAATCCTAAATACTGCATTGCCTACATGTATGCCTGTTTTCACACAAGTCAACAGTCCAGCAGCAGGAGCTTATTGTGGAAGCTGTGTGTGTGTGTGCGTGTGTGTGTGTGTGTGTCTTCCTCCTTTTTCCCATGGGTCTCATCTCTCAGGAACAAACCAAATCTAATGACCAGATAACAAGTTCATCATCGTTTTTAATGCAGCACAATATGGTGTCCGGCAGCTCCCTGCTGCAGGTCAATGAAAGAAAAGAGAAAAATGTGGTATGTAGGAAGGGGGAGAGGACTGACAGAGAGACATAGTCAAACAAGGAAGTGTCTGTGCCAGCAACTGTGTGTCTTATTCTTGGTGGGATAATGCACCCATGGGGGAACATGGGTGACATTTCAGCTGGCTCGAAGAGGAACGTGGCACCCAGCATCACAGGGTCAGCAATGAGATGTAATGGAATATGATTGAATGTGATGGTGGAAAATGGTGGTAATAGCTGTGGTGTGTGTGGAGGAGGTGCATGCAATGATGTGAGGAGACTTGATGAAAATACAGTCCAGCAGATGGACAGATGGATGGAAAAGTGTGTGAAGCAAATCACAGTGCTGATGAACTGACAAAAGACGTGATGAATTCAAATACAATTAAATCTGAATAAATATTTCACAGCAACATGAGAGCCTGCTGCTTCCCAACAGTGATTATGGATTGTCAGCTGCAGTGGTGGAAACCCTGCAACAATTCAGTCATCATATTTACATTTCAGTACAAAATCTTTGAACAATACAATACAATACAATATAATCTAACTTGCACAGAGAAATTTAAAAAAGCGTAAATTAGTTGAAAGGGTAAGAAAAGATTTAAAAATGTAGGTTGTTTTACAACTGTTCTGTTTCTGCATGGTAACAACTGCCACAGGTGCAGTGTAAAGTGAGAATTACATCATCAAAGCTCCACCACAGAAGGTTAGTTACCTGACCTTTGTTATTAGTTGGAAATAAACTAGACTAGGGGTCTACAGCCATGCTAGCTGCTCTAGCTGTTGTCATACACACGCCAATTACAGTGAAGCAGCAAGCAATGTAGCAATGACATTTTTAGTTCTCAGGCTCCTTCCAACAATGCTCATACAAATATGTATAAAAAAGAAACTCATGCAAGTACAAAGGATAATCTTAGACATAAAGACAGAGCAGATGTTATATAAAATATAATATATGTTTAATAAAATATAATACTGTGGTAAACAGGTGTATATTCAACCCAAAATAATCCCCCCCATACTTGGTATATCCTGTGACATCATTGAGGACTCTTTCCCCATTTAACTCCTGGAAAGCATGGCAGACAGATAAATTAGAACAAAGAAACTTAACTCAATAGCTAACTAATCAAAAACTGAGCTTCAATAATACGTCTCTGTGTTTTGATTCTAACCAGAAAATATGTATGTTAACTAATCAATTTGTCAACTTACACCAAGTGTAAATGGGACAGATGTTTTTTTCTCACCACATGCATTCCCAAACCATTTGGGAAAAGCACCCGATGGAAAAAGGCACTTTTGTCTTGCAGGAGTTTTCATTTAAGAAATGAAATCTTAATTGCTGATTTTGTTCTTCACAGATTGTTTATTTTATATAATGTCAAATATAATTTAAACATTCAGCTTTACAGACTTTGCCCAAGTCTCTTCTCTCCCCAATTTGTATTACTTGATTTTCAGTTTTATTGGATATTATCTCTTGCATCTGTTAAAAGGAAAAGAAAATAATTCTGGTGAGTGTTATACTCATAGTGACTTTTGAATGAATTATCATAGCTCTGAAGTCACAATGACAAAAAAACTGGAAGAATTGCTAATAAGAATGTGACTGTAGGATGTAAGCTCCTGCACCAGAATGATGATGATAAAAATGGTGTAATGAGTAGCCATGACTGACCAGTTGCATATGTTTAGAAAGATGGTGCTGATGATGATGATGATAATACCAATGATAGTAACTTTGACAGAGATAACGATGGAGAGAACGCTGCTGAAATGGGCCTAAACTGGTTCCGATACATGAATTTAAACATTTTCTGATAATTGATATTTAACTCAGACACTTCTCAATGATTAATTCCCCTCATTCCAGTTTCATTTGAAGGGGCCTTCGTCTGTGCCAATTCACCAAGTATGAAGTATAATCCTTGCTTATTACTTCTAATAATATAATTCTTCTGTCTGCATAATAATTACTTCCACCGTTAGGCTGCAATTTTCCTCTTGGTGAAATACACAATAAAGAGCTCATGTTTAGCATATGGAAAATGAATGAATGATTACAAAGAGGAAAAGTATGGTCTTGTAATGTAGATCCTGGATCAGACCCACAAATAATCCTGGACCATTTGAAAAGGTGACAATACATCCTAGACTACAATAGTCCTGTTCATTTATTCTCTAATTGGGATAATGTATCGTGAATTATATTTCTGTGAAATTAAATTAACTGTTTTTACTGAAGACCCTCTGGATCCCACTCAAAGGCCCCTGAAACCGCTTTAAAGACCTATGTAACTCATTCCACTTCCCCAAGGACCCCTAGAGGTCCCCAGGACACAGTTTGGGAGCTGCTGTAAATAGCTGGAGGCTACTGAGGTTAGTGGGTGTACATGCTGTGGCCTCTCTAAGCTGTGGAACAAAGGGTAGTACATCTCAATTAGAGATAGGGAAGCAAAGTCCATGTCCCTGTGTGAATTAGGCTTGTGACCAGAGCCCCCATTGTGTGCGTGTGTGTATTTGTGAATTAACCCCAATTCCCAGAGCCCGTTGTCCAGCTGCTGTGCAGCAGAGGACAGGAGGCCTGTGTTCCTCTCCAGTCCTGATTGCCTGAGCAGGGCGACCCTTAAACCCTCTGGCCCGTTAACAGGATGGACACCTGACCGAAAGAAGCCAAGCAAGTCACACACACTTTTCTTTTCCACTATTCGCGGGGACCTTCTGTTGACAACATTTCTTCCCCTTTAATTGTGTGATTCTTTTTTCTGAACGCGTCGGGTAACAGTGATCGTATGTGTCGGCTGGTGACTAAAGCAAAATTGACATTCATGCCAAAGAAAGTTTATTGCTCTAGAGTTATGTTTTTCTAGTTCACATTTCCCAAAACATTTTGCAGCACTCAGCTGCACATTACATTTTTAGATAGTTACATTGTAAACCGCAACTATCAAGGAACCTGAAAAGTTCTGTGGTCTGACGAGAAGTCCCTGAATGTGTGTGCTGATGTGGAAAACTAAATTCTGACACAACGAAGACAGAATTAAACAGAGTTTGACGAAAGAAATGCCGGCAGCTTGTTTACTGCAATGGATGCACTCCCAGTGGAAGCACTTTTTCCTACAGAACAATAATGAATGGCAGCAAATGGCTCTTCTGAGGGGAAGAACACAAGCCCATGAACCCATGAAAAAATGAAAACTGGCAAACTGTCGTCATTGTGAAAGTCTCCAGCTCACACTGGTTCTCACAAGGATATAAGCACAAAAACACACACACAAAGGAAAGCAAAGCTCCACCTGATATTTGATCCTACCTTCCATCTCTCCATCTTTAACTCACTCTCTGCCTTCTCTGTGTAATGTCTTGCTGTTATTTAACTGTTTTAGTGTGTGTGTGTATGTGTATATGAAGGTATTATTGGAGTAACAATGGGATTTGTAGTTAGTTGCAAACTTGTTGACTATTTCTCTCACAAACACAATAGTTACACTTTCTTCACATTTTTTCACTGCAGGTGCACAAATCCTATTCTACCTCTATCCCTAATCTCAAATAAAGGAAACTCATATGCTCACATTTTTGCTACAGTTGCTGCAGTGCATATGGTGCAAAAATCATGGACCAAATTTGTACATCAGCAAATCACTATGTGAGTTCATGAGAGTTGCACACATGTAGAATATTTTATCAAAAAATGTTTTCTTCTTGGAGATTTTTCTAGTACAACGTAGTCAATAACTACAACTGCTTGAATGTGCCGCTACAGGTCTCAAATGCGTTTTTTTTGCTCACAAATGACAAGTTCCACTCACTTCTGTACCACATATCTCAGTGAAATATGGAGCAAAAGTTATTTGTGTACCAGTAGAGCCATGGGGATCTGACGCATTCTCAGGATTGATTTCTTTGGCCAACTCCATGTCAGTTAGACATGTCATGTAGTGCTCAACATTCAGGAAGTAAAGCATGTTTGACAACGGTTTTGCTGTCATAAGAGCTGACATGGAATAACCATTCTGTACAAAAGAAGTGGGCGTAGCCTCCGTGACATCAGCCGTTGGTTGGTGGACAGCTGTTTTGAAGCCGTGAGTTTGCCGATTTCAGTGTCGCCATCTTGTTTTTTTGAAACCAGAAGTGACGTTATTTGGACAAGAGGGCAGCGCTGCCTCTATCCTGATTGGCGGTCGCCGTGACTTGTCAAGTCAAGTCAAGTCAATTTTATTCTTATAGCGCCAAATCATAACAAAAGTTAACTCAAGACGCTTTCACGTAGAGTATGTCTAGACCATAATCTTTAAAATATTATTTACAGAGAGCAAACAGTTCCCACCATAAGCAGCGCTTGGTGACAGTTGCGAGGAAAAACTCCCTTTTAACAGGTAGAAACCTCGAGCAGAACCAGGCTCTGGGTGGGCGGCCATCTGCATCAACCAAGTTGGGTTGAAACGGAAGGAGAAAGGGGGAGAGGGGAGAGAGAGCAGGAGGACAGACAACAAATCAGACTAATAATAATAACAACTGCAGCAGTGAGTGTGGAGCAGGAACATGGGGGCAGTAGACGGCCGGCAATCACAGATCCAGAATCTACAGCTCCAGAGGCAGAAATACCTGCAGAAAGTGAGAAGGCAACAAAGCACAAAAAGCACAAAAAGCAAAAAAACTTAGGTTAGTAATATGTAAAGTTAGTAACATGTATTAGTGGGATAAGAATGCGTACGGATGGAGAGGGAGAGAAGGAGAGAGAAGCTCAGTGCATCATTGGAAGTCCCCCGGCAGTCTAAGCATAGAGCAGCATAACTAAGGGATGGTTTAGGACTCACCTGAGTCAGCCCTAACTATAAGCTTTATCAAAAAGGAACGTTTTTAGCATACTCTTAAATGAAGAGAGGGTGTCTGCCTCCCGAACCCAAACTGGGAGCTGGTTCCACAGAAGAGGAGCTTGAAAACTAAAGGCTCTGGCTCCCATTCTACTTTTAGAGACTTTAGGTACCACAAGTAACTCTGCGTTCTGTGAGCGTAGTGCTCTAGTGGGGTAATACGGTACTATCAGCTCTTTAAGATATGATGGTGCCTGACCAATAAGAGCTTTGTAATTGAAAAGGAGGATTTTAAATTTCTATTCTGGATATTTTTCAGAGAAGCTAAAATTGGAGAAATATGTTCTCTTTTGCTAGTTCCCGTCAGTACACATGCAGCTGCATTCTGGATCAGCTGGACAGTCTTTAGAGACTCATCGGGGCAGCCTGTAATAAGGAAAGTGAAAGCTTATGAAATGTTTCCTAACATATATAAGGTGAATAAAATTGGTCCAAGCAGAGAACCCTGTGGAGCTCTGTGACTAACTTCGGTGCGCACGGAGGATTCACCATTTACATGTACAAACTGAAATCTATCTGTACACCTGTACACCAACAACTGCACCTCCAGTCACCAGTCTGTCAAGCTCCTGAAGTTTGCAGATGACACCACCCTCATCAGGCTCATCTCTGACACAAGCCCCGGACACAAGCTGTTGAGACTCTCCCCTCTGGCAGGAGGCTGCAGTCCATCAGGACTAAAACCTCACGCCACAAGAACAGTTTCTTCGCGTCTGCAGCTGGACTGATTAACAAGGCCGGGACCCCCACTGACATGGACCCTTACCCCCTCCCCAAACAGACACTACGCGTTACATTAACTTACAGTCCCCCGTCGTTATGCGTTACATTAACGCACACTTGTGGACTACAGATCGTACTTAAACTGGTACACATTCCCTGGACAATATTTTGCACATTCCTGCACAGTTTTAGTTGTATTTCATTTTCATTTTAAAAATATATATTGCACATATTTAGTAATATTTTTTCATATTCTGTATTGTAAATTATATTTACTACTATTTAGTACTAGTACTTTAGTATTTTAATACTACTTTATATTTATGCTTTTGTCGACTTTTGCACTACTTGTCTGTACTTGTTACGCACCAATACACCACAGCAAATTGTTGTATGTGAAAACCTACATGGCAATAAAACTGATTCTGATTCTGATTCTGAAATACGACTTAAACCAGCTTAGTGCGGGTCCTTTGATGCCAATCAAATGCCCCAGTCTCTGTAATAGGATACGATGGTCAATGGTATCAAAAGCGGCTAAGATCTAACAGAAAAAGTACAGAGACAAATCTTTTGTCTGATGCAATCAGAAAGTCCTTTGTCACTTTCACCAGTGCTGTCTCTGTGCTATGATGCACTCTAAATCCTGACTGAAAATCCTTGAATATACTATTGTTGTGTAGAAAGTCACATAACTGATTGACGACCACTTTCTCAAGGATTTTGGAGAGAAAGGGAAGGTTAGATATAGGTCTATAATTGGCTAAAACCCCTGGATCAAGCGTAGGCTTTTTAAAAAGAGGTTTAATTACAGCTACTTTGAAGGACTGTGGTACATACCCTGTTAATAAAGACAGATTGATCATGTCTAGTAAAGAAGTGCTAACTAAGGGTAAAACTTCTTTAAGCAGCCTAGTTGGGATGGGGTCTAAGAGGCAGGTTGTTGATTTAGACGAAAAAATCATAGAAGTTGGTTGGTGAAGGTCAGTTGGAGAAAAATAAAAATAATATCTGGTTCTACAGTTGCTTCTGAGCTTACTGTACTTGAAGATATATCTGAAATGGCTGAGGGCACAAGATGATGAATTTTGTCTCTAATAGTCAGAATTTTATAATCGAAGAAGTCATGAAGTTATTACTACTGAGCGCTCTGTGAATACATGGCTCAACAGTGCTCTGACTCTGTATCAGCCTGACTACAGTGCTGAAAAGAAACCTGGGCTTGTTCCTCTATTAGTGAGGAGTAATAGGCTCCTCTGGCATTACGGAGGGCCTTCCTATATATTCTAAGACTATCTTGCCAAACTAAATGACAATCTTCCAGTTTGGTGGAACGCCATTTCCTTTCTAATTTTCGCAATGTTTCTTTTAATTTGCAGGTTAAGGAGTTATATCATGGAGCTTACCTCTTTTGTTTTATTATCTTCTTTTTCATAGGGGCAATAGAATCGAGTCATTCGCAGCGAGCCTGCAGCACTATCAACCAAATGATCAATTTGGGAGGAACTAAAGTTTGTCCTCCGTTATATTGACACATGGCATTGAATTAAATACCGATGGAATCTCAGAGTTTTAAAAACTCTGTGAATTCTGATAAAAATTCAGAATACGGACCAGGAGCTTGGTACACTATGACAAATAGAATTGGCTGTAGAGTTTTCCAGGTTGGTTGTGAAAGACTAAGAACAAGACTTTCGAATGAGTTAAAACTAAGTTTAGGTTTAGGGTTGATTAATAAGCTAGAGTCGAAGATGGCTGCAACTCCACCTCCTCGGCCAGTGCCTCGAGGAATGTGAGTATTAGTATGACTAGGAGGAGTGGACTCATTCAGGCTAACATATTCTTCCTGACACAGCCAAGTTTCAGTTAGACAAAATATATCCATATGATAGTCAGATATTAAATCATTGACTAACACAGCTTTAGACAACAGAGACTGGTAGTTTTAACTTTTATTAAGTTTTTATGAGTAACTCTTCTTCTGTTTGAATTTGAATTGATTAATTGAAGTGGTCGGGGGACAGACACAGTCTCTATGGGATTTTTTACGGGGTTTTGGGTGGGTGACCGCTCTAATGGAAGTGCAGAGAAGTGTGTGGGACTGCAGCTCTGCATCCTGGTCTCAACTCTGGATTGCTTCCTTCGGACAGTCACCCAGCCGACCTGACTCCTGCTCCTGACGGCTAGCAGGAGCTGCACCGGGTTGGTCCGCACCGACTACAAGGGGCTGACTAGCTATAGTTAAAGGCTGGGCTTCTAATTTACTAAGCCTCTCCTCCAATGCTACAAATAAACTAAATTTAATACATAAACCTTTATCTCTAAAGGAGGCAGAGGAGTAAGTGACAATCCGACACACCGAGAAGGACAGAGCAGGAGAGAGAGAGGGAGAGAGAGAAGCCATCGCTAGCTGAGGAGCTGAAAGAGGCTACGGAAGCTAACAGAACTGAACAGCGAATAAAAAGCTACAAGATCAGCTAAAAGTCACTAAAAGAAGGAGAGAGCTGTGAGTGTTTAAAGACT